>JAAXCT010000077.1:0-1200000 GCA_012490785.1 Eragrostis nindensis | reverse complement strand
ACAACACACACAATTTTTCATGATTAACTTTCCACAACTTCTCAGGATGACTTTTCGCAATGACTTTTCACTATAACTTTTTCTCCAGAAACCTTTTTTGGCGCGGCTGCGTGTGGAACAGAGTTTCCGCTCCAAATCTCCAAATGTAAGAATGGAACCAAATCATCAAGCACATCTATAGGAACCAATCCACTAGGGCATGCGGAACACCTCACTGAATTTGCTTACCTTCCTCATTATATGTCGTTACATGTGCAAGTACTATTTCGTAATTGGTTACATTACATGTTACACTAATTATGATGTTTTGTAAAGCCAATCTAGCTCAAATTTGAACTGTATTATTAAAATAGGGAGGGAGTACCTCCTAACCATTGATGCCAAATCAAGATAAGCACATGTCCATAGATAGCAACAAAAATGTTGAGCAGCACTCCAATGCTTGTTTTTTACAGTACCCCACACGGGAGATGGGCGTGCCAAAACTCAAAAGCATGGTTCATTCTAACTTTCACTTACAAAACTTAGCAGCTCAGTACTGATTACGTTTGATAGAGATTGTATCAAATTAAAATACCTACAAAACTTACCAGCTGAATACTAATTCCGTCTACCCAAATTTATATCAACCTATTTGAGGGGGACGAAGAGAGAAGAGGGGGGGGGGGGGGGGGGGGGGGGGGGGGGGGGGGGGGGGTTGATATTTATTGCTTCTCTGTTCCTGCCTAACAATATACTACCATATTCTGACATAGCAATTTCCGTTCCCCATGTACAATTTGACCGATTTAGCCAAACATATATTCTGTGCCTACCAGCCGATACACATCGCAGTACCTGGATTGTGAAACTAAGAAACTCAAGCCACCCCTCAGAAATTTGTCTATGAACCTTATGAAGAGCCCTGCAACAGCCTGGCCATATCGGTGGTATGGTCCAGCTCATACTTTTTCACAGCAGTGACCATTTTGTGATTAATCTTCGAGGTTTATTCACTTCACTGGCGTCAGACTCCATTATAAATTTTGATGGTGTACTTTAGAAGCAACATGTCATGAGGAACTGTTATCTGTAATTTACAGGCAGATTTATAACTTGGTGGTTGCAAAAATATATTTCAAAGCTACATCAAATAAAAGGTTGCCAAAGCACAGCTTTAGGTTGTAGATTAGTGTGGATCTGAATGATCAGGATTCAGCATCTAGCAATAAACCCTCTGAGCTATCAATGTTGCAAGGAAGTAGTACCGTTGATGTAGCTTACTATTAAGGTGGCACTATCATTCCACAGAAATGAATATTCATGATGCTTAAATAGTTGTTCGATAAACTGACACACTGGATATGGACCATTTATTCTCTACTGAAGATATGGAGCATTTATTTTCTACTGAACTTTACAATGGCAACTGAGGTGTAACTATGATTTGACACCGATGAATATTCGACGTTAATTCTTTATTGCTCTATATATTAGTATATTAAAACAGAGCCTTCTCCATCTACTTTCGAAATGGTGGCCATCGTTTCTGTGTTTTTCAGTTATTCTTGTTGTTCAGATTAACTTTACTATTAGCGAATAATTACTAGAATGTTCACATAATATTTGTTAGCACATAACTTTGCATTGGCATCTCTTTGCCCCTGACTTATCAGGTGCACTTCCATTCAGACCACAACCACAAAGACTCACATTTTCTAGTTATTGTGGACAATAAATACAGAAAATTAGCATCATATCAGAATAATCTTACAGTACTAGGTGCTGCACTAGGAGAACCTTGTCCCTTACCAAAAAAAAAAGTATTTACTTAAGTTGGATGCCCTGACTTTCTTATGCACCATAATTAGGGAGGGGGTGGCAGGAGTGCCCTTTGCATGACTTACCTGCAGATAGTTCCTTTGCTGATCTTCTAGATAGTTGTACCATTTGGAATCACCGCATTTTTAAGCACCACAGTTATCCCAGAACGAATATAAAACCCCTGTGCTGGCCTGTCTGCTTCTTGCACATTCTGTATTCAGAAGAAAGAGAAAACTCTCCACATTTGTTCTGAAAGTTTCATAACATAAATACCATCCTAATGCTACGTCAAGTTGGCCCATAATAAGCTAAGCTTCCAGCATGGGATTACCAGGTCACCACTATTTTTCTTTAACGGAGTATATAAAGGCCATTTCACGAAAACCACACACTTTCTAAGCAGATATATCAAAATATGTTACCAGTTTAAACTTCTATAATCTATACAGATGCTTTACACAAAAAATCCATATTTTATACCAACTAATCAAGTGACACTAGATTGCAACACTTTTTTTGCTCATATATGGCATGTAATGTATATCTTAATCAATAAAAGATGACAGTCAACTAAGGTCAATTAGTAAAATGAAGTGTCAACTATTTACTCAAGCATGCTCGTGCTCATTATCACTATTAACTAAGTCATCTTATTTTATCCATAAAATGTCTACGCTGATGAATTTCAAAATATTAGAGGCATCATATATACGAAGTTATGAACCAAAAAAAGGCTCTCATAAATAGTGGTTAAATTAATACTTTGATATGGGTCATACCTCTGAGTTCACAATGACCACATCTTTCCCGATTCGAGCATTTTTGTCAATGATACAATTCCTATATGAAAACACTTTGCATCAGATAATTCTCAAAGAAAAAACTGTGCATCAGATAAATGCACAAAAAATACTTATGCAATCATATTTATATACTCAAATTAACCTTATTTGTGTGTTTTCTCCAACACCAACTGGAACTCTTCCATTAGACAGTTCAGAAAATCTCTCAGCTTCAGTCTGATAGTAATCTGCTCCCATCATCATGGAGTCCTACACAAAGTTAATTATTTTTTAAGAGAAGTAAAAGAATTAAGCATTATAACACTCCACAGAAACTGAAACAAACGCTCACAACCGATAGCTTTTGCGAAATAAAGAAATAATTCTCTAAGATTCGCTACTTAGCATTGCATTAACATAAATGTCTGTGATTAACAAATCATACAAAATTTTTAAAATGTTATTATTCAAACAAATTCCAAACGAAAATAGTAATATCAGAATTTACACATCTTCACTGATGCATGGTGAAATGGCCAAAGATGCAAATACTGAAGACAATGAGCCAAGCAGATACATAGTGTAGTTCTGCAGATACATGGCTCGTGCAAAGAATATGCCTTTTTTTTAAGTAAAACAGATGTATTGTATCGGTCCACACGTTAAATTTTTAGAGGAAAATTAAGACTTCATGATATTGGTTAGTTCGGCATCTTTCTACAGATTTCTTTAGCACTTGAGAGCAGTGGTACTTTCTAGAAAAAATATAATGCCCTCCCTCCATTTTTATCCATTACCTTTTTTAAAGGAATGGGGGAGGTCTAGGTCTCTTTATCAACTATGAAACAACAACAACAACAACATAGCCTTTTGTCCCAAGCAGGTTGGGTAGGCTAGAGATGAAACCCACAAGAAACAAATACAAGGGAAACACAAAAGGGGCACAGGGCAAAAGGTAGAGTAAGAGGTAAACAGAAAAAGGAAAAAAGATCACGGTTCAGGCACATTGATTGCGAGTCTCCAAGCGCTTCTATCAACTATAAAACAGCATTCCATAAAAAAAACAAAACTAAGAAAAAAAAACTAAGTACAACAACATATACTCTATGATTTACCTTGAGCTGCACCCCCGGTTCTAATCTTGAGCGGATACCAATGACAGAGTGCTCAACATTGCACTCTGTAAGAAAGCAGCCATGCGAAACTATAGAGTTCAAAAGCTACACCAAAGATATAAATCAGTGAAACTTGCCAGGTGATGCATTCTTTGCAAAACAATCTGTAAGCTAGGAGAATCTCACCTTGCAATTTTCCACCTTGGTTGGAGGTAAAAATCTCGGGGATGTAAAAATGGGCTTCACAGGATCGTAAAAATAGAAGTTGGGAGACTACAAATATAATAAATGAAAGTAAGAGAACTTATCCTGCCACAGAAAGATTCGAGCTGAAGAAGATGTTAAGAATAATGTAAACCTGATCTGTGAGAGCAAGGTTTGCTTCAAAGAAGGACTTTATGGTGCCAATGTCTTCCCAGTAACCATCAAACAGATAAGCCTGCAGACATTGTAAAACTAAGTATTTCATTCTGCATTCATGTATATGACAACCAACATACTCCCAACATCCCAATATATCAGGGTTCTAGCATCCACAACAACAACAAAGAAACCTTTTTATCCCAAGCAAGTTGAGGTAGGCTAGAGATGAAACTCACAGGAACCAACAACAGAGGCAGACCAAAAAAAAGAAAAGAAAGAAAACAGGGAAAAAAGAAAGAAAAAAAGAAATAAAGGTAAAGAAGGGGATGACAAAGTAAATCAGGGATCCTAGCATCCCAATTAAAAAATAGCAGTGGAGGTAACTACTATGCCCCTCATTTGAACTCAACCCACCAACCCCCGACCACCAAATTAATTGTACAAAGTTTGTCCAATATCTAGAATCCTTACATTTTGGGACAAAATTTGAATCCTAGAATCCCATATATATTGGGACGGGGATGGAGTAAAATTATAAAGAAACACTGGTAAAATTGAGGATAATATACAACATGCGCAGTTTGGACTCTAGAGGAGTACCTGCACATTATAGTCTTTTGCAGCCAATGGAATGACTTCTGAGCCAAAATCATTAGCTGTTGGATAATGTCCTCTAAATAGATGCCCCATAAAGAAAGCAAAGAAGTATAGTCAACATCTCAAATAGCTTCAAAAGTGAAAAATGGTGGCACATGGAAATATCACAAGAAATGCATTTGTTGTTATGGCCAATATTTCAGTTGCTTATGTTCCTACAGGTGAAAATTAATTTGTTTGATCTCTGTAATTACTTGCATAAGCACATCATTAACATGCATTGTAAGAAATTGATACCTAACTTCAGAAAAGGGTTGGATGCTAATGAGTAGAAATTGAACTCCCTAGCTTCCTACCCCTTTCAACCTCCTGGCAGCCTGTTTCCTGCCTCTCCTCGTTGTACAGATTTATTTCCTTCTTACTCGTATATTGTACTTTAATTTATTTTATGAGTTCTCGCAGAAGTAGCTTCAACCATTGCATTTAATGTTAATAAAAAATACTGTGAGAAACTATGTTAGTTTTGCGCATTTCACGAGGATGCGACCAAGAATAGGCAAACTAATAAATCTTTGTGCATATGGCATCACAAGAGTGCAAATACCAAGTGAAAGCCCTTTTTAAGTAGTTAGTATCAAACTTTTACCTCAGAAGCCTTAATAGGACGTCTGTTTTGAATACGTATATTCCCATTGATGCCATGTATTTGTATGTATCTGCGACCTCCGGGGATAATCCAAATATTTCCATATCCACTTGCTGCAATGACAAGTACCATAACTTGCTTACAAAGATTTCCTCAAATCAAATAAGACGGGTTGTGATTCGAGAACAGATAAGGTAACTAAAATAATGTAAACCAATAACATTGCAACAGGAAAAGAAGCCATATGAATAAAAATAGGTGTGTGTGTGTGTGGGTGTGTTGTATGGATTATTGTCCCTTTTTCTGTTAATATAATGATGCGCAGCTCTCCTGTATTTTCAAGAAAAGAAATGCAAAATATCCCAACATGCTTTCTACACTTATCAGGACAAATCATTAAGTAGTTTTGGTTTTGGGCTCAGTGAAGAAGCATGTACCATCGATTTCAAGTTTTCACCCTTGGGCTTTTCAAAGAAATCTGTAATGCGACCAGTCCTGTCGGTCTTCATCAATCCAAAATCTGAAGCTCGACTGCATGTGGATACCATAAGCAAATATGATTTAAATGAAAGTATATGTGAGTTGGTGACCTGCAAATAAAAATGTACTACCTACATCCACAAATATAAGGATTTCTAGGTTCTAGGTTGGTCAAAATCAAACTTTGATACAACCAATAACATCTACAAAAAATAATTATTTCAAATAGAAAGGGTTACACATTATCATAGTCGGTTCCACAATGAATCTAGTAAGCCCCATTTTTATGTCATAAATCTTGATGATATTTTTTTAGATTGACAGTCAAAGTTATTAAAAAAAATGGGCGAACCCAGAAATCCTTAAATTTGTGGACAGAGGTAGCATGTCATTATACATTTAATATTTGTGAAAATTACAAAGTGTCTAAAAGGTTCCAATAGATTTTCAACGAGTGCTAATGATGTAGATAATACAAGTAAAAATTTGTAGCTCCAGCAAACTGACCTTTCATCCATAGGAACACAGGCAACTGAGATATCAGCACCTGAGTCAACATGTTTCTGCAAAGAGAGTCAACAATCACCTATCATGTTGAGCAATGAGGAAAAAAAAGAACATGAAACATTAACCTGGGCAGACCTGCACAAAGTCCATGTAATCCATTCTATAAAGGTGATCACCAGATAGAATTAGTATGTTTTCTATGCGTTTCAATCTTGCATCCTTCAGAAAAGATCAGGCAGGAGTTAATTCAATACAGCAATAACATCCTACAAGAAGTAGAACATTACGAGATGACGAAAGAAGAACCTCAAAAAGCCAGAGGAACTGCCTCACAGCATCCGCTGTTCCCTGGAACCATTTCTTTCCGGATTCCCCAGCTGTCTGGGTGGCTGCCAGCACCTGTGGAATGAGTAAAACAAACGACCAGAAAACATGTCACCAGCCCATCACACGCGCTCAAACTCATAACCCACAAAGGCACTTTATTACAACGAACACTGCCTAGTGTACCTCCACGGACCCGTCGCCGAATCCGACGCCCTCGCCAAAGTTATATGTCCGCGCGATGTGGCGATTGAGAGATTGGGAATTGAACTGGGTGAGGACGTAGATCTTATTTATCTTGCTGTTTATGCAGTTGCTCATCGGGATATCGATCAGCCTGTAGCATCCCCCAACCGGCACCTGCAACCAAGTTCATAAGACTCGAATCACTACTACCGCAACTTCCTCACGGCTCAATGAATGGCGTGAATCGCGACGGGAATCCTTGATTGTCACATCACAGTCCATGCGCCGCAATGCCGAACGAAAGGAATGGAGAAATGTGACAAGTGGGCGATCGAGAGAGAGGGAGAGGGAGGGACGAGGGAAAGCGAGGGTGATTACCGCGGGCTTGGCCCGGGTCCGCGTGAGCGGGAAGAGGCGCGTGCCTGCGCCTCCGCCGAGGATGATGGACGCCACCGTGTCCGGGTTGACGTCCCTCCGCGCCGCAGCCGCCGCCGACTGGGCGCCCGCGTCCACCGGATCCACCTGGCACAGACACGCAGAAAACCATGAACCCAAACGATCCACCCACCACGCTCGCCGCGCGCGACACGGATCACACGCCACACCACACCAGCCCAGTGCGGCGGCGCAGACCCGACCCAATAAGGCAATGCGCGCGAGAGACGATACAGCGAGACTGCGAGAGACGAAGTGGGCAATGCGCGAGTGAGGCCGACGGACCTTGGTCCCCTGGGGGGCGTCGGTGAGGATGCAGCTGGCGGCGGCAGCGGCGGACACCGCGCGGCGCGGGCAGGCGATTGCACGGCGGGGCGGCGCCGCAGCGGGACGGATCAGGCTCGCGCGCGGAGGGGCCGCGGGGGCCGCCATTGGCATCGGCACGGCGGGTCGTCGCGGAGGAAGGGGAAGGGAGGGAGGACACGAGCGGGCTCAGGTGGCGGACGGACGGCGAGAAGGGGACGGTAAGCTCGGTGGGGGCGGGCGGTTTAAGCACGGCACGGGGTTTGGGAACGGAACGGGTGGGGAGCCGAGAAGAGTGGGGAGGCGCATGGGGGCGCGGGGTTTTTTTTTGCGGATCCAGCTCGAGACTCGAGTGGGTCACGAGGGCCCCAGCTGGGGCGGTTGTGCGGCGGTGGCTCGCGTGGAATGCTTCCACGGTCCCGCTCCGCCGATCGACTCGTGCATTGAAAAGTCACCCGCCCGCGCGCGCTTCTAGGTGCTAACCAGCCACTGCAACGTGGGGCCCATCGAGGCGAGCTCGCGGCGGAAGGGTGTGCTTGGATCTCGTGAACAGCCTTTGTCAGACAATCTTTTTGCTTCACAGCTTCAGCTGAAAAGAAATTACGTCTAAGAAAGGCAATTGGGAAAAATCTAGGTATTACCGTATTGTTAATTAAAATAGCATTTTCTATAATACTAAAAAAATCTAACAAAAATATGGATGGCGGCTAGCTCGTATCATCTTCTACGATCATGTCAAAATTGAGATGCAATGAAAACTTATGCAAAGAGAGAAAAAAAGAAGAAGAGAAGTTAACATGTGAATAATGTGTTGCGACTGTTCATCTCGAACCCGCAATGTTGCTATTCACATGCTGATTTCTCGTTTTTATTTATCATCATACAAGTATCATTTGCATTTCAGATTTTGCATGACACTAGATGATTGAACGCTCGATCCGTCTATATTTTTGTTGTGCACATTTGGTGATGCTATACCAATTGGTAACACGATAACATCTAACAAGCTTGTAACATTTGATATGCACTCAATCCAATTCAGTTCTCCGCCGGTAAGACTTGCTTGCACTTGTTTAGGTGCATTGTCCCTCTGCTGGTAAGCACCTATAGCGTGCAAAAGACAATGCGATGTGAGAGCTCACCGACGGAGCCACCGAAGAAGTAATTATTTAATCAATAATTAAGGACTCTAAACATGTACAATACTGCAAGCATTGCGTTGTGTTTGGTTGTCGTGATCTTTGCTCTCTTAGAAAAAAAGAATAAAAACATCAACCACTAAATCAGTGCGTTTTGCTTGACCATACTTGTTTATGTTTGGGATCTGCTCCGGTGTTTGGGTCTGCTCCGCACTGAGCTATATCACGCTCGAGCCGTGATCTGTTGATGTGAGAATGTGTTATTTGGATCTGTTGTGTGGTGCCTGTTTAGTTGCTCTTGTGCTTTTTCTGAAATGATGACAATTTAAACCATTGTTTAATAAAGCAGGCCACATGTTTGTGTGTTTGGTTTACTCCCTCTGTTTCAAAATAAGTGTCATTATAGCTTCAGACACGGGAACTAAGGATAGATGAAAAAAATAGAGAGTGTGCTGAAAACGATGGCAGTGAAGGAGGAGAGAGATAGAGAAAAACATGCATCGAGAAGTAAAAATGACACTTATTTTAGAAAAAAAATGTGTAGTGTTAGAATAGCATTTAAACTGGAACAGATGGAATATTCTTTTACACGACTCATGTATGACTAGTGCAATCATGCGATCATAGAGGCAATGGTACATTCTTAGTTTTAGATAAGGACGAAACGAACGATGCCCAAGAATGGATGGCGACTCTAACACAACTTAGGGCATGTTTGGCAGCTGCTTTTGCAGCAGCTTCTTTGCCAGCTTATAGAAAATAGAAGAGAAGCCGTGCCAAACGTCAAAGAGAAGAAGCGCTTATGAGGTTTTGAAGGGAAAAGCGCTTCAGCGAAATGAACTGCCGGTCCAAAGCCGAAAATAGTGGCTCATTCCGGCTCACCGAACTTTCCACCGCGCCTTGGAATAGAATTGCCCTTCAACTTTGGGGAAAAATTACGACGAATGCCACCGCACCTCAGGCTCCCGTGACCTCGCGCCTCCCTCAGCTCGCGCACGGGTCAACGCCGCGCGCCTCCCTCCCGTTCCCTCTCGCTCGTCCTCTCGCTCGATGAATCATTTGCGGCGGCCGTCGTCGAGCAGCTCCGGCGGCCAACGAGGCGGGGCCCCACCCGGATCCGGAGGCGGAACACCCGATGAAGGCTCCCCCGAAGCCGCGGCACCTGATTTTGCTCCTTGGATCGGATCGACGACGTTCGAATTGGGAGGCGGCGGCACTGGTGCGGGGCTTCGGCAGGTGTGGGTGCGGCGGCTGCGGTAGGCCTCCTCGTCGGCGGCTGAGGAAGGCGCTCCAGGGCGGCGGCTGCGGCAGGCCCTCCCTCGGAGGCGGCTGAGGGGAGGAGCTCCAGTGGCGGCGGGCGGAGACGCTCCCGGCGGCGGCTGCGGCAGCAGGCGGGGTCGCAGCAGCTTCGGGCTGGCCTGGCGCTGGAGGAGCGCCATGGCCGGGCGCGGGCCTGTGGCCATGCGGCGCCGGCATGGGTGGCCCGGCGGGCGGACCAGGGTCGTGGCCAGGCGGCGCTCCGGGCATGGCGGGGCCATGGCCAGGCGGCGCTCCGGGCGCGGCAGGCCCATGGCCCGGTGTTCCCGGCGTCGGTGGCGCGGCCGCAGGCGCTTGGCCAGGCGCCCTCGGCGTGGGTGGCGCGCCCGCCGGCATGTGGCCAGGCGGCCCCGGCGTGGGAGGCGCAGGTGGATGGCAGGAGTTGTTGGCAGGCGCGGCAAATTGGCTGCAGGGTGACGGCATGGCCGCCGGTGCTTCTTCGTCGGGTGGAGCTTCGCTTGGTGGTGATTCGGCAGCAGCAGCAGTTGAGCACAATGTGCATGAAGGAGGTGGGCTAGAAGGAGGTGAAGGAGAAGCTCGTGGACGAGGTGGTCGTCGAGGCCGTGGACGAGGTGGGCGTCGAGGAGGGGGACGAGCAGGAAGGCCTCCCATCCCACCTTCTGCCGCAGCGGCCGTTGGACATGGACGATACAAGGTGACAGCCATTGCCTTGAACACATAATCTGAATAATTCTGAATTATTCTGAATAATTGACCCTATGAACTATATTCTGAATAATTGTCCCTATGATGCAAGTGAATTTGATTCATCCTTTTTTTAGTGCAATAGAAAGGTCATGTCTGTATTTTCTTGTGACAATATTCAGTGAAATGGGCTAAACAGCGTTGTTTGCCTGCCACTGCATAGTAGACCATGATGTACAACACTTGAACTAGCTTTGCTGTTTTGTATGTTTCTATGGTTGGCAACAGTGTGGCAGATTGGAAAGATGATAATAACACTAGAATAGTGTGCGAGCTGTTTGCGGAGGAATGTCAAAATGGTAACCGTTCAGGCGCACATTTGAGCAAGACTGGGTACAAAAATGTGATGGCAAAGTTCAAAGAGGAGACCGGTCTTTCATACACAAAAAAACAGTTAAAGAACAAGTGGGATCGGTTAAAGGTCGACTACGGCATTTGGAAGAAGTTGACAAAGCAAACGGGGTTAGGATGGGATGCAAGTCACCAAAATATTGACATGCCCGAAGAATGGTGGACCAAGACATGTAAAGTAAGTGTCATACACAAGTACTGTTGTCATGTTTTATTTGCAGCCATCATGTTCTGATAATAACGTGTGTTCTATTTATATTACAGGCTATCAAGGGAGCAAGCAGATTCAAGGAAAAAGGTCTTCCATGGGAAGATAAGTGCAGCATAATGTTCGAAGAGTTTCGGAACACCGGTGAAGATCATTGGAATCCTTCTACTGGTGTGCCACCATCTCCAACAAGCAACTCTTGCGATAATTCTGCCATCAACCTAGATGAAAGCCAAGGTGACAACAATGATGATGATAGTGAACCGGAGGAGGTTACACCTACAAGTGCACGAGGGAAGCGAAGTACGACGCCAAGTAATAATACAAAGGGAAAGAAAGCGAAGAGTAGTGGCGGTGTATGGATTCAAGACCAAGTTGGACAACTTATGGGGATATCTGAGAAGATATCAACATCTTGTGAGTCCATTGCTACAAGGGGGAGGGAACAAGCAGGTTGTTCCATAGAGGAAGTTATGGAATTGGTGAGGCAGTGTGGTGCTACAAATGGGACTAAGGAGCATTTCATTGCTTGTCAAATTTTCACCAAGGGGGCTGAAAGGAGAATGTTCTTGGCAGGAGCAAGCACTGATGAGGAAAGATTTGCTTACTTGACCCAGAAACATGAATGGATGACTAGGAATGATGTAGCTAAGTAGAACTATTATGCTTCCATGTTGCAACATGAAGCCTTGTATCTTTGCTTTCACTTTTAATAATTGCCAGACCCTTGTGCATTTCATGAGTATGAGACAATCTGTATGACTATTTATGCTTCTATGTTTAATTTATGCTTCCATGTTTAATTTTTACAATGTTGTTTTGTTCCATACATCTGATTGTTCATATGGTTAATGAACAGATGTGGTTCTTCAGATGAGAGTGGCTGTAAGACGGATGACAGCGCCTCAGATGATGAGTTGACTGCAGATACTATGGACATGATGGGCCAAGCTAGCACTATGATAACTGGTATTGCAATTGCATTGAGTGGCCACTATTTGACATATATTGACAAGAATGTGCCAAGGTGTCCACAACAGAGTGGATATTCTTGGGTTATGGAACATTTGAACACTCCAGGAGGAAGCCACAAGATGTTCAGAATGGATACAAGGCTATTCTACAGCTTGCATGACCTTTTAGTAAGTACTTATGGACTCAAATCAACCATTCATATGACCTCTTTGGAAGCACTTGGTATATTTCTTGTGACTTTGGGTCAAGGGTGGTCGAAATCTGCTGTGTGGGGCACCATTAAGCATTCTACAGAGACAATAAGTCGAAAATTCGATGAGGTGTTGAATTGTATGGTGGCAATGTGTAAGCATTACATAAGGCCTATAGATCCTAACTTCACTACTACCCACTCTAGGATTACTAATGATCATAGGATGATGCCACATTTCAAAGATTGCATTGGAGCAATAGATGGTACACATATTTCGACAGTTCCACCTCCACATGATTATTTGAGATACATTGGAAGAAGTGGTAAACCAACCCAAAATGTATTGGCTGTCGTTGATTTCGACTTGAGAATCACTTATGCCTCCATTGGTCAGCCTGGGTCTATGCATGATACGGCTGTGCTTTTTCATGCATTGGAAAATGATCCAGACTTTCCACACCCTCCTCGAGGTATGAACTACTACTTGTACTTGGCAATGTTATTCTTATGTTTCAAAATCATGTCTTTAGTAATGCATAACGTCTTGTCTTGTAAATGCAGGAACATTTTATAATGGTGATGCCGGATACCCAAATCGTTACGGATACTTGACGCCATACAAGGGTCAAAGATATCACATTCCAGATTGGAGGAGGGGTCCTGCGCCACGCGGTGAGCAAGAACTTTTCAACAATTTGCATTCAAGTGTTCGCAATTGCGTAGAGCGTGCATTTGGCGTGTGGAAAAATAAATGGAGAATCCTTTATAAGATGCCAAAGTACCCGATGGATAAACAAATGATGATTGTTGCTGCTACTATGTGTCTCCATAACTACATTCGTGAGAATGATGCACATGATAAGGATTTCACCAAGTGTGATCGTGATCCCGATTATGTGCCCACTATACCTTCGAGATATTCGAAGCATCTTCCTCCTCAAAATGCGTCGGACACATCAACTCCAGAATCAAGTGACGACACCATGGATAAGTTCCGTGATGATCTTGCGAGGGCAATCTACCTTTCTAGATCCACATGATCATGTATAGTTTGATGTATGACCGTATGCTATGTGAAGATCATGATGCTTTTGTAAACACTACCGTATGGTGATGGTCTTTTGGACACATTATTATATTGTATTATATTAAGTTCTACTACTATTATACTCTATTATTTTAGTGGTCACTATATAAATTATTAGTTCAGTTTATTTTGTTGTGGAACATAATTTCTTCCATTTAACAGATATTACATGTGTATATCCATGTCTCAAATGGACAGGGGCACTTGGGTCATTTTGACAGCAAAAGCTGTTTTCAGAAAAGACAGGATAAGCTGTTTTGCCAAACAGTTTGACAGGACAAGCTGTTTTCACAGGATAAGCCAGAATGAGTCAGAAAAGCTGTTTTCGTATATAAGCCACTGGATAAGCTGTTTTCAGAATAAGCTAAAGCCCTACCAAACACACCTTTAATTATTTTCATTGCTCACATCTCTCATCTCTGCTTCTTGTGGGTATATAAAAAAACTCGACCTGCGGGGTATGACGTCCTCAGGGCATTTTCTAAGGAGAAGAGAAAAATTTCCCGATGAGGCGCGGTGGACGCGCTGGGAACAATCCGCGCTGGCAGAGCTCGGTTCACTTCTTGTGGGTATACCCAGATCTACCTAAGTCATTAAGAAAGCTCATTACGATTGTTTTCTTTATTGTGTAGAGCGTGATTGTTTGTGATAGCTGCAGCTGCTGCTGCACCCACCAATACGTTGGTTGATCAAAGAGATGTTTAAGAAGTTGGATCAAAGGGTGTAGTTCTCCTAGGGTCACCAACTCCGATGTAACGAGAATAAAAAAAAACTCCAATGTAACGAAACTGGCTAATATGAGAATTTTAAGTTGCTTTAATGCACCAATAAATGCCATTTTTTTTCTTGTTTTTAAATCAACAAATGCCATTTCAAATTGATTTCAATCATCAAACAAAAATTTTACACGGAAGAATGTTTGAGGTATGTGCTCAACCGGCCAACAAAACTTCAGAGGCAAGCATCTGACCAGTGACCAGACACCACCGTTCGGATCTGCAGCAGTCAGCTCAAAATTCCAACCCCGTCGCCGGACACGACACCATTGGTGATCCACGCGGAAACCTCCGTCCGCGCCGCGCGCTCCCAGCCTCCCCCAACCGATTCCCCTCAACATTGCCACGCGCGGCCCGCGCCCGCTTCCCCTTTCCTCCAGCTCCGCCTCTCCGCTTCCCCGCCTAGGGTTGCGCGCCCCCGGGAGAAGGGGGAGGGAGAGGAGGGATGGAGGGGTGGGCCGCCGCGGCGGCGTGCACGGCCGCCGCGCTGGCGTCGGCCGCGGGGGCGACCGCGCTGGCGCTGCGGCTCGTCCACCGCCACCTCCTCCACTACGCGGAGCCCACCCACCAGCGGTTCATCGTCCGCATCATCCTCATGGTCCCGGTACGGCTGCGCCCGCCCCCCTTTCCCTCCCCTGCAGCCCGCTACCCGCCCCTGGGCCAGCTGTTCGTGTCGTTAGAGAGGCGGTTCTGGAGGCGAATTTTAGCTGGTTTATGTCTGCTTTCGTAGCTCGTAGCTGTGGTTAGAGAGGCGGCACTTGTGTGGAATCATGGACGCACTGTGACTTGGTATTGATTTCGGATTTAATTGGTACTTGTACAGCTATAAGGGTCTGGTTATTGTTGGTCTTATGCACTTATGGATTTCCAAGTGTCAGTCGTGTTGAGCAATCATTTTAATCAATGCCAGTATCTGGTTTGGGTATACATTTATGGTATGCAGCAGATATAGCATTGTAGATTTTTTTTTTTAGAAAAATCAAATGGTCCTGTTTCAGAAGGTTGATATGCTATCTGTCTTCAGAGATAAGATCCTACTATGGCATGGTTTATTGTTTTTATGTTTTCCTTTTGGATTTCCACTTGGCTGTTGAATACTGTTTTAAGCATGCGTGCAGAGATAGTTGGTCTACTTGAGGCCAAAATATAGTTCTTGGATACACCATATAACTCTCTGGGGGTTCAAGCTGAAAAATGATTCTTGGATCTACTTGTGTTTTTGTTGTGTACCCTAGCTTTTTGGCTCAGAGGTTCTCTAGTTATCTCACTGAATTGATTTTTGGCTGTAGTGGAATCATAATGACCAGAACACACATAATATTTGGCATCCCTATTGTTCCAGTTCTGATACCTGCATGGTTTATCATCCATATGCTATTCGGATCTAGTTATATTAGAGGGTTTGGTTACCCTTTTTATGCCATAGCTTGGTTCTCTCTTTGGTTTCACCTAATGAATAATCATTGCACCTACACTCAATGCATGCAATGTGAACATTTGTCCTAAATTGTTGGTATTAAATTGCAGCCTGGCACTGTAACGTCTCTAACTTTTGTTATATCATTTACTTTCACCATCTTATGGTTGCGTCTTGAAAATTTTCATCATTGCAGTGTATTAACTTTGTATAAGTACATTATTTGCAGGTATATGCAGTGATGTCATTTCTTTCCCTTGTCTCACCACATAACGCAATCTACTTCAATTCTATCCGAGAAATGTAAGTCTGTTACTTGTAACTCAAAGTTTGTTTATATTACTCTTTGCTTCAATAGACTCAATTGGATGTGGATGTTTCCTTGTTCATACCACTTACATATACATGCCAATTCATAAATAATGATAACTGGCGAAGCTAAGTTAAGCAAGCTTCCCTGGTGCACTGGCACAAGGGTAAATCAAAATTGAATAAGCTTAATTCTGACAATTTGTGCACTCGTTTTAGACCCTAAATCGTGCATTTGGCACCACCATTATGCTGATACTAACTAGCTGCGCCCCTGACTTGTAAGAACAGAAAGTTGCCATCGTCACTCCCTTTTTAATACCCATCCAGCTTTGAAGTCCTGGCCCATCGCATAAGCTTGAAATTTCACATGATCCCATGAAGCAAAGATATTAATGCGGGAAGGGCTTGAACTTGCAACTTGGTCTGAGTTGTTCTGCTCTAGCTGTATTGCCACTTGGTGTAATTGCAGCATATAAACTTACCTCTAGTTTATTATGTCATTGCAGTACAACACTTAGTCAGTAACTAGACGTAGGGATATGTAACCTGATGCAAAACAAAGAATGCTAGTGCAAGAAAATAGATGACACAGCTGTATGCTGATTATGGTATTAGCAAAGTTCCACTTTCCGTGCTTGCGAAGGATGGGATAAGCCACTTTTTGGTACACTGTAGTATGAAAGTAGGTCCTACTCTCTACTGATTGATGAAGTATGATCCAGATGTTTCCTTTTCCAATCTGGAATCAAGTAACCAAGAGAACCGATCATAAAATTTGTGAATTTTTTTCTAGCTATGTATGCTTACCAGTTGCCACCATTGTAATATCTTCCATGAAGCTTTTGTACCTCCTACGTAATCGTAATACATTGTAATAGTGTTCATTTGCTTTCATACTTCCTATAGGAACATT
Source organism: Eragrostis nindensis (assembly GCA_012490785.1). NCBI lineage: Eukaryota > Viridiplantae > Streptophyta > Magnoliopsida > Poales > Poaceae > Eragrostis > Eragrostis nindensis. The sequence goes on along the minus strand of JAAXCT010000077.1, from coordinate 1,183,066 downwards.
GTACTTGGCTTGTTTTGATGGTTCCTTTGGGATATTCATGGTTTGTAATTCATGCTATTAGATGGACGAGAAAGTGCCAAACTAATGCTTTAGGTTAGTGCAATCATCAACGCTGAAATTTCCACCGCTGCAAATGTTTACTCATCTAGATTACACTTTTAAACAACTATGTGAGTAGAGGTCATGTTTTGTCTGTTTTACATAATCTTTTTGTATTATACTTCTTATCAAAACAACATGTATTCTGACTGATGATGTCTCAGAAAATGTTGCATGAGCTATTTTTTCCCCTGTCCGTGTTTATGGGACTAATAGTTCCTCCATTCTTAGTTCTGAAACATATTGTCATAATAGCAAGCTGGTTTTTTTTGCAAAACAAATTCGATTTTGACCTTTTGATGCAACTCCATACGGTCCTATGATTAAAAGGGATGAATAAACGTTTCTAAAAAGTATTCACTCTCTGTTTGGTCGTTATGCATGATTCTTAAGCAAACTCTGAATGAGAATACCCCAAAAAGTTTTGTATTATATAATCCTGCTGGCATTCATATATCAGCAGAAGAGATCTTGATGTATGTTTCATGATTGTTCGTTTTCAAGAATTACTGCCAATTCTATTAATTGTGTGTGTTTCACTGGATTGACTTGGGTAAACCGCAAACCAACCAGAGCAACATACCTAACCACTCACAATACCAACTTCCCAGTCACCAATGTTTTCATGGCGCTGACAAATGTGAAACTATCTAGGTCAAAATCTTGTCAGAGAATTTTTCTATTTTATTTGACAATGTCCTTTGACACGAAAATGGCTTCATTATTTATCTGTAGATCATGCAATTTAATTATTCTTTTCACTGTCATTAAATTTTAAATGAATTTTGTTCTCCCCAATCTGATGCCCAGTAGCTTCACTATGTACTTATCTGGTGCTTTTGAGTTCGCATTTGTGATCCATTATGTGGTATGTATGATGTACATGCTGACATAAGTTGTTTAGTGCCCAAGGTATTTTGACCATTGATCCTTTATTGACTAGTGAAGATTTAGTTGTGCCTTGAGCTCTAAAAGAACTACCTCACTGATTGATGTGTACTAATTGAAACTAACTTTAGAGTCATGATTATGTGCATTATTTATTTCATCATAGCACATTTTTGGATTATCATTGGCCACAGTAATATGTTTACAAGTATGTTTTCCGGTCCTGATTTAATCCTTTTTCAAAATGAAAGGAAGAAGAACGATAAACGAAATCCTCTTGAAACACTCTGCCAGCTTGTTCTGGCTTATAACATATTTGATGAGTCATTGCTGAAGAGATACTTAGTTAGCTATCCTAGTTTTTTAACCTCTTCTGTTGATGTTGAAACTGGATAGTCGAAAACTTGACTGCTATTCCTCCTGTTGTGTTTATTGTTTCTGTACTTCCCATGCAGCTTTGAGCGAATTCAAAGTATAGAAGATAGATGGTGCTGAAACTTAATTGTTGGATTGTTTTTCAGCTATGATGCTTGGGTCATCTACAATTTCTTTTCACTTTGCTTGGCGTGGGTAGGAGGTCCTGGTACCGTGGTGGTAAGTTTGAGTGGCCAATCTCTGAAACCGTCATGGTTCCAGATGACATGCTGTTTACCAGCTATTCCTCTAGATGGGTGAGTAATTACCTTTTGACCAATTAAATGATCATATTTCATGTGCATGTGTTAATATATATGATACTGCAAGTGTTGATGTTGAATTTTTGGTGTGTGTGGCAGGCGTTTTATACGGAGATGCAAACAAGGCTGTCTGCAGTTTGTTATCCTGAAACCAATATTGGTTGTTATTACCTTCATACTTTATGCAAAAGGAAAATATGAAGATGGAAACTTCAGCGTCAACCAATCCTATCTATACATAACTATCATCTACACATTCTCATACTCGATGGCACTATTTGCTCTTGCACTGTTCTATGCTGCATGCAGAGATCTGCTTCAGCCATATAATCCTGTTCCCAAATTCATCATGATCAAATCAGTTGTGTTTCTGACTTATTGGCAGGTAAAGTGGAGTGTATGGATAGGTGTTCTTTTGTGTCCCTAAATCTACTTGGGAGCCATCAGCCTGTTCAAATATCTTTCATGAAATTACATTTATTGAAGCAAAATGGCCATCTACTAACTCTTTGTTACCTAATGGAAAGCTGTTATTTCTGATATGAATTTTTCCGCTCACAGGGTGTGCTAGTTTTCCTTGCTGCGAAATCGGGATTCATAAAAAATGCTGAGAAAGCTGCTTATCTCCAGAACTTTGTGCTATGTGTTGAAATGCTCATAGCAGCCATTGGACACCAATTTTCCTTTTCCTATAAGGAGTATGCTGGTTCCAATGCCCGTCCTTATGGTGGTTTCAGGGGAAGCCTTCTTCACGCTCTGCAATTCAGTGACTTCTATCATGACACTGTTCACCAGGTAATTATCATTCCTTTCTCTGTTCAGCCCAGTCCTAAATGAACAAAATGTGTATAATCACTGTGATTGAGATTCTTTCAAAAGCATAGATTCACAGCTTGCTATATCTAACTGTTGTTCTTTTATGTTGCAGTTTGCACCTACATATCATGAATATGTGCTCTACAGTAACGAGGCAGAGGATGAACCGACAAAATATAGCCCTAGCAGTATCGTGCCAACTGTAGAGCACATAGAGCTGGCAGAAGTCACTGTTGTGAGCTCAAAAGCTCCAATGATGTCAAGTTTATTACCGAGTGATGCAGATCAGGCGGAAACTGTGGCCTCGCAAGTCAGAACTGGTTCTGTGGAACCCTACGACCTATCAAAGTTCCTCAGTGTAGATTTATCTGATGAGGTTTCTGCAATTCACGATGAAAGGAAACAATGACCAAGTATGATGTATAGTTGTGTTGATCGTAATCCGTAGATAACGCTGTAAATAGAAATGCCTCATGTATCGATTTGGTCTCATTGTTGCCCCTGAAGGGGCTTGTTCATGTTTTTTTTGGGTTAAAAGTGAGCTGGATTGGCAGATTAACACGTGTTGACGGAATCGGAAATACCGGGGCAACTGAAACCAATTTATTACTCAGATTTGCAGTTGCTGATGAGAGGGGTGTTGCTTTCAATTTCTACACGAGGTCAAATATGTTTTTCTCGGTTGAGAACCATAATTTGCTTTACCTGTTGATGTAATGCAACTATGTTCTCATCATACAGTTGTATGCAAGTTCCTCACTAATGCAATGCAACTGTAGTTGGATGGTTGGACTGACAGTTGACAGTTTGCCATAGTAGGCAGGGACGTCAGTCAACCCATCCAACCACTTGCCTGCATCATTTTCATGAACTGCCACACATTGGGTTCCAATAGACTTCAACTGTGAAGGCATAACAATTGCAGCAACCAGGCTTTAGTGCACTACTACAAAAGATTGGATAGCGAAACGGAAAAAGGATTCTGCAAGTGTTAAATCACAGGTGTGTGTCAGCCCATTCGGCAATTCTGTAAAAGACCTGATATTTCTTTAACGGGCTGTTCACTGCCGATTTGAAATTTTGAATAAACCGGCAGCCAAACCGAGAACTGTGCGAACACCTGCGGATGAACAGTACCCGCAGTTCATCATCTGAGTACCCGGTTTCGCCACTGGTTTGATCAAATCGTGAAAGAACACCCCCATATATTGCTATGCGGGTTACACAAAATACAACAAGTTGACTACTGTTAGTCATAGCTAAATACCGTCACTAGAGAAAATGGGCATAACTTTTTTTTAACTGAAGCACCAGTACTGTTTTACACCGTACACTGTACAAAAAAAAAAGGAAAAAAAAAACACGTGGCTCATCTGAAACAGGCCGACCTAACTGCAGTTAACATCATTTCCGAAGGATTAATCCCAGCAGCTTTCATCTGATACATCACTCTGGTTGCCTCTCTGTACCGTCCCCCGCGAGCATACGCCATGGCCATGGCATTCCAGCACACCGCGTCAGGCTTGCCACTGATAGCCTCGAACGCCCTGGCAGCATCAACCAGCTGCCCTTGTTTCGCATACATGTGCACCAATCCCGAACCCACGAACTGGTTGGTGTCCATGCCGCGCTTGAGGGCGTCGGCATGCACCTGCTGCCCACAGCATCCTTTGTTCTCTGATTCTGCGAGCACTGCAAGGATGCTTGACAGGGAGAAGCTGCTCTTGGGAACACGTGCGGACACCATGTCCCCAAAGACATCCATGGCCATGTTCAGTAGGCCGTCTCGGTGGCAGGAGGTGATCAAGCTCGTCCAGGCAGCCTCAGGCACCAGTTCCTGGCAATGGTGCTGCATCATCATCACAAGCACTTGCCTCGCACTGAGGTGAAGACCGCCAATCTCACAGTAAAGCTGCACCAGAGAGCTTCCAACGTCGCCACGAACTCTGTCCAGCTTCACGACAAGGGCATGTACTTGCTCGCTGAGACGTCGTTCGCCCACACGAGCACAAGACCGCAGCACAGCAACCATGGCGTGGGCATAGCAATCATCGGTGAGCCCCCGTGCTTCGCGACACATGTGGGCGAACAGATGCATTGCGTCATGATGGAGGCCTCTATCCGAGTAGGCCGAGACCATGGTCGCCCACGCCATGCCGTTCTTGGCGGGTATTTCGTCGAACACCCCGCGGGCGGCTCCGATGTCCCCGCACGCCGCGTAGGAGAGCAGCACCCGGTTGGCGAGAGGCAAGGGGAGGCCACCGGATGCGCAACGGCCGGAGATGTGAGCGTGCACGGCGGCGACGTCCGCGGCGTCGGCGCAGTCCCTGAGGAGGGAGATGTAGAGCTCCTCATCGGGCGGGAGGCGCAGCGCGTCCAGCAGGCGGAGCACGTCGCCCGCGCCGGACGACGACGGCGGCGAGAGCACTGCTTCTGGGGGTGGCTTCTTGCTTCTGCTATCTCCGTTGCCGGCGGTGTCGGCAGAGGTGGTGGTGGGCACGGGGACGCCCGGGACGGGGAGCTTCGGACGCGAGAGAAGGGGAGGCGGCGGTCTGCCCGGTTTCTTTACCGGAAGCCGCGCTGTATTTACGGACACGGATACTTTGGTGTCGCTCGAAGCGAGCTGGCAGCGCCGGCGGCGAGAGAGGTGGCGAGTCGCGGTGGTGCCGCAGAACGGCTTGGCGAGGGAGCAGCGCGCCATGGGCACAAGAGGTTGGCTCAAGCAGAGGATTTGGTGAACTTTTGTGCTAGACACAGTCACACAGACCTGCTCATATGTTGGGCTATGCATTGCTCCGATTGGCGGCCTTCGAAAGACATGACGGAGCCCGGCCCAAAGGTTGGAAAGCATCTTTGTGAAATGCAACAACATGCAAAACAATTACTGTCTGATGTTGATGCAACAGAATTGCTACATTCATACCTCATTACCTCACCAACAGAGTACTAAGCAGGTTACATGACACAAACATGCACATGTTCATCATTGTTTTTTAGACACTATATTGTACATGACTAATCTTAACCAAAAGATTTGCCTTCACGTTTCAGGAATCCATGGTGAGAGCACCCTGATGTGTCCGAGGAGAGCTGTGCTCAGGCGCACTGATTCTTGTTCAGGTACTCAATCGCCACCGCAGCATGGAACGCGGCTCCAATCGAAAGAGCGTCCTCATCCAGGACGAAATGTGGCGAGTGCACCGGGCGCACCCTCTCCATCGTCGTCTCGTTCCCGACGCCGATCAGGAACATGGCGCCCGCCGCTCTCTGCGCGTAGAACGCAAAGTCCTCGCCGCCCATGGTCTGGGCAGCGATCCTGACATTGGCTTCGCCGAGCATGCCCTCAGCCACTTCCTTGGCGTGGGCGTACATCCTTTCGTCGTTGACGGTGGTCGGGTACGGCCGGAGGTCCTCCTCCAGGAAGTCGACAGTGGCGGTGCAGCGGTTCACGGTGGATTGGACTTCGATGACCTTATTACAAAGAGAAGCATCATGCTACTGTCAAGTTGTCGGTGAACACGGTGTTTGTGAGAGATTCTTGTTTTTACCTCTTTGACCCTCTTCATGAGATATGACAGGCCTTCATCGGTCATGCTCCTGAAGCTGCCGCCGATCGAAACTGATTCAGGGATGACATTGTACGCTTCACCTCCTTTCAGTAAAGTGACAGACACAACCTGAAAGAGCAGCGTGTGAACAACCAAAATGAGGATACATTTTTCAGAGCTGGCAACCAAATTGATCTCGTACGTACAGCAGCTTCAAGAGGATCGGTTTCCCGCGACACAAGTTGTTGGAGGCTGAGGATGGCCGAGGACGCGGCAATCACGGGATCCACGCTATCGTGAGGAACACCAGCATGACCACCTTTTCCAGTGATTGTTGCGGTGAACCGAGCTGATGCTGAAAGGAAAGGTCCTGGCCGAGATGCTACAACGCCCACAGGAAGTTCCGGGATAACATGCAAGCCGAAAATAGCTGACACATCGTCCAGGACGCCTTCTTTCAGAACAAAATAGGCACCAGCATAGCCCTCTTCTGCTGGCTGAAACACAAGCTTGATAGTACCCTGAAGTTGTAAGCAAAAACCAAATTAATTCACCTTGTCCATGTCAATTGCACTGTTCTCATATAAGATTACTTAATACATTAGTACATTACTGCATTAGTTCTGCTGAACATTAATTGTTTATGAGCCTCTAATAAGCACATCAAAAGTATTCTTAGTAAAGCTAAGCTTATGTTCAGAAGTGTTAGATGCAGAGTACCTTTAGGTCATCCTTCTGAGACTGAAGAAGCTTAGCGGCCCCGAGAAGCATTGTGACATGAGCATCATGTCCGCAAGCATGCATCTTCCCATTTTCTTTACTCTTAAACTCCCAGTCTACCATTTCCTGCCAAAGAAAGGACCCCATCACTGTCAAGCAAACACCAGTCATATAACGACGTAACAGAATCCTTGTAGGTCAGCTTCTGATATTTTAGAGACATTGTGGCCGAAAAAATTAGCTGGATTTAAGGAACACGGTTTCGGTAAAATATCATGTGCATATCAAAAGATGATATGTCCAAATGAAACACAGTGTATTGTTGTGTCATTTTCACCGATTGTGTCAGACACTATTTGATTGGCTATTCTTTGATGTTGTGCAACAAAAAAAGGACTGGGAAAACGTAATATGTTTTTTTTTTATGTAACAAAACGGAATATGTTTGGAACACTGAGATACCACATATTAAAAAAAAAAGGATCAATTTTCGGCATCCCGTTCCCCTGACTTCCTCTTAGATTTATCTGCAACCCTATCACAATGATGAAGTGATCATAGAAAATTAGAAACGGTATATGATTCCTCAAGGAAGCAGGAGGGTATCTGTAGCTTTCATTACCATGAAACAAAATAGGAGCAGGTAACATATTGACATATTCACACGCCAACGATACCATTCATTATAAAAAAAAAAGTCATTTACTAAACCACCACGCACTGACGAGTGACGACTCTGTATATTCCCGCTTCATAAACAACTACGACATTCACATTTCATCAGACACCTTCAACTCATTCGTGAATTAATTATGATTGCTCATCACCAATTCAATGAAGATTTTTCTTTCCTCCATGGAAAGATCATACTGAGCCAAAAGAAGATCGAAGGGAGTCTAATCAGAGGTCAACGAATGAAAGGCAGAGTTACCTGAATGGGGAGCGCGTCCATGTCCGCCCGGAGCGCGACGACGAGGCCGGGGCCGCCGCCGCCAGCGATGGTCGCCACCACACCAGTCCGAGCAACGGGCCAGTTGTAGGGGATGCCGAGCGCGTCGAGCTCGGTGCGCACGAGCTCGCTTGTGCGGTGCTCCTGGAAGGCCAGCTCCGGGCGCTGGTGGATGCGGCGCCGCAGGCCGCTCATCCACGCGGCGAAATCTGCCGCACGGGCTGTGGCCAGGAGGTCGCCGTGGAGGCCCGTAGCCGAGGCGGCGGCGGCGGCGAGGTCGGAATAGAGGAGGACGGTGACGAGGAGGAGGATAACGCGGCGAGAGGCAGAGGAAGCCATGGCGGAGAGCGAGACCTTTTGCTCTGAGTTTGGACAAAACAGGACAGTGCAGGTGTTGGATGGGAGCTTCTCAACGCTGACAGTGCGTATGTTCTTCATGTTTTTTTTTGAACCTATATGTTCTTCATGTTGGTTCGGTTGAAAACTTCGTTGCCTGATGCCATCTTATTTGTCTCGACATGGTATATCAACTAAATTACATTCTGGTAGATGTTTATGTGTTGTTACAATAATTAAAATAAACTATTCCAGAGGTCATTTTATTTGTCCCAATTGTTCCTTGCAAAATATATGAATAGTTAGGTGTTTGTTCATCTTGTCGCATTCAAAAATCCGCACATATATGCAAGCAAGTTAAAGGTATTTATGAGTATTTCTATAACTCATTACAACTAGTGCATCCTCCATTTTTGTCTTCTCATCGTTAGGACACGAGAAAGCTAGTTTAATTTTGTATGAACTTTCTTATCCTAAGGGCAAGAAAATAAATTACCATCCAAGTGAGCTTAATAATCGATCTTGTTAGAAAGCAGTATAAATAGGTTGCGGATGTAGCAATACTCAATTTGGATAGACCTTGGTTTTTTTTTTCTTATTAGTGGATCAAAGTTTGAGTTCATTTGTAACGGACACAGCTGAGTTTGAGAACACATGTCTAGTAAAAGAAGGAACATATTTATTTTAGTAGATCATAAGCTACAAAACAGTATAGAACTTGGCATCTTGAAAGTATGAGAAAAATGTTTTCAATGTTACTTATTGCCATAACAATTGTATTTTCCAATATTGTTATAAACTTTTTTTGGAATTGTAATATGGTATGCATGGTTCTTAAACTTTTTCACCACATGCAGTTATGAAAATCACTAGTTATGAAAAACAGTACTTCATTTCTGAATTGGACTCATTTCTAAGCCCAAAACCCTGATTCGAGTAATCATTTATTTGGTACTACTCAAGGAGCAGCAACTGCCATTCTAACCCTTCTTGGGGGATTCCATCCACAAACACAAAGTTTGTGGCTGACCGATATTGCTCATCATCATTTAGCTATTACATTTATTTTTCTCATTGCTGGTCATATGTATCGAACTAACTTCGGAATTGGACACAGTATCAAAGATCTTTTAGAAGCACATACTCCTCCGGGGGGTCGATTAGGACGTGGGCATAAAGGCCTTTATGATACAATCAATAATTCGATTCATTTTCAATTAGGTCTTGCTTAAATGAGATATGATAGCTTCCTTAGGGGTTATTACTTCCTTAGTAGCTCAACATATGTACTCTTTACCTGCTTATGCATTCATAGCACAAGACTTTACTACTCAAGCTGCTTTATATACTCATCACCAATACATTGCAGGATTCATCATGACAGGGGCTTTTGCTCATGGAGCTATTTTTTTCATTAGGGATTACAATCCGGAACAGAATGAGGATAATGTATTGGCAAGAATGTTAGACCATAAAGAAGCTATCATATCTCATTTAAGTTGGGCTAGCCTATTCCTAGGATTCCATACCTTGGGCCTTTATGTTCATAACGACGTCATGCTTGCTTTTGGTACTCCAGAATTTCTTGATCGTTTATCCACGATTTGTTTTGCTGAGCATCAAAATCTTTAACAGAATTCAAACTACCTTAAGACTGATGTAGAGGCTCTTTTTGACGAATCTTTTTTGACGAAAATTCCAATTTTGAGATTTCTCAAGCACTCTCTTTACCTAAATTGAGCACAATGAAAATGAATTGTCTTGAAAAAATTTTTAAAACGGAGAAATTTGTCTTTTATTTAAATCATGTTTTTCCCACCAATTATGCTTTGTAGGTGAACATTTTTTGAATTTTGAAGTGATTTTCCATTTGGACACCTTTTTCTATTAAATTACATTATATTTTGTTAATACATATTATTTTATAAAGACTTTAAGCTTGCAATACATATTTTTTGGTGATTGTCATTACAAAATTTGTTGAGAATTTTTATTAAACATTTTGGTCAAATAAAATTGTGTAAAATATAAATATAATATTCATGCCAATGAGATGTTTTACGCTCATGTTAACCTTACATATAAGTAGTACTCCTCCATTCTTTTTTTACTGTCGATAGTTAGCTTGTATTTGAACTAAATGGCAACAGAAACGGGAAACATAATGGAGTAGTAGAAAATATCTGTGAATACTCGGTCTACAACATAGATCACACACCAAAGTGCCACACAAATGGCAACTCACAGGAAAGTTAAACGTATGACCGGAATATAGCAAAATGTTCATTATGTGTAAAGCGTTATATGCTTCCGCTTTTTACCTAGAGAATATACAATAAGGCTCTAGCATCAAATGAAAAGCATGTTCTAATTAATGCAAAACACCCCAGCAGTTTCAGCTGATTAATCTACGTACGTTATTAACATCCTTATATTGGAGTTGATCCACGCAGTGATGAACCTATAAGAATCGAACTAGTTGCAGGACTAAGAGCCAAGAATTTGATCATGGCATCTCTCCAAGCTCTCTCTAGCTGTGCCCTTTTCCTGCTGCTCGTCGTCCCCGACGCGTGCATGGCCTCATCGACCACGCTGCAGGACACTTGTGACTTATATTCCAGCGGCGACCGGAGCAGCTACGACTACTGCGTGAAGACGCTGCAGGCAGACCGGGCGAGCGCCACCGCCGCCGACGCGCGGGGCCTCGCCGTCGTCGCGGCGAGGATCGCCAGGGCAACGGCCAAGGCCACGTCGGGGAAGATCGCGCAGCGGCAGGGCACCGAGACGGTGCCGGCGCGGCGCGACTGCCTGGCCTCGTGCGCCAAGGAGTACGACGCCGCCGTGCGCCGGCTCGGGCGCGCGGCGAGGGCCGCCGCCGGCGGGGACCTGGAGCGGGCGCAGAATCTGCTCGCGGAGGTGACGGGCGTGCCGGCGCGCTGCGAGGGCGCGTTCGCCGCCGCCGGCCAGTACTCGCCGCTGGCCGCCGCGGACCGCGAGCTGGACGACCAGGTCGAGCTGGCGATCGGCCTCTTGCCGCCGCCGTCGTTGCGCACTACTGGGGCGTGATGGTGTGCAATTCTTCCACGTGGGACTTCTAGTCTGCCTTGAAACTTCATGTCGAATAAAGTACGGGATGTAGACAATCGTCAACTGTGTTCATCTACTGATGCGGTGCAGAAACTCCGCATCAGAAGCCGGGACCATGGCCGAAACAATGTCACACAATGTGACACAAACAATCAATGCAGTGCCTGGAAGGTGACGATGCAGTTTCCGTTTCACTTTGCTAGGTGACGACAAGTCGACAACACAAGCTCATGCCTCATGAGGCGCTTCACGTGCCTCAAGCTCATCCACCGATACAAATTCACGCACTCCTGCCTTGCCAAGAACGTGCACCAGCCGGTCTCTCACTCCCTGATCTGTCAAGACAGCACGGCACCGATGGCCTCCGGCGACAAGCGATCTCCCACCGGCCGCCGTGTGGTGATGTTCCCGTTCTCCTCCCCCAGCCACATCACCCCCATGCTGCAGCTCGCCGCCCTCATCCGCGCGCGTGGCCTCGCCGTCACCGTCCTCCACACCGACTTCAACGCCCCGGACCCAGCGCGCCACCCGGAGTTCACCTTCGTCTCCATCCGCGAGTCGCTTCCCAGCGACGTCGCCGGCAACGCCGACATGGTGGAGCAGATGATGGGGCTCAACGCCGCCTGCGAGGGGCCGTTCCAGGCGGCCGTCGAGGAGGTGCTGCTGCACGACGACGGCGTTTGCGCCGTGGTGGTCGACGGGCAGTGGTACGCGATGCTGGGTGCCGCCAAGCGCGCCGGCGTCCCGGCGCTCGCCATGCGCGCGGACGGCGCCGCCACCTTCCTCAGCATGCTCGCCACGCCGCGGCTGCGCGCCGCCGGCTACGTCCCCGTCAGAGAGGAGCGGCTGGACGAGGCGGTGCCGGGGCTGGAGCCGCTCCGCGTGCGCGACCTGATCCGCGTCGCCGGCAGCGACGAGGAGACGGTGCTCCGCTTCATCACCCTGATCGCCGACGCCATGCGCGCGTCGTCGGCCGGCGTGGTGGTGAACACGTTCGACGCCATCGAGGGCCCCGAGATGGCCAAGATCCGCTGTGAGCTGTCTCGTCGCCCGGCGTTCGCCGTCGGGCCGCTGCACCTGGTGTCGCCGGCGGCGGTGGAGCACGGCCAGCACGCGCCGGACCGCGGGTGCCTGGCGTGGCTGGACGCGCACCCGCCGCGCTCCGTGCTGTACGTCAGCCTCGGCAGCGTGGCGCGCATCGACCGCGCAGTGTTCCAGGAGATGCCGCTGGCCTCGCCGGCAGCGGCGTGCCGTTCCTCTGGGTCCTCCGCCCCGGCTTCCTTTGCGACGCCGGCGACAAGCAAGGGGCGCCGCCACCGATGCCGGAGGGGCACAAAGGGAAGATCGTGACGTGGGCGCCGCAGAGAGAGGTCCTGGCGCACCCGTCCGTCGGTGGCTTCTGGACGCACTGCGGCTGGAACTCGATGATGGAGACCATATGTGCAGGTGTGCCCGTGCTCGCGCAACCGTGCTTCGCCGACCAGACGGTGAGCGCGAGGTACGTGACGCACCAGTGGGGTGTTGGGCTAGCGGTGGGTGAGGTGATGGACAGGGCGAACATTGCGAATGCGATTAGAAGGTTGATGGCTGGGGAAGAAGGCGCGGAGGCTAGGCGTGAGAGGGCGCGCATTCTGAAGGAGGAAGCAAGCCAGTGCGTTGCAGAAGGAGGACCGGCCAGTTTGGCCGTCGATAACCTTGTGGAGTACATGCTGTCTCTTTGAGAGTTTCAGCATGTTTTTCCCAATCGTGTGCTGAATAAAAACTAAGTTTTCATCCGTATAATAAAGAACATCCTCTGAATGCTTTGGTAATCTATTACTTGGGTACATCAGTACATGTTGTCCTTTCGTTCTTTGAGCATGTTTCCATGATTATTATGCTTCGGATGTTATGGACTGCAACTCGCCTTGATAAGATTCAGATGTGTAGTACATAATTGCATTTGAATGGTATACAAAGAAAACTAAACAAAAGACCTTGATAAGATTCAGACATGTAGTACACAGTTGCCTTGAATGGTGTACAAAGAAAGCTGAGTTCTTGAATGAATCATAAACATAACAGGTCTAGCTGATAACTTAAGAACAGAGCAATGAAAAATGAATCATAAACAAAACAGATCACACCTGCAGCATTACAATGCACATAAGGTGAATTTTTGTTACTTCCAATATTCTTTTCCGTTTGTTTTATCGTCACTGTTTTGCACATATTGGGGGCACATAGGCTGTTGTGAACAATAAATAAGTACTGCATCCAAATTTCCATTCACTCTCGGTCAGGTTAAATTGCGCAGTACAAATTTGTACCAAGTAGTTTGTCCTCCAGAGGTAGTATATCTGCCAGCTAAAATGACATTAATTTATGCACTTCTTCCACAGTTTCAAACATATATTTGACCATTTTTTATGGATTAACCTGTTTAAGGATGTATTCGATCAATGTTGAGACTGACATGAATAAATACAATTAATAAATAAGGCAAATGAGAGATTGGTTGATTACTACAAACAGATATTTGGGAGCAAGAGCCCCATGGAAATGTAAACTAAGTCGAGCTGATTAAACTTGGCTTTAATCAAAGAAACATTATTAGGGGAGACAGGACCCTCATGGATGTAATGCAAGAGTTGATGATCCATGTTTACTTTTCTGGAGGATAAATTTTATATGATGCTATTTCTGCTCTTTTATGTTTCCTAAGAAAAACATGGACTGATGTTGACACTGCTCACTATTGTGAGTTCAATATGCTGGCTGGTCCCCTTACCTCAGACTGCTGCAAGCTCATCAACCAAAAGAATCATGCCCTACTACTCATACATTCTCAGCTTGGCCGAAGCAAAAGCAACTTTTCTTCTCAAAACTCCATGACTTCAATACAAACTGAGGATTCAAAGCTCATAATGCTTGGAATTGCCTATATATTTTTCAGATAATGAGAGGAAAGAAAAGGAAGCATCTGATGCTACTCTAGCAATCTGTCAAGCAATTAATTAAATGGAATTCATGAAATTTGCGACAAGGATAAAATCATCTGGCTCAATTCTTTCTGGTTCCAAGTAACACCAGGGAACATTTGTTGATCACATATTTTAAAACAGGACAAGGTACTTTCTTTTTCAGGTACCCAAGTGTCGACCCAGGAATCAGACATTCGCACCTTGGGTCGCAGCAAAAACAGCTTTTATTTTCGAAGCCCATGATTTCAGGACAGTCTGGTGGATTCTGAGCTTGGTCATAAATGACCAAATTGCCTACATTTGCCAGATAATGAGAAGGGAAAAAGAAGCATCTGATGTTACTACTATCATTCAGGTAGTAACAAACCAAACAAAATTCATGAAATCTGTGACAAGGATAAAATCAGCAGGCTCAATTCTTCCAGGTTTCATGAATATTCATCGATCAGGTATTTTATAACTGGATGGTGCTGATGTGATCCAGGAATCATCAGATGTCGCGCGACATGAGGGTGCTGATGTCGCAGGTGATCTTTTCCTCCACGGTGTTTTCCTCAGAGTCAGAGTCAGGGCACTCTTCTAGCGTAATGTAAGACCTGCATAGATCAAACAGATCGAAACATAAGGCTTGAAAACAATTCAAATGCAGACACGCAGTGGAGGAATGAAAGGAGAAATTCAGAAACTATGTGCAGGCGTGTGCTCTGTTCCTGACTCTGTTCCTGACCTCACGATGTCGGCGACACTATCCGCTGGCGCGTTTGGCAGGAGACCCTGGAGCATCCGCATCATCTGCTCTCGGTAGTACTCCATCTTGCGAAAGTAGACCGACATGAACTCAATCTTCCCCACCTTGACGCTGCCCGGCCTGCCAACGTCGATGTCCACGCGCTCCGCGAACTGATTGTACCAGCACAGGAGGTGCAGCTTCGGAGCCCGCAGCGTGAACGACTTGAAGTCTCTGGTGCACCCAGGCTCGAAGATCATATAAAGCCTCACCAGCTCTGGGGTGTCGACGGTGATGTGTCCGAATGGCGGCCCCTCATAATGGCCAACGTCGACTGAGTCCATCTCGAGGAATTTGAGGTGCGGAAGGTTGATGTCGACGCGGGCTTGTTGGATCTTGCAGCAGAAGAGTTCCAGTTCCTCGAGCAGCGGGCACCACTGTCCCGGCGCGAACGGCGTCTCGAAGGTGACAGAGTTGAGATCCAGGGAGCGCAGGCGCGGGAGGTGCGGCCACTCGCTGATCATCACGTGGTGGAGAAAGAGCGTCCGCAGGGCGGCGGCGCCTGGCCCGGCGATAACGGGCACGACGTAGTCGATCGCGGTGACCTCCAGGCGGCGAGCGGCGTGGGGCAGGTGCACCGTCCACGCGTCGCGGACTTCGCGGCCGCGGTACGGTGACCGGATGTGGATCTCGCGCGCGTTGGCGAGCGCGATGATGCGGTCGGCGTGGCGCCGCATGGCAAGATCGTCGGCGAAGTAGACGAGCTTGAGGGTGTCCACCTTGGAGGCGGACGCATCCAGCGCGCGGCGGCGGAGGGTGACGCGGGCGGCGAGGATGGAGTCCTCGTCGAGGCCGGGGACGAGGTAGATCTTGACGACGGGAGTATGGTGGTGGATGTGGCACCACGACCGGGACAGCGCCGACAGCTGGACGACCTGCCGGTAGTGGAGGAAGGAGGCGATCCGCGCGCGGAGCTCGAGCGGCAGGTCGGTGATGCGGTCGCCGGCGGCGGTACTGGCCTTCGTGCCCTTGCTCCGGCGGCGCCGATCCATGTCGTCTCTGTCGCCGCCTCCTTGTTGTTCCGGCAGTTTTGGAGGGAAAGCAGCAGAGGGGCCCTGCGTCTGTTCCCGCCAAGATGATGGTCCCTGCGTCTGTTCCCGCCGAGATGATGGCCCGAGCTCTGGGCTTCTTCTGCTACGCAATTGGTTATGCCAATTTGCTTTGAATCTCATTCAGTCCAGTAGAGTGAGCGCAAGTCCATCAAACTGCATTGTTTCGAGAACGCAGATGACTGTAGAGTAGTTTTGCATTTAAATTTCCTGAATCCATTCATACTATCTACTCCCTCCGTTTCTTTTTAGGTGTCATTCTAGTCTCGGGCACGGGAATTAAAGAGGGATGAAAAAATAGAGAGCGCATTAAAAACGATGAGCAGTAAACAAGGAGAGAGATAAAGGAAACTGCATTGGGAAGCGAGAATGATACTTATTTTGGAAAAACTAGATGTTGCTAGAATGACAATTATTTTGAAACAGAGGGAGTATATTCAGACCGTGCTCGCTCTCGAGTTTTTGACCATTTTCGCAACACGACCCCAACACCACGGAACGAATCGACCAGGCCAGTGGTCAACATAACCCAGCGGGCCCCACATGGCCGGGAAGCCCATCACCAACGAGTTTTCTTTCCCTTCTTTCCTTTTGTTTTTTGATTTTTTTTAAGGCAGAACGCCCCTGAGGGGCTAATCTCCATTACCCATCAAAGCAGGTACAAGTCTTTTACAGAAAGGCTCTTACAAAAGATGCAAATTATGCATGGATCCTTCTGTATGCTTAAGAGGGCATAAAAGAAATATAAAATTACATTCAAGTCCTCAGGGGAAATAGCAACCGACAGTGAGCAAGACGAAGCTAGCATCACCGCAGCTACTTCCCAAACACAGAGGGGAGCTTCGCCGGAGAATCCAACAGCAGACGACCCAACAAGGACGCCTCCGACCACAGACGAGACCAGACGGTGAGCACATCACAAAGCCGGCAAGCAACCGCGCCATGGACAGGCAAGAGCCTCCTGATACAAGTTGATTGACACACCGGCGGTCCACTTGGTGGTCGCCTCAGAGCCCGCATCAATAGTTGAGGAAGATATCAGTCCAACCGTAGATCTAGAATCAGCTTCACCGGGCCAGAATAATTGATCCATCTCTACAAGAAATTGGGAATCTGCAATGGGCGATCGACCCAAATTAGAGAGGACCAGCGTCCATTGAGGACTACCATTGAGTCGACTCTCCAGCAACCGCGGCACCTCCACTGAACCTGCTGAAGAGCAACAAAGAAGGAGAAGGGGGAGATTACACCTACCGGGGAGGAAGCCGGAAGGGACACAAGCCATCACGGCAACACACACATAGAAATACGGAGAGCACAATCCAAATCGCGCAGGAAACAAATCTCTCATCGGAAACCGACGGCGATGGCGATGATTGGAAAAGGCTTAAGAACAAACTAGAGCTAAAACAAACCACTACCTACTAGAACTACTAGTACAGCTATTACAGGGCGGGACCCCTCCTACACGTCGCCAGGAAGGCAGAAGGAGGGGGCCGATCAGGATCTGCACCGGAGAATGGAGATCTGCAGGTTGGGGAATGGAGCTACAGGAAGCGGCTATAGGAAAGAGCTTTTGAGAGAGGCGAGACTCACGATGGGTGGGTTGCCTCTTGTTTTTCGGTTGGAAAACTAGCGAGTTGGTTGAACCAGCCAGAGGCCACTGCCAGTCTGCCACAGAAGCAGCTTTCCCTTTCCTCCTCTGAACCCGACCAAACCCTCGCTCTGCCGGCGCCGCCGCATCATGGCGAGCCCAACGCCGGCGCTGCTGGACGAGATCGTGGAAGAGATCCTGCTCCGCATCCCGCCGGAAGACCCCAAGCGCCTCCTACGCGCCGCCCTCACGTGCAAGGGATGGTGCCGCCTCGTCTCCGGCCCCGGCTTCCACCGCCGATTCCGCCAGCGCCACGGGACGCCGCCCAGGCTGGGCGTCCTCCTCAACTACAACAACACCGTACGTTTCCTCCCCACCTGCTCCTTCCGTCCGCCACACGCGGACCGCCGTGGCTGGCAGGCGATCGACTCCCGCCACGGCCGCGTCCTCCTCTACGGCTCCAAGCTCAAATACGGGAAATTCTTCTCCGTCTGGGACCCCGTCACGGACGAGCGCCGGCGACTGCCAGCGCTGCCGCGGTTTCCGGACCCGTACTACAGATTTAAGACAACGGTGCTCTGCGCCGCCAGCGGCAGCTGCGACCACCTCAACTGCTCCAATGGACCCTTCCTCGTTGTATTCATGGTCTCTTACGGTGGGAAGATCTTCTCCTATGTCTACTCATCCGAAGCGGATGCGTGGAGTGAACCAACATCTGCTTGGTACCGCGGCTGGTTTTCAGAATGGATGCGAACTGCTCATGTGCGTAACTCACTTTACTTTGTGCTCGAGCCTACCATTAGAATCCTTGGGTACGATTTGGGTACACGGGAAATGACTCTGATTCACCCGCCACCAATGTCGAACCATCATATTGTGCTCACGACGGCAGTGGGTGGTGGACTGGGATACGCCACGGTGTCGAGGTCCAAACTCTGCATATGGTCGGGAGAGGCTGCTGGTCCCAATGGGGATATGAGGTGGACACCAAGCAGGGCTATCGAGTTTGAGACGCTAATGCCTGTTGGTCGCACCATGATCACACTTGATATGGTTGGCTTTGAGGACGGCAGTGGTGTCGTTTATGTGGGGACGGATTGTGGATCTTTTGCTACTGATTTGAAGTCTGGGCGGTTCAGGGAAGTTGAAGGGGGGCGTCTGCAACGTTGTTCCATTCATGAGCTTCTATACTCCAGGTACATCTTTGCTTAATATTTGATTCCTCAATATTCTGCATGAACTCTATTTGAGATAGTAATGTGAAAATATGTAGTGAAGCCATGTTGACATGTGCCATGGCTTGGTTTGTGATGAGTAATTGACATTGTATACTTCCTTGTTGAGCTTAATTGAAAATGCATTTTATGGATCGAGAAAGCAAACCCCCGGACTATCCGGTAGATTACCGGACCTTCCGCTACCGGACTATCCGTCATTGTACCGGACCATCCGGTCAATTCGCATTGCTTGGAAGATAGCACCATTTGAGGAGGAGCTTTACATCAAGTTATTTCGTTCTGACTTTTTCTTGAGTCTTTTGGGATCTTTGCGTCTATGAGCCGCTTACTTTGCCAACTCTTGGCTTGTGTGATCCTTTGCTACTAGATGGTCATTTTCTACCTTTTACTTGGTTTTGGACCATTTAGTTAGCTTATTTGGTTTCGCATTTCAAGTTCGGATTCGTGTGCTTGGTGTTGTTGTCAATGTGCTCATCAAGGGGGAGATTGAGGAACCATGTTAAGATGTGCCATGGTTCTCGATGATGATGAGTAATTGACAACGGAGTTGATTTGAGTTGGACATGAGTTTCGGGTTGAAATGCGGGACTTTGAGGGTTGCATAAGCATGTGCATGTTCATGTTTATGGCTAACCCGAGTTGGTGAAGGTGGTGGTGATGTTGAAGGAGAAGGAAACGTGTTTGCTTGTCTAATGATGTGTAGGTCAATAGAGTCAACTTGATGGTCAACGGCAGGAGGATCGGGAGGACCAAGCGAAGGGTCCCGACGGGCTGGGACCGAGGAGGCTTGGGTCCGGGCGATCGAGAGGCCGGGTGAGGTCAAGGGTGATCCACACCGTACACGTGGCGGACAAGAAGCACGGAGGGTTTCGCGGTTTGGCCTCAAAACCGGTGGTCGATGGTTTCCCGGTTTGGCCTCAAAACCGGTGGCGACGATTTCTCGGTTTTGCCTCAAAACCAGCGGTGGACAGTTTCCCGGTTTGGGCCTCAAAACCGGTGGTGGGTGGTGTTGGGAATTCTTTATTAGGGTAACAAAGAATCCCGACACAATATGACAATGGCGGCAAGGAGCTAAATAGGGATCGAGAAATAAAGGAGCAGCATGTCATTACAAGAGTCTGTCTTCTTCTCTCTCCAAAATCCGTCCCGTTACATGGAGCTCGTGGGTAGGTATTTATAGGGGAGGCCCAGGGTTATTTTGGTGTGACCAAAATACCCTCGGCCAACAACTACATTCCTGGAATATTCCGTACAAAAATGTCATAAGGGCAGAATGGACAATCTACTTAGTACAATGACTCAATCAGTAACCCTAACGGCCGACGTCATATGAGCGTCGTCATTTCCGCAGTGTCATTTCCGCGCTGTCATTTCCGCGCCGTCATTTCAGCTTCGTCATTTCGGCAGCGTCCTTTCCGCGCACCCTAACGACCGATGTCATATGGGTGTCGTCATTTCCTGGTCGTCAGGAAATGCCGACGGTGGATAGTCAATCGGAAGCATTCCTTATCTTCACTGTGTCCTGCTCCTACACAGAAAAAGACAAATGGAACCAAAAACAGGAACAACAAATTATCTATGACAAATGCGGAGCTCCCATGGGCTTCGTCGTTTGCACTCCGCCCATAGGGCCTGCCGCTATTTCCGTAGTTGGTGAGATATTCTGATGGCAACCTTTCCCTTCTCTTGATCAAGAGCGAAGTCCAACTCTGGCTTCAACACATACAACAGACAAAACTTGAAATGTTATGGTTAGCAGAAAATTCCGATGGGACTTCAATGGCTTCGCCATTTGCAAGCAGGTGCCGATCCCCAACAGGTGGTTTCCCGGTTTATGCCTAAAAACCGGCGGTGGACGGTTTCCCGGTTTGGGCCTCAAAACCGGTGGCGGAAGTCGCGCTTTGAGAAGCGTGTAAGGCGGTTTCCCGGTTTAGGCCTCAAAACCGGCGGCTACGGATGGAGGTGCATGTGGCACCATCGTGGAGGTGGCTTCGAGGTGAAGCTACGGTGTGAAGGCCCCGACGGCGTTCGGGTGGAGGAGAAAAAGTTGGACGGAAACGCCCTTATGTGTTGTATGGGTGTGTTGTAGTGTGAGGGGCATTTCCGAGATGTGGAAATGTCCAAAGAGATAAGATGGGTGGCTGGTTGTGGCTGCCCCCTTGAGCCTTTCATTTGAGTTGTAGTGAGAGGGCTTGAGAGAGAGGAGAGAAGAGAGGACAGAAGAGAGGAGATGGCTCTTTGATTGAGCTTTTTGTCATCCTTAGTTTGTGTGTGCTAGGGAGTGGCTTGACATCTACATCTTTGAGCAATACATAGCATCAATTCGTCCTCAAAGTTTTCTCCTCATCTTGAATCCCGAATTTCTTATTTTCCCCATTTTCGGAGCCGTTTTTGGGTGATTTTCGATTCGCCTTGTATGATGCGTTTTGGGACGGATTTCTTGGATGTATTCGGTGCTAGGATGTATGGGAACATGCCTTGAGTGATCTTGCACAAGATCTCCCCACGAGCACTTCGAATTTATGGATTTTGTCCAAGAATTTCTAAACCCTTGTTCTTTCATTCGATCCAAAATCCGTGGAGTTTTGGTTGGGTTTTTGGTATGGATCCACTTGGATGAGGTTCCCCATCTTGTCACGCACCTATAGTTCAAGTTTCGTGATTTTTGGAGGTCGTTTGATTGGATTTCGATATTTTCGGGTGAGTTTCACGCGTGCTGTTCTGGAGCTGTCGGAAGTTCCGACATTGAAGGAACTTCCGTCGGAAGTTCCGACGCTGAAAGTTTTTGTCGGAACTTCCGTGAGTTGTCGGAACTTCTGTAGCTGTTCACTCCGGAATATCCGTGACATGTCGGAACTTCCATGAGTACTCAGAAAGTTTTTGTCGGAACATCTGAGACTTGACGGAACTTCCGTGAATTCATTTATACTTGTCATCGGAACATCCGAGAGAGGTACGGAACATCCGTCAAGGCTTTTGAGTTGGTTCTTCCTTGCTTGATTCCGCTTTATCCAACTTGCTTCCGCGTTTGTTTGTATCATCCCATAACCATTCCTAGGATTAGCACATCATCTCCAATTGATGTGTGTGATCTTGGTGGTTGCAAGCGAGGCACGTTGGGTTGTAATCGGGACATAGGCCGAGTTCTTTGAAAGAATTTTTATCGGCTCCCATTCACCCCCCCCCTCTGGTCGCCTTCTCGGTCCTTCAACATTGCTATATGCTCGATCTAAAACAGCATTACATCTACCTAATTTTTGTTTCCTTCAATTTATTATGCATTATTAATCTTGAAATTGGCTACATATCTGTTCTAAACAAAGCGGGGTCTCTGTCTGGAGTTTGTAGCTTAATTGATTTTTCTCAAATAGTATCACTGTTACTTGGTGGAATATGACAAGTTAGTGTTGTTTAGGACACTATTGGAGTGCCTCTGTGTTTCAGCAGTTCACATATCTTAAGCCCATTACTCTGCTTTTGTGCTAGCAGCTATGTATGCTCACGGGCTATCTTTACATGAAAAACCTCTTTTGTGCCCTTCATGAAGCATTAGCATTACTATCACATCTGTTGACTTTGGAAGTTGGAAGTAGCCACATGCACAGGTGCTCTCCATCTATCTTCAACATTTGTCATCTTTAGTACGTGAAAAAAATAAACTAGCACTGAAGTTTATGCAGCGAATTAGAGGTTTTCATTTGTTATCTGTAAATGATTTAGAAAAGTATACTCTAGTTTTTTCTTGCTAGTTCATGTAGATTCTTATCCGCAAGCTTCATCATCCAGAAAAGCACGGAGTTGAAACCTGAAAACGTATCAGTATATAATGTCATCAGATTATCCCATACGGCACCTATAGGTGTAAGAAATACATATCAAGAGGAATATGTTATTGAAGTATTTATATGTTTCATTCAGATTGTAGTTTACAAATCATGAAAAGCCTCAGGTTGGGTTTGTACTGAACCTCTTGCAGAATAATGACACACACATTTGTTCTTCTACTTTTCTTCAGAACTTGCACACCTTGTCACTTTCTCTGCACCACATTAATTAGCAGCAACATGGAATTGCCCTAAATTTTGAATTATCATGAAACGTAGCAATGCAATGGTACTATGAAATAAAATCAGGTCGTAAAACATGTTTCTAGCCACTAATATGCACAATCTGGAAAGCCGTCGGGTTCAAAAAGAAAAACTGGAAAGCCGAGACCAGGAAGTCTGAAGGAATAATAGGTAGAAAGTTGAACAACAGATGGATATTTATACAACTCAAAATATTATTGTAGATGTTAATGGATGAGCTCATACATCATGGTGCAATGTAAGGCCATGATGGAAATACACTGGCATATTTCAGCCAAAACAACAACACTTTGATATTTGGAGCCGGGCACTCTGGGGAACTCTCGTATCATTCAATCAAAGAGTTTGCAAGGCATACTGTTAGTTCTGCATTCATGTATCAAGATTGAATTGCTATTTGACAGTATTGCTAAAAAAAACAAGGATAAAATATGGAAACTACCAAACTTACCAAAGTTACTGCAATACTGCCTGTCTTGGGTTTGTATGCATCTCTATTCTAAGATAACAAGTGATGCTTGATTCTTTGTACTTTCAAAATGCAGCATTGAGAGTGGCGGCGACACGTGAGGGCCCAACATCTGGTGGGTCAAGTGTCTGAACAAAACTCAAGTTGTTAGGGAAGGCTTTATGATAAATCAAGAAGGAAATGTCTAGTGATGACCGTATATTTAGTAAGTGGGGAGTACATTCTAGGTTCTGTGATTTTTCTCCTTCACCTTTTAGGTTTGCTCTCTTGTCTTGTTCTATTTCCATTAAGCAGTTAAAACTGTTGGTTGCAAGTAGCTCCAGCAGTACCAGTCACTGTGTGAGCTATGAAGCCTACAGTGAGAATGAGGAACGGATGTGATAACTTTTGTATATACATCATTTCGCTCCTGGTGTGCATAAATGTGTTTCTTTCCAACATGAT
Source organism: Eragrostis nindensis (assembly GCA_012490785.1). Lineage (NCBI taxonomy): Eukaryota > Viridiplantae > Streptophyta > Magnoliopsida > Poales > Poaceae > Eragrostis > Eragrostis nindensis. Next base: position 1,159,314 of record JAAXCT010000077.1, on the reverse strand, counting down.
TGTATGACTGATTTATGCTCTTATTTATGTTAACTATTTAGCTTCACAAGGAAAAAAAAAGAAGGAAAAGGAATTCTGATCTTTGCACCGACGAGAAAAAAAAAAACTTTGGAGCATTCTATTTTTTTTAAGGAATTCTGATCTTTGAAATTTTATTGCTCATGTGAAAACAAATTTACATCAATATCTAGTGACAAAATACACTCTGTACCAAGAAAGGCAGAGAGGGAAAGGAAAAAAGAAGAAGGCAGAGCTATAAGACGTAACTATGACTGAAGCTACACAACATGCTAACAGAAAGGGCTCCACCATCAGAATTTGAGCATCTGTACAACCAATGGACAAGATCATCTCTGCATATAGCAGCTATGGTTAATTAAGTTGGATTGATCTATGCGTGGAAAACCTTGGGATTCCTGCACCTGTACTTGCATATATTCCATAGAATTGCGATAATAACCGATGACTGAATCTTTTGACCTTGGAAAGTGAGAGCTGACTTCTGATCCAGATGTCTTCCATGCATAATTAAACAGGAACTTGAGGAAGCTGTAGAAAATGCCAGATTTGTTGCGCTCATGGGTGTGAAGATAATGAGCAATACTTCGTGGATGTTAGCGTACGCGTCAAGTAGATAAGATTGTTGTAATCTGAACTGTGCCGTGAGATCTTGCTTGTAGTTGAGATATTGTTGTAACTTGTTGTACACGATAGAGTTAGCTAGGTTAGATAGTTATCTAACTACTCAGCAAGATCTCCGGCGGTCATATGCCTATGTAAACGCCACGTGAGGGGCTCTTCCTACCACGATTAACACGCACTCGTCGACCCTCAACAGGGCGACATTCTCCTACGCGCCTCTGAGTTTCACATGGTATACAGAGCCATCTACTAGATTCCATCGTCGTCATCGTCTGCTCCTGCAATGGCGAGTTCATCGGCGACCATGAGTTCGCTGATCGGGCATCAAGTTGCTGAGAAGCTTACCAAGGCGAACCACGCGATGTGGACGGCCCAGGTCCGCGCCGCCATTCGTGGTGCGAGACTGGAGGGCTTCATCACCGGCACGGCGAAGGCACCCGCGACCGAGATCATCGTCAAGGTGAACGACAAGGAGGAGAAGCAGCCCAATCCGGCGTACAAGCAGTGGGTGGCGTCGGACCAGCAGGTCCTGAGCTATCTTCTGTCGTCTCTCTCCAAGGATGTCCTTGCTCAAGTGGCGTCGTACACGACGGCTGCTGAGGCATGGAAAGGCATCGAGGCCATGTTTGCATCACAGTCTCGTGCAAGAACTGTGAATCTGCGACTCGCACTCTCCACCACCAAGAAGGGCAGCATGACTGCATCTGAATATTTCGGCAAGATGAAAGCCATCAGTGATGAGATGGCCGCAGCCGGAAGACCACTCGACGAAGAAGAACTGGTTGAGTACATTCTCACCGGACTTGATGAAGACTTCACCCCTCTGGTCTCCTCGCTGATCGCACGCGTCGAGCCTATCTCGGTTTCGAAGCTGTACTCTCAGCTTCTGAACTTTGAGACCAGGATCGATCTTCTCTACGGCAAGCAAGGCGCCACTGCCAACTACTCCAGCAAAGGGCGTGGCGCCAGTTCATCGCGTGGACGTGCTGGGCCAGGAGGGCCGCGCGGCCGTGGTCGCAGCATCGGTGGCCCTGGACAGGGCCAACCCGGGTGCACAAACGGCTCCAACTATCAGCACCAGCGCTCCTCCAACAAAAAGCTGTTCGTCGATCCAAACGACGGCAAGCCTCTTTGCCAAGTGTGTTTCAAAAAGAATCATACTGCGGTGGAGTGCTGGCACCGCTTTGATGAAGACTTCGTCCCTGACAAGAGGCTGGTGGCTGCTGCAACACGCTCCTATGCCGTCGATCCATACTGAGTCGCTGACACGGGGGCAACAGATCATGTGACGAGCGAACTTGAGAAGCTGCACGTCCGCGACAAATACAACGGTGAAGATCAGATCCACTCGGTTGATGGGTCAGGTATGGAAATTAGCCATATTGGACATGCTACTATTCCTACCCCTATCCATAATGTGCTTTATGTTCCTCAAGCTAAAAAGAACCTTGCTTCCGTTCATCGCCTTGCTACTGATAATGATGCTTTCTTAGAATTTCACTCTAAATTCTTTTTGATCAAGGATCAGGTCACCAAGAACGTCATTCTTAGAGGACAATGTCGCAATGGTCTCTACCCACTTCCTGCTTTCCCAATAAAACAAGCTTGGAGTGCCACCAAGGTTCCCTTCTCGAGATGGCATAGTCGCTTGGGTCATCCATCATCGTTTATTGTTAAAGAAGTCATTAGTAGAAATAAACTCCCATGTTTAGATATGTCAGGAAGTGAGTCGGTTTGTGATGCTTGTCAACAAGCAAAGAGTCATCAGCTACCTTATTCAAGGTCCAATAATATTTCTGAGTTTCCTTTACAACTTATCTTCTCTGATGTGTGGGGTCCTGCGCCTGAATCAGTAGGGAGAAAAAGATACTATGTGAGTTTCGTTGATGATTTTAGCAAATTTACATGGGTTTATCTTATTAAGCACAGATCTGAAGTTCTTCAAAAGTTTAAAGAATTGCAAGTAATGGTTGAGCGTTTTTTTGATCGAAAAATCCATGCTATGCAATCTGATTGGGGAGGAGAGGATGAGAAACTTAATTCTTTCTTTACGTCCATTGGCATTGTGCACCGTGTCTCCTGCCCACATACACATCAACAAAACGGTTCGGCCAAAAGAAAACATCGTCACATTGTAGAAGTTGGTTTATCTCTCTTATCTCATGCATCAATGCCATTGAAATATTGGGATGAAGCTTTTTTAGCTGCCGCATATCTCATCAATAGAGTGCCTAGCAAGGTTATTCACATGCAAACTCCTCTAGAACGCCTGTACAAACACCAGCCGGACTACTCCTCGCTAAGAATTTTTGGTTGTGCATGTTGGCCACATTTGCGACCATACAATGCACACAAACTTCAATTTTGATCTAAGCAATGTGTCTTCCTTGGTTTCAGCTCCCTTCACAAAGGATTCAAATGTTTAGATGTAGCTACCGGGCGAGTTTACATCTCTAGAGATGTGGTCTTTGATGAATCTATGTTTCCTTTCTCACAGGTGCATGAAAATGCCGGAGCAAGATTAAAATCTGATATCATTAATCTCTCGCCCTTCCTTTTAAACCACACGTCTTGGAGTAGAGGGGAAGAACGTGTAGCAGATCCTATGGCTAATGACCGACCTAATTCTACTAATGATCATGTTGAGATTAGCAGTGAAAATCCAGGAGAAAATCAAGAGGAGGAGGCTGGTAATGCACCTGAAGCAGGCGCTAACTCCCGGCGACAAGGCGACAGCTCCACCGAACCGGTCACGTCGCTGGATTCGGCACACGCCATCAACGAACCAGCGGCGGGCACGTCTCTCCGGTTGGGTACGGCTACGACACAGGCGGATCCAGTGGGTCCTGCTTCGACCGGGCGAGCCCACAGCAGCGCAGGTGCGCACTCACGCGCGCCCCTCTCCTTCGACGACACGTGTCCGCTTCAGGAGGAAGTGGCGCGCCAGCCTCTGTCTCCCACGCCGCAGGGGGACACGCGGCAAGCTCCAGTGGAGGCGGTGCATCAACCTTGAGCCGTGGAGCCGCAGGTACCTTCGGGATCTTCTGCGCCGACGACAAATGAAGCAAGGCCAAAAACTCGTCTGCAGAGTGGGATTCGAAAGGAGAAAATCTACACTGATGATACAGTTAAGTATGGCTACTTTACCTCTACTGGAGAACCACGTAATGAGACAGAAGCATTGGCTGATAGTAATTGGAAAAATGCCATGAATTTAGAGTATGATGCACTTATGAAGAATGACACTTGGCACCTAGTTCCTCCATAAAAAGGTAGATATTGGATGCAAATGGGTGTACAAAATTAAAAGGAAAGCTGATGGGAGTCTTGATAGATATAAGGCCAGGTTAGTTGCAAAGGGTTTTAAACAACAGTATGGCATCGATTATGAGGATACATTTAGTCCTGTTGTTAAAGCTGCTACTATCAGAACTATACTTTCTGTTGCTGTTTCTAGAGGTTGGAGTCTTCGCCAATTTGATGTACAGAATGCTTTTCTTCATGGATACCTGGAGGAAGAAGTGTACATGCAGCAGCCCCCTGGTTTTGAAGATGCAACAAAACCTGGTTATGTCTGCAGGCTTGACAAGGCAATTTATGGTTTGAAACAAGCACCTAGAGCATGGTACTCTAGACTGAGTAATAAACTGATTAGTCTTGGATTTAATGCTTCTAAGGCTGATACATCATTATTCTTCTATCATAAGGGGAATGTTACTATATTTGTGCTTGTATATGTAGATGATATAATTGTGGCCAGTTCTATGGAGAAGGCTACATCGGCATTATTGCAGGACTTAAGAGAAGAATTTGCACTTAAGGACCTTGGTGATCTACACTATTTTCTTGGGATTGAGTTGACAAAGGTACCAGATGGCATAGTGTTGACACAAGAGAAATATGCTTCTGATTTATTAAGAAGAATAGGTATGTCAGATTGCAAACCTGTGGCGACTCCTCTTTCCACAAGTGAAAAACTATCTCTATATGAGGGTACACTTTTAGGTCCACAAGATGCAACAAAATATAGAAGTATTGTTGGAGCTTTACAGTGTCTCACTCTTACTAGACCAGATATTGCTTTTTCTGTTAACAAAGTCTGCCAGTTTCTTCATGCGCCTACTAATGTTCATTTAGCAGCTGTGAAGAGAATTCTAAGATATATTAAGCAATGCACCAAACTAGGATTGAAGATTCATAAGTCAAACTCAACTCTAGTAAGTGCATTTTCAGATGTTGATTGGGCAGGAAGTGTTGATGACAGAAAATCTACTGGTGGGTTTGCTGTGTTTTTGGGATCAAATTTGATATCATGGAGTGCAAGGAAACAGGCAAACGGTTTCACGGTCTAGTACTGAGTCAGAATACAAGGCAATTGCAAATGCAACTGCAGAAGTAATGTGCATTCAGACATTACTTTATGAGATTGGGATTAAAAGTCCTAGAGCCGCCAGGTTGTGGTGTGATAATCTAGGGGCTAAATATTTATCTGCTAATCCCGTTTTTCATGGCAGGACCAAACATATTGAAGTGGACTATCACTTTGTTCGAGAACGAGTAATGCAGAAATTATTGGATATTGAGTATGTGCCGACTGGAGATCAAGTTGCCGATGGATTTACCAAGGCACTATCTGTACGGCTGCTGGAAAACTTCAAGCACAATCTCAACCTTATCAGGTTATGATTGAGGGAGGGTGTGAAGATAATGAGCAATACTTCGTGGATGTTAGCGTAGGCGTCAAGTAGATAAGATTGTTGTAATCTGAACTGTGCCGTGATATCTTGCTTGTAGTTGAGATATTGTTGTAACTTGTTGTACACGATAGAGTTAGCTAGGTTAGATAGTTATCTAACTACTCAGCAAGATCTCCGACGGTCATATGCCTATGTAAACGCCACGTGAGGGGCTCTTCCTCACCACGATTAACACGCACTCGTCGACCCTCAACAGGGCGACGTTCTCCTACTCGCCTCTGAGTTTCACAATGGGCACTTCAGGAACAGAGGAGCTTTATGTCTTCACCATGCATGTAATCAGAATGGACGGTGTGCAAGCCAAAGGAAAAAATTACAATGATCTTCACAGCGATGAACAAACTATTTGTAAAACGGGAGTTTTTTGTCTGCACCATGCATACAAACAGAATGGACGAGAGAGAGAGAGAGAGAGAGAGGGAGAGAGGGGGAGGAGGAGGGAGGGAGGAGAGAGAGAGAGAGAGGGAGAGGAGGGAGGGAGGGAGGGAGGGGAGAGGGAGAGGGAGGGAGGGAGGGAGGAGAGAGAGAGAGAGAGAGAGAGAGAGAGGATTTTGCTAGTTTGACAGTGAAATTTTACAATGGAAAGAGTGATTTGAAGAGGGCAATTTTTGTAGCTAGCAGTGGCCGATTATGGTTTTGTAGACATTAGTGATGCCAATGTGATGTTTTCAACATCAATAACAGTAACACAACAATACCCACACGCATGTGAAAGTGCATCATCTTCCAAGAAAATCAATTTAAGCATTATTTGTAAATCTTTAATTTGTGACTAGATGTTCCTCTGCTTTGCTTATCCACTCTCCGCATTGAAACACAACAGATAAATTACTGCAGAATTCTGGCAGTCCCAAATTATTTATAAGCTGTAACCATGTTTATTATAGATTTCTATACATGTCCGTACCATACATCACAATTAAAGGAAATTCAAAGAGAAAGTATGTGATGAACCAAGTTGTTAACAGTCTGCTGAGAAGGTCCACTATTCTCAAGGCACATTAACGCTTTCTGCTTCAAATCCTTTGCTCTTTCACGTAGTTCGACTCCCTCATTTTCCTCCATTAGCCTCTGTATTACCGTCCCAATCTTATCCCTTTCCAACACGCCCTCCAACAAAATCCCTATCTTCCATGAACAGTCCACATATCTTCCAGTGGCAAATTGGTCTCCAAACATAGGTCTTGACAACATTGGCACCCCCTCACAGATACTCTCGAGAGTGGAGTTCCACCCACTATGAGTCCAGAAGCCACCCACTGCAGAGTGTGCTAGAACTTCTTGTTGCGGAGCCCATTCGACCACCTTGCCCCGACCCTCCACGGTGTGCTTAAATCCTTCCGGGAGTTCTGGTTTTTCCACTCCAAGCACCACACCATATCGAATCACCCATAGAAATGGTTTGCCACTATTTGCTAAGCCCCATGCAATCTCTGTAAACTCATTTTGAGTCACATGAGCTATGCTACCAAAGCTCACATACAACACGGAGCATGGGGCTTGTGTGTCCAGCCACTCAATGCAACTACGGTCCTCCTCAAGTAGAGTGGTCTGAGTGCCATCTATAGGGGAGAGCTTATGTAACGGACCAATTGCGAAGGCTCTATTGCCATTGATGGCCAGCTCATTCCCTAGTATATCAAGCTCTTGGGTTTCAAGAGCTTCAAATGTGTTGATTATCGTACCAGAGTTTATTTTGGTTTGGTTCCATAGATTCATGATCTTCTGCACATTTTCTTTGTTGGGAAGCTTGCTTGGGTCAAACAAGTCCCTCACTTGTACAGGTGGTAACTCCTTCACCGGCAAGTGTAGGTTTGACTCTGATATCAAATAAAAGAGTATTAAAAAATATCATGTCACTTGGCACAATGGAACCAAGCGACCTTGCATAACTTAGTGAGTTCTATCTTGTATGCACACTAATTCAAGGGCAGCCGATGTCTAGGAAAGTCAAATATGAAATCAAAGAACAAATAAACTAATGTCAGAAAATCTAACATTTATCAGGATTTAATTCCAAGCTTGTCTGTATGAGCTCACATCAAGGCTCCCCGCTCAAGCAGTGAGGCTACTTCTACCTCAATTTTTTTCTGTTGGATAAAGATTTATATCTCAACTGTGGACCAGAAGCAGAATAAGTAATCCTTATGTTAAGATGCATTTGATAAGAATCTAAAGCTACAATGACCAAATATTTATTGCAATATATATATATATATATATATATATATATATATATATATGAATCAAAAGATTAAAAGATTCATCTCAAATATGACCAAAGATTTATCTCAAATATGATCAAACCGGAATATTTAGTCAAATATTTATTGCAACATATATATGAATCAAAAGACTAAAAGATTCATCTCAAATATGACCAAAGATTTATCTCAAATATTCTGGTTTAGTCATAGATTGCAATAAATAAATATTTGGTCATAGTAGCTTTAGATTCTAAAGTTTTAGAATCTAAAGTTTTTTCGTTTATCATACTTAATCTTTGGTCATAGTAGCTTTAGAATCTAAAGTTTTATATATGAATCGAGTAATTCCAATTTTGTATCATAGAATCTACAAGTGTTTTGCTACTAACCTTGTGCCGGCAAATAGCCCTTGCTGTAGAGCATGTCGTAGGACATGAACATGCGCAAACATGCCGCGCTGCAGGTATGCAATACGAGCCACGGTAGCCCAAGGTCCGCCGCTGCCTTCTGCACGGCCGGGAGGGCGGCATCGACGACCAGGCACGCCAGCCGGGGCTCCTCCTCCCGGGACTTGATGAGCGACGCGAGCGCGTCGCGGACGCTCCCGGAAGGGTCTATGGCAGCGTTCAGGTCGAAGACAATGGACATGTTGTTGCCGCTCGCAACGACCGCTTCTGGGATGGCGACGGGCACGGGGACGAAGGTGAAATCAGGGTGGCGCGCCGGGTCCGGCGCGTTGAAGGTCGTGTGGAGGACGGTGACGGCGAGCCCCCGCGCGTGGAGCGCCCCGGCGAGCTGCAGCATCGGGCTCAGATTGCCCTGGAACGGCAGCGGGAACATCACGACGCGGGCGGCACGCTTGTTCACTCCGGCCATTCTTGTCGTTCCGCGGCAGCGTTGCTGTCTAACAAGGATGCTGGATATCGCTCAGTGTGTCTTCAGTGTACAGTTTTGTCAGTGGCAGTGGTCATCGAGGGCCCCATATTTATCGTCGGAGCTTTGATCCATAATCCAAAGATATGCGTCGTCTTACATCAGCAATAAGGATATCATATGAAGTAGCAGGGTCAAAGGTTGCGGCTGTATAAAAGGATAGGAAACGTCGTCACCACCCTGAGGCCGCGTCATGTGTTTGCAGAGGGCTGACAAGTGACAACCGGGATAAATATTAGTCTTTACAACAGACTTGAGCGACAAGTCAGATAGATACAAGGTTACATATACTTGAACAACAAGAAGTACACTTAGTTATCAAGATATACTAATTAACGATGTATTTCAACAGCGCGGCCACCGACTACACGACAGGGTAGAAATTAGTGGCCAACGGTTGACTTGCGGCGGTCGTCGAAGATATACTACTACGTTGTTAACGTTTAAGTTACTTATTGCTTAAGTATAGCTCGCACTACACCTGTGATTCATTATTGGACGTCCAAACTTGGTACTCCCTCCGTTTTTAATTATATGACGCCGTTGACTTTTTCGTTGATCTTTGACCAACAATATAGATTTAAATATTTACTTTTTGAATGTGAAATGAATATCATTGGATTCGTCATCAAAAACACTTTAAAGTTAACTTATACACTTAGCTATTTACACAAATATTTTGAATAAGACGAACGGTCAAACGTAACGAAAAAGTCAACGGCGTCATATATTAAAAAGCGGAGGGAGTATAATAATAGCTGGGCAAGATGCCGTCTGGGCAAAACATAAAGGATTGCCTTGGTCGAGTTTTTGTCCCTATTTGTTTCAACTTTGATCATATATTGTTGTATTCCATTTTTTAATCTACTACTACCTCCTTCCAAGAAAATTGATTTTCTAGATTTGTTCTAAGTCAAATTATCTTAAATTTGACCAAATTTATTGAGAATAGTATCAACATATTTATGACACCAAATAGGTATAAGATGAAAAAAAAATGTAACATGGTGAATGATACTTTGTTTGGTCCCCACAAATTCTGTTATTGTAGAAGCTTGAGCAGCAAGTTAGAATAAATATAATAAAATAAGCTCTAATATAAAATACATTATTTTTTTGAGAAAGTAAATATAAAATTCAACAGTTGAATTTTATATTTCAACATTAAAAATAGTTATGAATATACCAGTTCAACATGTTTAATATGCTACTTCAATATTTTCACTTAATTAGTTGAACTTGTTCTTTCAAATTGTTGAAGTTGGTTCTAAAACAAATTGATTCTAGTCTTTCGAAATCTAAAATGAATACAAATGAATTCATCATTTTTTGTTTGCAATGTTGAACTACTTTTCTAAATTACTGGACTGATTTTTTAATCTAAACTATATGTTACAATATGGAGACTTGCTTTGTTACAATATCGAGACTTGTTTTTTTTTATGGCAACATCAAGGCTTGTTTTTTTTCCTTTCTAAAAGTAATGACAAAAGCAGAGGGAGCATAGGCAATGACAGAGCCAGAAGCTTGGGGCATGTTTGCTTTGAAACCTGAGAAATCTGCCTAGCTCAGGCACCCCAGCGTCGGCTGAGCTCACTGCCTGGTTCAGCAGTTGGTCGTTTGAAGCAAATTGAAGCAGTAATGCATGCATGTCTGGCCCTTTATTGGCTCCGCCAGTGAGCTTATGGAAGGTGGGGTAGGCGCCGTTGTCGATGTGTTTGTTTTGCATTTAGAGAAGAAAATGTCATCTATAGCATAATAAATTTCAAACAGTAGACATTAGCAATTTTGGCATGGAGGGAGTACAACTTAAGGATTTGAAGAAAAAAAAACAAACCTATACTAGGTTGGCTCCAATGTTTATAATTAATTATAATTTAATTTGACTACAGTTACAAACGGATCATATCCAGGCGTATGCTTATTGGGCCGAGCCAGGTTTTGCCCGGGTCCAAACTGCCATGCCACTGCCAGCCCATTTAGTTTAACATGGCACAGTACGCTGGACAAACCAGTTTGGCGGGAACAAATCGTGGGGAGTCATATGCTTTTCCCTCCAAAACTGTAAACAGCCCGTGGAAACTTCTCTGAAATCCATCTTCCTCAGGCGGGAGATCGCGAGGCGGCGAGAGAGAAGATGACATGGCCCGGGCTCAGCAGGCTTAAGAAGCCCTGGATTGCCCCCGGCGACGGCGCCGAACACATCACCGGGCAGCCGCTCGAGCTCCGCGCGCACATCGCGTCCCTCTTCCCGTTCCGGCAGGTCGGGCAGCTGTCGTCGCTGTCCCGGCCTTGGCGGCGCATCCACGACCACACGCCCGTCGTCCAACTCAAGCTCGACGACTTCCTCTTCCTCACGGACGAGATGCTCGACGAGGACGAAGACCATCCCGGCATCTTTGACGACGACGCGCTCGCCGGCCTCGAGGCCGCTCTGCTCCGCCGCGCGGAGGAGGGGTCCGGATCTTGCAAGGTGGACACGCTCCGGATCTCCTACACCCCCGACGACGCCCGCATGGCGCTCCACGCCGACCGCATTATCGCGGCCGCCGACGCGCGCGAGATCTGCGTCAAGGTCCCCAACAGCGGCGAGGTGTCCCGCGTCGCGTGGGCGGTCGTCGTGCCGCCGTCGGCGCGCGACCTGGAGGTTGTCCCGCCGTCGCAGCTCGACCGCTCCTTCCGCGTCCTCGCCGGCGTCGTGCTCCCGTGCTCCGTCGCCGACGCCGCGTACCAGGTGTACTGGTACTGCGCCGCCGCGCGCGCCTTTCCCTCACCGTGGTGGGTCGCCGCCGCCTGCGCCGTCGACGTCGCCTCGTGGGTCTACCGCACCGCCGTCTTCTTCATGGTCTGCGTCATCTTCCGGATCATCTGCTACCTCCAGATCCTGCGGATGGTGGGCTTCGCGCGGGAGTTCGGCAGGTTCGCGGACGTCGCCACTGTGCTCCTCCACCACCGCCGGATCAGGGAGCAGCTCAGGAAGATCAGCCACCGCTACCGCAAGTTCATAGTCTGCAGTCTCGTCCTCGTCTCCGCCAGCCAGTTCGCCGCGCTGCTCGCCACCACCAGGCCCCACGCCACTGTCAATCTCGCCACCGCCGGCGAGCTCGCGGTGAGGGCCCTCTTCCTCTGTTTCTTCAGGTCATTTACACGCGACCTGGAGGTGTCCCGCCGTCGCGTGGGCGGTCGTCGTGCCGCCGTCGGCGCGCGACCTGCGACCTCGCTCCCACGATCGTCGGGCCAGGCGCCGCCGCTCTGAGGACGCTCCTTCTCCACCACGTGGTGATCCGCGAGTGGCCGCGCCTCCTTCTTTGCGCTCCCTCACGGCCCTCTGCGTCACCGTCCAGGTGCCGTTCCCGCCGGCGGCGTGGTACCCGCAGCTCGAGTACCTGGGCATCTTCAACTCTGCTATCGATTTGGCCCGCGTCGACATCTGCATGCCGCAGCTCAAGGTCCTCGAGATGGACGAGGTCCATGTCGTTCCCCCTGGCGGTGCCGGCAAGCTTCTTGCAGACGTCATCGTCGACTCCCCGGTGATGGAGAAGCTCGATGTGTACTGCTCAACCGGGTGCACCCCGGACTACGGGTCGTTCACGGCGAGGGTGCCTCGGCTGCGCCACCTGACCTGGCACCACCAGTTCGCAGAGCGCGTGAACGTCCACTTCGGCAGTTCGAGCAGCGTCACGTCGGGGTCGATTGTATTCACCTGGAACGGTGGATTTCACTGCCGGGAGATGAAAGAGTGTCAGGCTTTGATGATGCGGATGCTCGGAGGTCTCCTTCCGGAGCTGTCGTCGGATGGTGTCGCCGATGCGGCAAGGTCAGAGACACCTCCAATACTTCCTCTGTTTTTTTTCCCTTTCTCGAGCTGTGAATTATGTTCGTTGTGAGTAGCATTATGATGTGTGCCTTGTTGTGCTGTGGAATGCAGGCCTTATATGACGGTGGAGCTGGACAAGTACAAGGTGGAGGACTCCGACACCGGTGAGATGTTCCCGGAGGAGAAGCTCAGCTGCAACCGCAAGGCCCTCATGACCTCAAGGGAAGCCTGAAAACCTTTCAGTGTTGCAGCCTTGCCGGCACAATTGCAGACCACTTGTAATCTGAACTCCAAAACTGGTCCTGACCAGGAGCTTCAAATGAAGAAACAGAGCTAGAGAATTTTAGCTGCTTTTATATCCTGTCGATTTCAAATGGAATTATGATGCTTATGTGGTACCCTGAAATGCATTTTGCTAGTGGAAAGAAACCAAAAAAAATGGAAAACATGTCCAATGGCATGGTGTCTTAAATCTTAAAGGGATCTTAAATCTTAAAATCTTTGCTGTCTCATGAACTCTGTTATCTTGTTCTTGGGTACTGATAATTTCTTGAGATGAGACGATCAAAACAGGTTTTTGCAAATGGCAAGTGGAAGATTGGACTTTGCTTTTTCACTTATTCAGTCTATAGTCTGCTACATTGACTGAATGTGTAGTATTCAGCTGCTTTGCGTTGTTCCTTGTATGAAACATGACACGCCTGATGTTCTTAAGAGGTTAAATGCATCCTGGATCATTTTATGGCTCGTGCTTTCTGTTGCTTGTTCTTGTACGTAACAGTGTTACAAATGCCATGTAATGCAAGAGTTTAAATGTGATTGCGATGAAGGGATGATAGATGCGAGCCTAGTTCTACCTCCTGAAGCTATTTTGCTGCAGAATGCAGATCAAGAAGCTCCTTTATTTTACCGTTACATTTCAGAGCCAAAAAAAAAAAGTAAATGGCAAAATAGTCAACACTCAAGAATCGAACAAATCTTTATCATACGGATTGGCTATCATGCATCAGATTTAATTCTTTTGAATGCAGTGCAATTAGTGTCAAATCCTGAAAACAGGAGCTGCTGTTCCGATGCAAATTTGCTACACCCAGTTAATTAATTCTGTAGGCATAAAGTGAACATTTTGACCTTTTAAGGATGCTGAAGCAACGATTATGGGCAGACATAATACCGTAGAATCCATATTGGAACATTCAAGTCAGATATGTTCACAAGTCATTGAGATGAAATGAATTCGACTAGACTGTCCATGGCCAAACCCGTAGCAGCAGACGCTTGCACCTTCAGCTGGTGTGCCCTTTCCCTCATGTGGGGAAAGGAAACCGTGCTCCCTAGAGCACATGCTCCCAGACATGCAGCCCCTATCCAATCTTTGACATGTGCGTCATGGTCCCCACTATTTTGGAATACAAAGCAACGAAAGCATGGAATACCCTGCTCCGTATGCTATACGATGGACTTGTTTAGTAATATACGCGCAGTATGGGCGTATGGGACCTACAAGCTCCGAATTCAGTGCGATGCCCGCCTCCAAAAATTTCAATCCCCTCTGCTCCTTTTCCTCGCTCCTTCTGGCGGCCATGGGAGAAGCTGTGGCCGGAGAGGCAACCAGCCCGGCAAAACAGTGCGCGTCGTCCACCATTCACATCTTTCCTGCATCAAAGTCGCCTCTTCTGCTGGGCGCCATGGGAGAAGGGTTGGACGGAGTAACAAGTCTGGCGCCGCCCTTACATGTTGGTGGTGATTTTGGATCTACGCCGCCGGTATTCCCAGTGGGTGGTGGCTTTCAATCTCCAGCGCCTCCCTTTCTAGACGGCGGTGGTATTCAATTGCAGATGCCACCCTTCCCTGTTGCTGGTGGGATTCAATCTCCGACGCCGCCGTGTCCTGTTCCTGGTGGGTTTCCGTTTCCGCTGCCCCCTTTTGTTGGTGCTGGGTGTTTTGATTTTGGGGCGCACATCGGCTTTGGATTGAAGGGCTCCGGTTCTTCTTGCCTAGCATTAATGGCTGATGTTGGGCAGAACCACAGGTAGAACTTGGCTAGTAAAATTGTTTTTACTTTTTACTTGGGTGTTTGTCCTCTAGATTCATACAGATTCCAATATGCAGTTCATTCGGTTCTTGGGACATCGAAGCATTGAGGGGACACCCACCTAACCTACTGGCTCAAACTGTGCAAGAGAATCCTTCTTCCAGTAAGGGTAATGGACTGGAGTGGCCGAGCAAGCCTTCAGAGCATGAATCTTATCCAAAAGATCCCTATGAGTAAGTGTTCGAGTAAACCTTTAAATTCCATATCACCAAGCACTCAGCCACATACATTTACAACAATTTTGTTCAGAAACATTTGCATGCAGTGCTGATGAGGAGACACCGGGCGATAGTGCAGATGAAGGTGGTGATGGTGAATATTGTGTTAATGAGCTCGATTCAGTACATGACAATAACCACTCAATAGAACCCACAAACCAAACATGCTCAGTGGGCTATTCACCATCAGAAGATGACACTTGTGGAAGGTTAGCTAAATTACAACTGTTAGTAGTTCAATATTAAGGCTAGTATGTTTTGTTGTTCATGCGCGTCAACGAGCAGTAGCTTGAAATGAGTGTTTATAACAAAACTGTATACATATGTAATAGTGTAATGTACATCCGAATCATTTTTGTGTTACTATTGTGTGAAATAAAGTGTTTTGTTCAACAAAACCTTTTCAAGGGTTTTTTTTTGTATGGTACATTTTTTTTAGTAAGCAAGCATCATCTACACAGTTCTTTTTTTTTTCTCTCAATAAGTTATATCAAGACACTTCCTATTATCAGCTCATCTTATAATTGTTGCATTATGAAACTATAATGTGCAGGAGTGATGAGGTTGGAGATGGTAACTATTCTGGGTATGAATCTGGATTGATGGAACATATGCACTCAAAGCAGTCCATCAGACAAGAATTTTCAGTGGGTTATTCTTCAGCAGAAGATGTTGCATCTGCCAGGTTGTTGATTGCCAAGTATGAAATATATCTGCCAAGGAGCCTTATTTTTTTTCTTTGTTAACATCAAACAGGAATTGTGTTCGCATTTTTATTAGGTTACAATTTGTTTGTTGAAAGCAGTGTGTTTTGCTCTCACCATTTTTGTTGTATTTTAACATCAGCAGCAGTTTTATATAACTTCACCGCCACCCTTTATTCATTTCTTCTCACGAATCTGATAGGATGAATGCTAAAAAGAAGGGGAGGCAAGGAGATGCAGTTGGTTATTCTTCAGCTGAAGAAGGTGCTTATGGAAGGTTAGCTTCTTTATAAACATGCCATCATATTATTATGCTTGTATTTATCTGAAGGTCTTTACATTTGAAGGTGCTGAAGAAATATTCCGTAGGACATTGAGGAATTATATGAATTATATAAGAATGACTGCAACTTCATGGTTGTAAATATTTTGGTTGTGTGCTTATTTCTGAAGTTAAATTATGAAGTGGGTGTATGTCTTTGTCATGCTTATTAATGTTTTCCCCAAATATAAATTAAAACAAATAGTATGTTGCATGGCTATAACAGTAACTTTGGCAGATTCTTCAACACTTATATTGATTGTATGTTGAGGTACTTTCTGTTTTAGATAAAGGAATAGTCTCAATAATATAAGACTGACTGCAATGTTCCTGTTTGTTGCAAATGAAGGTTTGATAGATGGCAGAAAACGAGCCCTTTTGCTGCGAATGATAGAATTATTGGTGCAGTAGAGCAAGCAATGAGGAAAACAGACACACAAGAACATATGTTCCTTCCAGTTGTTGGTCAAACCTTCCCGTCTCTAGGAGATGTACAACAGTTTTACAATCTGTATTCATGGGAAGTAGGCTTCAGTATTCGGATGAGTAAAAATGTGAATAAGTCAAAGGGTGTGACAAGTGATGGGGAACCTGAGAAGAATATGCAGGAATACAGATGTCAACGAGCGGTAATAGGCACCTTCTCTTGTGATTATTTTAATCTACAATCATCTGATTATTTGAACCTACAATGAAACGTGCCATCTTAAATATGTAACTTTTGCAATGTTTACTCTATTTTCAGGGAAAACCTGGCCCAAGGGTAAAATCAACTACTATGTGTGGATGCCCAGCACGTCTTAGGGTGCTTCGCAATGAGAAAAATGAATGGTATGTCTCCATTTTTGTTGCCGAGCACAACCATCCACTGGTCACAAGCTGTGGGGAGAAACGCCATCTTACTTCACATCAAAGCATTGATCAATCTACCAAAGATATGGTCCGCTATTTACGTGAGAACAATGTTCGGTTGGGCACTGTGAATAGCATACTAGGCAGCATGGCGGGGGGTGTGAACAATCTTACTTTTGGGAAGAAACGTTTGAAGACATTATGTTCTGAGATAGCAGCAGATTTGCCTGCAGATGATATACAGAAAACACTGCTAAGTTTCCTGAAAATGCGTGAAGAAGATCCAAATTTTGTGTTCTCTTTTCAAACGGACAACAATCTCAGGATAACTTCATTGATGTGGAGTAGTGGTAATAGCAGAAAAATGTACAGCCACTTTGGTGATGTGGTTACATTTGACACCACTTTCAAGACCAATACATATAAAATGCCCTTCGGAATGTTTGTTGGGGTAAATCAACATTTTCAGAGTGTTATCTTTGCTGGTGTGTTGCTAACAAGTGAAGACACTATCAGTTTCAAGTGGGCTTTTGAAACATTTGTGAAAATGATGGGTGGCAAAGCACCTGCAACAATGTTGACTGGTACATTTATAGTTTTCTACTAATAGATAATTTTATTCTACTTGGTGTTGCGAATATAGTTCTTGTTCATCTAATTTTTGTTTTCAATGTTGGCAGATCAATGTGCAGCTATGGCTGCAGCGATTCGTGAGTCTCTCAAGGAAACAGTTCATCGGTGGTGCAAGTGGCATGTACTCAAGAAGGTGGTTGAGGTGCTTGGTCATATGTTCAACCCAAACCAGAACAAAACATTCAGTGATGATTTCAACAAAGTGGTGAATCACATGCTCTCGGAAGAAGAGTTTGAGGCTGCTTGGAAAGAGATGGAATTGAAGTATAAACTTACTGGGCACCCTGAACTTACTAGAGCTTTTCAATCTAGGAAATTGTGGGCTAAAGCTTGGTTCAAAGATGTTTTCTGTGCAAGAATGACAAGTACACAACGAAGCGAATCTGCCAACCATGTGCTAAAGAACCTTATGCCGTTGAATGCTCCACTTAACCTCTTTGTTCAGCAGTACACCAAGCTTGTGCATGAGCAGGAGAAAGCATACTATGATGAAGAAAAGAAAACAAAACAGGTTTTTTCCATAGATCAATTTCCATTTCCTTTTTACATTTTGTTTCCAGTTGCATATGGACTAGTGCATAATATAATCTTGCGTCTTCTTTTCAGAATGATGTCATACTTAAGTTTGGATGGCCCATTGAGGCACATGCAGCGAAGTTGTACACACGTGCTGCATATGAACTATTTCTACAAGAATTCAGCAAGAGCACTTCTTACGTGCTTGTGGACAAAAATGGGAAAGAAGATGGAGAACCAAAGCCAGTGGCGAAGCTAGAGCTAAATTAGTGAGGGTGCACTACTTCATAACACATAGAGAAAACACCTCATTTTGCTGTCAATGGGTGCATAATGTTGAAATTAGAGGGTGCATACATGGTGAAAAACAAGTCCATTATAAGAGAAGTCCAGAAATTAGTGGGTGCATTTGCACCCAGCAGCTTGTACTTAGCTTCGCCCTCCAAAGGTGTGCAATGTTAAACATGTTGAGAGTAAACGCAGAGACTTCCCCAGCCATCACTTTCCTCACCGCCTTTGCCACGGTTTCCCGCTCGATGACTTCCCCAACCTCCAGCCCAACACCCCACTGGTGCGTCACGTACCTCGCATTCACCATCTGGTCCGCGAAGCACGGCTGCACAATCATGGGCACCCCTTCGCACACACTCTCCAGCGTTGAGTTCCAGCCGCAGTGCGTCCAGAATGCACCAATAGCTGCGTGCGCCAGGACTTCTCTTTGTGGACCCCATGTGTGTTGGAAATAATCACGCCATGGGTGTGTCCTGGTGTGTGTTGAGTTCGTGCGTGTGTCCAGTTTAGGTACGGTGCGTGCGAGAGCTTGTTCCGCCGCCGCCGTGGTTCGATCAAGTATAGGATTAGGTGCAGGCTGTGCGCATGGTTGTTGCATGCAGGCTGCTGTGTTTGTTTGAGTCGTAGAGGATTTGGTGCGAGTGGTGTGCGTGGCGCAGCTTCTTGAGGAGGAAGCCGCCATGACCGGGTCGAGCAACGGCTCACGGTCATGGCTGAGCGCGTTTCGCGGATGGTGCGCAACGACCGGCGTTGAGTCGTGTTCCCCGGCCTAGAAGATGCCCCTGTACTCCCCAATTGTACTCTGCCCAGTCCAAGTGAATAAAAATGCATCTTCTACCTCTCGCTGTTGTGAGTGTGTGAGCGATTGAGCGATTCCAGGGCTGAGCCAACAATGTGACGATCTTCCCTCTGTTCCTGATCTCCTCTTCGACCCCATTCGGCAGCGGTGTAAGAACCTCCTCAGCCACGCCGCTGACGGAGCCGGGCCGGACGACCCACAGGAACGGCACGCCGGTGAAGGCCAGCCCCCACGCCATCTCCTCGAACACGCCGCTGTCGACAGAGGCTACGCTCCCGAGGCTCACGTACAGCACGGAGCACGGCGAGTGCGCGTCCAGCCACGCCAGGCAGCTCTGGTCCGGCTCGTGGATGCTCTGCTCCGCCGGCGCCGGGGACACCAGGTGCAGGGGCCCGACCGCAAACGCCGGACGGGACAGATCGCCGCGGATCTTGGCCAGCTCCGGGCCCTCGATGGCGTCGAACGTGTTGATGACCACGCCGGACGCCGAGGACCGGACCGCGTCGGCGACACGGGTGATGAAATCGCACAGCGCGTCCGTGTCGCTGCCGTCGACGCGGATCAGGTCCCGCACGCGGAGCGGCTCGAGCTCTGGCACCGGCTCGTCCAGCCACTCTTCTGCAAGGTAATCGGCGACCAGCTCATCAGTCATCGGTGACCTGCGCGTTTCAAGAGGCCAAGATCCAGGCGAGGTTACTCTGTTGACTTGCCTTTGATGGGAATGTAGCCGGCGTTGCGCAGCCGCGGGAACGCGAGCATGCTGCGGAGCGTGGCAGCGCTGTCCGTCTGGAGCGCGAGCGCGGGGATGCCGAGCTCGGCGGCCGCGCGCAGCGCCGCGTAGCACTGCCCGTCCACCACCGCGCACGCGACGTCGCCCCCGTCGCGCAGCAGCCGCGCCAGCGCCGCACGGATGGGCGCCTCAGTGGCGGCGTTCAGGGCCAGGAGCTGCGTGACGGTGTAGGCGCCGGGAGAGGTGACCTCGTCGGGGAACACCTCGTGGATGGGGACGAAGGAGACCTTCGGGTGGCGCGCGGGGTCCGGGGCGTTGAAGTCGGTGTGGAGGACGGTGACGGCGAGGCCCCGCTCGTGGAGGAGCGCGGCGAGCTGGAGCATCGGGCTCAGGTGGCCCTGGAACGGCAGCTGGAACAGCACGACGCGGCGTCGTCGTCCTTGTCCGCCCATTGCCGTTCGCTGGCCAGGCAGAGGAGTGACGTAGTAGATTTTTGTTTGCGAGAGCCTAGCTTGGTGCACGACAAAATGTGGCCATGTGATGCACTGGATAAGGGGATCAGCTGAGCTGAATGAAGAAAATCCCACTTTCACGGGCTTGTCGGTGGAAGGTGTCTGCTGCTGTTCGGCTGCCAACTCAATCTCTCTACTGGAGATCTGCATCTGCTGATCTGCAAGATCCAGCTCATACTCTCTGATGCTAGTGGGGCCTACATGGCATGGCATGCTCAACAAAAGTTTGAATATGTTTTGAATCCAAAGTTGAAATAATTCGAAATATGCAGGCTCTCCATTTGTTGCTATGGCCGTGAATTTGATTGATTTTCCAAACTCAGTTTCTAGCTCAATTTTTGAAAATTTGTAGATTCCGATCTCTAGATCCCTTGATTGCAAAATAATTTGTTGCCGGATTTAGAGAGAAATAAATTTGGATGCCAATGCAAGGGGGCCATAGGTTTGGTAGGGAGTTTCAACCCTTTTACTAGCTATCATTTGTGGACTAAGGCTGACT
Organism: Eragrostis nindensis; assembly: GCA_012490785.1. Classification (NCBI taxonomy): domain Eukaryota; kingdom Viridiplantae; phylum Streptophyta; class Magnoliopsida; order Poales; family Poaceae; genus Eragrostis; species Eragrostis nindensis. The sequence continues at coordinate 1,138,787 of JAAXCT010000077.1, read as the reverse complement.
CCAGCAAGAAGATGCATTTTTTATATGCAAATCGACGTTTGCCTCGCGTGAACAATAGATTGCGTTTCCATCCCTGCGCACCTGCTCCAACAGCAGCAATGCATTTCTTCGGCACTCCCTCGCTCGCTCCGCTCACTCTCTCTCTTTCTCGCTCGCCTCGCCGCCGGATTTTGAAGCTCGTCGCGCCGCCGCTACACACCATCCCAGCCCGACCTAAGCCCAGACATGGATGCGCCTTGACGTCCTCTCTCACCCAAAAGAAACCTCAACCCAAATCGTTGAGTGTGTAGAGAGTAATTGAAGTTTTTCTCCGACGACCTCGCCATCGATTCCGCCCATTTCAGTCAGCAATTTTCTCGATTCCTCACAATGGCGTCTTCCTCATCTGCTTACGCGGGCGGCGAGGATGGAGTCCTCGTCGAGACCGGGGACGAGGTAGATCTTGACAACGGGAGTGTGGTGGTGGATGTGGCACCACGGCCGGGACAGCGCCGACAGCTGGACGACCTGCCAGTAGTGGAGGAAGGAGGCGATCCGCGCGCAGAGCTCGAGCGGCAGGTCGGTGATGCGGTCGCCGGCGGCGGGACTGGCGTTCGTGCGCTTGCTCCCACGGCGCCGACCCATCTCGTCACTGTCCCCACCGTCTGCTTTGCCCGCTCGAGCGGCAGCTTTGGAGGGAAAGCAGGAGAGGCGCTGCAATTGTTCCCGCCAAGATGAGGGCCCTGCATCTGTTCCCGCCGAGATATTGGCCCAAGCTCTGGGCCTCACGATGCGTGCGTTGGGCCGTGCGATTGAATTGTAACTGCTTATTTTCAAGGGCTTCCTTTGGGCGATGCTGATTCGCGCGCGCGCCAGGACGCACGCATCAGCCTCTCAGTTCCCCTTAATTTTTCTTTTTTGCAAAGTTTCATTCCTATAACATTTCTATTTTGGGCAAATTTTGGTGCAATTTTTTTTGAAACTTTTATCTCAAAAAATTATGATGCAACTTTTTTTGGAAACTTTTATCTCAAAAAGTTCCGGTGCAACTTTTCTGGAAACTTTTGTCTCAAAAGTTGCAACAAAACTTCCTATCCCAAACTTTTTCCTCGCCCCAAGCCCACCCACATGCGCGCGGTCCCGCACGTCAGACCACTCGCGCAGCACTACGCGCGCACGCACGAGGAATAGAAAAATTGTTTTGCTTCACAGATAGGAGTACTACCGCTAATGTAATTATGGTTTGGATAAAGTCAATAGTTTTTTTTTATCTTTGATCAGTCATATCTATTAAAATAAAATGTTGTGGATACACAAAACTAATATTATAATAGTTGGTTTAAAATTGGATCTATTTACATCAATTTTATATTGCTAATCTTAGTTATTTTCTTTACTGCTAACAATAAAGGTTGAAAATATTTGTCTTTGATAAAACCCGAAATTTTTGTTTCAGTGATGAAATCTACGGTTGATGTTCCCTTTATAAATTGTTGTATTTTTTCTGTTTTGTCTTACCTTCAATTGAAACGATGAATAAAATATTGTCCCCTACGACGCTAGGAAGTTCAAGGTGCCATCCTCAAACTTTGTACACCGCCTTTGCGACACTTACCCTCCGGATCGCTTCCCCTACGTACCCTCAGCCCGATACCCCAATCGCATTCACCATCTGGTCCGCGAAGCACGGCTGCGCAATCATGGGCACCCCTTCGCACAAACTCTCCAACGTACGTCGAGTTCCAACCGTAGTGCCTCCAGAACGCACCAATGGCCCTCTGCGGAGCCCATATATGCAACGATCTTCCCTCTGTTCCCGATCTCCTCTTCGATCGACCCCACCCGGCCGGCAATGGTGGACGAACCTCCTCAGCGACGCCTAGGACGGAACCGGGCCAGAGCCAGACGACCCACGCCATCTCCTCGAACACGACGCGGTCGACGCAGGCCACGCTGCCCAGGCTCACGTACAATACGGAGCACGGCGAGTGCGCGTCCAGCCACGGTAGGCATCCGCGGTCCGGCGCGTGGATGCTCTGCTCCGACGGCGTCGACAACAGCGAACGTCGTTCTGGATCTTGGCCAGCTCCGACGCCTCGAATGTGTCGATGACCACTCCGGACGCCGAGGCCCTCACTGTGTCGGCGACGCGGGCGATGAAGCCGCACAGCGCTTCCGTGTCGCTGCCGTCGACGCGGATCAGGTCCCGCACGCGGAGTGGCTCCAGTTCCGGCACCGGCACCAGCTCGTCCAGCTGCTCGTGTCCAGGATTTATTTGCGACCAAGCTCATCAGCTAGCGACACTTTTGTTGATTTGTCTTTGATGGGAAGGTAGCCGGCGTCGCGCAGCCGCGGGAACGCGAGCATGCTGCGGAACGTGGCGTTGCACTGCCCGTCCACCACCGCGCACGCGACGTCGTCCCCATCGCGCTGCAGCCGCCCGAGGGCGGCGCGGAAGGGCATCTCGCAGGCGGCGTTCAGCACCATGAGCTGCGTGACGATGTCGTCGGCGCCGGCGTGGGAGGTGACCTCCTTGGGGAACGTCTCGTGGATGGGATCGAAAGCGCGCTCCGGGTGGCGCCCTGGGTCGGGGGCGTTTTGGTGTGGAGGACGGTGACCGCGAGGCCGCGCTCGTGGAGGAGCGCGGCGAGCTGGAGCATCGGGCTCAGGTGGCCGTGGAACGGCAGCACGAATAGCACGACGCGGCGCCGCCGCCCTTCTAGTCCGGCCATGGCTGTTCGCCGCTGCTCCTGCTATTAGCGAACGTTACGGCCTCCACCAGTCCGACGTTCACACGAACCCCTGAATCCTAGTCTTTAGGATCTCACCGATAGACTAGGTTACATTCAATCCAAGATTCACACGGCCGCCCTCCACCACTCCAGTGTACGTGTACTATATAACCCCATGAGCAATACACCTGAGCTCTCTCTCGTTCATGGTAATCAGAGCTTCGGTTTCAAGCACACCTCTCTACCCCATTGCCTCGCCTTCTCTCGCTTCCGCTGCCATGGAGAGGAAACCCCTTTTCGACAGCTCTTCTACCTTCAGCTTGTTGAAGTGCTTGATTATAAGCTTTATGCTTGGTATATTTTCAGCTTGTTGAAGTGACGGACAAACATCATCATCTGTGGCACATGCATGGGGACTGAGCGATATTCTTCTATGAAGCACCATCACTGAAACAAAATCATGTTACGTTCATGGACAAACATCATCACCCTCTTTTGAAGAGAGAAAGAGAGAGAGAGAGAGAGAGAGAGAGAGAGTTTATACTTTCTTATACCTTAGCCCTCAAGTTTGAAGAGGAGGGTCTATTTGTGGGCCTTTCTAGAGATGTTGTTAGTCTCTCTTTGTAAATTAGGCACCACAAAATAATTGTTTATTTCGGATTATCTGTCAAAACAGTTTATCCAGTAAGCTGTTTGGCAAAATAGCTTATTCTGATTTTGTTCAAATGGATTATGCATGTCAAATGATTGTAGTACCCCTAAACTTGGAGCTTCGCTTTGTTCACACATTGTAAATAAAAATCATTCAGAAAATAAGTTAAATATTAAGTAGATGACTACTAATAAGATCACGTTCAATAATTTTCCTATCTTTTTTTACATTTTTTTGGGCAAAATATTGCTAAGTGTGGTCTAGTTTTGAAAATCTCGCCGCAACGATGGCAACAGCGTAATCGGCACGCAATTCAAACATTCGGTTTGTAAGCTACGGATAATTTTAAACAAGCATAAGTGTGTTGTTGTTTAGCGGGCTCACCATAATACATCAAAAGCTAGAAATAACAACTTCAGCTTACACGTTGAAATCCAGAATGGATTCTACCAGCTGCTTTTGGCCATAATCCGTTTTGACAGAGCAACGTGTTTGGCAATTAATCTTCGCCTATGTTTGGATGAGCACGGGTTTATGAGCTAGTGTCTCCTAATTGTGGTGCTCCCGTACGACACTGCATCGCTGATCGGCGGTATTGTCTTCAACGTCATTTAGCTTGTCCATTCTTCTAACAAAACGATGTTTCTATTGGGAGACAGCAGATTATTGCCCTTGATTCAGATCCTCCGAGAGAGGAAGCAGTGGACAACTCTGTTCATTAACTGATGCGATGCAGAACTCGGCATGAAAAACCGAGGCCACGGACGAAACAATGTGACACAAACAATCAATCAATGCAGTGCCTGGAAGGTGACGATGCAGTTTCTGTTCCACTTCATTAATTGGCAAGGTGACGACTGATGACAGCACAAGCTCATGAAGCTCATGAGGCACAAAGAAAACTACGTTGTTGAATGAATCATAAACAAAACACCTTGATAAGATTCAGACATGTAGTACACAATTGCCATTGAACGGTGTACAAAGAAAGCTAAGTTCTTGAACGAATCATAAACAAAATAGATCTAGCTGATAACTTGAGAACACAGGAACGAATCATAAACAAGACAGATCACAGCTCAGCATTACAATGCACATAAAGTGAATTTTTGTTACTTCCAATATTCTTTTCCGTTTGTTTTATCGTTACTGTTTTGGCACATATTGGGGGCACATAGACTGTTGTGAACGATAAAAAAGTACTGCATCCAAGTTTCCATTCACTTTCGGTCAGGTTAAATTGCGTAGCACAAATTTGTACCAGGTGGTTTGTGCTCCAGAGGTAGTATGTCTGCCAGCTAAAATGACATTAATTTATGCACTTCTTCCACAGCTTCCAAATGTATATTTGACCTTTTTTTATGGATGAACCTGTTTAAGGATGTATTCGATCAATGTTTTTGAGATTGACATGAATAAATACAATTAATAAATAAGGCAAATGAGAGATTGGTTGATTACTACAAACAGATATTTGGGAGCAAGAGCCCCATGGAAATGTAAACTAAGTCGAGCTGATTAAACTTGGCTTTAATCACAGAAACGTGATGATTAGGAACATCACACTCAAATGCTAAGGAAGAGAGTAAATGGCTCGTTTTTTTTTTAAAAAAAAGATCTCTACCGTGACACTTTGATATTTATCAGGGGAGACAGGACTCTCACGGATGTAATGCGAGAGTTGATCCATCTTTACTTTCTGGAGGATAAATTTTATATGCTGCTATTTCTGCTCTTTTATGTTTCCTAAGAAAAAACATGGACTGATGCTGAAACTGCTCACCACTGTGAGCTCAATATGCTGGCTGGTCACCTCATCTCAGATTGCTGCAAGCTCATCAACCAAAAGAACTCGTACATTCTCAGCTTGGCCGAAGCAAAAGTAACTTTTCTTCTCAAAACTCCATGACTTCAATACAAACTGGGGATTCAAAGCTTATAATGCTTGGAACTGCCTATATATTTTTCAGATAATGAGAGGAAAGAAAAAGGAAGCATTTGATGCTACTCTAGTAATCTGTCAAGCAATAAATCAAATGGAATTCATGAAATTTGCGACAAGGATAAAATCAGCTGACTCAATTCTTCCTGGTTCCAAGTAACACCAGGGAACATTTGTTGATCACATGTTTTAAACAGGACAAAGTAATTCTTTTTCATGTACCCAAATGTCGATCCAGGAATCAGACATTCGCACCTTGGCCGAAGCAAAAACAGCTTTTATTTTCGAAGCCCATGATGCCAGGACAGTCTTGCGGATTCAGAGCTTGGTCATAAATGACCAAATTGCCTACATGTGCTAGATAATGAGAAGGGAAAAAGAAGCATCTGATGTTACTACTAATAATCAGGTAGCAACAAACCAAACAAACTTCATGAAATCTGTGAGAAGGATAAAATCAGCAGGCTCAATTCTTGCAGGTTTCATGAACATTCATCGATCAGGTATTTTATAACTGGACAATGTATTTTCTTTTTGAGGTACCCAAATGTGATCCAGGAATCAGATGTCACGCGACATGAGGGGCTGATGTCGCAGGTGATCGTTTCCTCAACGGTGTTTTCCTCGGAGGGGAGCCGTCGATTAGCAGGGCCTGAGTGGACGACCGTCCAGGGCCCCCAAAAAATTGGGGCCCCCAGACGCTACGCAGCAGGGAGTCCTTCCTCCATGTATATCCTAGACGAGCTGTTTCTAAGGTTGATAACAGTGAGAGTCTATGACAGTGGAGGAGGTAAGGCACTCTCAGTATCTTGATTTTTCACCAATATCCCCTACCCTTCACCCTGCCAGACCAGTTCTGTGCCTGTGACACCATTGAAGATCTGGGGAGCTTGGACACAGTCAAAGGACGAAGGAAGAAGACAGCCACGAACCGTTATTTGGGCTTTGTTTGGGCCATGGGCTATTGCAAGGATGTGAGCTGTGAGACCTTGTGACCCAATAGGAGGTGGCCTGTGCGTGCCGGCTGTGTTGTACAAAACAGACACACAATCGCATGATAGTGCCTCTCAAAAAGAACAAAATCACGTGATAATACGAAGCCAACAATCGTCCAAGGTTTTATAAGAAAAAACAAGACTATCATTTCAGGAACCTAGGGCCTCATTTGCATTTTGCACAGGGGCCCCAAAATCCCAGAGACGGCCCTGCTCGGAGTCAGAGTCAGGGTACTCTTCTAGCGTAATGTAAGGCCTGCATAGATCAAACAGATGGAAACATAAGGCTTGAAACAATTCAAATGCAGACATGCAGTGGAGGAATGAAAGGAGAAATTCAGAAACTATGTGGAGGCTTGTGCTCTGTTCCTGACTCTGTTCCTGACCTCACGATGTCGGCAACACTATCCGGTGGCACGTTTGGTAGGAGCCCCTGGAGCATCCGCATCATCTGCTCTCGTTAGTACTCCATCTTGCGGAAGTAGACCGACATGAACTCAATCTTGTCCACCTTGACACTGCCTGGCTTGCCAACGTCGATGTGCACACGCTCCGCGAATGTGATTGTACCAGCATAGGAGCCGCAGCTTCGGCGCCCGCAGCGTGAAGGACTTGAAGTCTCTGGTGCTCCCCGGCGAGAAGATCATATCGAGCTCCAACAGCTCCGGGGCGTCAACGGTAATCTGTCCGAATGGCGGCCCGTCGTGTTGGCCCTGCGGGCTGATGCCAATCGAGTGCATCTCGAGGAACCTGAGGTTTAGCAAGCAGATGCTGTCGACGCGGGCTTGTTTGATCTTGCAGCGGAGAAGACCCAGTTCCTTGAGCAGTGGGCACCACCGTCCCGGCGCGAGCAGCGCCTCGACGGTGACGGAGATGAGGTTCAGGCAGCGCAGGGACGGGAGATGCGGCCACTCGCGGAGGACCATTTTGTGGAGGGTTTGCTGCCGCAGGGCGGCAGCGCCTGGCCCGGCGATGGCGGGCACGACGTGGTCAATCGCGGCAACCTTCAGGCAGCGCGCGGCGGGAGGCAGGTGCAGCGTCCACGCGTCCCGGACTTCGTGACCGCGGTACGGTAACTGGATCCACATCTCGCGCGGTCGGCGTGGCGTCGCATGCGCAGGTCGTCCGGCAGGTGGGGCAGCTGTCGTCGCTGTCCCGGCCGTGGCGCCGCATCCACGACCACACGCCCGTCGTCCAACTCAAGCTCGACGAGATGGACGACCCTCTCGGCATCTTGGACGAGGACGCGCTCGCCAGCCTCGAGGGTGCCGGATCATCCAAGGTGGACGTCCTCCGCATCTCCTACAGCCCCGACGACCTCCGAATTCGGCGCCACGCCGACCGCATCTTCGCGCGAGATCTGCGTCAAAATCCCCAACAGCGGGCGTGTCTCCCGCGTCGCGCGGGCGCTGCACCTTCCGCCCTCGACGCGTGATCTGGAGGTCATCGCGCTCCACTACCTCGCCCCCACCATCGAGGGGCCAGGCGCCGCCGCCCTGCAGAATCTGCGCTTCGTGAACTGCGGTCCATGATGCTCGACACCGTCACCATCGAGGCGCCGTTCCCGCCGGGCACGTGGTGCCTGCTGCTCGAGGACCTGCGCATCGCCGTCTCGGAGCTCGTACCGGCCCAAATGGACATCCGCCTGCCTCTCCTTAAAATCCTCGAGCTGGACGATGTCAACGGACCGCCCATCGACGTCACAGTCGTCGCGCCGGAGCTAGAGGAGCTTGACGTGAACTGCACCCCTGGGTGCAACGAGGAGTTCAGGTCGTTCACGCTGCGGGCGCCGCGGCTGCGTTGCCTTAGGTGGTGCGATCAGTTCACGGAGCGCGTCGACATCAACATTGGCCGGCCGGGCAGCGTCACGGAAGGGATGATCCAGTTCACGTGGAACGGTGGGTTTGAGTGTCGTGACATGAAGGATTGCCTAGCGCTGAAGATGCGGATGCTTAACGGGCTCCTTCCGGTGTTGCCACCGGATCAGCTCACAGACAAATTAAAGGTCAGGGACACCTCCATTTCTTCTTTCTTGCACTGCTATCTGTGCTGGTTGACGAGCAGTACTATTATTTGAGCTCTGTTCTGCTGTTCTGTTTGATGCAGGCTTTACATTGCTCTTGACAAGTACACCGTCGAGGGCTTTGATGCAGGTGAGCTGGTCAGGGAAGAGAAGCTCAGCTGTGACCTTGATGCCGTTATGTCGTCGCTACAAGTCTGAATGACTTTCGAAGTAGCAGCCTTGCAGGCACAGACACAGTTGCAGACTAGCAGAATCAAATCCAAAACTGATCTTCACCCAAAACTGATCTTCACGAGGAGCTTCAAGCGAGGAAACAGAGCAAAGTACAAATCATTAGTTTGCTTTTGTCTGGTACTTGGGCAAGTAAAAGTTAGAGCAAGCCCAATGGTCGGCGAATCGACCGATTCCACGTTTAAAAAAATATTAGGAAGGAGAGAGAGAGGCGAGCTTGTCGCTCCTGCCCGAGACCGTCTGGATGCGTTCGCCGAGGCTCCCGCAGCATGTGCTGGGACCCACTATGCCGTTCACGCAGGCTGAGCACCGAGCGGGGTGAGTTGGAGGTGGGACCAGCAGGGAATAAAAAAGCAATTTTAGGAGACTATTATCAGACAAGGCATTGTATGGCTGGTCTGGTGAACTCGTCTGATGCATCCGTGGCTTGTCGATCAGACAAGGTGCATTGGGCTTGCTCTTAGACCCAACCTCGATTCCGAAACCACGCAGTACGCACATAACATTGCACATACAGTGGAGTCCACGTACAAGATTGAAAGGGATACGCTATATATTCTGGAATCACCTCTCTCTCACCTTTCAGTTTTCACCGTCATTTCTCTCTCATCTCACCGTCCTCCTCTCTCTTCCTCCCACCCTTTCTCTCTCATCTCGCCGGCGGCCGGGATGGGCGGCCTAGGCCAAATCTGCCCCACCAATGGCTGGATCCCGTGGTGGCGAGGAGGCAGCGGCGGCCGCGAACTGGAGGCGGCAGCGGCGGGGGCGCACATCATGACGCCCACGAAGGGGAGCTGGAGGCGGTGGAGGCAGCGACCCCTTGATCCAGATCCCGGCGGGGTGGAGCGACACGACGGCGGCGAGGTCGAGGCGGTCCTCGATACGGCGGCCGCGGCGGCTCGACGGATCTAGGCCGTCACCCACAGCGGCGGCCTCGAGATGACCCGGCGGCGGCAGATCTGGAACAACGCCGGCCAGGTCTCGCCGTAGCACCAGCGGAGGTCGCCAGGAAGTCCAGATCCGGGCTCGACGACGACTTCTCCTACCAGATCTGGGCAGGATCCAGCTGCGCGACGCCGCACGAGCTCAAGGCGGCTACTGCGGAGGGCGGGCCGTCGACCTCCACAACGGCGACCTGGTCCACCTCGTGTACGCCGGAGTCGCCTGGCCCATCTCGGGGGCGACGGCGGCATAGGCTGGCTCGAGCTTGCCGCCGGCCAAATTTGCATCACCAGCGGTGGCCGTGAGGAGGAGCGCACGATCTGCTTCACAGGCGCCTGTGTGAGGAGCTCGGGTTGCAGATCTGCATCCCCATCGACATATGCTCCACCCTACGGTCTGCGTCCAGCGCGCCCTTCTTGATCTGCAAAAGATTCCTCACAGAGCTGTACACCGGTAGTGTCTCCCGCACTTGTACCGGCGTGCTTGGTGCTGTTCTCATGAGCATGTGCTGGTACTGCAACCCGTGAGCAAATGCTATCACCAAGAATCCAAGATGCTTTCACGCCAAGCCAGGGTAATTGGTACATGTACTTCAACTGTCCTAATTTGGATTGGGCAATGGAGGTGGTTAGTACATGGGGATGGCTGGATTGGATTCGAAAGTGCAAGATTAGTAAGAGGTGAACCTTTGTTTTTAGTTTTTTTTTGGTTCGGCCAGATTAAGAGTAGAGAGTATAGATTTTGTCTAGATCTGTGTATTTCGCAATACCTTACATGTTCATGAGATTTTCTTGATGTTCCTAGATCTGTCTATATCATCAAGTTCATGGGATCTGTACTTGATTGTGCATGGGGAACTATTGGTTTCCAGTTAGTGATTGTAGTACTGATAGCAATGTACATGTTCATCTGATTCTCAGGGTACTTTTGATGTTCATGTGATCCTTTTGATGATCACTGCAGTTCAAATTTTATTTTTAATGCATATTTTTTTAGTACAGGTGGTGATCACTTTTTTGATAAATATTTGGATGCTTCTGTACATATCATGAATCTTCAAAGTTCATGGGATATGTACTTGTTTTTGCATGGGGAACTATTTGATTTCCAGTTAGAGATCGTAGTACAGATAGCAATATACATGTTCATCATTTTCAGGATGCTTTTGATGTTCATGTGATTCTTATACTTTTGATGATCGCTGCAGTTCAAATTTTATTTTTGACGTATATTTTTTTTTAGTTTAGGTGGTGATCACTCTTTTGATAAATATTTTGAAGCTTCTGTACATAACATTACTTTTGTGGTTCAAAGTGGAGTTCATCTTGCACGATATTTTTGTTGCCTGTGTATAGATTGTGGGTAACTTTTTTGACCTCTTTATGAGTAACTTCTGATTGCACATGAGTACATGTTCAAATGTGATGTTCAAGTATTTATGAATTGTAACCTGCATTTAAAAAATATTTATGAATTGTAACCTGCGTTCAAATGTGTTGTTCAAATATTTTTGAGTAACCCAATATTTTGTACAGAATAGAGTTTTAGAAAATATATTATATAGCTGTACACAATAGATGTTATTCCAGTGTCTAGGCCTAAGAGTTTTACAGAATTAAAAAAAATTATGTACAGGCGCTACATGATTTAAATTTTGGACTCCCCTGGTTGCTATATTTACTAGTAACCTAGATTTATTGGGTTCAGCTTTTTTTTAATTGGGTTCAGCTTGGGTACAGCTCGTCTAGCTGATCCTGGATATGTTCATTAGTACAGCTCATGTGACAGATTTTGTAATTAAAAAAATATAAATTGTACTTTGTTCAAACTGAAATGCTGAAATGGAGCCAACAGGATTCAAAATTTGAATGCTCAGGGTGCCGGATGATTCAAAATTTTGGAACGTTGTGTCCACAGTTGCTATAAAAATTGTTGAAGTCACATCCGTGGTCATTCATTGGACAGTTAACATCATTTCTTATGTCAGTAGCTGTCCCACTCCTGATCTTATACATGTGAAAAAAAAATCAGATACACATAAATACCAGCAACTAAGGATCGTTGATCAGAACAATGTGAAGATCCAATGGTCTATATGGCAGGAACACATGTTGCAAGGAACAAAGTTGATTTACCGTAGTACTTTGCATTTAGAAACAGAGCAAGTAGAAGCTTGGAATTTGCCTTTTCATTTTGTCATTGTTACCTAGACTAAACGCATATGATTATTAACTTGTAAGTTTACACTGTGCTTTGCTTGCGTGTAGTACTTGAGCGCAGTGGGTTACTTGTTTGCGTTGCCATTGATGTCTCTGGCACTGATATCTTGTGCTTAAAATGTATAATCCTTGAGATGAAACTTCCAATGCTGCAGGTTACCACTTTATATATGGGAGCAAACTTCCAATCCTTGGGCCGCGGGCATACTCTAGAGGTCCGTGGGACTAAGCGGCGGCTCACCTTATCAACCGCCTCTAAAAACGGAATTAGAGGCGGATCTTGTCCGGATGGTGCCTCTGAATACTCTAGCGGCGGAGGGGATTCGTACCGCCGCTATGTGCAATTTTTCTTTTTTGGGAAGCGCCACTATGTGCAAATTGGTTCCGCCACTATAGTAAAGTTTTTTTGTAGTGATACTTATGGTGACTCGGTCAGTCTAAAAAATCCTGGAAGTCCTTATAAGATAATTTATTTTGTTGTAACCATACATATATATAGGGGATCCATAAATGAAACTCCACCACTCAGCCGAACCAGCATATATACACCAATCGAATACCAATGTCAAAGTGATAGGATATGATTAACTAGCTTGTCATCAGCTAGCTGAGATGATCCACTGCTCTCTAGACACAGCGGAGATTTCTATTTAACCAATTTTCACTTCATACAGGAAGCACCACCAATGGAAAAGGAAACTTAACAAATGAAACACATCATCTATTGATCAAGGTGTTGCAATCTTAGAATGATGAAAGAGTTAGCTATAAAGTACTACCTTCGCCCCAGAAAGCTTCACATATTTTACTTTTAGACACCGCATTTAACCGTTCGTCTTTTTCAGATATGTCATGATTAAAAAGTATCTTCAATGATAAAACAAGTTATAAAAAAAATAATATTTGTTTAACAAATTTGAATAAGATGAATGGTCAAACGTGATGTCTAAAAGTCAAATATGTGAATCTTGATCATCAGCTTGCAATCAGATTTTTCCTCGTTAGAACCGGAGTATTGGACTACCAGTTGCAGGGCCAGCAAATGTTCCACGCCAATCAGATGATTTTTTGAGTTCCTATGGAGTAACATTAGAAGTCTTGTCGGGATCCAAAGAAAACATTAAAATTACGGGAAGAGAGCATTATAAATTCATACAAATAGTTCATTGGGGGAAAAGATACATTCATACGAGAATCTAGCCATTCAGCTGCAAACACTCACCTAGAAAAATACAATCAACATAAAGTTCACAGGGATAATATGTAGTTTACTAACTTGTCAATGGCAATATGAGAAGACCCATAGCTTTCCATGAAGTCAACTACTTTCATTTTAAGATCTTCTGCTCTTTCCCTCATCTCAGCTCCTTCCTTCCCACTCATTAGGTTCCTGATTGCAAACTCAATTTTCTGTCTCTCCAACTCACCTTCAAGCTCCAGCCCAACACCCCATATCTCTGCCACATATCTTGCATTCATCATCTGATCCAGGGAGTGAGGCCTACATAACATTGGGATGCCCTCACTGATACTCTCCAAGGTTGAGTTCCACCCATTGTGCGTCCAAAAGGCACCAACAGCTTGGTGGGCTAGCACTTCTTGCTGTGGAGCCCACTGGATCAACTTACCTCGACCAAATTTGGCAAATCTATACCACTCATACCACGTATCATGCCCGGTCGAACAACCCAGAGAAAATTTTGGCCACTGTTGGCCAGCCCCCAGGCCACCTCCCAGAACTCATTGGAGCTCAAGGATGCCAAGCTCCCAAAGCTCACATACAACACAGATCTGACAGGTTGACTGTCCAGCCACTTGATGCAGCTGTAGTCTTGATCTAGTAAACTGCTCCCAGTACTTGTAGAAGACAGCTTGTGGAGGGGACCGGCAGCAAGTACCAGGGGGAGATCAAGCTCACCGCGGATCCTTTCTAGCTCTTTTGTCTCCAGAGCTTCGAATGTGTTTATGACAACACCATAGGAGCCTTTCACCGTTTCGGTGATTCGAGCAAGAACTCTGCGGACCTTTTCATGATCGTTATTGACCGAGAAGAAAAGATCCCTTACTCTTAGGGGCGGCAACTCCTTCACCGGCATGTTGAGTCGCGAGTCTGAAACAGACAACATATTAGAATGCAGGGACATATGGTTCATCCCAAAAGCAATTTACATCCTTTCAGTCCTACTGTAAATATAGAAAATGTTGCACAATTAAGGTACTGAGAATAATCATTTACTAGAGTGAACTATAAAACTGAGCTTCGTAAATTAGTGACCTTGGCGCGGCAGATAACCCTTTTGGTATAGCATAGGGAAGGCGATGAAGCTTCCCAAACAGGCGGCGCTCCCGGTGCGCAGCACCAGCGTCGGGAGGCCGAGCCTCGCGGCGGCCTTCTGCACGGCGAGCAGGTTGCCGTCGATGAACAGGCACGCCGGGCGCGGCCGCGTCTCGTCCGCCATCACGGACGCTAGCACCTCGTCCACGGCCGTGGACGCTTCCATGGCCTCGTTCATGGCGAGGATGATGTCGATGATGTGGCCGTGCTTGGCGGCGGCGACGTCGGCGGGGACGCCGTCGGGCACGGGGACGAAGTCGAACGCCGGGTGGAGGGCCGGGTCGAGCGCGTTGAAGTGGGTGTGGAGGACGGTGACGGCGAGGCCGCGGCCGTGGAGCACGTCGGCGAGCTGCAGCATCGGATTGATGTGCCCCTGGAACGGCAGCGGGAACACCAGCACGCGGCGCGCCGGCCGTGTCTGTTCATGGACGTCGCCGGTGCGAGCTTCTTGGACTGCGGCCGCGGCCATTGCTGTGTGTTGTGATTGTGATCCGCTCGGGGCCGGTGTCTTGTGCTCTGGCAGGGAGTAAGCGGCAAGCAAGCGCAGATGGCAAGTGCAGAGCGGTTGATGCCTGCGCTACTTCAAATTAAGAGCACCGCAAACATTGTCCATCAGAAACGTCCAAAACGGCCACCCATCGCGGTCTCAAAAATACAGTAAGAGAGATCTCGTCACCGCTACGTCCAAACCGGCCGGGATACGGATCAGTTAAACATATCAAATTATGGTTTCATATTCAGGACGCTTTTGTGACACGTGATTTTGATGGCATGCTGGACAGTTTTGATCGGAATCATATAAATAAAGATTTACTTCTGCTGGCTCAAATGATGGCATGATCTTCTCTTGGAACTGAAAATCAAACCATAATTTTGATTGATATGGTTAACTGATCCCTATCAGGCCAGCGATTTTGTTAAGCGCCCTGAATATCAAAGCGAGATGTTTTCTGTGTAGTTTAATTTTGGCCTTTTCCATGCACGTGTCGTACTGCTAGTTGATACCGAAGGAGTTCAGACTTCGGAGAGATGCTGAAATTCAGAGAGACTGGTTCTATGAATGTTGCTACGTCCATTCCAAAATACATGTCATTCTAACTTTGGACACAAGAACAAAAGAGAGATGAAAAAGGTGGATGCACAAAAAAAAAAAAGAGCGGGAGATAAAGATAGAGATGTCATACTAATTTTGGGCACGCTCTTACGAAGAGAAAAATGTCATTGGAAAATAAGAATGACAGTCATTCGAGAAACTGCTGAAGTCTAGAATGATAATTAATTTGGAACGGATGCAGACTGCAGCAGCACTTGAATTCGGAACAGGAATATATGTGAATCTTGTTGCCGAAGTGGAAATCTTGAGCATCGATCATGACACATGACACGGGTTGTAATTCTCCAAACTTTAAGGCAGAGTTGCGCCCGGGAAATAAATTGAATGCGCAAGTTTGACACGTTATTTGCAAAGTGGAAATTTGCATTTGGCACAGGAGCCATATAAATCCTATATGGTTTCCGTTTTGTGTACATAATCAGCTCTCAGGAATGTTCAGCTCCATGGCAATAATCTCCATAACAAGGCTCGCTGAACGAAGCTTCTCCTTTGTCCTATCATGCTGCAACAAAGTCCATAACCGCAGCTAGTATAACAATCAACGAGCAAAATCACATTGTTCTTCTACCTAGCTACTAGGACATAAGGAGGGGCGAAGCTACACAACTGTGTGTTGCCGGGGTCACGACTCAAGCGAGTCCGACGAAAATTCAGTGAATCTCATGCAAAACTACTGCCCGCCGTGTTGCGGACCCTGTTGCTTAAGCGTGACGACTGGAACAACCAGCTTCACACCTTCAGGTAGCTGGATGACACTCCAGTGGAGGCTCTTCAGTCTGCATGCACACCGTAGGCTTCCATCTCTAACGCAATGACTTCAAAAAAAGCATTTTCCTCTTAAATCATCATCCGTTTTCAAAACTGTTTGAATTATTATATAATGTTAATTACCAAAATCAAAATATTTCATTCATTATTTTTTAAAGTTCAACATTTTTTTATGCGAAATAAAATTCAACAATTTGAATATACAGTTCAACAATTTGAATGTGTAGTTTCAAAATTTAGATATCAAAATGTTTAAGTAGTACTACTAATAAATTGTTGAAGTAAGTTCATAAATGTTAAATCAAGTCTGTAAAATTGTCGAATACAAATAAAGATATTGTTCGGCTCAATAAACCAAGTATATAGTTTGAATGTATTTACCAAATTATAAAATGTTGACTTATGTACATCTAAATTTCTTATTTTTTTAAATATTAAGTATTACAAAATGTCAGATGAAAATGAAAACACAAAATAATAAAAAAATAATACACAGAGACAAACACACACATTTTATTTTATAATCATAAAGTATAATGTACAACACGACTGAATGGGTTGTTAATCCGAGTGCTGGTTTATTATATAGCATCCGAAAGTTGTATAGGAGGTGTCCGCCATGGATCCTAGTTCTCATTTAGAGAAAAATACATTAGAAGTCCACGAACTTATCTGTTTGTGTCATTGAGGTGCATGAATTTTTATTTTGCAGTTATAGATTCACAAACTTGTGTCCATCTATGTCATCTAAGTTCCTAAACTTTTTAAATGGTGTACTATCCCTTCGCCGAGCATTTAGATCCAACATTTACGCACCACTTGGCCCTAGCATATGGATCCTACTTCTTAGTGTCCTTTCCTTCAGATCAAATTTGGAAATCACCGCGTGCCTCTGACCGTCGTTTATCACCCGCGATTTTCCTCTGTCATGGGTATGTTGCTTTCGAGCTCCCTTTTTCGACCATCCACATAAGCATGGCCTTGTATTGCCGGACTTTTTTTAGAGCATCTCCAAGAAAGCGCCATAAACCTCTCTTAAATCAAAATATTGAGGTCCAATACAAAAAACCATCTCCAACAGGATCCCAAAACCACCCCAGTTTTTTCATAGCCCCTAAAATCCCCTCATTTGTAGCTAAAATCAGGAGAAGAATTGGGGTTCCCATCTCTTCTTTTTGCTGAGGAATTAATGTTTTTGTGGTTCTAAATGCTGACATGGCCTAATCAAAAGTGTTTTAATTCATTTTTAGGGAAGGACTATTGGAGGAGGAGAGAAAATTTGCCTCTCATAATTTTTTAGTTGCTCTCAAAAATAAGTTTATGGGGCTAATTTTATAAGAGTGTCTTGGAGATGCTCTGCACCTCCTCGTTGTGAGTTGGGGACTCTCGGGGCGAACTAGTGTCCGCATGCAGCGAACTAGTGTCCACATGCAGCATGCTGGTGATGGGAATTGGTGATGGTGACTCCAGCCGCATCGATCTCAACAAACCTGGCGAGCATTGTGTCCTCTCTGACAAGGGTAGACCGGCCTTGACCTTGGTCAAATTGTTTTCCACGATGTAAAGAAATAGTTGGTGAACACCCAGCTCGCCTTGGAGGCAGATTTGGCTCACAGGGGGAGAGGATCACGCTGTCGGGTACACCTCCGCGGGCACGCGTCTGCACCCACGGCTGGGATAGACCCGACGCCCGTGAGGCAGCCGTCTCGAGCAGTGGGGTGGAACACATTAACCGCCAGCGATGGAGCCGTCTCCACCAACGGCGACGGATCTGTCACGGTACGCATCGCCGCCACACCGCACCGGGCTGGTTTCAAATTTTTGGATCTAGATTCAAACTTTAAATTTGGGAAAACATGAACACCATGGATTACATACTCACACCCCCACCTACGAATTCAAGGACGAGGGACCATGGGTTCTCATTTAAACCGTATGCCATTGCCAGACGATGGTGGCAGGCTCCGTCTGTAAGCACCGTGTTCCTAGCACACATCCCGGGAGGCAATTGCGCGACCGAAAACATTCTGAATTGCTTCAATGATGTTATGCGAGACGTTCGGACTAGAGAACGGTGTACGTGGAGACGTGTCGATGTGTGTGACTCGATTTCGACATTGGAGTTGGTCTGGTGCATGCGTGTGTGCTGGTGGACGGAGACGCGGACACGTGATGTCTGATCGTGTATTGGACAAGATGCAGGCAATTGAAACATGATCAGTTTGTCAATATATGACCTCAATGTCCACAAGAACTTTCTTATAAGAAAGAAACGTGCAACAAACGATCTTGAAGAAAAAAATGACGGAGATCTGATCGTGCATTGGACAAGATGCAGAGAATCGATATGGTTAGTTTGTCAATAACTTCGATGCCCACAAGAATCTTTCTTCGGCCTCAAAGCTCCAACAATTTTATTTCACAACAAAAAGATATGGGCGATAGACAGGTCGTGCCAGTTATCAGCATTCAAAAAAACACGCAACCAAGTGACAACGAAACGACGACATTATCTGGAAGAAAATGAAAGGAACGACAATATTCCACGATCCATTTCTCCATCCACTCTATCCAGATGCCTTTTTAATGAGACTTTTCAGAAAAGTGTTGGAAAAACTTTCATCTGGAAAAACAACACTTTGATGCAGATCATCATGCATCGGACAAGGCGAAAACAATGGACACATGGTCAGTTTGTCACCTACCTGAACGTCAACTGGAATCTTTCTTCAGGCTCAGAGCTCGTAGTACCATTTGTTTTGAAAAAAATGTCCAAAAAATAAGCTGCACGTGGTTGTCCTCGCTGGTCCCTAGAGGGACATGATGTGTTTCACCAGCTTATCGACGTTGGTGCTGGACGGCCCGGCCATGGGGCCACGCACTCGGCCGCTCTGCTCTTGAGCTCCCTCGCGTTCCGCCGCAGCTCGGCGCCGCCCATCAGCGCCTCGATGGCGGACCGCACCTTGCCCCTCTCGAGCTCGCCGCGCAGCTCGACGCCGACCCGCCACACGTGCTCGACGTAGCGCGCGTTGCCCATCTGGTCGCCGAAGCAGGGGCGGCATAGCATGGGCACGCCGGCGCAGGCGGCCTCCAGCGTGGAGTTCCAGCCGCAGTGCGTCCAGAAGCCGCCCACGGCCGGGTGCGCCAGGACCTCCTCCTGCGGCGCCCAGCTGACGACGGCGCCCCGGCCGCGTGTTGCGGCGGCGAACCCGTCGGGGAGGGGCGGTTGCTGCGACGGTGGAGCGCCGCGGACGAGGCCAGGCCGGAGCACCCAGAAGAAGGGGCGGCCGCTGCCGGCGACGCCCCAGGCCGCCTCGGCAAGGTCGGCGGCGGACATGCTGGCGAGGCTGCCGAAGCTGACGTAGAGCACGGACGCCGGCGCCTGCGCGTCGAGCCAGCCCAGGCAGCCGCGGTCCGGCCGCAGCAGGCTGCTGCTCCAGGTTGAGGACGCCGGCGGCGAGAGCTTGTGGAGCGGGCCGACGTCGAACACTGGGACGGCGAGGTCGCGCCGCAGCGACGCCAGCTCAGCGGCCTCGAGCGCGTCGAGGGTGTTGAGGATGAGGCCCGAGGAGGACGCCGCGGCCGCAGCAGAAATTTTTCTTTTTAATATAAAACATGTCAAGTTTTGTTTGGAAATTTGGCTATGTGTGAACTGTTCATAGTGAAAGGGACGGGGCGAGTGGAGCGAAAACAATCTCCACCCTGATCCTTGAAAATCCCTCGACCTCGAAATGCTAAATCGAAAACGGAAAATTCTTCCTCCCCACCGCACCCCCTCCCTCCTGTCGTCCCCTTCCCTGTCCTGTCTCTCCCACCGAACCACTACGGGCCTCGCAATGTCGTCGCCGAGGATTGTTTTCACTTGGACAGACGGAAAATTCTCTTTTGTTTTCTCTAGCCCAAATACTTGTCATTAAAATAAATCTATCAATTTTCGTGTATTTCAGAACTAAAGCAACATAATTATGTACTATTTTTTCATGATGAAAAATGTGGTTAATATAAGTTACATTAGATCCATCGGTACCATTTGACGAGAAATCAATTCGAGGATTGACTGTTTTCTTTTTGAGAATTTATAAAACTTTATTTTTCCTTTGATCCATCGCTACTAGTTGAGAGATCTATTCTCAATAACACATATTTTGTCTCATATTTTATTTTTCTGACACGCTGGAGTATATTCTCGACATCATCTTAGGATATATGTTTACAAAATCAAAGGGAGATATTATGGTAAGGTTGGCTATTGTAAAACAGTAATTTACACTACCAACGATATTACCAATAAAAAATTGAAACAGAACGCTATCCATAAAGGTTGGCGCCACCGGAGCACGGGCGGGAACTCCACCCAAATAAAATTTGTTTGGCGGGAACAAATCGCGGGGAATCACGCTTTCCCCTCCGAAACAGCAAACAACCCATCCAAAACTTCTCTATAATCCATCTTCCTCAGGCGCGAGAGAGGGAGGCGGCCAGAGAGAAGATGGCATGGCCCGGGCTCATCAGGTTTAAGAAGCCCTGGGTGGCCCCCGGCGACGGCGCCGATCACATCACCGGGCTTCCGCTCGAGCTCCGCGCGCACATCGCCTCCTTCCTCCCGTTCCGGCAGGTCGGGCAGCTGTCGTCGCTGTCCCGGCCGTGGCGGCGCATCCACGACCACACGCCCGTCGTCCACCTCAAGCTCGACGACTTCCTCTTCCTCACCGACGAGATGCTCGACGAGGACGAAGACCATCCCGGCATCTTGGACGACGACGCGCTCGCCGGCCTTGAGGCCGCGCTGCTCCGCCGCCGCGCGGAGGAGGGGTCGTCCAGATCTTCCAAGGTTGACACGCTCCGGATCTCCTACACCCCCGACGACGCCCGCATGGCACGCCACGCCCACCGCATCATCGCGCTCGCCGACGCGCGTGAGATCTGCGTCAAGGTCCCCAACAGCGGCGAGGTCTCCCGCCTCGCTTGGGCGCTCGTCGTGCCGTCGTCAGCGCGCGACCTGGAGGTCGTCGCGTTCATCCACCTCGCGCCCACCATCGCCGGGCCAGGCGCCGCCGCTCTGCGGACGCTCCTCCTCCACCACGTGGTGATCCGCGAGTGGCCGCGCCTCCCCTCCCTGCGCTCCCTCACGGCGCTCTGCGTCACCGTCCAGGCGCCGTTCCCGATGGGCGCGTGGTACCCGCAGCTCGAGTACCTGGGCATCTTCAACTCCGCTATCGAACTAGCCCGCGTCGACATCTGCCTGCCGCAGCTAAAGGTCCTCGAGATGGACGAGGTCCATGTCATCCCGCCCGGCGGCGCCGGCAAGCCTCTTGCAGACATCACCGTCGACTCCCCGGTGATGGAGAAGCTCGGCGTGTACTGCTCAACCGGGTGCACCCCGGACTACAGATCGTTCACGGCGAGGGTGCCTCGGCTGCGCCACCTGACATGGCACCACCAGTTCGCAGAGCGCGCGAACGTCCACTTCGGCAGGCCAAGCGGCGTCATGTCGGGCACGATCGCGTTCATCTGGAACGGTGGATTTCACTGCCGCGAGATGAAGGAATGCCAGGCGTTGATGATGTGGATGCTTGGAGGGCTCCTCCCGGAGTTGTCGCCGGATGGTGTTGCCAATGCGGCAAGGTCAGGGACACCTCAAATCCTTCCTCTGTTTTTCCCTGAACTTGTGAATTATGTTGGTTGTGAGTAGCTGGCGTTTTATGAGCCTTCTTGTGCTGTTGAAATGTGTAATGCAGGCCTTATATGACGCTGGACAAGTACAAGGTGCTGGACTCTGACACCGGTGAGATGTTCCCAGAGGAGAAGATCATCTGCAACCTCAAGACCCTCATGGCCTCACGGGAAGCCTGAGAACCTTTCAATGTTGCTGCCTTGCAAGGCACAATTGCAGACGACTTGCAGTCTGAACTCCAAACATGGTCCTGACAAGGTTTCTTCAAATGAAGAAACGTAGCTAGAGAATTTTAGCTGCTTTTCCATTCTGTCGTTTTTAAAGGGAACTTTGATGTTTATGTGGTACCCTGAAATGCATTTTGTCGTTTTCGTTGCTAGTGGAAAGACTCAACCCCCCCCCCCCCCCCAAAAAAAAAGCCCCATGGCATGGCGTCTTAAATATTAAAATCATTGCTGTCTCAAGAACTCTGTTACCTTGTTCTTGGGTACTGATAATTTCTTGACATGAGACGCTCAAAACAGGCTTTGCAAATGGCAAGTGGAAGACTGGACTTTGCTTTTCACGTTTTCAGTGTGTGATCTGCTACATCGACTGAATTCAACTGTTTTGCATTGTTCCTTGTAGGAAACATGACACGGCTGATGTTCTTAAGAGGTTTAATGTTTCCTGGAACATTTTTTATGGCTCGTGCTTTCTGTTGGTTCTTGTAAATAACAGTGTTACAAATGCCATGTAATGCAAGAGTGTAAATGTGATTGCGATGAAGGGATGATAGATGCGAGCCCAGTTCTACCTCCTGAAGTTATTTTGCTGCAGAATGCAGGTTAATTTTACCTCCTGAAGTTATTTTGCTGCAGAATGCAGGTTAAGAAGCTCCTTTATTTTACTGTCACATTTCAAAGCAAAAAAAAGAGAGTAAATGGCAAAATGTATCACCAGTCAACACTCAAGAAAAATAGTGAACAAATCTATATCATACGGATTGGCTACCATCCATCAGATTTAATTGATATCGCTTTTGAATGCAGTGCAACTAGTGTCCAATCCTGAGACTGACTTCAACAAGAGTAGCTATTTTGGAGGGGCAAAAGCCGGTTTGCCACGCGTGAACAGTAGCCGCATGAGCAATTTCTGTTGATGTTCTCCAACAGCTAGCAGGCAAACGCATACGCAAACGTCTTGAGCAGCGCGAGGTCGTCGCCTTTCTTGCTCCGCCCGGCCTGCCCTGCCGCCCGGCCTGCTCGCGCTCCACCGACGCCTCCCGCCGCAGCAGGTCACCCAGCGCCGCCGCCACCCTGCCATCCCTGCCATGCTCCAGGGCCGCCGACTCCCCGCCATCCCCGCCCGTCGAGGGCCGCCGCCTCCCCGCCATCCTCGCCGCGCCGAGAGGGCGGATCGAGAGCGAGAGGACAGAGAGAGGGCGCGGGACCCTGTGGCCGTCGCTCGCAGCCGCTTCCCATGCTCCGGCCCCGAGTAGGCGCACAGGTTCAGACGGCGCGTGTCGCCGTCCTGCAGGGTGGACACGAGGACGTCGAGCACGTCGGCCCTCTCGAGTATCGGCGCGCATCCGGTCCCGCTCTCAAGCGCCTCGCCGGCGTCGCAGTCGAGCTCCGTCGAGGAGTTCGCGGTCGCGCAGGGTCAAACGGCGGCGCGGCGCAGCGCAGATGCGGGCGAGGAGCAAGGCAGCGGTGGCACAAATGCTGGGTTGAGGACGTCTGTGGTGGCGGCCGCCTCGATGGGCTCCGTGTCGGTGGCGACCGGCACCAGCACCTGTTTGGCCGTCTCGCCGCCGTCGGAGGCGAAGGCACGGGCGAGGACCAGGCGGGGCGAGGCGGCAGCAGCGGCACGCCTCGGCAGCGAGGAAGCGACGGCCATCCGAAAGCACGGAACTTGGCAGCGGGATTCTTGCCTTGGCCGCCGGAAATGCGGTGGGGGACTGGGAGGTGGGTCTCCGTCTCGTGCTCCGCCGCTTTGGAAATGCGGTGGGGGACTGGGCGACGCAAGCAGCAGCGGCCGGGCACGGGCCCGGTCCGCGAGCGAGCGGCGCAAGGCGGAGCAGCGGGCGGCAGCAGGGCAAGGCGCGGGACCGGCAACGCGGGCGGTGCAGCGGCGGCCCGCAACTCGCCCTGGTCGATCTCGCGCCAGCGTTGGATGAGCGAGCGCGGGGGGGGGGGGGGGGGGGGCAGCTCGGGCGCGGCGGCCGTCGAGGACAATGCGTCGAAGGGCTGCGCAGACGGGCGCGTGGCAGAGACGAGCGTCGGTGGAAATGCATCCGAGGAGAGAGGGAACTCATATTTGCGCCGTCTCTCTCCTCGGAGGCACTTTGCCCCAGCCATTTGCGTTGCCTGTTGGAGCACCTTTCGGTGACGCACAGTGCCACTCCAGACGCAAATATGCGTTTGCAACGCCTTGTTGGAGTCAGTCTGAGGACAGGAGCTGCTGTTCATGCAAATTTTCTACATCCAATTTATTCTGTAGGCATATGGTGAACTTTTAAGGATGCTGAAGCAACGATTATGGGCGGACATAGTACCGTAGAATCCATATTGAAACGATTATGGGCAGACATAGGACTCTAAAAAATAGCTTTTTTCACAAAACAGATTTTCCATAAAACTTCTCTAAAAACTGCTTCTATGCAGGAAGCACTTTTTGAAATGTTTGGCAAAACAACTTCTTTTATAAAACAAATGCAAAGATAGGTGAGAGAAGTCATGAGAAGATATGTTTTTGTAGCTTTTGGATTCTAGTACAAAGTTGAGATCTTGAGGGGGAGAAGATGAATCTGTTTTTGTGGCACTGTTTAGTTGGCTCCTTATAAAAGCTGGAGCAGAAGCACTTTAAGAAGTCCTTCCAAACAAACCCTCAATTTGACATCTCACGGATGCGTTCTGATTCAATTTGATATGAATAATGCCGGTGACTTGGCGGCAAGGATGCCAGCGCGGGGCCTTTTGACAGATGTGCGACAATGCGCTGGGCCGGGAGAGGGCCCCCAGTTCTTCACCTATTTGTAGCTACAGATGAGACGAATTTATAATGTAGGAAAAAATGGTAGTGGTTTCAGAGTCTTGGAGATGATTTTTGATTAAACTCCACTATTTTGATTTAAAAAGGATTTACAAGACTCTCTTGAAGATGCTCTTATGTGCATACGCATACCCACTTCACGTGGAGGCTGGGTGATAAGTGAATTTTGAAAGTAGAGTGTTAATTACAGAACCGGACAACAGACGATGTTAAGGAAAAAACTAATGGAGATATGATCGTACACTGGACTAAATGCAGACAATTGAAACACAATCAGGTTGTCAGTAACCTCAATGTCCACAAGAATCTTTCTTCTGGTTCAAAGCTCCAACAATTTAGCTCAGCATTCAAAAAAACACGCAACCAAGTGACAACGAAACGACGACATTATCTGGAAGAAAATGAAAGGAACGACAATATTCCACGATCCATTTCTCCATCCACTCTATCCAGATGCCTTTTTAATGAGACTTTTCAGAATAAGTGTTGGAAAAACTTTCATCTGGAAACACTGTTGGGGGAGGCCCACTGTGTCCCCTCCCCCTGGCCCAAAGGCCTGGCCTGCTATGAAGCCCATCAAGGCCCAAGATGATGTGTATTATAGGATAGGCCCATGTATGTTGGCCTCTGGCCCACTAGGGTTAGGGAATCCCACCTTGTAATAAGGAAATGACCATAGTGCCCTGGAGGAAGGGCAATATGGTACTTGTAATTCTAGGGTTGTAGGGGTGTATCAGCCTATAAATACCCCCTACCACCCTCAAGGCAAGGCATTCAATACAAGCTCTTAATTACCTACCTCTCTAGGCTCTTGTTTGGTCCCTTCCTAGGTCCTTCCCAGGGGTCCCTCACTTGTGGTAGACCCTTGGAGGATCCCCCTTCTACTATTGTGGGCTTGTAACCACAACAGTTGGCGCCGTCCGTGGGGATCGAACAAGAAGCCACGGCGAGATGACCAAGAGGGCTGAAAAATCAAAAACTGACCTTCCGGCAGGAGGCACCCGGAAGACCAGGTCGGCGGCTTCGGACGAAGGAGTCGACCCGCTGACGATAATCCGCACCTTCCCCAGTGGCTCGACGCTTCCTTCGGCATCGACGCATCCTTCGGCATCGGACCCGGTGGTGCCACCTTCGGAGAACAACGCAACCGACGCCAACCTTCCAGCGGTGGAGGAGGTGCCCGAGGGCGCCGAAGGCTCCTCCGAAGACGAAGAAGAGAACATCGACACGGGCGACATCGAACGCCGCGACGAAACGATGGAACCACCGCGCAGGAATGCCGAAGCCGAAGCGCGGAGCCAGAGGGGGCTCGCCGAAGCCGTGGCCGAGGAGCAGCGTCTGGCGGAGCTCCAGGAGGCGTACAATCGCGAAGCTCGCGAAGCCGACGAACGGCTGCTGAGGTAGCGCGCCCTCGAGAACTTCGATCGCGACGAAGAAACGTACCGCCTTCGAGCCGAAGCCGCTCGTCGACAGCAGGTTCACCTCCAAGCGTAGCTGAACACCCTCCGACGCACCGGTCGCCGGGAGACCGAGACGCCGGAACATCGCCAAGAGCGCGACGAGAGGCACACCCACTCCAGCGGAAGCAAGCGTCATGCAAGCTCCTCCGACACAAACCAACCGCTCTCCGCGCGGCTACAATCGGTGGCGTGGCCCCGGAAATTCATTTCGGCGAAGCTGCCAACCTTCGACGGCACCTCCGACCCCCGCGAGTTCTTTATCAGCTACGAGACCGCCATCGAGTCAGCCGGGGGCGACGACGACATCAAGGCCAAAGCTTTCGTTCTCGCTTCGAGTGGGATCGCCAAGACGTGGTACACGAAGCTACCGGCAAACAGCATCTACTCCTGGGAGCAGCTTCGGGATCAGCTCCAGATCCACTTCCAAGGCAATTACGCCGCGAAGGACACGGCGGCAGACCTTCAGGCGTGCAAGCAGAAGGACGGCGAGTCACTGCAAGACTACACCCGGCGTTTCATCCACCTCAAGTGCCAGGTGGAGGGAGTACCAGACTCAATCATCATCGAAGCCGTCACCAAGGGCATGAGCCTGTGCCCGGCGAGGTCCGAGATCCGAAGGACCGAGCCGAAGACTTGCACCCACCTGCTGCAAATCCTGGAAGCACACGCACGTGCCGACGAAGACTTCCGGCGCGAGAAGGAGGCGCACGCAAGCCAAAAGAAGAACGACCGGGGGAAGCGCCACAGTGACCGAAGCGACGACCCCGCGGATGACCGCCGAGGTCACCGCTCCCAGCGCCGAGAGGTCCACAACATCGACAACTCCCGAAGCCGGAGCCCGCAGAGAACGGACAATCGTTCCGGCGGCTCGCGAAACAACTCACGGCACTCCGACAACGGCCGCCGATACAACAACCGAAGCTCTCGCGACCCATACTGCGAGGTGCACGGCCCTAACCAGGGCCACACGTCGAAGCAGTGCCCTCAAATCGCCGCCCTGCGCGAGGCGAGGGAGCGCCGCGACGCCGATGCCGCGCGAGGAGTCAACGTCATACATGGGGCTTCCGGAGCGGGCGAGGCCTTGCCCCCGCCTCCGGAACATCATCCAACCAGCCACAACGTCATCCTGGCCATCACTGGGGGCTCCAGCCAACCATACGCTTCGAAGAGGCAGCGTCGCGACTACGTGCGAAGGGTCAACCACGTGGCCGCCCACCCGCCATTGGCCCAGTGCCGCTGGTCGCACGTACCAATCACCTTCACTCAGGCCGACCTTCGTCCGATGGAGTACCCGCACAAGGACGCCTTCGTGATCAACGCCAACATGCGCGGGACGGAGGTCCGTCGCGTGCTTATTGATGGCGGCAGCTCCGCTGATGTCATCTTTATCGACGCCTTCAACCAACTGGGCATCCCCCGATCTGAGCTACGGGCCTCCGACAGCC
Source organism: Eragrostis nindensis (assembly GCA_012490785.1). Lineage (NCBI taxonomy): Eukaryota > Viridiplantae > Streptophyta > Magnoliopsida > Poales > Poaceae > Eragrostis > Eragrostis nindensis. The sequence goes on along the minus strand of JAAXCT010000077.1, from coordinate 1,111,243 downwards.
CCCTCGTCGGCTTCGGGGGAGAGCCAATCCACGCCCTCGGGAGCGTGAAGATCGCAGTCTCCTTCTCCGGGCCCGCGGGACACCGCACCGAGTCGATCGCCTTCGACGTCGTCGACATGCCCTACGCATACAACGCCATCTTCGGCAGGGGGCTCATCAACGCCTTCAACGCAGTCACCCACCACGGCTACCTCTGCATGAAGCTTCCGGCCCCGAACGGCGTCATCACTGTATACGGTGACCAACTCGCCGCCCGCCGCATCGAGCACGGCCAAACACCTGGCCAGAAGCAAGTGCACCCGCTCCGACACGAGCCGAAACCCGAGACGGTCGAAGCAGCTACACCGACACCTCCGGCTGGAACACCGAAGGCGCGCGTCGACGGCGAAGTCAAGAGCGTGGTCCTGTCTCCCGATCGCCCCGACCAAGCCGTCCTCATCGGCCAGGGGCTCCCGCCGGAACTCGAAGCAAGCATCATCGACCTCCTCCGGAACAACAAAGACGTCTTCGCCTGGTCCACCAGCGAGCTCTCCGGAGTAGACCGCAGCATCATCGAGCACAAGCTCGACATCGACCCGAAGGTGACTCCCATCAAGCAAAAGAAGAGGGAGTGGTCGGATGAAAAGAAAGTGGCGCTTCGCTCGGAGATCCAGAAGCTGAAGGATGCGCAAGTCATCCGGGAGGTGAACAAGTCCACTTGGCTCGTGAACCCGGTCCTCGTCAAGAAACACACCGGCCAGTGGAGGATGTGTATCGATTACACCACCCTCAACAAGGCATGCCCGAAGGACGACTTCCCCTTGGCTCGCATCGACGAGTTGGTCGACTCCACAGCCGGGTGCGAGCTCATGAGCTTCCTCGACGCCTACTCCGGGTACCACCAAATATGGATGGCCCCCGAAGACGAAGAGAAGACGGCGTTCAAGACGGACGATGGGACCTACTGCTACGTCCGCATGCCCTTCGGCCTCAAGAATGCCGGAGCAACCTTCTCCAGGGCAATACAGAAGGCCCTCGGGGACCAGCTCAACCGAAACGCCGCCGCCTACATCGACGACGTCGTCATCAAAAGTACCTCCGACGCCGGCCACCTCGGTGATTTGGCCGAAACCTTTGCCAACCTGCGCAAGGTGGGCTTCAAGCTGAACCCGGCGAAATGCACCTTCGGCGTGCGCGCCGGCAAACTCCTCGGCTTCCTTGTCTCCAAGCGTGGCATCGACACGAACCCGGAGAAGATCAAGGCCATCACCGACATGGAGCCGCCGAAGACCACCAAGGAGCTGCAACGCTTCACCGGCAGGCTCGCGGCTCTCGGGAGGTTCATTTCCCGCGCAGCAGAAAAATGCCTCCCCTTCTACCAATGCCTTCGGGGCTCCGGCCCGATGCGCTGGGGGGACGAGCAAGACAAAGCATTCGAAGAAATCAAGGCATACCTGGTCCAGGCGACCACGCTTCGCCCACCGCCTCCGAAGGCGCCACTCCTACTGTACGTATCGGCGGCTCCGGCAGCAATCAGCGCGGTCCTCGTGCATGAAGTCCTCGTCGGCGACAAGCTGGTGCAGCAGCCCATATACTACGTGTTGGAAGCCCTCTCCGGAGCCCGCCTCAACTACAATGTCGTCACCAAGCTGGGCTTCGCCGTGCTGATGGCATCTCGGAAGCTGCGTCGGTACTTCGAAGGCCACGAGATCACGGTGCCCACTTCGTTCCCACTGAAGGACGTCCTCGGCAACAGGAACGCGTCGGACAGCATGGCCAAATGGGCCATTGAGCTCGCAGCCTTCGACATCAAGTTCGTGGCCCGTAAAGCCATCAAGTCCGGCATCATCGCCGACTTCATCGCCGAGTGGACACCAGCTCCGACCCCGGAGACGCTGCCCCAAGAGCCGCTCTGGACAGTACATGTCGATGGGGCTTGGGGCTCCTCCGGAGCGGGATGCGCCGCTGTCATCACTTCACCAAGCAACCAGAAGCTTCGGTACTCGGCTTCGCTCGCGTTCGCAACAACAAACAACGCAGCTGAGTACGAGGGTGTCCTCCTCGGGCTCCGGCAGCTCCGGGCTCTCGGCGCCCAACGAATCATCATCTACACCGACTCGCAGCTCATCGCCGAGCAAGTCTCGAAGGAGTACATGGCCTGAGACCCAGAGATGGCGAGCTACCTTAAGGTCGTCCGGAGCATGGAGAAACACTTCTCCGGGTTCGATGTGAAGAGTATCTCGAGGGTCCACAATCAGGAGGCCGATACCCTTGCCAAGGCAGCAGCAAATCAGCTCCCGGTACCTGCCGACGCTTTCCACGAGGTGTTATCAGAAGCATCCTTCGCCCCAAAGAGGCCGGGGTCGGTCATGATCCTGAGCGGTGAAGACTGGCGCGCTCCCATCCGAGCACAGCTCGAAGGGCGCTACTGTGCCGACGACCCGGTCGAAGAGAAGAGGATCAAGCTGCGCACCCGAAGCTACCTCATCCACAACGACATCCTATACAAGAAAGGAGTTTCGGAGCCAATCCTGCGCTGCCTTTCGTTCGACGAAGGCAAGGCTCTCCTCCGCGACATCCACGAGGGTCTGTGCTCATCGCATCTCGCACCCCGGGCCCTCGTCGCCAAGGCATTCCGGCAGGGCTTCTACTGGCCTACTGCTGCCCGCGACGCCGAAGAACTCGTCCGCACTTGTCCCAGCTGCCAGTGGATGGGAAGACAATCTCATCGCCCGGTCACTCCGCTCCAGCCAATCCCTCCGGTCTGGCCCCTCGCCCGATGGGGCATCGACATCGTCGGCCCCCTTCCCACCGCTCCCGGCAACCTCAAATGGGCGGTGGTGGGCTACGAGTACTTCTCCAAGTGGATCGAAGCCGAGCCCCTCGCCAAGATCACGGCGCGGTCCGTCCGCAAGTTCTTCTGGAAGAACATCGTCTGCCGCTTCGGCGTGCCGATGCGCATCACCGTCGACAATGGCTCCCAATTCGAGTCCCACCTCTTCAAGGAGTACTGCCTCTCCATCGACGTTCGGGAGTGCTTCGTCTCCGTCATCCACCCCCGAGCCAACGGAGCGGTGGAGAAAGCCAATGGCACCGTCTTCGACGGCATCAAAAAATGCCTCCTCGGCCTGCCGAAGGGCAAGTGGGCCGAATAGCTGCCCAACGTGCTATGGTCGCTGCGCACAACTAAGTCAAGGCCGACGGGCTTCTCGCCGTTCCGCCTCCTCTTCGGCGCCGAAGCAGTCACCCCGGAGGAAGTGCAAAACGGCTCACTTCGCACCACTTCGCCGCCGGCCGACGACGAGGACGTGTCCATGGACCTCCTCGAAGAAACAAGACTCCAAGCAGTCGCCAACTTGAAGCGATACATGGCTTCGGTGGAGAACTCGTACAACCAAAGGGTCAACCCCCGACACTTCATTCCAGGCGACCTCGTCCTGAAGCAAAATATCCACCCGACGTCTGTCGGCAAGCTTAACAGCAAGTGGGAAGGGCCCTTCATCATTTACAACTCCATCCGCCCGGGGGCATTTCATCTGATGGAGCTCGACGGGACGCCAGTCCCGAGGACATGGAACGCCGATGCCCTCCGCCGATACTACGTCTAAGGACTTAGCATCCGCCGGCCCCGAAGCCGCGTAGCCTGCGCGCTACAAGCTACCTGTATCTTCTTTCGGTGTGTTCTTCTTCCTTTCGGCAGTAGGGTGACGATGATCCCCTTAGCTGCATTCCCTAAGGGGCTATGTAACCGGTACCAATGAATGAAATGAGAAATCCTCTTTCGGTGCCCAATTACAAGAAATCCAGCCGGGAGCCGGAGGCCAACTCCGGAACACGCTGAAGCTAGGCACACATAAGTCCTAGATTCCGAACCCTAAGGGGAAATCGATGCCGACGCAATAAACCGAGACTCCCATCGGTAATAGTCGAGGGCGGGGCATTCGTTAAAGACCCTGCGAAACGTGCACGAAACTAAATTAAGTCAATGGGGGGACGCCTCCGACTTAACAAATCTTCGTTCCACTCCCGACGAGCAACGGGGGGGACGACGCTCGAAACGAGCTCACTTCCTCGCCGAAAGTAGAGCGACGGAGTCCTTCGAGGCTATCCTCGACCAAATTTTCGTTCCACTCCCGACGAGTAAAGGGGGGGACGACGCTCGAAACGAGCTCACTTCCTCGCCGAAAGTAGAGCGACGGAGTCCTTCGAGGCTATCCTCGACCAAATTTTCGTTCCACTCCCGACGAGTAAAGGGGGGACGACGCTCGAAACGAGCTCACTTCCTCGCCGAAAGTAGAGCGACGGAGTCCTTCGAGGCTATCCTCGACCAAATTTTCTTTCCACTCCCGACGAGTAAAGGGGGGGACGACGCTCGAAACGAGCTCATTTCCTCGCCGAAAGTAGAGCGACGGAGTCCTTCGAGGCTATCCTCGACCAAATTTTCGTTCCACTCCCGACGAGTAAAGGGGGGGACGACGCTCGAAACGAGCTCACTTCCTCGCCGAGGGTAGAGCGACGGAGTCCTTCGAGGCTATCCTCGACCAAATTTTCGTTCCACTCCCGACGAGTAAAGGGGGGACGACGCTCGAAACGAGCTCACTTCCTCGCCGAAAGTAGAGCGACGGAGTCCTTCGAGGCTATCCTCGACCAAATTTTCGTTCCACTCCCGACGAGTAAAGGGGGGACGACGCTCGAAACGAGCTCACTTCCTCGCCGAAAGTGGTGCGACGGAGTACCTCCGAGGTACCCTCGACGAACAAATTTTCGTTCCACAAAGAAGGGACGACGCCAACAATATCATCACACGCTCGAAAGAGCTTACATTTCAACATACGTCGAGCTAAACAGCTCGACATGAATTACAATACCGATCAAGTCGGCACCTCGACACGGGGCCCGAAGGCCCCCCTTACAGCCCACTACCGGAGCGCATCCCTAATGACGCTTCGGCCCTAGCTATTTCCTCTCGGGCTCGCGCCAGTGTGCGCCGGAGTGAAGCGAAGTCTGCCGGAGTCGATGCAGAAGCAACATCGGCCTGCAATTGCTCCAAGTCCACTTCGGCGGCAGCGTCTTCGTCGTCACTCGACACGTCGACCACCTCCACCTTCGGAGCAAGAAGAAGAGGAGGGCTCAGCGCTACAGCCAAACAATGCGCTTCGCGACGAACTCGCCTTTCAAGCAAAGCTTCGGAAGGAACCCTCGGTACCTGCGCCATCAACCGTGCGTTTCGAAGGCGCAAATCCCGAAAGAAGTCCCCGAAGGACCCGCCCGGGTTGCGCCGAAGCCAACGACGCCACTGCGTGCCTTTAACATAGTAAGGGCCACCCTCCGGAGAGGAAGGACTCCCGGCCGGAACCAGAATGCTTTCCGGAACAACGTCAAGACACATCAAGGCATGATTGCCTTCGGCCCCAGCCGAAACCTATAAGTCGCAATGGAAGCAAACATCACGAAGAACTCCATTAAAAGGCCCGAAGGGCACCTAGTACAAACTATGTACACCAAAAGGAGCATGGCTCGAAGCCAGCGAAGAACTCACACCTAGGGGGGAGGCTGGGCCGATGAGTCAACCTCCGTGACATTGCCCTGGGCCGCCACCGAGCCTCCACCCCCGCTACCCACTAAGGTGTTAGCGCTCCCGGCCCCGGCTGGGATCTCGCCGGATGGAGGCGTCAGCACAGAGGAAGCGGCAGCCGGAGCCGGAGCGGGAACAGAGGCGCTGCTTCCGGGCTTTGACTTCCGGGATGCCGCAGCAGCGAGAGCAGACTGGCGGGCCAGTTTCTCTCCCACCGGCAACCAGAAGTGCTGGCCGAGCCGGTTCCCGAAGTCACACACCTTCGAGGCCAGCTCCCGAAACCGGCTCCCATCACCAGCCGCCATCTCCGCCAGCTGTTGCGAAGAAGAAGCAGCAGCTGGAAGATGAGTGCAGCCCACTTGCTCGAGGGAGCCGAAGGCCGCAGTCCATGCGGTCTCGGCGCAGAAGGTGCCGAAGGCCTTCATGGCCCGGGAGGCCAGCTTCACGGAACGCACAAGGCGCCCGATGCTCCCTCCGAGGTCGTCGGCGGCATGCTTGACCGGCTGCACTTCGACGCCCAGCCCTTCGAGCAGGCTGTTGAAATCGCCAAGTGCCTGCCATGCCGAAGCAGCCTCCTCCTCCCTCTGCTTCCTGGCCGCGTTCAGCAGCGCCTGAGTGTCGGACAGCTCCTTATCGGTGGCCTCCTTCGCGCGCGCCAGGGCATTGTAGGAGGTCTTCAAGTTCTCCAGCTCCTTCCAGGTCTTCTTGGAGACGTTCTTCGCAGACGTCAAGGCATCGGAGGACTCCTTGACCGCCGCCAAGGCCTTCTCCAGCTCCGACGCAAGAGCGTCACGCCCCTGCTCCGCCGCCTTCAGGTTCTCCTTGGCGGTCTCGGCAGCCGCCTCCGCGACTTCGGCACGCGCCCGGAGCCGCGCAATGTCGAAGCCCTCGAGCGACCCTTGCAGATGTCGTGCCAGCACCGCCGCCTGCCGAAGCAAAGCAAGTCAGCCACAATAATTGGAGCCAAGCGAAACAAGGAGCACAAACCTTCATCGCCAGCCCAGAGAGGGCCGCGGCAGCGTCCTCCGGAGCAACTCCCTCCATTGCCCCCTCCAGCTCATCGAGCCCGTTGAAGTCGTAGATCCCTCGAAGGACTTCGGCGGCCTCCGGACGATCTACGAAGTCGCGCCAGCCGAGGCGACCCTCCGACTCCTTCGGCTCTCCCGCCTCCTCGATGGGCGACTTCCCGAAGTAGCCCTTTCCCCGGCCATGACTGGGCATCGGGTCGGTCTTCCCCACCTCTCCTCCAGAAGGCTCCTCCTCGGAAGTCTCTTCGGCGCAGCGGCCTTCCGCTAGAGCAACGGAGTTAGTGGGACTTCCACAACCAGCAAAGCAAGAGTGATGGGAAGAGAAAATGATACCGGGAGACCGAGGGACCGGCTCCATCGTTTCCTCGACGTCTGCCGCGAAGGATGGCATCCCGAAGAAGCCGACGTCTTCGTCGTCGGACTCCAGATTCACCACCTTCTCGGCGACGCGCGGAGCCGTTGCCGCGGCAATCCCTACGCGAGCAGCGTCGTCGGTCAACTCCTCCGGATCGGTGCCATAACCCAAGTCCGCAACGACACTCGATGCCCCAGCTCGGGAAGTAGATTTCTCGACGCGCGTCTCGACGAGCCGAGACCTCTTCGGCGCCGGCCTGCTAGTGCCCCCGGCAGCGCGTTTCGAGCCGGCAGAGACGACGATCTCCGGAGCCAAGGGAGCTTCGCTCTCGGCCTCCTCATCCTCCCCCTCGCCGCTCCCAGGGACGGGGGCAGCGACGAGCACCTGTCGCTCCGGAAGCTGGAGCTCCGGGTACTTGATGGAGAGCACCCGATTGATACGGGGACCCACACCAAGTTTCGCCCGGCGCGAAGCCTCGTCCGCATGGAAGGGGCCGAGAATCTCAGCGGCGCCGTCTTCCACCTCCCTCAGCGTCTTGGCTGCACAAACCATGTCGTCAAGCCATGGCAATACAATCGAAGGCAAACGCATACCGGAGCGAACTTACGTGGTAAATTCTCCGGCCTCAAGTGAACCTCCGGCTCTCCGCCCGGAACCTCAACAACGAACCTCTGCTCCCAGTTGCGGAGCAAAGGCCACACCCCCGCGGCGATAAACTCCTCGGCGAGGTCGCGCATCGAGAACTTCCGTGCCACCGTCTCCAGCAGCTTCACCCGGGACTCGCCGGTCCCGTCCAACTCCACCGTCGGGTACCGATGGAATAGTACCTCCGACATCGTCGACCGAAGGGGGCAGTCTTCCTCCACGCGGTAGTAGAACCACCCGGTCGTCCAGCGCCCCTAGTGTAACTTGTACGCCTTCGCCGGAACGACGGCTTCGGGGCGGGGGACGAAGGAGATAACTCCCATGGATCCGATGAGCTCCTTCCCATCCAGCGTCAACCTCTTTTTCACGGCGTGCGCATAGTGCGTCGCTGTTGGCGGTCGTTAAACCATGTTTTGACCGCCACCCTACCGGTAAATAAATACATAACACCAAGATTTTGTGCATAGTAGATAGGAATAATGCTACTCCACAAGTTTTGGTGGATATTTGGATGCAGGAGTGAATAATGGAGAAAAGTGGGCCCAGTCAGGGAAATTCCCTGGCCGGCCGGCCCCACCCTAGGCCGGCCGGCCCCACCTGGTGGCCACAGGCCCCAGGCTTCCTCCAGTGGGCTGGAAGATAATCTTCAACGCATAATTCAAGCCCAGCTCGGCAGAATTCCATCGACATTCTAGAAGGTGGGCCATTTGGGCCTTTACTTGGCCCTCATTTCAATTCTGCCGACCCAAGCAGGAAACCGACCTTCAGACCGCCTTCAGGGAGTGATCTGGAGCGTCCAGGAGCAAGTCGGTGGCAAACCGCCACAGGGGACGGCCGGCCGGCCACCCCCCTAGGCCGGCCGGCCGACTTTGGCGCCACCGCCTCTCCAGCTTCGGCCAGGGTGCTTCCACCGCCTTCACAAGCTATAAAAGGGACCCCTCGGCCTCCGAATCAATGCGCACCATCACACTTCATCCAAGTGTTCATTAGTTTAGTTGAGTAGTAGCTTTGGGAGTTAGAGTAGAGTAGAGTAGAGTGAGAGCTCTCTCGGGCTTCCGGAGTATTCTCGGAGTTCGGTATAGTTCTTTGTATCTTACTCTTGAGATATTATTCTATTTATTATATAATTAGTTTTATCTTTATTTATTTCTTTTAGTAATTCTTTTCTATTTAGTTTATTTATTCGTTAAGTAAGTGCTCGTAGAAGTCTTGTTGTGGGATTCGTGATTGTTGGAATAGCGAGTACGAGAGAGTGCCGTCGTCGGAGATGACGTCGTGTGAAATCTGTGCTTGTTCATTCTTAGATAGGACTGCTCCGTTGATCAAGAGTAGCTCCTCTAGGCGGGTTGTAAGCGTGGCGCTTAGATCTTGGCCTATGCACGTTTGGCACCCAACCCCACGGAGGATGGTAGCCGCGAGTGTATGTGACAGCTGCACCGGTCTCTGTAATCCACCACGTCCGGGTTGGACTCAGCAGGGTCTTAATTATAGCGGATGGATCCCCAGGGTGAACTAGCAGCATCGGTTGCCCTGGCACTTCCGTGCCCCGAAACGACATGACTTGTATGTGTATGAGCTTAGCTAGAGTAAATAACCTTTGTAGAATTGACTGCTAGAAAAGCAAATAATAGATAAACATACAGGTAGCCTTAACTCTATCTCGTTGCTCTCCCAAATGTATACTATGATTTATTTTATTACCTTGGATTTGAGAATGTGTGTGCCACCCATATATATCATGCCTATCTTACCCCCGTCTCAAGTATAGTTGATACATTATTTCTTTCTCCAAATTATCCAATGCATAGCTATTATTCAGCTTTCTTTTGCTCTACTTCCCTGCGGAAATATAAATACGATAACCCTGGAATACTCCAAGGTGAAATGCTACAATGGTGATCCGTGCGCTTGCGGAATTAATGAATTTAATTTTATCGCATAAGAACCGCCAACAGTCGCCGCGAAGGCCCCAGCATGCGGCCGAGACCCTTCGAGCCAGAACGCCCACTCGAAGACGCTCAGCCGCACAAGTGCGTTGACTGTGACCTGCTGAATCTCGAGGCCGAAGAGATCCAACACCTCGGCCACGAAGGGGGAGCAGGGCATCCGAAACCCGGCCTCGAAGAACCGCCGGTACAGAACGATGTACCCGTCCTTCGGACTAGGGGTCGTCTCCCCCTTCCTTGGCGCTTCGGCCCGGCTCCGCTCCAGGAGCCCATCGGCGGCCATCTCGTCCAGCACCTTCGAGTCGACCGTGCTGCGGTCGACGAACAGCGACGCCGAGAGGCAGTCATCGATGCGAACGCGCTGCGATGCGCTGGTCTTCCCCTTCCGAGCCATCTCCGACGCCAGCGCGACGACTTGGAAGCAACTCGGTCAAGCGACGAAGCGTGCGGGAGCAACAAGAACGCCGAAGCGGGCTAGCTGAACGGCAGCGGCGCGGTTGGAGGAATGACTGGCGGGGTGAAAACCTGGGCGCCCGGGCGGTAAATATATAGCCCCTGGTGAATCGGTCCGACCGTCCGATGAAGGATCAACGGCCGCAGATCACGCCACGCGACCAGACGCGTCCCGTCATGCGAAACGGCGTCGCATCGCGATCCGCGCCGAGTCAGTCCCAGTAAATGAGACGGCGTCGCTACGCAATTCGCGCCGAGCATTAAAGACACCTTCAACAGGTAGCCGGCAGCTACCTTCGTGTCATCAGCGCCACCTTCGGCGACCGTGACCTTCGCCATCGCGGTGATATAGCCGGCAGCTATCTCCGCGCCATCAGCGAACAACCTTCGGCGAGCGCGCCCTTCGGCAAATACGGCGCCATCGCCTGAAGCAACCATCGGGCCATCTGCGACAACCTTCGTCGACCACCGTACCTTCGGCGACCGGACCTTCGGAAGGAGACCTTCGGAAGCGGGACCTTCGGAGGCACGTAGAAGGCTTCCCTTCTGAAACCGACGCAGACCAGACCTTCGGAGCGCCGAAAGAGGGGACGACGGGCGGACCTCCGGATGGACACAGTTTCGGCCCTACCGAAGGTGGATCTCGACTGTGTGGGGCTAGCTGTTGGGGGAGGCCCACTGTGTCCCCTCCCCCTGGCCCAAAGGCCTGGCCTGCTATGAAGCCCATCAAGGCCCAAGATGATGTGTATTATAGGATAGGCCCATATATGTTGGCCTCTGGCCTACTAGGGTTAGGGAATCCCACCTTGTAATAAGGAAATGACCATAGTGCTCTGGAGGAAGGGCAATATGGTACTTGTAATTCTAGGGTTGTAGGGGTGTATCAGCCTATAAATACCCCCTACCACCCTCAAGGCAAGGCATTCAATACAAGCTCTTAATTACCTACCTCTCTAGGCTCTTGTTTGGTCCCTTCCTAGGTCCTTCCCAGGGGTCCCTCACTTGTGGTAGACCCTTGGAGGATCCCCTTCTACTATTGTGGGCTTGTAACCACAACAAACACAACACTTTGATGCACGAGGCGAAAATAATGGACACATGGTCAGTTTGTCACCTACCTGAACGTCCACTGGAATCTTTCTTCAGGCTCAGAGCTCGTAGTACCAATTGTTTTGAGAAAAATGTCCAAAAAATAAGTTGCACGTGGTTCTCCTCGATCGCTGGTCCCTATAGGGACAAGATGTGTTTCACGAGCTTATCGACCTTGGTGCTGGACGGCCCGGCCATGGCCACGCACTCGGCCGCTCTGCTCTTGAGCTCCCTCGCGTTCCGCCGCAGCTCGGCGCCTCCCATCAGCGCCTCGATGGCGGACTGCACCTTGCCCCTCTCGAGGTTGCCGCGCAGCTCGACGCCGGTCCGCCACACGTGGTCGACGTAGCGCGCGTTGCCCATCTGGTCGCCGAAGCAGGGGCGGCATAGCATGGGCACGCCGGCGCAGGTGGCCTCCAGCGTGGAGTTCCAGCCGCAGTGCGTCCAGAAGCCGCCCACGGCAGGGTGCGCCAGGACCTCCTCCTGCGGCGCCCAGCTCACGACGGCGCCCTGCCCGCGTGTCGCGGCGGCGAACCCGTCCGGTAGCGGCGGTGGCTGCGATGGCGGCGCGCCGCGGACGAGGCCAGGACGGAGCACCCATAAGAAGGGGCGGCCGCTACCGGCGATGCCCCAGGCCACCTCCTCGAGGTCGGCGGCGGACATGCTGGCGAGGCTGCCGAAGCTGACGTAGAGCACGGACGCCGGCGCCTGCGCGTCGAGCCAGCCCAGGCAGCCGCGGTCCGGCTGCAGCAGGGTGCTGCTCGAGGTCGAGGACGCCGGCGGCGAGAGCTTGTGGAGCGGGCCGACGTCGAACACCGGGACGGCGAGGTCGCGCCGGAGCGACGCCAGCTCGGCGGCCTCGAGCGCGTCGTGGGTGTTGAGGATGAGGCCCGAGGAGGACGTTGTCGCCGTTGTTATACGGGTGACCAGTTCGCGGATGACACCGTGGACGGCGCTGCTGGTGGATAGCAGGTCCCGGACGCGGTACGGCGGCAGCTCCGTCACCGGCGCGTCCAGCTGCGACTCTGCTGGTGGAACACGGTGACAGCGAAGTCGCGAGCGTGGAGGAGGCCGGCGAGTTGGAACATCGGGTTGATGTGGCCTTGGTACGGGAGCGGGAAGAAGAGCACGCGGCGGCGGCGGCGGACGCCGGTGACCGTGTCTCCCATGGAGCCCATTGGTGGGATGGAGGCTCACGGTTCTCGCCGCCACGCGCTGTCTTTGCGGCTCCTGCCAACGACTTGACACCAGACCAAGCTCGTGCTCTGCACGGCAAACTATATAATGCTGGCCAGACAGACCCACCCGACACGAATACCCCCGAGTGGGAGAGATGCCTCCGTGCAGAAAATCTTATAGCTAGACTCAGTGGTAACCTTAAAAATGGTCAAGCTCAACACACGAGACAAATAAAAGTGCAACATCACCATTTTGTCACTGTAAAAGTCTGTAACCAGACTATCGCTTCATCTTGCACTCCTGTAACCGTAAGGTGTTGGCATAATCCAACATTTAAATATGACAAAGGAAAAAAAAAGGATGAGTAAAAATAAACTAGAACATCTACAGAGTAGTAGAAAAAGAGCAATGCCAAAAATCTATAACAAGCACACGAAAAGACGAAGACCATGGAATAACATTATAATGGAATAATAACGCCCTTCTAATTTTCTAGGGAACTTAATTATTAAATTTAACAACTAAAAATCATTGAGGAATGGTCTAAAATGACATTATTTTCTTATGCAACAATTCAATTGAAGCTTTTGAAGAGCCTCCTTCCATGCACTCCACAACTTTTTCCTTCAAAATCATTGCCCTTTGTCTCATCTCTCTTCCTTCTTCCTCAGACAATAACCTTTGGACAGCCCTCTTGATCATTTTCCTCTCCAACTCACCTTGCAGCTCAAATCCTACCTTCCAAACTTCCTGCACATACCTCATGTTTATCATCTGATCAGCAAATTGAGGCCTACGTATCATCCATATACTCTCTAGAGTCGAGTTCCATCCATTGTGTGTCCAAAATCCACCAATTGCACGATGCCCTGGAACCTTTTGTTGTGGAGCGCAAGATAGGATAATTCCCCTACCATGTGTTGCCTCTTCAAAGCCATCAGGAAGGCTCAATTGCTGAGAGGATTGGACCAGGTTACACTAGTACAGATCTGCTTGTTTATGACAAAATTACTGTTCATCTGTAACTATTTGGGGGTTTTTTTTCCTGTTTCCGGCCAACTTTATGACGTTTTTCGTGTTCCTTCACTAAAAAGCTACATTTGTGACGAAAAAACGTGTACCTTGACGAAAAAACGTGCATAGTATCGTCCGGTGCCACCGGTTCACTATTTTGGGTGACCCATTACGACAACCAACGGGGACCCACATTATTCATCATAAACCCCACCCCACGGCCGTTTCTGGCCTATTTGGCATCCTAGTCAACAAGAAAGGGCCCACAATCAAACTATTTTCGTCATTAATTTCGTTTGACCACGTATAATGCCACATGGCGCACTGCAGAGCCCTCAGGGGCCACGTGTCAGGAGTTGTGGGGCCCACATGCAAGTAATTTTCGTCACTGATTTCGTTTGCCCGCGCGTAGTACCACATGGCGCACCTTGAAGAACAAAGCAGGCCCACATGTCATCCAATGTGGGGCTCACGGTCAGGTAATTTTTGTCACTGATTCCGTTCGCCCGTTTGTACAGCCACGTGGCGCACCATGAAGCGCTCGGCGGGACCGAATGTCATGCACCATGGGTCCCACCGCCAAGTAATTTTCGTTACTGCTATCGTTCGTCCACGTGTAGCGCCAGGTGGCGCACCATGAAGCGCTCGTCGGGCCCATATGTAATGTACTGTAGGGCCCACGGTCAAGTAATTTTTGTCACTACTTTCACGAGCCCACATGTAAGGCGCACCGACATGGCTTGTGAGCCAGCACGCCATGGGCCGAATCTTCCTCAGACCCAAGCCTAACTGCTTGCTCTCTTTAACAGGCTCATATCCGGTCGCTGACACATTCCTCGACCCTGCTGTCCTCCTCCCCACTTTTGCGGGGCCCACTTGTCTGTGAAAGAAGCTGTAGAATTTCGGGACTTGGTGCGGGAAACTCGATTTGGATGCTGAACATGTTTCCCTTGGAATGAAAATTTCTTTTGGCGGCAATGGTCCCTGGCCAGCGGCAAAATTACTTTAGACCGTAAGGTACCATCCAGGAGGACACCGGTGTCGGCAATGAGTGCATCTCGACGTAGGCTTGACGCCGGTGGAGAATTACCGCCGGCTACAGCGGTGGATCCCACAAAGGTATGGATGTCCTCCACATTCCAATAAATTATGCGCTTCAGTGACCTGCTCAATTTTCGCTTATCAGATTGAAATTTTGTATAGATGGATAGAAGTTGGATACGGAAATCTAGACAATTTAGCGATGAACATGTTATGGGGGTCAATGATTTCATGCGATTTGTTCGGGCCACAAAAGGAGGTGATTCACTCATACTTTGCCCATGTGCTCAGCCTGAATCATAAAGAGCTAAATCTTGTTCAAGTGAGAGATCACTTCCTTATGTTCGGGATGCAAAGCTCGTATGATCAATGGATCCATCATGGGGAACATTCGGATGGTCCCGAAAGTGAATAGAGTCATGAGGACGATGGATTTCCCGAAGTGCAGACCATGAGAATGCTGATGATAATGAAGACTTCGATGATGGACTTCCAGATATTTTTTGTGAACTGTTCAAAGATGATCTTACAGGTGATTGTGAGGGACGATGATCTTACAGGTGATGGTGATGGACCAAGGTTTCAAAGTGTGTTAGAGGAGTTACACAAGGTGTTTCTAGAGGGATCTTGTTATACAAGATTTTCATTTGTGGTGAAATTACTTCATATCAAGTCATTCTATCGGATCACCAATGTTGCATTTACTGCAATGATAAAGTTGCATTCCCTCATTGCTCTCTTCCAGCATCTTACAATGAAGGAAAGTACTTCCTTAGTTCCCTGGGACTTGGATACACCAATCCATGTGTGTTCAAATAATTGTATTCTCTACGACTGCTCCCACGCTCCCACGCTACGACGCGATGCGAGGTACCTCGACCACCTCAAGCAGCGTCACCGTCGGCTCTCACACTTTGGCCTTGGCTGACCCTTCAGGCCTTCATACCCGCAGCAGGCCGAATGTTTGCCGTCCTATCTGCACTTCTACAACGCTGCCACGTGTTCCTAGCTTCTCCTCCCACTCCGCCGTCTTATGGAGCATCCGATGGTGATCCAGCCGAGTTGCTTGGATTGTAGCCATGCATGGAAGGCCGCCGCCGCGCCAACAAGGTAACGAGTTGAACCACGATCTCAAACGGCTTTTTCTTTGCTCGAGTCTTGCAGCTTGTTGTGTTCTGATAATGTAATTCAAATTGCTTTGGTAGAGAGAATGTTAAAGAAGGAATGGCGTGGGACTGATTTTGTTTTGAGTTTTAAGTCACATATGTTCCATCAGATTGCTGTCCATCACCAGTTCACCACCCATCCCTCATTCTCAGCACGCACGCACAATGTGCTCGATGAAATGTCTCTATGCAGATGACCTGGCATCAGGTATGTTTTACATAATCTGATAATTTTTGAGCAAACATAATCTGATAATTCAACAATTATTTTTATACCGGCCAGGTTGCTGGCACAAGCTGATTCAATTTGTTGCATGGTTTTAGTACAAACAAAAATTTCATAGAAACACCATCAGATAGAACTGCAATCTACAGGAATCTGGCATTGTGATTACGTTTTGTAGTATTGTCATCACCACCCATCTCTTTGTCCAACTGATGGTTTTAGGAATTGAGCATTGTGATGTGTGTTCTAATGTTGTTGCCATCCAATCTCTTTTTACAAGACAGGAACCAGCTAAGTTGTTTAATCAATCAAAACTAATCATATTTGACATGGAAGATTGCACATTGATTGATGAAGTAAAAATATGATTATATTAAAAGACTATTTACTGTATAGTGCCTAGATTATTTCTTAATTTATTTTTTGCTGCCTTTTGGTCATATGAGCATTTTTCAGTTGAGCCTTTTAATTCCTTAGTAGCATTACTCTGTGTATTCAGTGCCTCAACGTCAGGAGGCATACCCATGGATCAAAGAAGCAGCTAGCAACGACAACACCCTGGCTAACATACAGCCCATGTCATATAATTATTTTTCTCATATGATTCTTTGCCTATCTTGTGATGGATTAAGAAACAAGTCAAAGTTGAGTAAGATGTTTCTTTTTCGAGACTGCATTCTGTGAGCACATGGCCACGTGAACCCCCGAGATCCAACCATCCATTGCACCGGTTTCCTTACGATTCGTGTTGGCGGGTGCTTCGTTAGCGAAGTGCGCTCCGATAATGGGCCTGCTAATCCCCCTACACTAAACAGTAGCAACGACCTACATCTCAATTTTTTTTCCTGTCCGTGCCCACCACCATGCCCAGCCTGCGGTGGTGCACAGCTGAAAGTCGTGAGTGGGGTGCAGCGGTAGGGCCCATCACAATTTTGAAATTTGGGAATGCCGCCTGTGCCTCGCCGTGCGTGGGTGAAGCGGTGAAGGAACGAGCGTGGTAGTGGGTACAGTAGACGCCGTGTCCGTTGTGGACAAGATGTACCAGGCATACGTTGGCTAACGAGGCTGATATGTGGGCCGGCTGGTATGGCAGAGGCCCCACATGTTACGTGCAAGACTGAACGCGGCGCTAGCGGCCTGGAGGCTTCCGTCAAACAGAGCGCGGCATATATGGGCTTCTTGCTCGGTTGCGATGGTACCAGTTTTCCTTGTCATCGTGCAGCGAGCCAAGTCGACGCAGTCCTCATGGCGCAGCTGCAGTTGGGTCTTGGCGACGGGCGCCGATCCGGCAATTAGTTGTACGGGGACCCGGACAATGTGATGTTGAAATGCATTAAATAAAGAAGTTCATGGCCTGTCTCCCTCAATTTTATTAGATGCGCGGGGTTAATGTATATTATTACATGGGGATTTTAAAAAACGTTCTCTAAAACATGGGGTGGACTTCGCCCATCAGCAATTAGGAATGAACTTCCGCGCTGTAGGTTTGCCCTGGTTCCCTTGCAGCTGGACAAGCTCGTACAGCAGCTCGCCCATCAGCAGCAGTGTATCCGGCAATTAGTTCACTGTGTACGCACTACCAAAACGATCTACTCTAGGCCTCTGCTTCCAGTGATTGTGCAATTCTGATTGTAGTATAAAGCCACTGGATTAAAATGGTTTTCCAAGAACTGTTGTACATGACATAAATAGCACACCAGTCTATTCTTTCTCTTATTGATCTTGCAAAGTATTTGAATTGTGATTTGAAAATTTAGGTTCTGTCCATATGTTACTACCATCCCAGAATTCTTAGACATTAGCACGTTCAGTTTAGAATCCTTCATGTGGTTTGAAAAATCCCTTGAGAAGTGATACTGACATAACCTGTTTATTTTTTTTTACCCCGAATCTCATTATCAATCTGCTGGATTGAAAATACGTTCACATACTACAAGCATACAAGTGTCTTCATATTAATAATAAATTTCACTTAATGAATTTAGTCAGATCAGACTCAGCCTACTTAAGATCTGTGATATATGCTTAATGCCCTTTTCTCATAGATGTTTCTACTTGCATGTACCCAGAAGAATTGTGCATAATGTCGTGTGGTTTTTATCATGCATATACACTGAACCAATTTGTTGTTACAGCTTGGGTATCTTGACTGATTCAGATATGCCCCAACATGTTTGCTAACATGCCAAGCATAAAAGTCAGTTTATAATGTTTCATAACAGATATTTACCAACATGTTTGCTAACATGTTTACTGTAGTAATCAACTAGCATTCCCATTCCGTACAAGGTCAGTTTATAGTGTTGCAAAGTTTCTTTGGATTGAGTAATTGTTATTTTAGTTTTAGGCCAAGACACCAACATCCATTTTTTTTCTAAAAGTCTGTCAAAGAACATTAATTCTGATCATGTGACAAGTATTAAAAACACAATCAATTATTATATTTCTCAGTGTGCATGTAAGCTGAACATCTGGAACTCTGAATTAAAATAGCTGGACGAAGGAAGTGCGCTTTACAAATGAATTACTTATTTTATTAGCATTGAACTTGGCAGGTAAGATGAACTACAAAGCTGGTTTCTAATCACACAGTATGTCTGTATCAGAGTTTTTCAAAAAGAGGATTTAGTTGAAATTATTAATGGTTATTAGGATGCAGTCTTCAAGCAAGATGTTGGCTCCTGTAACCATCCCTATTCCCAATCTGAAATATTTCTCTATTTTGCATTTCCTTTAGTTCTTAAGGTAATCTAATCTTTACTATTGCCTGCTATATGGACAGATATGTTATATGGACAGATATGTTCAATGCCACTAAAATGGCCCCCACTTACTCAATCAAAGGGACTTTTGCATGGTACAATTATATAATATAATAATTTCATTAACATTTCCTGGTCTCTAATTAGAGACCACATATATATTCTTCTTTTACCAAGTGATTAGTATGTATTTTTAGTGTTCCAATCTATTCAGCTTCTATTTTCATTGCTCCGCATGTTGAAACTTTGCATAGGTTCCTTAAACACTCAGGTTTTAAACTCTAGGCTTCAGAGCAAAATTAGTTTGTATATAAACATTAGGAAAACGAATTCTAAACTTCCTTTGATCATGCTTGTTTTCTGACATTTTTGAAGCTGTGGTGTGTCTCAACTCAGTGTGCATAGTAGTTTGGTAGTCTTCACATAAAACTACCTATTAAAGCGACATGTGTGCGCATTTCTAGATGTACGTAGTAGGGCTATCAATATGAGAGATTCACAATGTGTGTTAACCTGATTTCTTTTTTTTTTTTAGATGATGGGAAAAAGAGTATCCCAGCCTTGACCCTCAATGGGAGCTACAGCCAGCTCATTATAACTTAGGTAGCTCTTCTGTCTGCACTAACCCTTACAAGTTCACAAAAGCAAATGGGAGACACCAACATAGTTTGAATGATGATCTAAAACAAACATAGTTTGAATGATTTATTACATAGCAATTCTATTGCTAAAACGCCATCTATAGTTGGCAAAGATTTACCGTAGTCTCCATTACACGGCATGCATCCTTCGTCATGTTGGTGTCTTCTTCACACTTTTGTAGTTGCGCCCATTGCCGCAACTCCCTTGTAGAGTACCTGCATGTAAGTTATTGCTATCGACCATTGTGACCACGGCTTCGTATGTTATTGCTATCGACCAGCAATATCGGCCTCAAGTTCGTCCACAAGATCATGTCGCGAGTAAGAAACGGTATGAAGCTAAGATAAGTACATCTGTTGCTTGACCCCAATTAATATATTGTGCTAACTCTTTTCTTTAGCGAACTTTTAATTTGACATTGATGTTATGGTTACAGCTGTAGAGAGGGAGTTGAATTGTACCGAGACCATGGTCTGCATGCAAATGCATCCAGTTTTCTAGCAGCAGGCAGACAACGTACTTTAGACTGACTCCAACGGGTCACCCATATGGTGACCCATACTCAAAATGGGTAGTAAAGGGGTAAAATTTACTCTCCAACGGGTGACCTAAAGCACGTACCCATTTTGGGATAGACGAAGAAGGCGCCCGAAAAATGCATCAACTCACGCCACCACCCAGCCGCTCGCAGCACCAACCAGTCGTCGTCAACCTCCAGCACAGTGACGGCGCACGGCGAAGTGAGGCGGCGCGCCGCCGCACACCCCTCCCCCCCCCCCCCCCCCCCCCCTCCCCGCAGGAGGAGCCGCGCGAAGGAGAGCAGCGCGCGCGGAGGAGCGGAGCGGGGGCGGAGCGGCGCGCGGAAGAGACCGGCTGCCCCGAGACAACGCGCGCGCCGCTCCTCCGCACGGGCGCCCGACCCCCGCCGCCGGCCAGTGACGTGAGGCGGAGGGGCCGCGGCGGGTCGGTGAGGGGAGGCGTTAGCTGGGTGGAGGTTGAGGGCGCGGATGAGGTCGTCGGCGTCGGAGCGGGGAATCTCGAGGACGGGCCAGCGGTGGGGGCGGTGGAGTGCGGTGGGGGTGGCGGCGTCTCCGGCGGCGGGACCGCGGGAGCGGTGGAGTAGGGGGCGGGAGAGAGGAAGACAAGCGGTGGAAGGCGCCGGCGCGGTGCGCTGTGGCGCCGGCGGGGCAGCGCTCGCGGCGGCGCGGGGCGGAGCGGCGCTCGTGGCGGTGTCGCGCGGCGACGCAGTGAAGGGGATTGTCGGCGCCGTCCAGAGGTAGGAGAGAGAGGAAGGAAAGAAGAAAGAAGGTCTCGCTTTTGGTGTTCGGGTTGGAGATAGATAATTTTAGATCTTTCACTTTGAAGCTTTTGGACACCTATTTAGATGTATGGGTCTGCAGTATGGGTATTGTGGGTTGGAGTCAGTCTTAGTTTGCAATAAATAAGTAGATGTAGATTAGCATGTAACTGTGCTTCGATTAGCATGTAACTGTGCTTCAACCATCCTTATTTTTTCTATTTCAAAGTTTGCTAAGTATTTTTTTTCAATAAGCTCATTTGGATTTTTGAGTTAGTACTCGTATCAATTACAGGGGCATTATCATCAATAGTTACCATTCATGCATCCAGTTTTCTAGCAGCAGGCAGCTGATAACGTACCTTAGTTTTGCAATAAATAAGTAGATGTATATTAGAGCATCTCCAGCAGAAGACCAAAAATCGAAGACCTAAAATCAATTTTAGGTATAGAAGAGAGAAGATTTATAGAAAAAATTGTTGCTCCTCTCTAGCAGACTACCTAAAACTGGGTACCTATAGAGCTTTCTAGAAATACTCACACCTTTAAGGGGTATTTTACAAAAACTCTAAGACATAGAAAAACTATAAATAATTTCAACTTTTCGCAAGGGGTTTTCCACAAAAATGCCTAGCCATGGCTTATCCTCTCCCATGGTGAGTCGCACGCCTCGCTCCAATCCTCCATGGCTGGTTGACCTCCGGCCGCCGCCCCCTCCCTCCCCTCCTTCCCATCAACTGACCTCCTCCTCCCCTCCTCCACAAGCAACTGCGCGCCCCCCGCGAGCCTTCCCTCCGCCACGCGCCGCGCGACCCTTCTCGCCGCCCGCCCGCCCGTCGCGTGACCGGCGAGGCGGTCGCGAGCCCTTGCGCGCCGCAGGCAAGCCACTCGCAGGACCTTGGGGGCGCCCTCGCTATGGCTCGTTGGTGTTTGGGCGTATGGCTCGTCGGTGTTTGGGCGCGGAAGCTTGGCGGCGTGCAGGTCGGAGTCGGCGCGCCGGCCATGGCGGCCGAGGGTGACGGCGCTCCCGCACTAGCCTGGAGGAGCAGGAAGGGGATGAGGAGGCGCAGGAAGGTGGCCCGCGCCGTCCATGGCGGCACGGGCGGGCGGATTCGCGGTGGTGGGCGCGCCGGCGGTGGCAGGGCGGATGCGGTCGCGGCGGCGGCGGGTGGTGAAATGTCCGAGCGTGGTCGTTGAGCCTTCCCGCGTGCATGAAGTGTTTTGCAATAAATAAATAGATGTAGATTAGCATGTAACTGTGTTTCAGCCATCCTTATTTTCTCTATTTAAAAGTTTGCTGAGTATTTTTTTCAGTAAGCTTATTTGGATTATTGAGTTAGTACGTACGAATTACAGGAGCATTAGCACCAAAAGTTACCATTGATAAATGCTATAATTTATTCCGTCAGCTAATTTAAAAAATGCAAATTAATCAGTATTCTTCTCTTGATAAATCATGAAATGTAATTCTTAAATCAAGGTGAATTTATATGTATGCCACGAAAACATTTCTAATGCCTGACAAGTGATGGATGTGTCTGTGACAGATGGAGCATACCATAGAGTGAAAATGACATATTAGTGGCTTAGGCTTTATCTGGTGAAATACAAGGAATTATTACTTAAAATAGATACTTTCATGTTTTACTAATATAATTAATGGGTCTAAATGCAAGTGATCCTTCAAATAATTAAAAAGAGTAAAATTTATAAAACT
This sequence comes from Eragrostis nindensis, assembly GCA_012490785.1. Classification (NCBI taxonomy): domain Eukaryota; kingdom Viridiplantae; phylum Streptophyta; class Magnoliopsida; order Poales; family Poaceae; genus Eragrostis; species Eragrostis nindensis. The sequence goes on along the minus strand of JAAXCT010000077.1, from coordinate 1,089,129 downwards.
ATGACTAGTTAGTTCAAGTAAAAAAGAACAATAGCTATTTGCACCTTTATAATACAAAATATGACTTTTGAATATTGCCCCACTTGCCAGTTATATATTTCCAGTTTGCTAAAATTTGACTCATAAATAGGACATCTCTTAATGTTATCAGGTAGAAAGGAAGTAGATAGATTTTTCTTCTAAAATTCATATCAAAGTCATAGTTTTTTCTTAAAAAATTACACCTCAAATGTCTAGCCCGTGCAGGTGCAATTAGGCACGGCAAAGGATATTTACCACTATGAGGAATAGACGGATCTTTTTGATGTTGGACCCCACGTCGACGTGTGCCAATCAATTTAATTTTGACGCCGCCGTTCAAGTTCAATAAATTGTTCAGTTCAATCATTGTCTAAGAGCAACCACAATGTGCACCAAGACTAGTCTTTATGCAATAAATGAGTGATCCTCACTGATCTATATACACTGTAAAAGCTGACCTTATCACATTGATGACTAAAGTCACCCTTAGCTGTAAGGGCTGCCCATATGGAATAAAAAAAAGATTTTCTCTCTTGCACCTCTCTTCTTTCCCCTCTCTCTCCCGTTGACGGTTGCCTCTCGCGCCATCGGCATGACCGAAAGCTTCAAGCCTAGCCCCAGATCTGGCCATGGAGGAGGCAACCCGCCATCGCTAAGAGCTCGGGGACAGGACCGCCATGGAGGAAGGCTCCGCGCTGTCGTCGTTGTGGCCTTGAGGAAGGGGGCTGCGTCTGGACGAAGGGGGCCGTCCCATCGGCACTGCGACCTGGAGGAAGGGGGGCGCTCCGCCATCGCCGCGGCGTTGAGGAAGGGGACCGCTCCGCCGTCGCCGCGGCTTTGAGGAAGCGGGCTGCGCCGCAGCGACGTTGAGGAAGGGGGCCGCGCTGCCGCCGGCGTGGTCTTGGGCACCCGTGGCTCTCTCCGTGGGTGATCGATTGGCTGGAAGGGAACTCGATCTAGCAATGGAGGACCTCCAGCTTGAGCTGCGCGCGAGGCAGGTGGAGCAAATCGCTAGAGACGGAGAGATGTGGATAGGGGACTCGTGCAAAAGAGATGAACAGGGACTGAGACGAGCGGTTGGACTTTTCACCTTCTTAATTGATGTGGACCCCAGCTTTTGGCCTTCACCATTGTGAGAGAAACCATAGCATAAAGCCCACTGCACCTGGCCCCACCTCTATTGACCAACCTGTCTAAATACATTGATGTTGCCCTAAGACAATAGAGAAACATCAGGGCAAGATGTGAGACACTGATGGGACAGCCGCCTCACGCGGGAGACGGCGAATTAAGGTCGAGCGGCGCATGATACGTCCTTAGTCTGTAGAAGCAGTAGATGTCCAAGGGTGAACATTCGGCCACGCTTTCACCCGCCTACCACATACTCCGGATATCGTATAATATGAAATATATGTACCATGGTACATGTGTTCCTTCCTTCTAGAGCTGCCACGTGTAACCCAACCTCGATTCCGGAACCACGCAGTACGCACGTAACATTGGACATACAGTGGGGTCCACGTACAACATTGAAAGGGATACGCTATATATTCTGGAATCACCTCTCTCTCACCGTTCAGTTTTCACCGTCATTTCTCTCTCATCTCACCGTCCTCCTCTCTCTTCCACCCACCCTTTCTCTCTCATCTCGCCGGCGGCCGGGTTTTGCGGCCTGGGCCAAATCTGCCCCACCAGTGGCTGGATCCTGTGGTGGCGAGGAGGCAGCGGCAGCCGCGAGCTGGAGGCGGCAGCGGCGGGGGCGCACATCGCGACGGCCACGAAGGGTAGCTGGAGGCGGTGGAGGCGACAGCGACCCCTTGATCCAGATCCCAGCGGGTTGGAGCGACACGACGGCGGCGAGGTTGAGGCGGTCCTCGATACGGCGGCAGTGGCGGCTCGATGGATCTGGGCCGTCACCCACAGCGGCGGCCTCGAGATGACCCGGCGGCGGCGGATCTGGAACGACGCTGGCCAGGTCTCGCCGTAGCACCACCGGAGGTCGCCAGGAAGTCCAGATCCGGGCTCGACGACGACTTCTCCTACCAGATCTGGACGAGATCCAGCTGCGCGACGCCGCGCGAGCTCAAAGGCGGCTACTGCAGAGGGCGGGCCGTCGACCTCACAACGGCGACCTGGGCCACCTCGGGTACGCAGGAGTCGCCTGGTCCATCTCGGGGGCGACGGCGGCATAGGCTGGCTCGAGCTTGCTGTCGGTCAAATTTGCATCACCAGCGATCGCCGTGGAGGAGGAGCGCACGATCTGCTTCACAGGCGCCTGTGTGAGGAGCTCGGGTTGCAGATCTGCATCCCCATCGACATGTGCTCCACCCTACGGTCTCCATCCAACGCGCCCTTCTTGATCTGCAAAAGATTCCTCACCGAGCTGTACACCGGTAGTGTCTCCCGCACTTGTACCGGCATGCTTCGTGCTGTTCTCATGAGCATGTGCTGGTACTGCAACCCGTGAGCAAATGCTATCACCAAGAATCTAAGATGCTTTCACGCCAAGCCAAGGTAATTGGTACATGTACTTCAACTGTCCTAATTCGGATTGGGCAATGGAGGCGGTTAGTACATGGGGATGGCTGGATTGGATTCGAAAGTGCAAGATTAGTAAGAGGTGAACTTTTGTGTTTTTAGTTTTTTTTTTTTTGGTTCGGCCAGATTAAGAGTAGGGAGTATAGATTTTGTCTAGATCTGTGTATTTCGCAATACCTTACATGTTCATGAGATTTTCTGGATGTTCCTAGATGTGTCTATATCATCAAGTTCATGGGATCTGTACTTGATTGTGCATGGGGAACTATTTGATTTCCAGTTAGTGATTGTAGTTATGATAGCAATGTACATGTTCATCTGATTTTCAGGGTACTTTTGATGTTTATGTGATCCTTTTGATGATCATTGCAGTTCAAATTTTATTTTTTTTAGTACAGGTGGTGATCACTTTTTTGATAAATATTTTGATGCTTCTGTACATATCATGAATCTTCAAATTTCATGGGATATGTACTTGTTTTTGCATGGGGAACTATTTGATTTCCAGTTAGAGATCGTAGTACAGATAGCAATATACATGTTCATCATTTTCAGGGTGCTTTAGATGTTCATGTGATTCTTATACTTTTGATGATCGCTGCAGTTCAAATTTTATTTTTCACATATATTTTTTTTAGTACAGGTGGTGATCACTCTTTTGATAAATATTTTGATGCTTCTGTACATACCATTACTTTTGTGGTTCAAACTGGAGTTCATTTTGCTGCCTGTGTATAGATTATGGGTAACTTTTTTTGACCTCTTTATAAGTAACTTCTGGTTGCACATGAGTACATGTTCAAATGTGATGTTCAAATATTTATGAATTGTAACCTATGTTTAAAAAATATTTATGAATTGTAACCTGCGTTTAAATATATTTTTGAGTAACGCAATATTTTGTACAGAATAGAGTTTTAGAAAATATATTATATAGCTGTACAAAATAGATGTTATTCTAGTGTCTAGGCCTAAGAGTTTTACAGAATAGAAAAAAATTATGTACAGGCGCTACATGATTTAAATTTTGGACTCCCCTGGTTGCTATATTTACTAACATGGATTATTGGGTTCAGCTTTTTTTTTTAATTGGGTTCAGCTTGGGTACAGATCGTGTGGCTGATCCTGGATATATTCATTAGTACAGCTCATGTGACAGATTCTGTAATTAAAAAATATAAATTGTACTTTTGTTCAAACTGATGCTGAAATGGAGCCAACAGGATTCAAAATTTGAATGCTCAGGGCGCCGGATGATTCAAAATTTTGGAACGTTGTGCCCACAGTTGCTATAAAAAATTGTTGAAGTCACATCGGTGGTCATTCATTGGACAGTTAACATCATTGCTTGTGTCAGTACCTGTCCCTCTCCTGATCTTATACATGTGAAAAAAAAAATCAGATACACATAAATACCAGCAACTAAGAACCGTTGATCAGAACAGTGTGAAGATCCAAAGGTCTATATGGCAGGAACACATGTTGCAAGAAGGCACAAAGATGATTTACCGGGATATCGTAGCAAAGCACATTCCACCTGTAGATGCGGCCCCATGAGTTATCTCAGCTAGCTGTTCATTCTCCTCACGAGATATCCATCCAACCATTGAGGGGGCGTTTGGATTAAAGGAAATTCAAAGGAATTTTGCAGGAACGTGATCCTCTGGAAAGGAATGCGATTGAACCGTTTGGAACAAAGGAATGCCTCATTCCTTTCCAGAGGAAAGGAAACAATCTATGTACGTTTCACAGGAACTAAAAACTCCACTCCAAATCAAGGAACGCTTTGCTTGTGGCTCTTGCCCATTGCTGCTCTCCACTGTTCTCTCTGCTAACTTCCTTGCCATGACTGATCGTTTGAATAAAAAATGGCCCAAATCATTGGAATGCACGAAAAGCACTTTCCTTTAGCAATACAAAGATGTCTAATTTACACTAATAACCGGAAATAATATTAGTTGGATTTTATCTTGCTATGCTTAAATTTCAGTCACAAAACTCATGGATTTTGGAGGCATGGAGTAGTATTGTTGGTCAATTGCATAAAAATTATGTAAATCACTCATCATTTCTAGAGAAAATCAAATGGACCGAAATATGAAGAAGGATTCCTCTACTTTATAATCCTGCAATCTAAACGGCAAAAAAGTTTCATTCCTCTGTTTTAGATTCCTGTAGTTTTTCACTTTCGCGATTCCTGTGTTTTGCCTCGTTCCTGCGTTTTTTCCCATTCCTTTGTTTTTCATTCCTGTGTTCCAAACGGGGCCTGAATTTCTCAACTACATACCAATGATTCTTGCATCCACCCATGGTTCATCTCACCATGAAATGAATATATTGATTTCAAGATGAAGGGTTGAGATAGACAATTAATGTGGTCACATGCATGTATATGAGAAATTAAAAATGCATGTTCCATTATTACTAGTTGATGATCGATCGATGCATCGATCAGGGAACAATCCTGCAGGCCTTCATCTTGTCGATCCAAGTGTTGAAGGACTTGGCTGTGTTCCGGAAGCCGAGGAAGCCGTGCTCCTTGCTCTTGTTCATGCTGTCCAGAAACTCCCACTTGGCATAGAACAATCCATCAACGAACCACCAGTTGGCCACCTCGTGGAGCTGCGTCGACGCCACCAGCTGGTTCTCCTCCACGATCTCCGCCCACACGGCGGCCTTCCGGGGCATGGCGAACGCTAGCTTGAATCGCTTCTTCTCCCCCCGGTAACCAACCCACTCCAGCCCGAACCGGTCGGCGAGGATCGGCCACAGCTGCTCCCACCTGAAGATGTCGCCGTTGCTGCAGTTGAACGCCTCGTTCTTGGCCATGGGGTCCACGGCCGCCCAGATCTGCTGCTCGGCGACGAGGTCGGCGTCGGAGGCGGCGCTGAACCCCTCCCACGCGCCTCGAGAGCCCGGCCAACGCAGCGGGACGCCCTCCTTGCGGCAGATGGCGGCGTACACGCAGAGGCTGCACACGATGTTCATGGCGCTCCGGGGCGAGAAGCCGAGGATGAGGTTGGGGCGGTGCACCGACCAGCTGATGCCGCGCTGGGCCTGGGAGACGGCGTCGAACAGGACGTCCTCCTGGTCGTAGTAGAAGCTGCGCCAGGCGAGCCGCGGCATGTCCTCGGTGTAGGGCGGTCTCCTGCTGCTGCTGCTGGCGCCGCCGCCGACGACGATGCCGTGCATGATGCCGCCGACGATGCGGCGGGCGGCGATCGCCTCCGGCGGGCCGGTGTAGTGCTTGGTCCCGGTCTGGAGGCAGACGTGCGCGAGCGCGGCGCAGTTGGGCACCACCACCGAGAGGACGTTGCGGAGCATGGCGCGGTTGGCCCTCCGGTCCCGCGCCTCGATCACGTGCGGCGGGGACAGCGCGGCGTAGAAGACGTGGGTGATGTCGGTGAGCGGCGCGAGCGCCTCCGCGACGGCGGAGGAGTCGGCGAGGTCGACCTGGAGGTGCGTGACGCATGCCGCCAGCTGCGGGTCGGCGGCGGAGGCCCAGGCCGGGGGCGGGCGGCGAGAGAGCGCGTACACCTTCCACGGCCCGCCGGGCGTGTCCGGGAGCGGGAGGATGCCGACGAGGGAGCTTCCCACTATGCCGGTGGCGCCGACGACGAGCGCGACGCTCCGGAAGTGCCCGTCAGCTTCTTCTTTGTCCTGCGGCAGCGGCTGGGCCGCGCCGATCGCGCTCGCGCGCCTCCACCACCAGCTCATCGCGCGTGCTCGCTCGTACGTCGCGGCCGGCCTGGAAATTGAACACAACTTCGCCAACTACGTACACCGGCTGCCTGCCCTTATTAGAGGGTCGATGATTGGTCATAAAGTACGTTGAGTGGTTATACGTTTGGTAGTTACGTATTGAATCGCTGTATTTAATGCCCCGATCGAGTTGATACAGTAAATCTCATTGATTGCATTATCAACTAGTACTCGTACCATCCACCATCGTGCTCATGATTGCTGGTGATATGTTTGAGAGTATTCCACCAGCAAACGCGATCTTCCTCAAGGTACATGTCGTTTCCGGCCGTTTAATTGATTTGACCTTGAGATTTACAACGTTGATCAAGACACTAAAGAGCTGCACTTTTTTTGATTATCTGGTTTTAGTGGATCTTGCACGACTGGGGTGACAATGAGTGTATCAAGATACTAAAGAACTGCAAGAAAGCTATACCTCCAAGAGATGCAGGAGGGAATAATATTAGATATGGTTGTTGGAGCAGGATCGGCAAACGTTAAGCTCAAAGAGACCCAAGTCTTGTTTGATCTCTTGATCATGACCGTCACCGAGCGAGACGAGCAAGAGTGGAAGAAGATTATATCTTCGAGGCTGGATTCAGTGACTATAAAATCATACCAGTTCTAGCCTTCTAGGTGTCCGATCAATCATCGAGGTCTACCCATAATTTTTTTAGTACTTGATAGATAAGTAGTTCATAAGAAGTTATTTGTGAACGAAATGGAAAACTAGCAAATGTGCTAAGCGTGTGTGCTATCTCATGCTCGCTTGATCGCTTCTAAAGGTGGCCATGCCATATATGTGTCAAGGATGATTTACTTATGTAGCTTGCTTGATGTATGGTTCCATGCGTGGAATTTTTTATCGATATACGTGCACGTTTATTAATTTTGAGCATGTATAGTGTAAGTTCCTAAGAATATAATATACTTTCTCTCATCCAATTTAAATGTAGTATATTTTTGGTACACAATAAAATATAATTATATTTGTCCTTGGGCATAAGAATTAAGGTATGCCCTATGGACCATTAAGAGAGTCAAGGTAAGTGACAACTTTACATTGCAGGTAGGTAGGGATAAACATAGAGGAATAGATATAATTGTGATTTTACAAGTAAGGTTCAATAATGCACCTATTTTTGGAATTAGATGAAGTAGAAAATTAAAATTATGTACACAACTAGGGTTGCGCTTTTGAAATGTTCAAGTTACACTGAGAGTACAGGTACGTTGTAAATTCCTCACATGGGCTCCCTCAGACGTGCGTGTCACAGCCGTAAAGACGTGCGGACATGTGGTTGCCCTAATTTATACTCATTTTTTTATGTAAAAATAATAATATGGTACGGTGTTCAAAATTAGCATCCTACTCCTTTCTTTATAAAAAACACTTTCCATGCAATAGCGTAGTGATACGTCCTCTAGGGTACAAATCAGTTTGCGCAATTAAGAAAAAAAGGTCACTCCCTATACTACTCCAAAAGATACATGGGTTAAATCAAGAGACGATGTATGGACCTCGCGAAAAAAACAGAGACGATGTATGGAGGGGATGGCCCATGGGGCGGGACCTTCAAAGCGCGGGCTACCCAATCATAAAGGGCAAATTTCCTTGCAGGGTACCGGCTTTTGTGACCTTTTCTCGGCCCAACAATGAATCGTCTTTTTCATGGACAACAACCCGGCCAGGCCTTTGCCCTGTGTTTGTTTTTTTATTCCAAAAAAGACTAACACTGTTAAATTAATTGTAGTGGACCTAAGACAGCACAAAGTTAATGTATTCCTGCTCATGCAGAAAATTCAAATCAAAATACAACATCAGTTCTTGCAATGATTTTAGAATATGAAATATGTTTCAAATGGAAAACAAGTAATAAAGATTCAAAATGTTAATTAATATTAATTAGAGAAGAATAATGTATAGAATCACTGTGGTTAGATATGAAATCCTGAGAATAACATCTAAGCTGAATTTCATTTCACCTTAAAGGTATTTGTATGAAAATTAATTGGCTCAAAAAATACAGAATGTTAATATCAAAGCAGCATTTTTTGTTCATTTTGAATTATATTGGACGTGACTATCCTTCCTTGGATCACCACATTCTTCTTTGCCAAAGGGTTGCTACGGCATAATTTGGGCTTGCGTCGTTGTGGGCATGACCTTTACGATCAGATGACGTTTTATTTCCTTTAACGTAATAATCAAATGAAAACATTCACGTATGTTCTGCTTTAGCATTTGCATCTGTTTTGACGCATTAAAGCAGCGAAACAATCTTTTATAGGATCTGATCAACACACATAAACACCGCACTAAAGCAGCCTCACCATATTTTATAGTAGGACCTGATGAACACACATAAACGCTGCACTAAAGCAGCCTCACCATCTTTAATTTTATAGTAGGATCTGATGAACACACATAAACACCGCATTATAGCAACCTGACCATCTTTATAGGATCTGATCAACACACATAAATACCGGATTAAAGCAACCTCACCATCTTCTATATAGGATCGGATCAACACACATAAACACGCACCGCTGAAGCCAGGAATCGAACAAGTTACACACATACCTAGCACAGCGACACGAGGACAAAAAAAATATATCACCATGGCCGCTGGTTTCCAAGCTCTGTCCCACTGTGCTCTAGTCCTGTTCCTCCTACTCGTCGTCCCCGACGGTTGCCTGGCCGCCAACACGACGACGCTGCAGCAGAAATGCGAGAAGTACGCGGCGGGGACCCGCAACGACTACGACTTCTGCATGAAGACGATGCAGGCGGACAGGGCTAGCGCCACCGCCGACGCGCGCGGCCTGGCGGCCATCGCGGCGCGGATCGCCGGGGCGATGGCCAAGGCGACGGGCGACAAGATCACTGCGGCGCTGCGAGACGCGGCGACGCCGCTGCCGCGGTGGCGCTGCCTGTCGGCGTGCGACACGGAGTACGCCGCCGCCGCGCGCCGGCTCGGGCTCGCTGCGAGGCTCGCCGCGGGCGGTGGAGGCGCCAGGGAGCTGCGCGAGGCTCTCCAAGGCGTACGGCGCGCCGGCGACCTGCGACGCCGAGTTCGCGAACGCCGGGCAGCCGGGCTCGCCCGTCTCCGCCGCGGACCGCAGGCTTGACGACGTCATCAGCATGGCCATCGCCTTCTTGCCGGTGCCACGGAGGGTGGCGTGATCACGTTACGTTGAGCTCAGGATTTATATATAACGCTCACTCTCGCAAGTCTGTTTCATTGAATGAACAGCAGCAGTTTAATTTTTAGATATGCTGCTTGGAGAACGCAAAATAAATGGAAGGCGTTGAAATCGCAAAATGCAAAGTACTGCAAAAGGACACAAATCTCATCTCGGAAAAAAGGAGATCTCTTGTTTCTCCCTCCCATTTTTTTTTACATAACAAAGAACAGAAAAAAAGATCTATAGTCCTATGGCAAATTTAAAGTGCACTGATGCACATGTACACGAAGACTGCACAATACGCATCAATCTTTAAACGAGCGATTAAGTTCATCTTAAAACGTCGACACAGCATGCAAGGAAGGCCAGTAATAGTGCGGCGTAAGATGAGCCCGATAGCTTCGTTACTCCTGCACAAAAGATTCGAGTTCGCATCAGAATTGATCTACTTCATCATAATAGTTCGATCTGCAGATTACTGCCGCAAAACTAGAAGTTGGAAAGGCGATGAACTGCTCACCTGACGACGATGGCGGCACTTCAGTAGTAAACGTGAACTCCGGTGTCAACAGCGGGAGCGGCTTTCCTGTGAGAGGAAAACCAAGAACGATCACGATCAATGAAGGCATATATATACACTTCTATGAACAATAGATTAAAAACTAGGTGATATATATAAGCCAACAATTACTATTTCAGCAACGGATTGAACCTGAGCAATTGCGACGAATGTCCATGAGGGCGGCCGCGCCGCCGAGGCACTTGGCGGTGACGTCGAGCATGGCGCGTCGGTTGTCGTAGTCGGGGCCGATGAGCTTGGCGACGTCGCCGCGCATGACGTGCATCAGGCAGCACGGCTGCTGCGCCACCGAGGTCTTCACCTGGATGCAGCACGGCACCGGGATCTCGTCCGACCGGTGCTCGATGAAGTCCAGGCACGACAGCATCCGCTGCAGCGACGGCACGCACGTCTCCGCCTCCGCCAGCGCCGCCGCCGGTGCCATGGCGAACGCGAAGAAGAGCAAGAACAAGAAGAGGAAGATCGGTGTGTACCGCGGCGCCATGGCGTGCGGGCGCGTCGTGTGCATGGGAGAAGGATTATTAGTTTATGTTACGTGTATGTAATGGAAGGTTGGCATATATGCGCGTGGGGAGTCTGATTTGCGCCGCCTGTCTGTTGGCAGCCGACGTGCTGCACCCAGTCTCTATATGGATCGACACGACCGTGCAGTCTTAGACGCCCAAAACTTACTGGAGCATGTCTCTCTGAAAAGTGACAGGGCAGTCTCCGTTGTGAAAATAGGTGAAAGCGCACCTTTCTCTCGGGCGCTGTTGCGTGTTAATATAGGGTAGGAAAACGCCCCTACCGTTGCTTACAACACAAGTTACAATCTGAACAAACTTCTATCTCTAACCTAGAGATTAGATTACAACACGCATTTACAGCTGTCCTTTGTTATCACGTTAACAACTCAAACTTAGAGATAAACTGTATCTTCAACACTCCCCCTCAATCACACCTTTCCAAGGTTGAGATTGTGACAAAATTCTTCAAGTTTCTTCACCGGGAGAGCTTTAGTGAACCCATCAGCAATCTGATCACGAGTTGATACAAACTTGATCTCAAGCATCTTGTTAGCAACTCGTTCCCTTACAAAATGATAATCAATTTCAATATGCTTTGTCCTAGCATGAAAAATTGGATTAGCCGAAAGATAAGTAGCTCCCAAATTATCACACCATAGACATGGAACTCTAGGCTGTGGTATTCCCAATTCTCTAAGAACACTTTGTAACCAAATTATTTCAGCCGTAGCATTAGCAAGGGATTTGTATTCTGCCTCTGTACTTGATCGTGATACTGTTGCTTGTTTCCTAGCACTCCAAGAAACCAAATTAGGTCCTAGAAAAACAGCAAAACCTCCCGTTGATCTTCCATCATCAACACAACCAGCCCAATCGGTATCTGAAAAAGCACTAACAAGAACAGAGGAACTTTTCCGCAATTTAATTCCTAAACCCAAAGTCCCTTGCAAGTATCTTAAAATCCTCTTGACCGCTGACCAATGTACAGTAGTAGGACTATGTAAAAATTGACAAACCTTATTAACCGAGAAAGAAATATCCGGCCTTGTCAATGTTATGTATTGCAGAGCTCTGTACTTGGTTGCATCTTCACTTCCCAACAGATCACCTTGAGTTACAGAAAGCTTGCTACATAACACATAGGTGCATTCATCGGCTTGCACTTCTTCATACCAACTCGTGCTAACAGATCAAGTGTATATTTTTCTTGAGTCAACATTATCCCTTCATTACACTTCCTAACTTCAATGCCCAAGAAATAATGCAAGTCTCCAAGATCCTTTAGTGCAAAGTCAGACCTTAGATCCTTGAGAAGAGCATCAACATCATCCTGAGATGAACTTGCCACAATAATATCATCAACGTAAATAAGAAGAAATATTGTCACTCCATTCTTGTTATATATAAATAAAGAAGTGTCAGCCTTAGAAAACTCAAAACCAAGCTTTCTCAATTTTGTGCTCAATCTAGAGTACCATGCCCTCGGAGCTTGTTTTAATCCATACAGTGCCTTGTCCAATCTGCACACATAATTTGGATGTAAAGCATCCTCATACCCAGGTGGTTGCTTCATATAGACCTCTTCCTCCAGAACGCCATGAAGAAACGCATTCTGTACATCAAGCTGTCGAAGACACCAACCTCGAGAAACAGCAATAGATAATAGAAGTCGAATAGTAGCTGATTTCAAAACTGGACTAAAAGTGTCCTCATAATCTATGCCATACCGTTGTTTGAATCCTTTTGCTACTAGTCGAGCCTTGTATCTGTCAACCGTCCCATCTGCCTTTTTCTTCACTTTATACACCCACTTGCAGTCAACAATATTGGATTCATTCTTTGCTGGTACCAAATGCCACGTATGATTCTTCATGAGAGCACCATATTCTTCATCCATTGCTTGACACCACTTTGGATCTTCAAATGCTTCTTGAACTGTTTGCTGGTTCACCTGTAGAACACAAGTTACCATATTGAATTTAATCAGAACCAAAATCCTTAGGCCGTCGAATGTTATTTTGAAGTCGAGTACGCGGAGCTCGTTGTTCTGGTTCTGGTGGTGGAGATGGTTCAGCACGAATTAGTGAACCAATGCTTGCTGGAGCAGGAGATCCAAGGGCTTCTTGTGTGGCCGCAACGGGTGCCTCAGGTTCGACTTCATCCGGCACAGAAGATCCCACGTTAGGGACAAAACTGTCGGCTGCTGGCGCAATCTCCTGCGCGGGCGCACCAGCCGCCGTACCCGACCGCGCGGGCGTACGAGGAACCGAGGCCAAGGAGGATGCGCGCGCAGGATCCAGCAGCAGAAATAGAACCCGAGCCTGTTGCATTTTCATCCTGCAAATTTTCATGATCCTGTACAACATCTTGACAAACATTATTAGTGGTCATCGGCATAGGATCAAAACCTACAGTTCTACTCCCATGAGGTAACAAAGTTGGATGAAGGAGATTAATCTCAGACCGAAGAAGTGCACCGGCATTAGCAATTCAGAAAAAGGAAAAACCGTTTCATCAAAAATTACATCACGGGAAATATAAACTCGGCCGGTAGAAATATCAAGGCATTTATACCCTTTATGCATGCTACTATATCCAAGAAAAGCACAGCGTTTAGAGCGGAAGGCGAGTTTACGATCATTGTAAGGTCTGAGATTAGGCCAACAAGCACATCCAAAAACTCTAAGAAAAGTGTAATCTGGCTTTTTATCAAAGAGTTTTTCAATGGGAGTTAGATAATCAAGAACACGGGTAGGCAATCGATTAATAAGAAAGGTGGCTGTAGTGAAAGGTTCATCCCAAAATTTAAGAGGCATGTATGCATGTGCTAATAAAGCAAGGCCTAGCTCAACAATATGACGATGTTTCCTTTCAGCAGCCCCATTCTGCTGATGGGTGTGTGGACAAGAGACCAAATGAGCTATGCCAATGCGGTTAAAAAAGGAATTAAGCTTTTCATACTCGCCACCCCAATCAGTTTGCATTGCTATGATCTTTCGATTGAAAAGTCGCTCAACATGTTGCTGGAAAATATGAAAGTACTTGAACACTTCAGATTTGTGTTTGAGGAGATAAACCCAAGTAAATTTGCTGAAGTCGTCAATAAAGCTTACATAATAATTGTACCTTCCTACAGAACTTGGGGCAGAACCCCATACATCTGAAAACACAAGCTCTAAAGGAGCTTTAGACACACTAACTGACCGAGGGAAGGGAAGTTGGTGACTCTTTGCTTGCTGACACGCATCACACACCACTTCTTTATTGAAATCACTAATGGAAGGTAGATTATTACTCCTAATAACTCGATGAACGGTTTCAAAAGAGGGATGACCCAGACGACCGTGCCATCTAGCCACACTCGGCTTGGTGACACTGAAAGCACACTTAGACTTTGACGACGACAGCTCCAAGCTAGGAAGGGGATAGAGACCGCCTCTACATCTGCCGCGAAGAAGGGTTGTCCTCGTTGCTCGATCCTTAATCAAGAAAAAGTGAGGGTGATATTCAACAGAAACATCATTATCGGAAGTAAGACGAGGATGAAAGCTAAATTCTTCTTGGCAGAAGGAACATGCAGAATGTTATTAAGATGAATATCTTTCATGGGAGAAGAAACAGTAGTATGACCAATATGCTCAATGACCATACCTGTACCATTGGCGGTCTTCATTTGATCTCCTCCACGGTACTTCTCATGGGTGGTAAGCTTGTCAAGCTCCCCCGTAATGTGATCAGTCGCCCCCGAGTCAGTGTACCACAAGGGGTCAACGTCGTACAGCCGATCCAGCGGACTTCTCTTGACGTGGAGGCTACGGCTTGTGGCTCTTGTCAAACCGCTTGTAGCAGCGCGCCGCCGAGTGCCAGTTTCTCCCACAAAGCTGACACTTGGGCGGCTCATCATCTTCAGTTTGGCCGCGGCCACCACCACCGCGACCGAAGCCACCGCGCCCGCCATCGCCACGAGGAGGATGAGCAGTACGGTTGTTGCTGCGTTTGCCACGCCCGCGTGACGCTGCGTTCGCGGTCATCTGGTAGTTGGATTGTGACTCAATGCGCGCCTCCGTAGACAGGAGCTGGGCGTACAGGTCGCTGAGCGGGATTGGATCCGCCCTGCCTGTCACCTGCTCCACCATAGGATTGTAATCCTGATCTAACCCCGCAAGGATATACGAGATCAGATCATCATCTTCCAAGGGCTTTCCCGCGGCCGCCATCTCATCAGTGATGTTCTTCATCTTGTTGAAGTAAGCCGACGCCGTCATGTCGCCCTTGCGTGTGGTCGCAAGCTTGGACCGAACATTAATCAGCCACGAACGTAACTGTGACAACATCTTGTGAATCGCGTTCCAGACTTCCGCCGACGTCGTCATGGTGGACACCGGCGCCACAACCTCCCTAGACAGGGAAGTGTTGATGTAGCCCAGTAGAAGCTGGTCCTTGGCCAACCAAGCGACATAAGCTGGGTTGGGTTCATCCTCCGTCTTGTCGGTCTTCTTGACCGAGATGACTTTCGGCGGCACGGGCTCGGTTCCGTCAAGGAACCCCATGAGCTGCACGCCTCTCACCGCAGGAAGAACCTGCGCACGCCATAGGAGATAGTTGTCTCGTGTCAACTTCTCAGAAATAGGATGGGTTGCAAGATTGGGTAGGACAGGAGGGGTAGAGCTCGTCGACATGGTTGATGAATCTATGGAGGAAGACGGCTCTGTATACCATGTGAAAATAGGTGAAAGCGCACCTTTCTCTCAGGCACTGTTGCGTGTTAATATAGGGTAGGAAAACGCCCTACCGTGGCTTACAACAAAAGTTACAATCTGAACAAACTTCTATCTCTAACCTAGAGATTAGATTACAACACGCATTTACAGCTGTCCTTTGTTATCACGTTAACAAGCAAACTTAGAGATAAACTCTATCTTCAACATCCGTCTCATGTGACTGTGATTTCTTAATCTCTTAGTCACTTTTTCAACCATCCATATCTCGTCTCATTCTCTTTTAACCTCACTCCCTTCACATAAATAAAAGGAATGTTCCATCTTCAATAACCTAATATCCCAGACATACATTGAATATTTTAATTTGTTCTATAGAATATGATGAAGAAATATACAAGATACTAGTCACCCATTAGAACTAAAAATGTTCGGGCTTCAACTATAAAATGTTCCATCTTCACATGACAAATGTTTGAGGTGCACATTTTATTTGTTCTTAAAATGTGTCTAGGAAGTTTACAAAATCTCAGTCGCATGAGAACTAGTAAATCTCTTCGATAAATATTGGTGTCAGAATTGTTTTTCTATTTTTCCTACCCTCCTTTAATTTGCTTGAAGTTCGTTGCAGTGGTTAGTGTTTCAGGTGGGGATAGTTTTTCTTGAGATCTCCTAACTAACGCATTAAGATTTCCCTGGCCAGCTGCCAGCTGGCTGAGCCTACGAGGGGTGGGCAGATCTTATAGATCATAAGATGGTGAGGATGGTGCTGGCCTGGGTTGCGGACGAGCAGATGGTGCACAAGTTCAGCAGAATAAGAGAAAAGCATGGCAATAAGTTAGATATGACTGAATAGTAATCAGTCGGTGCAAGAATGAAATGATGCTCAAGAATAAGTGGTTCAATAGACCAAAGTTGACGTCAATTCCTTATGCATCGAAATTCCTATCTTACGCGCGTCCATATGTCCGACTCCTGGCACATCCGCCCATCACATTTACAATCTCGGTCTCGTCATGTCCACCCGCCCACATACGAAGCAAAGCATGAGTAATGCACCTTCCGCGAAGCTTCGTGCTACGCGTGGGGCAGCAGACTACGGACCGCTGACATGTGCATGAACGTTCACCTCCGTGGTAGTGTTGTAGGAATGTTTTGCTAGAGCAGGCCAACAAGTTTTTTAGGAAAACCTTTGAACAACAGTCTCTTCATAAGTTTAATATTAAGTTTGAATAGAAGTTTATTCTATAAATTAAAAAAAAAATATGAATGGAAGTATCTTCCTAGGTTTTGAGAATATTTGTCTTATAAGTTCCTGTAGAAGTTTGATTTATAAATTTCCATACATGTTTATTACATAACCTTCATTGAAAAACCTGACCCTACCAGTATCTTAAACATAGCATGGGGCTCACATGCTCTCACTACAAGAGTTTGAATCTTTCCCGACAGTTTGGTAGAAAGTAGGCAACAGTTTATAGTGTATCTAGCTAATTATATTACAAAATTGTGGTTAATGACTTTGTTGGTAAATTAGTAAAACTGTTGGGAATCACACGAATTATACCAGAAAAAAATGTTGGCCATTCTTACTAATAGTGAAGAATGATGGAACTGTCGGCCACCTACTAAAAGCTGTCGATAAAGATTAAAATTCTTGTAGTGTGCCACCGCGACCACATGCGACTGTGTGAGCAAGAGAAGCAATCGGGGACCAGCGCTTGGATGGAGCGGAGCAGTGGTGATGCGGGTGTGGGCTGTGGGGATGGATTAGGAGAAGCCTTTTGTTGTTTTGTTGTCTGCCTGAATGTGTGTATTTCGATCTGAGTGCACGTGCGCGTATTAGACACGCCCCATGCATTGGCCATTAGGGAACTCTAGGATGAAGAGGAACAAGCTGCTGATGCTTGAAATCACCATGACTTTCGCAACTATGACAAGGCTTAGCAATTTTGATGCAATCCACTATCGCGTAGTTTCTTCATACCTTGGTTTGAATACAAGGAGCAGGTTTTGAAGATTAAACCGTACTTTCTTCATACCTTGTCTAAGACGCCAATCATCACTTATGTTAACGTTTTGAAGATAAAAATCCAATTAAACAGAAATTTACAATGTTAAAGCATATACGTAACGCCTTCCACTTGGGCCATTAGTGGCTAAAGTTGTCGGTCAGTTGCAACAGCATTGAAAGTTTTCCATTTTACCCGCAAAAAAAGGAGAGAAAATTTTCCATTTTTTTCTTAAGAAAATAGCATTTAAAGTTTCCATTCAAAGAAAACAGCATTAAAAAGTTTTCCGTTTAAACAAAACAGCATGAAAATTTTTCCTTTCATTAAAAGTCGGCGTGATCCCCTGCAATCAACCCAGAAACAACGGCGTGTTGCTACGGTGTACATGTATATATAACCCACCCATTTCTAGTGTTATTCATCTCTTCATCTGCTAGAATAATGGATCTGTCCCCAAAGCTCTTCACAGTCCTCCTCCTCCTCATAACTTTCACAGGTACATATCCTCGTATGATATAGTTACATGAATATATCATGGATTAACTTACATGATGTTACTTTCATTTATATGAGCAGAGATGCAGGGTCCAGTGCGTGTGGCTTTGGCGAGGGAATGCCAGTCGCAGAGCTCCAGGTTTCTAGGACCCTGTATGCGGGATGGCAACTGCAGACTGAACGTTTCTTCTGCACCAAGATTTTGGTGCAGAAGCAACGGCGGTGGAAGCCAAGGCACTTGCCTCCGTAATGTATGATGTTCTTGCATGTTTTATATGTTCTGTGGAGAAAAGGGTCATTAGATCTCCTTCTTATGAGAACAAGAATAGTTATTCCTAGTAGCACTTGGCAGAACAGCTACAAAGAGAAGACATGCCTTGTTGTATTGGTCTTCTCCTTGGAAGGCTTACTTCTTATTTTCACGAGTGTTATCCTGTGAACATAAAAATGTATGTCTATAACTAGTCTCATATGACTGAGATTCTACAAATCACACTTTCAATTAACATATAAAATGCATTGCTAGCTACTTTTGTTTTATATCAATGGAACATTTTCTAATGTACTATGATCATTTTGAAATTTTCTCAGTCACATCCAATGGAACCAGTGCAACCAAATGTTTGGTCAGAATATATTTTTTTTAAAAAAGGAACAGTTTTCATATATTGAAGCTGGAACTTTCTTATTCAATAGAATATTAGGTACAAAGTTAAAAGGGAACAAGATGACGGTTGTATTTATATCCAATAATAGAAGGATAATAAAGTAAAGGTTATGACACTAATAGGAGAAGCACCATATATAACAAAGCACCTTGTAGATTCATATTGCATACATTACTATATACCCTATACATGTAGTTTTTTTTCTTATTTATTGTTGACTGTTTCCATAACTTTTAACTAAAAATTTACTCCCTCTGTTTTTTAATTGTTGACGCCATTGACTTTTTCAGTTATGTTTGGACATTCGTCTTATTCAAAATATTTTAAAAATTATCAAATATTTTGGTATGATTTTCTTTATCACTAAAGAATTTTGAAATATAACTTATAATTTTGCATATTTGGACAAATATTTTGAATAAGACAAACAGTCAAACGTAACAAAAAAGGTAACGACATCAACAATTTAAAAATGGAGGGAGTATTTATTTTTAAAATCAAACTTTGCAAACAATCAGTAACAAATGAAGAAAAAATCACATGGACAGGAAATGTAATGATGTACTTGTGTGCCAAATTTCAAGTCGTAACGTATTTTGTGCCTCGAAATAAGAAATTTTGAAAATAGTCATTTTTCCTGCTATAGCGTTTTCTCAGTGACCAAAAGAAGAGATGCGGTGTCCAAGACAGAACCAACATTAAACAGTGTCTCACAGACAAATTTCCCATAATAATAAACACCAACATTTGAATAGTAGGTTATGAATTGCAACTAAGATAAGGCCAGGATATCATTGCTCATCAGGGGTTCAACAAGCACAGTGCGACACAAGTTTTCAGAAAGGTTTTGGCATCTGAGTAATACCCTGCTATGTCATGTTTCATCGTCTGTCGCAATGTACAGAGTGCAATGGGGTGTTTGATCCTTTGTTATAAGATGAATCTGGTTGACTAGAATAAAACCAAAGCTATGAACTGATCGATTAAATATCGACGAGTTCTCTGGTGCATCTGGCTTCTTGTGACCTAATGCATATTGTGGTATATATTGAGGGGTTGCCTATCCCGACAATTTGTATGGTTGATATGCTGCCTTATTAGGCCTTCTCGCCATTGAGCCCCTTATTAGGCCTTCTCGCCATTGAGATCCTTTGTTATCAAGCTGTCTTCATTCATCTTGTGACCCATTTCGTGATGCCCAAAGAAGAGCCACCAGAATCGTTGGTGACAGCTTTTAAAGTGTCTGCGTATCTGACAAAAAAAGAAGTGTTGTATGCACCTGCGCGCCCTAACTTCGAGTAGAAGAAACCACTCAAGACACTGCTGCTCACACTAATAATCCCTTAAAAGGACAAAGGTTTCTGCATCACTCACCAGTAGCGACCAATGACTCGCGTGATGAGAGACGTGTAGATGATAAGCATCCAGTAAAAAGGAGTAACAATATAACAACACATAGTGTCTGCTAGTGGGACCATGTGTGCTGGGCCTGCTGGCTACAGATTGCTGCTGCTTACTTGCAACAGCTTGAAAAGCCTGGAAACAACGCAAAATCGTTAGTGTGTTGTTATAGCTTTCAAGTATATAAGAAGAGTAGCCCCTTTCAAATCACTGCCAGTCTCCATCTCCTCATCTACAATCTTCTGAGGGCTAGAATTAATGGATCCATTCCGACAATTTTCCATGGTCGCCATCCTCGTGCTGCTCCTTAGCTCCACTGGTATGTCTATTATTGTGATATTGCAGCTATAGGTAGTGCATAAGTTTTTTTTTTCTAGAGTAGGAAGTTCCGTTTTAAAACTAGGGCTTGAATCTGCGAGATGTTTGTTTGTCTAATTATAAATGCGTTACATAACATACATTATTTTTAGAGAATTGCTATAAGTCCGATTGGAGTGTCCGACTCCCGTCCTACTGTCTGTTCATCGCTGTTGCATGCCAATCTAGTCTTCAAGTGCTCTACGTATGTCCATCAGATGTTGCAGTCGGACAAGAGTCGAACAAAACTGGTCGTCTCTATAGCACTTCTCTTATTTTTATAACAAGGACCCACAGTTGCTTACATGCTGTTCTTTTTTTTAATACAGAGATGCACGGACCAGTGGGCCTTGCTTTGGCGAGGGACTGCGAGTCAAAGAGCCACAAGTTTGTGGGGCCCTGTGTGCGCCATGCCAATTGTAAAAGCGTTTGCCAGACTGAAGGTTTCAGCGGAGGCAGGTGCCGTGGTGTTCGCCGCCGTTGCTTTTGCACCAAGATTTGCTAGATGCCAGCCTCGTGCATTCGTGTCCTCGAGAAAATAAAATATGTATGCATCGATCAATGGAAGGATCATATGATCATATGAATAAAATGAACAATCAGGGTGCTTAATATGAGACCGTCCTCATGCATCACCACGTAGTATATATAGAAGAAAATGGAGTGCAGAGGTCCAACCCGAGCTCTAATCTGGCACGGTACTTCCGCCATTTAAATCCTCAAGAATAGAAACACTAGGACACGGAAAGAAGCGCAAGAATAACCATCTTATTGTAGCCATTATTTAGCATACACGAACACGACAACAACATTCTATTCACTCTTTATGGACCGCGGACACAATTCTCTCACCGACATTATTATAGTTCACATGCTTCAGATATGTCCGCAACATCCACAACAATAGGCTCGTTCCATAAGAAAAAAAAAATCAAGTTTTCATCACACATATTCATCACTGTGCCAAGCTTTACATTTCAACAATCTTTAAAAACACCATAAATATTCAAAACAATACGTTTTGACAATGAATTATCAATATATGTTGTAAAGGCATGATACATAAATGAATCAACATTCGAATATAGTTTTTATGTGAATACTATGCTTGGCTTATATGTTAACGACATGTTAGGTTGAATATGATTGCACATAACAATACTATTATACGCAGTGCACATTTTCGTGACCTTTCTCAGTCGGGCTCCTGTTGGCCTCTTTTTAATGGAATACCGTAGAACGGTCTTTCCCACACCGGCTGAGTTTTATTATACGCAGAAGTTGAAGTTTGATAGTATCATTATTTATCATGCGTGAATATCTTAACCAAGCGTATTATATAGAAGCTGTCTCATTATGAAGACCAGCTAAAATGAGGCTCAGCCTGGTCTGTATAAAATCCAAGCCGAATCGAACTTACATGAACCAGCAAGCCTCAAGCTTTTTTTTTCCCCATCCTTACAAAAGAAAGGACTGTCGGTAGCTTGTAAATCCAGTCAAGGTACTGTAACAAATAATTGCTTAAAATCTATTAATTTTTACAAGCAACCGACAATTTAGGAAAGAATACTCACTGATTCCAAGCAAAATTCCAAGGAAAAGTTAAATCTTTGAGAGTTAAAATCAAGACATTTTTGTGTTGACATGAAAAAAAAATCATTCTTTTGGTTGTAGTTGTGTAACACTATTGTGCACTACTTTTTACGCTATTCTTACATAGCATATTTTTTGCTTCTTTTGTTTCAATGCAAGGTTTTGGGTTTTTATAGTAAACTAGTACTCATGCATGTGCGCCACGCACGTAATTTAAAAACTGCATCACTTGGGAGGAACATAAGAATTTTGTGCAACTTTGTTACTTGTCTTTTTTGATTCTCTTAGAAAGAACCACAGGGCTGACAGAAGTTTCATTCTTATCGTGCATACTGTGCTACTTCCATTAGATCAATGGCAAAAGAAAAATGAAAACAGTTCATGTGGAGAAGGGCGCATGTACCAAAGAAAATGAAAAATGAAAAAAAAAAAACTGCGACCATGGGTTACTTGCTAATCATCCAAATTCATCAACAATCATGAAACCAGTGAGTAGTAGTTGAGAAAACCAAGTCTGAAAATGAACTTTCATTTCAGGATATGATAATTAAGATGACAGTGGTCTAAAGCACACACTAGGTACAATATACTGAGATGGATGTAAGAAAAAGAAAGGTAAATGAATCTGCATAATACCTCCAGAAATAAAATCTGCACTACAAATATAGGCAGGTGTAACAAAGAGGCACTGTCATGCAAATTTATTCAGGATCAAATGGAGGAAGAACCATGCTATGGTATGAGAAACCAATCAGCATAACAGATTGGAACCATATTCTACAAATTTTATTGGCAGCACCTCAATGTGGCGCTTTGTTACCATAGTTAGGGCTTGTTTGGATGGTGACCGAAGTCTGCCACGCCAGAACGACGGCCGCGCCGCAAGTATGGCGCCGAAATCGGTCGCCGTAACTTCGGCGTGCTGTGGCGTCAAAATGAACTAGAGTGCGGCGTGAATACAACTGCATTGTTGTGGCGTGCCGCAGATGCGTCAGCAAGCAAACGGTGGCCGCAAAATCTATGGCGTGCCGCAGTTCTGGCGTGGCGCTGTGTGGCAACGAAGCAAACAGGCCCTTAATATTCAGGTCAATACAAATCCACCATAAAATCTTGGGTGCAAATGTATTTTATTTTCAGTTTGACTGGACAATACATGCACAGGCACACATCTCACCTGAGTGCACATACCAATTGATGTGTGATCCAATCTGAAGGGAAGCACAACTGAAGCACGTGAAATGAATATGCAAATGATAAACTTAAAAAATGTAAAAGGTACAAATATTTAGGACAAACACATCCTCTCAGGCCTGTGCAAAATCAATACTAACCAGGACTGCACTTAACAGGACGTAAAGTGGTAAAAGAAATTATTAACAGTGCTACAATTATCCAAGAGCATTCCAGGACTGTAAAAGAAATCGACCTTGAAACCAATTGCAATTTTCAGCCTCCTCCATGTGAACACTTTTGTTTCAAATCCATCCAAGTGACTCATCCTCATTTGAATGTTCCACTTGTCTCTGCGATATTATCAACAACTGTGGTGGAAACCCGCTTACAATGATAATATAAAATCGTAGCTTAATCCGGTATGATTCTAAAAATGGTAGTAATCACGTGCGCCGTCCCAGTGCCACATGGCACCAGAGTGGAATGCAAACCTCAGTCATTAGCATCGATTATTCACCACGGGTGCACCACCCAAACTCAGACATGTTCAATTTATATTCTCATGTGCACTTTTGAAGTGGCACTCGGGTCGCTACAGCTCTAGCTTTGCCACTGCACGAAAGTACGATCTCAATGCCGATATCTGGTAACACAATACACTTTATTATTGTCGGCTGCATAGGATCAGAGCGATTAATACACGTTGCTTCTCAGCTTGAGTGTTTGTTGCCTTGCATGTCCGCAAGCTATTCCATTGGATCCTGACTTCCTGAGGTCCTTTACCTTCTATTCCAACCCCCAGTTCTTTTGAACAAGCTGCACTTTTGCCAATGAGCTTCAACAATAATTTTATCAAGCCTGTTCAATGCATTTACTTGCTCTTTTAATTAAGGCAAAAATAAGTAATATATCTACAGAAGAAAAGAAATTCTCGTGCTAATTACATCAAAGGAGTATTTATGAGCATCTATTTAGCATGGGACCCAACAATAAGCAGTTAGAAATATGCGATCCCCCACGAAAATAATATGAGATAGCTCCAAATATCATGTCCATCTAGCATACATTGTCCTAGTTTAACACCAATGAGAATATATCATCAGAATGATTTGAAATGTATTTAAAATATATCACCTTATGCTATCGATATGACTCATCTATCTAAAAGCGGTAAAGAACAAGCTTATTTCAGGGAAAATTGTCACACTAAACTGCGCAGTGTCAAAACATGCATGCTGTTCCTACAAAAGTAACAGATGATGTTTGCATGTTTATCTTAAATTAATCTTATCATTAACATCGATATAAATTACATGAAGCATACCATAGTTAAAACAATGATTATCTACATTACTACGCAATTGAGTCCAAAGAGAAAGCCAATATAATCCAGCTGCATGCAGAACATAGTAGCTTTCATTTTTGTAGTTCTCATGAGTGCATTAACTTGGAGGGACGAAACCTGGAAACAGAATCGAAATTACCAAATGATGTAAGCATTGCTTCTTTGGAGACTTTGTGTATGACAATACCAGACCCTATTCACAAGAAAAAAGGCATTTTTATAATATGGAAAGGGAACTTGATCTGTCAAATTGGATTTGCTTGTAGTTCAGTAAAATTTGATCTCTCAACAGGGCAGCGGTAGAGTTATTCTGTGGCTGTATCAACTACAGATAAAATGCTTTGTTGGCACTTCCATCTGCAGATCGTTCCAAACTTCATTAGTACCTGATCAATATTAAGGGTCCGTTTGGCAAGCAGAAACGTTTCTGTTTCTGCCCGTTTCTACCCGGAACGGTACCAAACGCAGTCACAACGAAACGATTCTACCCTGGAGCGACTCGAAGCGATTCGACTTTTTTGCCGGGAGTCGTGGAACGGGAAAACTGGTGTTCCGCCGGCTGAAATGTTTCGTATTTCTCACGTCCCCTTGTCCGCAACACAATTTACGCGAATTGCCACCACGCAGCCTCGCACCATTCTGTCTCCAGGAAGCACGCCGGTGGTTCATCACTTCATCGCCGCCTGCGGCACCTGCATGACGACCGGTGCTCCGACGGCTCCGTGTCTGCGACCTATTTGTCTTGTCATCCTACAGACCCACACCGCCATGCACCTTCTCGATCTGCTCCTTTGTTGTTCGTTTCCTCATCTATCTAATACTAGATTGATTATTAGATTACTGCATAATCTTTTGTTCGCATCACGCATGCTCTATTTGGCCGTAATATTTTGTGGGCCGATCTGGTACTTCTATTGCTATATATATATACTTGTTAGCATAAACAATTGTATATTTTTTAAATGCTACCTGGACAGGAATGACAACAATTGTAGACGGCTTGCTCGCGGCTGATTGGTCTAATGAAGAGTATTGTGATCGAATAATGTATTTTGTAACGACATTTGCAAGTATTATGTTCAACAATATATTGCTCAAAAACTAACACAATACAACCAAAGGGTATATGAGTCAACTCACCCATTCTCCTATCTTTTGTGAATCTGAATCCATATAGCTAGCCAAAACCGGAGGAGGCGATCTGGCGATCACGCTGGCGATCGCCGGCGGCTCTTCTTCTCCCTTCTGTCCATCACTGCTCCGGCGATGTAATGGGAGGAAAGCTTCGCGTGCGCCGACTGTTGACGGCGCCCGGAGTTCAGGTAGACGGCCATGGAGTGGACGATGCGAATCACAAGCTGATGATGGAGGCAGAGAAGATTTTGACAGGGGAAAGAATGGCGAGGGAGACTGAGCTCCTCATCGCCAAGACGTCCAGGCCAGGACCGCATATTCATGGCGTCGAGGTTCGCGGGGGTTCCAGGTTTTGGGCTCTTGGCGACGACGTCGACGAAAGCAGCGACGAGGAAGATGATGATACCGACGGCGACTCGCTGTGTACTCTGGAGATCGTGCACCATGCCGCGAAGGCGGGTTTTTCTGTCGATCAACTCGTCGCGGCGGAGATGGAGCTACGAGCGGATTCCAGAGCTCACAAAATCAAGAGTTCGCTGTCTTCGAGGATCATCGAGGCGGTGGTGGAGAACAAGTCGAATGGCAGTCCATGGATCGGACCTCTTCCGAAGCCTCGCAATTCGCCGCCGATGACGTTGGGGGCGGCCATGTCCAAGGCTAAGGTGAGTTCTTCGCTTTCTCGATGTTCTAGCGCTCCTCGTCTTCCTGTCTCAAACATGTCTATCTCGCCGGTCAGGCGACGATCGTCGTCGGTTCCGGTGAAGGTGACGTCAGACCGATCCGATCAGAGAAAAATCAGGGCGAAACGATCGGACGGCATTCATGTCGATTCAAAACTCGAATTTCAAACCGGATCACGTCGGGCCTCCAAAACAGGCTATCGACCATTGGTTCTCGGTAAGCATATGCCATACAGGCCCACGCCCGGCCTGGTGGCCCTCTTCGCGAGAACGGGAACAGCGTCGGGAGAAACCCCTAGGGCGCCGCATCTCCATTCTCATCGGTCATCCAACAGAACGTACGCCCAGGTCCTTGCGACTACAGGCGGCGCCATGGATCACGGGAGAGGAACGGCTAACAGCAACAACCGGGGAGGAAACATGAGCCGCGGCGGAGGCCATCGTGGCGGCGGTGATCGCGGCGGCTACGGCAGTGGCGATCGCGGCGGCCATGGCGGCTACGGCGGTGGCGATCGTGGCGTCCAAGGCGGAGGCGGCCGTGGTAATGGGCAGGCTGCGCTCATTGGCCGCGGCGGCTATCAGCCGCAACCCTTCCACCCTGGCTACGGCGGGGGGCGTGGAAGGGGAGGCGGTGGTGGCGGCCGGCATGGAAATCCTCGGGGTCGCAGTCAAGGTCGAGGATACGAGCGCCACGGCGGCTCGACGAGGGGCCGTGGATATCGTCAAGGACGGGAGATCAACGACAACAACGCTGGACATGCTGGAGACCCTGCCGGCGACCCGCTAGCACTGAACGCGGAGGCGGTGGCTCAAGCAGCTGCGCTTCTACAGCAGGCTTTTGCAGCGGCCCAGAACAATGCTTCCATGCCAAAATTGGAGGCAGTCAATGAGGTGACTAATGGAGAAGGTAATACGCAGCTCATTCCGATCAAAAAATTGTCCAAAAGTACTCCTAGTGTTGAGGCCCCTGAATCATCAAAACAGGGTGCAAAGAAAAAAGATGGCAGTGGCAAAGCGCCGTTCTGCTATCGTTGTTATGTAAATGGACATGCAATCAAAGATTGCACGGCTGATTGCTACTGCGAGAACATGATAATAATGAGCATGATACTATACGGTGCCCCAAGTTTAGGGGTACAAAAGTTCCAGTGGAGCTGTGTGGATATGCTGTGGAGGGCTTAGGCTTTTATCACATTCCGTATGCAGCTCCTATTAAACAGAATAATGAATCCACAGTGGCTTTGATCAAGGTCACAAACGGTATCATGAATGCTTCGCAGGTGACTTCCGAGCTGGAACGTTTGGTGTCTAGCAACTGGAGGTGGAATGTGTTAGACAATGGGAACAACACCTTCAGAGTCGCTTTCCCATCACAAGAGGAGTTACAGCGTATGGTAGAGTGGGGTGTTGTGCATACTAAATACAATGCCGATATGCAGATCACTGAGTGTGTAGCGGGAGCGAAGGCTAAAACAACCTTACCAAGAGTTTGGGTTCAGTTTACTGGCCTTCCAAAAGAATACCAGGCATTCGAGGTTATGTGGGCTGTTGGCTCAATCCTCGGGATTACTAAATGGGTGGATATGCGATTTCACAGGAAATATGGTATTTGTCGCATACAAGTTCTTGTTCTTGATCCAAATCTCATTCCTCAGTTTGCTGATGTGGTTATTGAGGATGACTTATGTGGACTGGAGTTCCGCGTTGAGGAGAACATGGACGATGATAATCCAGTACCTATGGATATGGATAACCCAGGAAACGGGGATAACGATCAGGATGCTACACATGATGCAAATGGCTTTGATCGGAATGGACAGAGAGGAGGAAAAACTAGCAGTGATAAACAATCTGGTGGTAAGAATACTAATATAGGTGGGACAAAACAAGTTTCTGGGCAGCAGACAATGACATGAAAGGTGGTGCATCTTGCTGTTCCGGGCTTTGGTGATACTCCACCAATTGATAATCTTGCTAGTGACAACCTTGCGTATGAAGCTTCTCAGTTACCACATGAAGGGCTAGGAAATCAGTCCATCGCTCCAAAAGATATACCTTTGCTTCTGTCTTCCGCCCAAAGGGCGCCTATTAATGTTGGACTGCAGGTGAATGAGTTGAGCACTGGACTTGCTCATACTGTTGCGCCAGTGCATGAAGGCCTGCAGGTCGCCGGCCAGCTTGGTGATCCGATGGTGGTCAAGGACATCACGCTGATGGCTAAGTCAAGTGCACCTGCATTCCATGCAAAGGACGACGCACCCATGAGTCCGGGCGACGAGCAGCTGTCGCCTGAGACTTTGGCCGAGCTCGCTGAGTTTCGGGCCAAGGACCTGGGGAGCCCTGCAGCCGCAGCACTAGGGGCTATTCCGGATGCGATGGGGGGTTCGCTGCGAAAGAGTAAGCGACGCGCGGCGTCCAGCGATGAAAAGAATTCAGAGCGCGCGGAGAAGCTTAAAGCAGCACGCAATCTGGATGGCGACTTCGCCAAAGGTGCTATTCAGAGGGACTCACTGGCTGCGGTTTTGGTCACAACTACAAAGGAGTAGTGATGATCAAAACGACATGGTAGCGGCAGGCCACCGTATCGAGACGACGGCGATGGAATTTTATGCACACCATGGATGGAGATTTACAAATAGACTTTGTTAATAATTCTTGTCATCCAGTTTGTAATGTGTGCGTTACTTTTATTTCTATTGTGCAGACAGAAGAGCTGCAACATTGTAATAAATCGGCTGTAACCTCGCTTTGAGGCCAAGGCTGGGAACATTCCCATTATCTAAAAAAAAAAACGGTTTCAGAAGTGATTCTGTTTCAGGTTGAGAAACGTTTCTGATTTTCGATGAATCTAGAGCCGTACCAAACACACCCTAAGACCCTCGTCAGATCCTCTCAAAAAAAAAAAAATTGACCTGCAACATGGCAACAGTAAGGAATAGGGGAAAAGAACCACTGCTGCCACTCGCTTAGTGACAAAAATCAAAATATCTAGAAGAAAAGAACTACAAAGACACAAAAGAGAAATAGGGGCTAATCAGGAATATTATTTCAAGCGTATAGATTTCATCTGTCATTTAGATAGCATTACCATTAATCAGTACATCAAATCTTGAAAGCAGATCTGAGAAGGTTTAAACACACACCATCAATTAGTCCGGATCTGTCAAAGCAAAAGTCTCACGTACGTCAAGAGGCTCGGTGATGTTGGGCCGCCGCAGCCAATAGCAGCCAGCATCGTGCGTAAAAGACCAGCATCATGGTTTCGGGCATCAAGGGTGCCTGGCGTCTGGTGCCATGGGCAGTCAGTACCTTTCGAAGAGTAGCAACTGCAGCACCACGATCGCACGGCCCGGATCCCGCCTGACCTCGCACGATCGAATCAACCTCTTCCACGAATGACGGAAGCACGTCTGGGTGCAGCGAAAGGATCGCAGAATCATTGGAGTTCTGGGGGAGACGCCACTGTCGCCGCTCGATCGACGTGTGGACGAAGGAGTCTCTCGCCGAGGCGGTGGAGGAGTCGATCTATCGCTGAGATGGCCAAGGGAGGATCGGAGACAGAAGGCACAATGCGGCGAAGACGGAGCTACGATGCGGTAACGACAAAGGAAGGTAATCGCGATCCCACAAATCACGCCAGGTGGGATCGGCGGGGGTAGATTTTCAACGAGGTGAGAAAAAACCGGGTTTTGAGCGTTTACGGTGATGCAACTTTTAACGTAGGCTTCGTTTGGGTGATTGGGGATAAGACACACGTGTGACTGAAACCTGGCGTGGAAATGGTGGTTGACCGTATCCCTGTCATCTGCCGTGTATCAGAATCCCGATTAAGACGATAATCCCGTTCTGTATTTGGGAAGAGGTGACGTGAAAACAACTCCGACGAGGGAGGAACAAAAATTGAAGAACGGCTCAAAAACTGAAACTCAGATCAAATACAGCTTCAATTCTCCAAACTGAACATTGAAAAGAAATGAAAGGGGATGGTGATTCCAATTCGTGATACCATTATCAACTCGAACAAACGGAATCCTCAATTTCTACAGCAGCCAAATCTTCAAATCGAACACTGAAAAGCAATCATGTGTATTGGGCCATGTAAATTCGTCATACACAGAAGCAAATCGAAGTGTCAATCCGGAGACCAGAGCCAAATTCAACCATTAAATCAGAGAGGGAGAGGACAATGAGACAATTTCCCCAAATCGTATCAACATCCAATGGCAGTCCGCCGAAGGCGACAACAAGTTAGGGCCGGAGCTCGCCGAATCGGCAAAGGAAGCAGCAGACCACGGAGAGATCTTGCTGGAGGGGCTGCCAGATCGAGGAGGTAGCCAGATGGGAGGTTATTTGTGAGTTCGAGAGGAAGATCGTCGGAGGGGCTGTCGGATCGGGGAGGGCGCATGCCGGATAAGCTGCTGGACCACCGAGGAAGCTCGCCAGAGGGGCTGGCGTTGATGAGCAAGACCGGCCAATGGCGAGCGGCGCGACCTCTCCGGGGAAGCTTTTCCCGACGTCGAGAGGAGTTGTTTATTTCCTCCGTGGATTGACGTGGTTTGAGCGTAGGTTGTTTCAATCCCCGGCCTTGCCAAACGCAATTTCGAGCAGTCAAAGGATTCTGCTCCACGCGTGTATTTAGCTCCCCGATCCACGCCGATCCACGTACATCCAAACGAGGCCGTAAGGGGAAGGGCAGGGGAGCGGAGCGTGCTGAAGCCTTCTTTACGCGCGTGCGCGCGTTGGCTCCGGCGCGTGTTCACGGCCGCGTGGTTGGGCCTGCATGGGAGAGCAATGTAGACACACTGGTCACCCACGTGCAAGGTCCCATGCACGGGAGCGCGTGTCGCGTGTTGTGATTAACCGATAAGCTTCACGTTTTTACGTGTGCATTTCTTTTTTTTTTCAGAGATCGATTTGTAAGTTGGTACGTAAGTTTGTAGTATCTCGTAAGTTTGTACAGAAGTCGGTTCGTAAGTTTGTATTTCGTAAGTTTGTATCTCATAAGTTTGTAGAGAAGTTGCTTCATAAGTTTGTAGAGAAGTTGCTTCGTAAGTTTGTATCTCGTAAGTTTGTAGAGAAGTTACTTCGTAAGTTTGCATCTTAAAAGTTTCTACAGAAAACATGTGAAGACAAAATTTGTTTTAGTTGCATGTGGGGACCAACACCATTTTTTAGATCGCGGACCAGTAGCCTTTAGCCTTTACCGCGGGGTGGATGAAACAATTCGATGCGTTAGATTTTGGGCCCACGATATGGCAGGACGGATCAGATGACAGGGTAGATAGGATGGCAGGGTGGAATTGATTTTTCTCATAACTGTTGCTTTATTGGTTTAGATTAGATTAGATGTGGACCAACAATGTCAATGATGTCTTTGTCCTCCAATAATGTGGCAATGCCCAGGTGCGTGGACAGAGCTTGTGATTTTTCCATCACTATATAGTTCCAATAACAACACTAGTGTTGTTATTCACATCGTACAAAGTAAATGTTTATGGTATTCACCCAAAAAAATTTTATGAAGCAACTCAGGCGCTAGAGAACCTAAATTTAGGATGACAGTGGGAAATACATTTACCTCGACTCCAATTGCTCCCAAATCACAACTAAGAAAGTTGAAACATTTTTTGACTGGTGGACTTATTAGCCCAGCTACATCCCGCAACTTAACAGAACACCAGCGCCGGTGCATGCATAGCTTGCCGATTTCAACGGGAGTCCCGTTCAATCATTTCGTGCAGTGTCAAAATTGTTGGCAGCCTCATCGAAGAGTCGGAGATTTTTGCTAGTCCCGGCTGCTAAGCCTTCTTCACGTCTTACTACCTCCGTTTTTATATTCATGTCGTTTCAGACAAAGCAAATGACCTACAAATGAACTACCAAAGTATGTCTGAACGTCAACATTAAAAAAATGGAGGGAGTAACTCGATGACCACTGTGGCCGGCCGGCCGCCGGCGGCAGCTCATGCCGCCATTTCAGACTGCGACGAAATCCTGACAGGTAACTGTCAACGTTACTTGAGAGTTTGAACTATGCCCGTACTGCAACCAGCTGCTGAACATTTCTCTTACGACATGCAAGCCCATACTGCAGCCACATTCCATCAAAATTCTAGCAGAACAATGGCGTTCTTTAATAAATACTCCCTACGTTTTTTAATATATGATGCTTTGACTTTTTTCGTTATTTTGACCATTTGTCTTATCTATTAATATTTGTGTAAGTAGCTAAGTGTATAAGTTAACCTTAATGTGTTTTTGATGATGAATCTAATTGTATCCATTTCACATTTGAAA
The DNA here is from genome assembly GCA_012490785.1 of Eragrostis nindensis. NCBI lineage: Eukaryota > Viridiplantae > Streptophyta > Magnoliopsida > Poales > Poaceae > Eragrostis > Eragrostis nindensis. The sequence continues at coordinate 1,056,675 of JAAXCT010000077.1, read as the reverse complement.
CATAATTATTTAAATCTATAATTGTTGGTCAATGTTACATGAAAAAGTCAATGGTGTCATATAATTAAAAACAGAGGGAGTAGATGACAAAGTAATTTCTATGATTGTGCACTACTTTTTAAGCTGTTCTTGGTTAGATATTGGAGCGCAGCAAGAGACGTATTTGTCGTTGGAGAAGAAAGCTAGGCAAGTACTGTGGCATTGCTTGCCGATTTCAACGGGAGTCTCATTCAAGCATTTAGCGTAGTGTCAAAGTTGTCAGCAGCATCAAGGCCCTCAACGGACGTTCAAAGTCGGCCGACCAATGTAGGCGGCTGCCTGCTGCATGCAGTTCGTGCCGCCATTTCCGTCAGCGACTATCCTGACACGTAACTGTCAACATTAGTATGAACAACAGAATTGCAGGTCGCCGTTCGTGCAACCAGCTCCAAGTTGACAAACAGTTCTCTTTTTGGAGAATACTGCAGCTAGCTACGACAAGCCACTTTCCATCAAAATTCTAGTGTACACAACATTAACGGCTAGGTGTTGACGATTGGCACGGCTCTGAGAGGAACAGCCAGGCGGTGGTGAACTTCTCGGTGACGTCGACCTGCTCCGGCGACACGCCGTCCGGCAGCCGGCACTCGAACGCTTGCACCAGCGACGCCAGTATCAGCGGCACCACGCGCTCCGCCATGGGCACGCCGGGGCAGTGCCGCCGTCCGGACCCGAACGGGAGGAACTCGTAGTCCTTCCCCCTGAAGTCCATCTCCGCCGCCCTGCCGCCGTCGAGCCACCGCTCCGGCACGAATTCGTCCGGCCTCCCCCACGCCGCGGGGTGGCGCATGATCGCCCACGTGTTGAAGATCACCGTGCTGCCCACGGGCACGGCGTAGCCGGCGATCTCGACGCCGCCCTCCACGGCCTTGCGCGGCAGCATCACCGGCGCCACCGGGTGCAGCCGCATGGCCTCCTTCACCATGGCCTGCAGGTACGGCATCCGCGCCGCGTCGGGCTCCTCGACGACGGTGTCTTTGTCCTTGTCCTTGCCGGCGAGGGCGCCGTTGATCTTTGTCCTTGTCCGCGTGGCCATGACGGGCGGGTTGCGGAGCAGCCGGCCATCGCCCACTCCACCGTGATCGAGACGGTGTCGCTCCCGGCGGTGAACACGTCGAAGAGGATGGTGGTGAGGTTGTCGCGGGCGAGCTTGCCGGCGTCCATGAGCTCGACCAGCACATCGAGGAAGTCGCCGTGCTTGGCCACACCTCGCACTCCATATCTCTGCCTGTGTGGCGTTCAGGCGGTGTTCGCTTCTAGTGATGGCTAAGGCTATCTCCAACGGTTCATAGTGACCCATACCCAAATTGCGCATGAACAGTGCTCAACATACAACACCCAACGAGTTCAATCTCCAACGGTGAGACACAAATCAGCGAGACCTTCTTCCTCCGGCTCCCACCGCGCCCCCGCGTCGCCGTCCCCTGCTCCACCCGCCCCCGCGCCGCGTCGCCGCCGCGCCCCCGCGCCGTGCTGCTCCACCCGCGGACGAGCTCCGCGCCGCGCTGCCCCGTGCCGTGCGCCCCGCGTCGTTGTCCTGCTCCAGCAGCCACGCGCCATGCTGCCCCGTGCGCCGTGCGCCATGCGGCGGAGGAAGGGAGGGGAGGGGAGGCGTCAGGGCGGCGGCGACCGTGAGGCTGGAGGCGGACGAGCTCGGGGTAGAGGAACGCGGCCCGCTCGGGCGGTGCGTGGAGGAGGGGGAGGGGATCCGCCGGGGCGGCGGCAGAGGACAGGCGAGGGAGGGGGCGGAGCAGGCCGCGCGGTCGCCGTCGGCCGCTCGCGGAGCAGAAGGCCGCCGCGACCCCTGCGCGCGGAGCAGCAGGCCAACGCCGCAAGCCGCCGCGGCGCCCTCATCGTGCTCAGCTCGCTCGAATGCCGCCGCGGAGGAAGGGGAGGAGGCCGCATCCGCTCCGCCGGCTTGCCCCGCCAGTCGCCATCGCCCGCAGCAGTCGAATCGACCTGCCATGGAGCCGCCGCCGCCCCCAATCGACGCCATGATCAACCGCCGCCCCCTCCCGCGCTGCCGCCGTCACGGCCCCCTCCCACGCCGCCGCCTTCCGCGCCCCCTCCCACGCCGCGCTGCAGCCCCCGCGCTGCGCCGCCGCTGCCGCGCCCGCGCCGGCCCGCCGAGGCCCCTCCCCGCTGTCAGAGAGCGGAGAGAGAGCCAGAGCTGAGAGAGAACGAGGAAAACGAAGAAAAAAACGATTCGGTGGATGGGTCGCGCGGAGGATGAACGCAATTGTGGGTGGCGAAGGGGGGAAGGAGAAAAATGGGTGTCGCTTTTAGGTCCTCCGTTGGAGAAGGATTTTCAGGGTTTGCTGACCCATTTTTGGTATTATGTGGGAAATGGGTCGGCCGTTGGAGACAGTCTAACGTGTGCTCATATAGGCTCTTGGTGGTCGCGTACATTGCTGCGGCGGCTACAAGTTTTCATACCTGGAGTGCATGTCATGCATTTTCTAAGTCGTAGGATCATTAAAGTATTGTAGATAGTCTCACTGCCATTTTGTCAATCATTAAAGTCATCTGACTGGAATCTAATGTTGTTTTGATTGGATTAGCACTCTATTCTTTGTATATGAATTTCTCAAGGTTAAGTAAATTTTTATTTCGCTTCAGAGATAACATCATATTTTTATTCATAAAATAGTGTTATTTGAAATTTCCATATTCATAAAGTCACAGAAGACAATGAAGTATATGATTTCATACGATTGTAGAGTCACAGGTATTTAGTTCCTTTCTTTAATTAGTTTGTACAGAAATAAATCATTACATGAGCACCATAATCAAAAAACATCTTTTTTCTACTCATTTATATCTGAGAAAACACTAAACTTATTGTAAGACATGTGATTGGTTCTTACTAATAACAAGATTTCAAAAATAAAACTCATGTCAACCATCTATCAAGAATCAGTGAGCTTGATGGACTATGTTCTTGAAAATCTTTGATTATGTCACATTCTTAAAATTACCCATCACAACTTCTCGGAATTACATTATACTATCAGATCGACAACTCACACATCACAATGAAGTACAATACAACTCTAAGATTACCGACACATTGGATTCTTTAACATTGATCAAACAAATATACAAACCCGAAATTTTACTAATGGGTTTATGAACATTCTATTATTCAAGTTTTATTCTGAAATATATGCCACTTTAGTGTAGGCTATTTTGAGTAGTAAAATTAAGTAAACCAACCGTTCCAACATTGTCTATGCACATAATGTGGAGACACTGAACATCTATTGTGGAATAGAAGGAACTGGTGAATATGAAAAGAATTGATATACTTGTTCACTGAAACTAACATTTAAAACTAACTAGCCCTTTCACAAGTTTCTCTATATATCCTTTCTTTGAAATAGTTCAATAAAATATTATTTCTTTGTTAATATCTTATCTCAGTAATATATCAATAAAGTGTGAAGTTTAAAAAATCTGTATTACCTTTTAGTATTAGGATATCCTAAAAAAGGTTATAGATTTATTTTTGTTAGTCACACTCTACAAGTTTCTTGGAATTTCCAACCATTACATTTTAACATTATTTCACAGATTCATAGAATTCCTAACTTCCAAAAACTATGAAAAGTTTTCAGAAAGTATAACAGAGAATAGACTTAATCTTTTCTTTTGGGGCAAGGTTAGTTAGAATTTTATAAACTCGGCAGTTTGATAAAAGCTGTATAATTTTTTTGAGGCACTTAGAGGTTGATAAAATCTTGGAAAATTCTCCGTCTCTTGTGATGTTCATTTTGATAAAAGTTATATTCATGTTCTCTTCATGACGTTTTATCTGTCAATGATTTAGAGAATTTTTGAAGTTGAACTGATTGGTTTGAAACTTGATTCGATCTGGTTTAACAGCTTTGGAAAGATCACTCAGTGGTCCTACCCTCCTAGTGACACCAAGGGTGTCACACTGGTATAACAAAGACTGAATATAAGAATGATTTATATGTGTGGAGATAACGGTGCAATGCTAGCACGAGTCATGTACCACGCCCCCGTTAAACTAGAAAGTCAGAGGCATGTGTACAATATATACTTGTGTTTGTGATCAGAACAAACGGTGTACTGAGTCCTAATCTCCAGTATCATATGCAATTTAAGTACTAAATCAAGGAATTTCCAACTATTTCCTGAACTGTCATGAAGACTCAACACAGATCACAGTCAATTTCCTTTTGCCCTAGCGAGCTGCCTCCCTCCAATTTGCAGGATCATCCCTCCTGCGTGATCCGCGCTACCAATGGCAAAAATTGCCTTCCTCCAATTTTTGAAAAATTGTTCTAATTGTACTAATTAAAGAATTTTTCCATCGGTAGGCATAATTGTTCTAGGCTTTGACATGTGTTTCAGATGATTCAGATGGTGATGAGAAAGGGCTTGTAGTTTAGTGGTTATACTGCAAATGAAATGTTGTTTTCTTCATGAATACAAGCTCATGATTTCCTAGCATTCAACTCTAGAATTCAACACAAAAAAAATGGCATTGTACTGTATAATTTTTATGTTACATGTATTTCTATGACAATATAACAAGCTAGGTATTGACGATTAGCACGGCATTGAGAGGCACAGCGAGGACGTTGGCGGTGGTGAACTTCTGGGTGACGTCGACCTGCTCCGGCGACACGCCGTCTGGCAGCCGCCACTAGAACGCGTGCACCAGCGAAGCCAGTAAAGTGGCAAAGCTAGAGGTTCGGCCACCCGAGTGCACATGTCTCTGTGCTGCCTCTTTTGTGCTTGTGCATGGTGCAGATTTTTGGGTTAAGATGGTGCACACATGGTAAAAATCAATTGCCAACTACTGAAAATCGTTTTCAACCCTGGTGCCATTGCACCAGGGAAGGCCAATGTGGCTTCGCCACACGACGAGCTCCGCCATGGGCACGCCGGGGCAGTGCCGCCGTCCCGATAAGAACGGGAGGAACTCGTTGTCCTTCCCCCTGAAGTCTATTTCGACGGCAGCCCCGCCGTCGAGCCACCGCTCCGGCACGAACTCGTCGGGCCTCTCCCACGCCGCGGGGTGGCGCATGATCGCCCACGTGTTGAAGATCACCGTGCTGCCCGCGGGCACGGCGTAGCCGGCGATCTCGACGCCGTCCTCGACGGCCTTGCGCGGCAGCATCACCGGCGCCACCGGGTGCAGCCGCATGGCCTCCTTCACCACGGCCTGCAGGTACGGCATCCGCGCCGAGTCCGGCTCCTCGACGACGGCGTCTTTGTCCTTGTCCTTGCCGGCGAGGGCGCCGTTGATCTCGGCGCGCAGCCTGGCCATGACGGGCGGGTTGCGGAGCAGCTCAGCCATCGCTCACTCTACCGTGATCGAGACGGTGTCGCTGCCGGCGGTGAACACGTCGAAGAGGATGGTGGTGAGGTTGTCGCGGGCGAGCTTGCCGGCGTCCATGAGCTCGACCAGCACGTCGAGGAAGTCGCCGTGCTTGGCCTCGGACGGCGACGAGGAGACCTCGGCGAGGCGGCGGTCGATAATGTCATCGAGGACACGGAAGATGTTGGCCAGGTGCCCGGCCGTCCATCGCCGCCACCCCTGCAGGTCGAGCCGCCGGAGGAACGGGAAGAGGTCGGAGACGTTGGGCTGGACGATGGACTCGATCAGCTCCTCCACGAGGCCCCGGAACCCCTGCGCCGACGCGGCGCCGACTTCGACGACGTCCCGCGAGAAGAGCGCGCTGGACACGAGGTTGAGCACGCCGCCGTACACGGCGTCGCCGACGTCCAACTCCTCGCCGGCGCGGCCGCGGATGTACCCCACCAGGTCCCGCACCTTGCGCTCGCGCGCGCCGCGCGCTGCGGCGAGGCTGCGCGGCGAGAACACGTGCTGCGCCACGACGCCGCGCAGCGTCTTCCACAGCGGGTCGGTGCTGGGTAGCCAGATCATGGACCGGCCGCAGAAGTTGAGGGCGCGTTGGCGTCCGGGACGGCGCGGGCTGCGAGGCGACGGTCGTGCGCCGTGAATGCCTCCCTGGCCGCAGACGGCGAGGAGACGATCACGGCGGTGACGAGGCCCAGGCGGAGGCGCATCACGTCGGGCCCGTGGGCTCGCGCCAGGCGCGCCAGCGTGTGGTGGAGGTTGCCGTGGCGCAGGTCCAGGAGGTTGCCGATGACAGGGAGCAGCCGGGGGCCCGGCGGCAGCGGTCGACCGGAGCCGGACGAGCAGCGACGGTTGGTGACATAGTAGTAGAGGAGAGTGACAGCGAGCGTGGCACATAGCAGCCACACCTCGCGCTCCATGTCTGCCTGTGTGGCGTTCAGGCGGTGCTTGCTTTATGGCCACGTGATCATATAGGCTTCGGTGGTCATACTCATACATTGCTGCGGCTTCAAGCATTTCCACATCTGGCATGGCATGCATTGTCAAGGTCGTAGGATCATTGAAGTATGGGGGCGACTGACTGTCACACTACTGAAAAAAGGACAGTGGTCCTTCTTTCTTCTAGTACCTCTAGACGTTGACCCTCCCTGCTGTTGCTTTTCCAAGTCGCGGGCGCACGCTCCCCCCAGCTACCGCCGTCCCTACCCCCGGGTCTGCCACCGCGCTCGTCGCCGCACTAACTTGTCGGCAACGAGCTTCCCCGCCTTGCCTGGCCCAACCACCCGCCTCCGTCGTCACAAAATATGACGAGCCAAGTAAGCGGAGGCGCCACCGCCTGAGTGGTTGGGCCAAGGCAGGGCAGGGAAGCTCGTTGGGCTATAAGACCAGCCTTTATGGGCTATAAGCCCAACTGTGGGTCTTTTTAGCAATTCTTTTTAGGACATGTCTGAATCTTCTATAGCCTTTTTACCAAGTTTTCAAATGGGCTAAATTCGCATGGTCCTGATTCTTTCATGGCCTTTTCCACATTTTTTCGTCAAGGGTAAATTTATATGGGCCGATTTGTATCGTAACATTGGGTAAAATTAGCCCGCGGCTGATGGGGTTAGTTTATATCACTTCCACTATAAAATAAACTCAGAATAGATATTTGTTTTTATAAAAGAGCTCTATTTGCTGCCCTGGGTTTGATCCAAATCCAAGTCTCATGCCTTGCGTCATATGTCAACATTTGCTTGGTTCTGATAGCTCTGCTCTGAATTCATCACAGAATTATCTTTCCGAGTAGCAGTCTCAGGAATAAAAAAAAAAGCAGATGTTGAATGGAAAGCATTTAATATAAAAACGTGATATCAGTGTTTGCTTGGCAGTTGCAGACTTTAATTTGCAGGGTAAGTCACAATTGAGAACGAACATTTTGTATGTCGCGCACATTGCTGATCACTAGGGCGGGGTTGAACACAAGTAGCATCGAAGGACTAGGAGGGAGCACGACGCCTCACATTATCTGCCACATGTATAGCATATATAATTTGGACACCACTGTACGAAGGTACCAACCCCTCCTCCTGCGCCGTCCATGAACCTGCTCGTCTCCCTCGTGCGTGCATGCATCGTCCAGATGCCTTGGGGATCGAGATCTCATCTCATGACGGGGTGACGTACGTGTCAACATGATCCAGCACGTGGTTCTTATCTTATCCCTTCGAAACAAGATAGCTAGGCGAATTGGACGGCTTCCGGGTAACATGCCGCGCACCAGCTGTTAGCTCAAATGAGGATAAGAGGGCCACGTACTGAAATGCAAGCTAGAGCTAGAATGTTTTCATTTTTTTTTTAAGGAACACGCCCGCAAGGGCTAGCTCTGGATTACTCTGGAAAGATGGTACATAGCAGAAAGGTCCTTACAAAATTTCCTAATTTAACTAGGCCTTTGAGCATCAAACAGAGGACAAAACAAAGAGTAAAAATTACAACCAAGTCCTCCATAGAACTTTGCCCCCGACTGAGGAGAAGCCATGGCCGTCGAAGAAGAGCACCACACCAAGAGTAGCAAGCCTGCCGGAGCATCCGAGGCTGAGCACCAGAAGAGGACGCCGCCACCAACACCGAGACCACGCAGTGTGTACAGCATAAAGCCGTCAAGCCACCGCGGTAGATGGCGAAAGAGCCTCCAAATGCGGATCGTTTGACTTGCCGGTGGTCCGCCCGACGGTCGCCACAATCGCGCACCATCAATTGAGGTAGAAGAAGACCAAGCCGTAGATCGAGATGAAGTTTCACCGGACTTGATCGATTGGGAACTAACTGGATAAATTTGGGGATCAGCAGATCGCGATCGACCCGAACCAGAAGTTCATGACATCCATCAGCGAGCTCAGCAACACAAACACACCAGAAGACACTACTCTTTTGATGTACCAAAACCAGAGTAGTGGAGAAGAAAAAGGGCAAAAGAGTACTCGTCGGAGAGGAATCCGGCGAAGGAAGACAAAGGCATCACGCCTACACCCATAAAGGAAATCAAAAGGACTAGGGAGAAGAGCTCACCGACGCCAAATAAAGGATAAATCACCAAAGCAAGAGATGGCGATAGACGGCAATTCGGAGAGGAAGCTCGAGCTCCCGAACAGAACTGAAAAGAAAACTACTAGAGCTAACTACAGCTACCCACTACAGGGTGGGACCCCCTCCCGCTCACCACCGGTGAGGAACACCCCCGGGGAGAGATAGGGGAGGGGGGCCGATCAAAATGGAACTGGAGATTCGGTGGAGATTTTCGGGGAGAAGAAGATGCTACAGTAAAGAGCTACAGGAGAGAGAGAGGAGATGGTTCGAGAGAATGTTTTCATTTGAAAGAAGGATCATCGAAGGCTGAGTATGGTGAGTCATGCTGTACTACAGAGCCTAAACGGTGACTTGACGAAAGTCATCGAAGGCTGTGTAAATCTATCCTTTTGCATCAGCTGAGACCTTTCTACACCAAATGTACGATATACCAACCTCCCTTCACAAATACTGACAATTTTGAGTTTTTCAATCACCTTTTGACCATTCGTCTTTTCTACAAATTTTTTTGCTGTTAGATGGAAACAAAATACATGCTTGAAGTATCTTTTGTTATAAATCTATTAATATATTGTTAGCATCGGTAACTAGAAATTTAAAAAGTTATTGTCAGTCAAAACGTGAACAGTAAACGTTAATATTGTCAAGTATTTGTGAACGGATGTTAGTATATGTGTACCGGTCTCAACGATCTACATATGCCACTGACTTCTTGTCTCTAGAACTTAAATTTTCCGCTACTCAATGCAGTACCACAAGCATCTTGGGACCTCCTGCAGTCCTGCACTCCAATCTCCAACGTCAACAGTAACATCATTAAGTAGAAGACCACTAACATTTTTTTAAAAAAATACAAATAACATATTAAAACTTAATTTCAATTCCGAGTCGAGAAAAATTTAGACACTAACACTGTAGAATAGGAGATAGCATAGACGGTGGCATGTGTCAAAAGGAAAATAAACCATTAGCAATATAAAAGGATTGGATGAGTAGAAGGAATTTTCAGCACCGATGCTTCTACTTTTTTTTTTTTGAGCAATACCGATGCTTCTACTTGCGCCTAGTGGCTCCCAATAAAAATTAATTAAAGTTTCAATTGGAAAAAAGTGGACGTCCGATCACACACAGACATGCATGTGAAGTGCTGTTGATGGAGGCCCACTTGAAGATGGGATCCTCTGAATTGTTGTTGGTTTTTTTTTTTTTTTTTGCTTCTGGTAATTCTCTTTGAATTGCTGTTGGTAATTCAGAGCGAATCTCGTTTGGCATTACCTCATGGCATGACTCTTGATTTGAATTGCTGTTGGTAATTAAGAGAGAGTCTGTTTGGGCATTACCTCATAGCATGCCTATTGATTTTATTTTATTTTTGACCTGCATGCCTATTGATTTGAGATGAAAGAAAAAACAAACACACCTTCATAACATGACTTATTGATTTGATGTTTGAGGCTTCGACTCCTGCCACGCGTTTACAGGCATGTCAAAGGAACCCCAGCTGTGAACCGGCGACGGCGTACTTAGACTGACCGCAACAGTAGCCTCTATTTTTTACCCTCTAAAGGAATATTTCATATCTTCTGTAAAAGATTCCATCCTCTAAATTCGATTTCGTTGCAACAGAGAACTGTATCGGCTCCTCCATCCGCTGCCTGACGCCGCCCCCGCGCCCCTGCTCGGCTCGACGTGCCCTTGCTCGGGCGCCTCCCTTGCTCCGGCTCGGCGGGCCCCTGCTCCGGTGCCGCCGCCTCCGGCGTTCCCCTGCTCCGGCGCCGCCGCCTCCCGCCTCTCGTGTTCCCCTGCTCGACGTGCCCGTGCTCGGCGCGCCGGTGGACGTCGCGGCAGCGCGCCCCGGGCTGGAGGCCACCCTCGTCCGCCACCCGCGCTCCAGCTCCGTCCTCCTGCGTCGGTGCTCTACTGCGTCGTTTCGTCTGGTGCTCGGGGCTACGCAAGCTGTGGCCGCCGCAGGCAGACGCAAGCGCCAACGCCACTGCTTGCACTACGCCAACGCCACTGCCGCTTGCTCTCTTCTGTCTCTCGTCTGGTGCAAGGCTCGGGGCAAGTTTGAATTTTTTTCTTTGAACGGTTTAACTCCAGCCTTTACTCAATTCAACATTTATGCTGTCAATGTAATTCAGCCTGGAGCTGTCAATGTAATTGTCCCTATACTTTGTAATTGATATTTCTTCTTTGATCTTGTCTTGCTCTACACTGCTCAAAATTCAGCATGGAGCATGTTTGAAAATCTGACGATACATGAGAGTTGTATATATAATCATGAGAACTTATCAGCTGGAACAGGAGGAATGGATGCTCTCCAGAGTATATCTGTCACTCTCTGTGATTCAAACACCAGAGTACAGGAGGAATGGATGCTTTCCAGGTCAAAGGATCTGGAAATTTTTAGGAGTGACAGTACAGAAAATAGCTCATCCAAATACTGCATCAGTCACGTACAGCACAAAAAATGCAGTAACAGAAAGTAACCATTTAATAAGTGTTTCTTTCTTTCAGTTAAAGAATAAATATTTCCAATGATCAAAGTAACCATTAAGAAGTACAGAATATATACATTGGTGAGATAAAAATCTGACACTCCTTTTCCATATACTTGCAGTTCAGATAAAAATACTTAAAATGCCATGAGTTGTCCTTCGCAGTTGTGATACAGAAACTGAACATATTTGAAGAGAACAGGCAAAAATACTTCCAAGTGCAGAACAGAACACTCCTAATTCTAGCACAGAAACATTCAGACATTTGTACTATGGGCAAATGAAAATCAGTTAATATCCAAGATAGAACCACAGACGAATTTAATATCCAAGATAAAAATATAGAACCAATTCAGTTAACCAACAACAGCCATGATCAGATTGAACAGAATTTTGTGTTCCAAAAAAATATCTTTGGCATGGTAGCCATTCTTTGGAACAGAATCATATAGGTTTATGCCTACTTATTACAAGCATTCACTCTTCTTACTACAAACAGTAATATAAGCTAGAGATACAAGCTACTGAGTCGGACCACGACGTCGGGACTGCAACTTCAAGATGATCTCTTCTTGTCGCGCTTGATAGTAAATCCGTTCCATAGGTTGACATTTGTCCAAGTGCAGAAAAGGAAACATGGACTGAATGTTCAGTCAGTTGGCATGCTTTCGAAACAGGCTACACTAATACAAGCACATCAAGATGCCAAGCCAACATTTCACGGCCAGTTTGGAACCCAATAATTTCGCAAGAAACCAGGTAAATTTGCCTTTTCATTCAAGCAAGGCTTTCAGCAAAGAGCTTGTCCATTTGTAAAATTGCTCTTCATAGGACCACAAGAAAAATGCAAAACCTGTTCTTGGGTATCAAGTTTCCAGTGTTGATAGCAGTAAACAAAGACCAAACGACCACTTACATATATATTATACAAAAGCCTAACACTAACTGAACATCAGCATTATCACTCATCAGTCAACCTTGCCTGTCTGAACTGGACTAGGTAATTTTGTTGCCTGTCTGAACTGGGCTAGGTGAAATTGTTAGATTATCTCTTGCAAGCAACCTTCGATACAATACAGTACTAAAATCAATATAAACATGGTGACTGCATTTTTTTTCAGTGAAAGTGAAGTCACAAGTTGACACTAATTTTAAATGTTATAGTACTGAAACCTCCATACAATTCAAGGTGCCATACACTTTAACTTGCTGATCGGTTGTTTAGAGGGATGCACTAGCAGATAGGTTAATGACACATTTGTTCAATGAACTGTTGTAACTGCTCTATAGGAAGGAGACAGCTACTGAAATGAGACTACTTCTTTTTCAGTTATAGTTCTTTTATGAATTCATTTTGAGTGGACAGTAGATACTGAAGCAAGGAAGCAGAGCACATAATCTCTGAAGATATGAACTAGCAAACAGGCTTTCTATGCCTTGAACCACAAGAAAAATTCAGTACCGACTTGTTCATCCACAGGCAATATTCAGTACAGACCAAAACAAATCAAGAAACTGAAGTTGTAGTTCATTGACCATAAACAGGTAGCAGCAGCCACATTGATGATTAAAACACCTAATAGTGTTGACAAGGACAAACTAAACAGCTCCTTCAACTGCTCAATGAACGATTGATCAACATTTGAACATTACCCAGCGAAAGCTTCTGACAATCTCAATCACTGAACCAACAGTATTTAGTTTGATCACAAGCAAGAACAAGCAGCAATTACTAAACTGAACAAGGGCATCTCGATTCCAGAACACCACTTCTAGTCGTTGTCTCATCTCACATGGACTCCAGCAGAACACTAAAACGAATCAAGAAACTGAGGTGGACGCGACGTCGAGGGGCAGCGAGAGGCGCCGTCGACGGGCAGGTGGACGCGGCGTCAAGGCGAGAGGCGGCGTCAAGGGGCAGGTGAGGCGGCGGACGCGCGGCGACGGAGGCAAGATGGGGTAGGCGCGGCGACGGAGGCCGACGGGGACGCGAGGCGGAGGCGCGACGGAGGCCGATGGGGACGCGAGGCGGAGGCGCGACGACGATGGGGACGCGAGGCGGAGGCGCGACGGCGATGGAGAGGCGACAGGGAGGCAGAGGCGCGATGGCGAGGCGACGGCGATTTGGCGGACGGCCGCGCACCCACCAAATTTGGCGGCGGGCGTCGGCAACCTGGACGATGGCGGCTGGTTTAGCGGGTTCCGTTGCAGCGGGTACCGAAGAGATGGTCCGCTAAATTAAGGGTACAGGGTGGCTTAGCGGGTTCTACTGCGGTCAGTCTTAGACTGACCGCAACAGGGTCCTGGAAATGACCCTGAACTGTTAATTAGAGGATCTGGCACCCGCTACCCGTTGCAGCACCATCCGCTAAAACAGCCGCCAATTTCCAGGTCGTCGTCGCCAGCCGCCAAATCTGGGGGTGCCCCGGCGGTCCGCCAAATCGACTCCGCCGCCACCAAATCGAGACGCCTCCCCCGTCGCCGCGCCTCCCCCTTCGCCGCGCCTCGCCGTCGCCGTCACCGCGCCTCCCCCGTCGCCACGCCTTCCCCTTCGCCGCACCTCGCCGTCGCCGTCGCCGCGCCTCCCCGTCGCTGCGCTTCCCCCGTCGCGCCTCCGCGACTCGCCGTCGCGCCTCCACAACGCAAGATCCTGCTCGCTGGAGGCAGTGCTTCCTGCTCGCTGGACCTCGACGCAAGATCCTGGTCGCTGAAGCGTCGATCGACTTGAAAAGACAGGTGCTTTCTTGGCTGCAAAGAAAAGGAAATTTCTGTCGTTGGTGTGTTGTGGATGAACATGTCGGTACTGATGAACGTCTGAACTTGCAAGACTGATCGTTTTAATTGAGGCAATCTGCTTGTTCTTCTCGTGTTGGGTTGCATAATTTATGTCTATTTTCGTTCATTTGGCGTCCCATAGTTCAGCGAAAACATTGCCTAATTGCAAGAAAATGTGTAGGTGGTGCAAGATTGTTCAGTTCTCCGAATGATGAAAGGTTCAGCACTGAATTACTCACACACACAGTCTCTCTGTTATTCAGTTGTCTGAATGATGAAAGGGAAAATGGCACATGTGTTCTCTGAGAACAATTCATATATGAAGCATAATTCGTTCTGAGAATGAAATTTGGAGCACACGTAATACTTGTTGTCTCCACATTAATTGCTGCTGTTGTTGCAAGCTTTCAAGAATCTTGATGAATGCTACTTGATGAATGCATGAATCTTCACCTGTTAGTTTCTGATGCCATGTGAGTTTTGCATTTTGCCCAATTTTCACCTGAAGCCTAAAGTGTGTTTCACAACAGAATGGACAAAACTGAAGTCTGCTTGCCCTGCAGGTCTCTGAACATTTGCTTGCAAGCTCTCAGCGATCTGTGCTAGCTAGATTTTTGCTTGTGGCCTTAATTAAATATTCTCTGCTCCGGCTTAGCTTTAGTAATCCCTAAAGAGATTTTTGTTTTCTCCCATGTGCATGCCAAAGAGATAGTGTTAAATTAATCCTTGTTCAGTTTTTTAGTCAGTTCAGAGATACATGAAGAGAAAATGAAAAAGTTCAGAGATACATACCATTTTCAGTCAGAATGCTGCTTGTTCAGTTTCAGTCTTGCTGCTTGTTCAGTTTCAGTCTGGTCTTTTTGATTCATTTTGATCCAACTAGTTTCACTTAGTTTCTCGTTGCCAAGTCAAGTTTCAGTCAGTTTGTCAAGTCAAGTTGAAGCAAAAAAACACAGCTAGTTTCAGATAGATACACAGTTATATTGTTGACATTTTTTCCATTGTTATTCGCTTATTCTGTACGATGTCCATGTTACCATGTATTGTAAACCAGGTGATTATTGGTAACAGAAAAGGCTACATGGCTACCATACATGTTTTGAAATGTATATATGTTTTTCTGAAATTATATATGCTTTTCTGCCTAGACCTTTGCCTGTTCAGTTTCAGTGAAATGCCCAAGATATCTGAACTGCTGCTATATTTATTCTTTAACTGAACTCTAGCCTGCATTTTTTGTGTTGTACATGACTGAACTCTAGTTCATGCCAAATCTAGTCTGTTCCTTAAATCCATTCCATGCTGATTTATATACAGTGATGATACTCAATGTCGACTGAATTTTCTCTTCAACTATGTAGGATTGAGTTGTTCAAGGAAACTGAAGTGGAGAGTTTAGTTAGAGTTCAATCATATCTTTCATTTGACAGATACTTGATATTTATCTGAGTTCAAGCTATTATATGGAATTTCTGTGAATAAATTCCATGTTGAATAAATGAACACAAATGAACTCTTCTCATGTGAATAAATTACAAAGTTCAAAGAGGGAAAATTACATTGAAAATTACAAAGTTGAAAGAGGGAAAATTACATTGAAAATTACAAACTTCATGAACAAAGGAATGTTCACATGTGCAGCTTGCCATGCTCTTTTCACCTGTGCAGCTCGACATCACAGGTTTCTTCATGAACAAAGGAATGTTGCGTCCCTTTGCAGTCTTGGTGGCGGAGAGGGAAAGATTGATTCAAAAGATTGATACCTCGGCACGAACGGAGAGGGAAAGATTGATTCAAAAGATTGATGCGGTGGAGCAGGTTGAGCTCCTGCCGGAACGCGCGCAGCCGCCGAGCAGGTTGACCAGTGGAGACCCTTCACGGCCACGGGAGCGCAGCCGCCGAGCAGGTTGACCAGGGCCTCGCCAGGTAGAGGACGCTGGAGCCTCCCCGCCCCGTCGAAGCCACGGCCGCCTCGTCGAACCCGCGCCGCGCCGCCACCTGGAGCTGGACGGCGCCCCGCCGAGCCACGGCGAAGGACAGCGCGGCGGAGAAGTGGAGGAGGGGAGCTCGCCGCGCCGGAGGCCGGGAGAGCGCGGTCCGGCGGAGGGCGCCGTGGAGCGCTGGAGCAGGGGAGCTGGGAGCAGGCGGCGGCGGGCAGGGGATGGAGGAGCGGATACAGTTCCATGTTGCAATGAAGTGCAATTTGGAGGATGTAATCTTTTACAGGAAAGTTAGAATATTCTTTTAGAGGATGAAAAATAGAGGTTATTGTTGCGGTTAGTCTTAGCCCATATGTCAAAGAGCTCCATCACGCTATTCCTCAATCAAATGCAAATCGTTTTTTCCACCTACAAAAACGTGCACGACGAAACAAGCCATCCGCACATGGCCGATCCATTTATCCATTTTTCATGCACCGTGTCCACCGATCCCTTGACTCCTCACATGAGTCGAGTCGAGTCGGGTGGGCGTACAATCACGGACGATCCGACACACAGCCAGCGGTGAACCCGGTCCATGTGGCACGGCTGTGTCGGTGACTCCGTTCCTGGCTTCCTGCCCACCTCCCCAAGCGGTCAGCCACTCCGAGCTGGACACGTAGCTCCAGGCCCACTTGGCAGCCGTGCGGGTGGCGCGAAGCAGAGTCGCGGCCGGGCATGCCCTCTTCCCCGCCTCCTTTATTTAGACGACACCCACCCGAGCGGCGGGAGACCACGAGACGCCATCATCGGAATCTTCTTTGGAGTCACGGCTCCTTCCTCCTCTCCCTCTCGCCCAAAAGTTGTTGGACCCCCGGCCCGCGCCATGGAGGACGCGCAAGGTGCGTTTCGCTTTCTTCCTCCTCCTCCTTCATCATAGTTCTGGTGATCCCTCGGCGATGGCCGACGGACGGGTGCGATATGTGGTTGTTTTGGTTCTGGTCCTGCCCCCTTTGTCCGGGGAGATTGGGTTTCGGGTTCTGCTCCTCTGCGATGGGATAATGTGGTTGGGATCGATCGAACCGTATAGCGGATTGCGGTAGCCATGAGCGAGATTCGGAATTGTGTTCTCGATTCGAGTTGCTTGAGCTGAATACCGGCAGGTAGAGTAGAAATGTCGTAAGAATTCTGGAAAAAGATCGTTCCAATCTTAAATAACGTGTTACGTACGGTGCCTCAACTCTGATGGGTTATTTAACAGTTTGTCACTCTCTTTTAACTGCTCGTGAAAGTTATAGTATTGTCCTCAACTTTATGCACATGGTGTTGGACATTATGCCGTGGCGTACGTGCTGGCTCTGTTCTTAGTGAACCAACTCTGCTCTGTAGCTGTCATGTTTTCATTTTTTGCCTTTCATTTCCTTTTCAATAGGATCTGATGCCAAAGGGTAGTTATGCGGTAGGTGGTCTCACACGCATGTGTTATCTCAACCTTTCTAGATGCTCTCCCGGTCTCCCCATGCCTCACGCATATACCTACACTATTGTCAGGTGGCTGGCTTCCTGGCCTGTCCCTTGTCATACCAGCCTGCCATATTGTATATATTGAAAAACACACACGATTAGAATATATAAGGCATGCCATCTTGGAACGATCTTTTTCGTTACTAAAATGGATCATTGGCAGTTGGCACCACGCTGTCTGTGATCCACAATCCTTCCAGATATATCCCGCCACCGAATAAAATGCCAAATGGATGATGATTTTTGCTATCTTAGAAAGTATCACTATGAATTAGTAATAAATGGTACTGAGAAGAACAATGGTACTAAGATTAGCAGCCTGGAGAGTGCCAAGAAATTGGAAAAGACTTCTGTGATCACAAATGGGACAGTGATAGAACTTTCAGCCTGAATATGTTCAGGTTTGATGGAGGTGATGAAATGATGATCTGTCTGCAATTGTGCCATAGTACTAACCATTAGTTTAATAGAAGTGTGTATTCAGAATTATGAGCAATGTGTCTTTTCTTGATTATCTTTCTTTTATGATTTAGACTCATTTTGCTGACATACTATTTGAACCAATCACGGTGCCTTTTCGTACCTCTGAAACCTGATTTAGATGCAGATCCATGCCAAGCTTATTCCTAGACGTTTCTTGGGTTCTCCCGAACTTTTATCTTTGCCACATCAGTCTATCTGTTTTTATTCTTTTGAAAATTACATCAAGCTATATGCATAGCATTATAGCAATAAGGCATGAAAGCTTGAGATGCAATTCTCAGTGAACTAAATGGAGTAGATACTCCTTGGCACCATGCTCTCAGTATTGCCTGTTATACTCCTTACAAATATGTCCTGCCACCAAAGCAAGCGCCTCATGGACGATGTTTGTTCTTTGCTTACATAGGCATGAAGAGAGAACAAATAATGGCTGAAAAGAATGGTTTCTTTTATTCCTGCATTCTAGGGTCTTAACTGTATGTTAACTTCGTTCATTTGAGTGGAAAAACGATAGAAATATTCAACCTGGATGAGCTGAAGTTTACTGAGATGATGAATTGATAATCTGAATTATGCCATAATACTAATCCATTATTTTTTAACAAACATCATATGTCAAAAATGAGTAATGTACTGAATTGCATTTTGTGACTTATAGCTTGAAAAAAAGTCCTACAGCTTGCTTTTATGCTTTATAGAGTTCTAGGCATATTTCTGCAACATCTTCAAAACAAATGCATCTTTTCTTGCCTGAAACCTGGTTTCTCTGTGGTAGGACGTAACATTGCAAGAGTATGGAGGAAATGTACTGAAATTGTGGCAAAAGTCATTTCTGCTAGAGTCAACCATTTTTGTGTTAATAGATATTTTTCTATTGCCTAATGATGTTTTATGGTCCCTTTTACTGTAGTTGTGGAGTCGAAGGATGGAACCATCTCGGTCGCCTCTGCATTCGCCGGTCATCAGGAAGGTAAGAACAATGCTGTAGTGGTGTTTTTTCATCTAGGTTTCTTAGTTATAGTTGCACAACCTTACTTACACAAGTTAACGTGTTGCATCTTTGAGCAGTAATTTCTACTGTCGCAGTTCTAACTGCTTTGTGGATTTACTTTATTTATGGATTGCAATACAAATTAGAATTTTGGCAAATTTCACAGCTGTACAAGACAGGGACCACAAATTCTTGACAAAAGCAGTTGAAGAAGCATATATAGGAGTTGATTGCGGCGACGGAGGTCCTTTTGGTGCAGTTGTTGTCCGTAATGATGAAGTAGTAGTTAGCTGCCATAACATGGTTCTGAAGCACACTGATCCAACTGCACATGCTGAAGTAACTGCAATTAGAGAGGTAAATTGTTTTGTGGCCACTGTCATCAGTCGGTCTTGGTGCAATTATCAACCCATTGACAAGGTTTCTGCAATTTTTGGTATGTTTCAGGCTTGCAAAAAGCTGGGAAAAATTGAGCTTTCCGATTGTGAAATTTACGCATCCTGCGAGCCATGCCCAATGTGCTTCGGCGCTGTTCACCTCTCCCGGATCAAGGTACATACTTTACTTACTGATTGATTACTTCTTAACCCAATAGAAATAGTTGATCATGTATTCATGTTAAATAACACTCCCGTGCATTTTTGAATGCAGAGATTGGTTTATGGAGCCAAGGCTGAAGCTGCTATTGCCATTGGGTTTGATGACTTCATTGCAGATGCTTTAAGGGGCACTGGGTTCTATCAGAAGGCTAACTTGGAAATCAAGAAGGCTGATGGCAATGGAGCACTGATCGCTGAGCAAGTCTTTGAAAAGACCAAGGAGAAGTTTCGGATGTACTGATACTGATGCAGGGTGAAGACAGATTTCAGAATTGTACAATGCTCATTCTGAAGGAATAATATAATGCTCAAATTTCTTTTGTTTCCGGAACTGTCAATTCAAATGTTTGACACCTGCATTCCTTGTAAAGAGACACAAGGCGATACTTCGCAGTTGCTTAATGTGCAGTTGACGAAATTTACTATACTTTCTAATATGCTTTAGAAGTGTTTGGAGTATGAGTTAGCAGTGAATTCCATGTGTTTCAAGGTGCCAGCGCTGATTGAGGTCACAGCTTATCCTGACTAGGGCACTTTATTCAACAGAGATCCAACTCGATCAGCGTGGAACGTGCAGCACCAGCCTTTTGAATTTGCACTCTGAGGTTCAGAAAGTTATAATGAAAATTGCATGCAAGCAGAAAACATTAATAGGTGCGAATGTGTGATCTGTTTGCGTTAAAAAAAAAGTGTGATCTCTGTGCGCAAACAGCAAACTTCGAATGTACTAACAGTCAAAATCGAGAGACTTTGAACGTTTATAAACTCAATAAGGGAAACTGGAATCTGATACAAGGGAACATCTTTCGAATAGTGATGTCCAGGCGGTCATACATATATTCGGTCATATGTGTTGTATTCACTCCGTCTCAAAATACTTACATTCTAGCCATATAAAATTTTCCCAAACTATTTGACATTCTCACTTCCCGAGACATCTTTCGCTCTTTCCAATACACATCTATCTCCATCTCTCTCATTCTAGTTTTCTTCGCACCCACATTTTTCCACCTCTTCTTAATCCTCGCGCCTTAGGACTACAATGCCAACTATATTGAGACGGAGAAACTATTACACAACCTGATTCTTAAAACGGTTTTCAGTCATCTCGATAAGATCAGAGGAGACTAAGCATTATGTAAGCAAACAACGAGACACCTACCCCATTTGTGCCCATCACCATCATCCAATATTTTACTCGTGTGCCACGCCGGTGCTCCCCCCTGCAGAGGCGCTCCTCTCTCTGCTCCTGAGAATGGCATCCATGGAGATGGAGGCGTCCCCGGGTATGCACGTTTCATTTTCTTCCATTCGCAGTAGTACTACTCATCTGGACTGAATCTAGCAGTTTTAGATTGCCGATTCCTTGGTTCCTTAAGTTAAGGTTCTTTGAGTTCTTATAACACCTCGGGGGGGGGGGGGGGGGGGGGGGGGGGGGGGGGGGGGGGGGGGTGTTTCAATTCTGACTTGAGATTTGGGTTGTCAGACACAGCTGGTCAGGACAGGGACTACAGATTCATGGAGAAGGCCGTGGACGAAGCTTACCGGGCAACCGAGTACGGCGACGGAGGCCCGTTCGGGGCAGTTATCGTCCGTGACGGTGAAGTGGTAGTCAGCTGCCATAACATGGTTCGGAAGAACACGGATCCATCGGCGCATGCAGAAGTAACTGCAATAATAGAGGTAATCTACATGTGCTCAAGTGAACTGCTCACAGCAGATCTCAGATCCTACTTCTGCCTCGCATCATCCTAAATAATCTGTTGACGTTTCAGGCTTGCAAAAAGCTTGGAGAAATCGACCTCTCAGCCTGTGAGATCTACGCGTCCTGTGAGCCCTGCCCGATGTGTTTGGGCACAATTTATTATTCCAACATCAAGGTTCATACACAAATGCCCCATAGATTGTTGTAGGATCTGAAAAAGTTTGTTCTAGAGCAAAACAAGAGAGGAGCCCAATATGATCATTGGTCCTTCTGCCCTGCATAACGTGGTGTATGGAGCCAAGGCTGAGGTCGCCGTTGCCGCTGGGTTTGACTCCGCCGTCCCGGACGCTTTTATCGAGTACTACCAGAAATCCGGCATCAAGATCAGGCAAGCCGAGGGCGACGCGGCGCGGATCACCGAGAAGGTCTTTGAGAAGGCGAAGGGGAACAAGATCCGGATCAACTGATGTTTTGGAGAGGCAGAGGGGACAGACAGGTGCATGAAAGTTGAAAGGCTCATTTCATTTGTGAAACACTTCACTTGTAGTCAGTGCTGCGAGCAGTCGCAGAATTAAGCGGCGTCATAATATGGCCCTGGTTGTTTGGACTAGAGCCTGTTGAGCTTTTAAAGCTTTAGAAAAGCTCACTCAAGTGACAACACATTTTTTTTACGAAAAGAGAATTTCATTAATGTTGAAGCATATTACATTCCTTAATTACAAAAACATCCCAATCAACGCCAACTCTATTGATAGGAGACAACAAACCTTAAAAGAGTCGTAAATTCTACCATCTACGATCACCATCCCAGACAGATATGCCACGGATGAAAACTCCGATCTGGTGTATATTTGATATCAAAAAACTATGGCAGCGACACGGGCCCCAGGTGAAGGAGAGTTTATACGGAGCGGACCTTAGATCTACAACCTCCTACCCATCGTCGTCGCCGATGCACCATGTCGTCCTGTCTGACAATAGAGGCAGCTGCCGATCCGAAATGGGAAGCCACGATGAACTCGGTAGTTGCACGTGGGTGGCGAAATCAGGTCGGTTCTAGGAAAAAGGAGCAATGTCGTCTTCGTATTCAAGAAAAACAAAATTTATGTTTTCATGATGGTCTGACAGAACGACAATTACTTAGATATGTACACATCGCCTCTTATTGCTGATAAGGAGCGAATACCTCCGTTGCATAAAACAAAGAGCGAATACAGCATTGAGTAAAAATCAAGGGCGCTGCTGGCGAAGACTTTGTGCAATAATTGGAGAAAGTGGAAAACAAACTAATTGGAGACAAAGGAAGATAAAACAAAGACCGTGAATTAAATTATTTTTTTCTTCTGATCAACAAGCCAATCGTAGGAACGTGCATTGTCGAGCTGGGATGTAACATCCTTTGACAATAGATGAATAGAGCCCGATTGAAATATTCATAAATTAATAAGATTTAGTTCGAATCCATTGTTCTAATATCTGCTGGATCCAAGATGGGTTGTTCCATTCTGAGTTGGCACAATGGAGCGTCATATTTTTAAGAAAATTTGCCAAAAAAAACTGTTATATCTTTACAAAAAAGTGCAGCCCCCCTCGGATCTATATAGATTTTATTTGTTCGATATATATCAAATGTGTCGTAACCCATATTTTCAGATATTCCTGAGATTTAATTACGTATTTACAGAAGACTTGTATTACACGAAAGAGGACTTGTAGAGAGACTTCAAATATGTTATTATAGATCGGAAGCCTTGTAGAATAAGGTAAAGACTCTTAGAGGCGGTAACAGGTCTATAAATATACATGTAGCCCCCCGATGAGGACGTATATGATGTTTTTGTAACTCTAGCAGAGGCATGGCCACATTCAACACGCCCCATACTGGACGCCTAAACCAGTCTAAACCCTCTGTGTGCCCTGTATTGTTCTCTGATTGTTCCTTGCTCCCTCATCCAAATATTTGTCATTCTCCCGAATAATCGGGCGACGACAAAATGAATTCAGTTCTAAATTTGACGTCAATACATTGCAGTATCAAATGAATCTTTTTAAGGTAATGGGAAGGCCCGCCAAGCTCAATGAGCCTAAGCAGCATCGTCTTCCTCCCGTGGCCATCTTCTTCCTTACTCCTATAAATCCATTGACCACAATCCATGCTTAGTTGCAAGCCAAAAAGGTAGCGTTCCTCTGTAGCCCAGCAAATCCAAGGGTAGACGTGTTCCATAGTTGTTTTGTTAGAGCAGAGCCGTTTTTAGGCTGAAGCAGGCACAAACAGCCCTAAATCCGTGTGTGCATGCTCGCACCAACCTTCTGAATTTGCAGTCTTCACTTATGAAATCTGATAAAAAGTATAAGCAAACAGGAAACAAAGATATGTGTGAAAGTGGGGTCACTGTTGGGCATAAAAATGTATGCAGATTTCGCTAACAGTCAATTTGGAGAAAGTTTGAACGTTAAAACTCAAAAGGTAAAGGGAATCTGATCCAATGAAATATGTTTCTTTCTAATTGCATTGTCCAAGCTACCACAGTGGGATATTTCAGTTATACATATATTTATAAGATGAAAATAGTTTTCAGCCTCTGAGTTCTTCTTATTACATGTTTTTCAGTCATCTGACTTAGATCAAAGGGAACAGAATGCTTACGTAGATACTATGGGAGACAGAGCACCAGACAGCTAACAGGCCCATGTGTGCCTTGTCCAGTCATCACCATTATCTCAGCCCATCGAATATTATTCGCGTGGCCACGAGTCAGGTATTGCTCCCTATATAGTATATATACTCCCCCCCCCCCCCCCCCCCCCCCCCCCCCCCTGCAGACGCTACTCTCATCTTCTCCTCACAGTGGTATCCATGAAGATGGAAGCAACCCCGGGTATGAACATTTATCTGGCTTCCATGCGTAGTACATCTGAATTGAATCTAGCAGTTCTACTCCGCCATCTTTGACTCTGTTTTTGTGTTCTATTAATCTCTCAATTATAGTTTTGGCTTGAGATTTGTTCTTTCAATACAGCTTGTCAGGACAGGGACTACAGATTCATGAAAAAGGCCGTTGACGAAGCTTACCGAGCAGTGGAGAGCGGCGATGGATTCCCTTTCGGAGCAGTCGTTGTCCGTGATGGTGAAGTGGTAGTCAGTTGCCATAACATGTTTTATAGGAACACGGATCCGTCGGCACACGCTGAAATAACAGCAATAAGAAGGTAAACTAGCTACTTCATTTGATCTGGATCACCAGTTACTCTCTACTCCTGTCTCCTGGTGCCATCGTTATACTGCCTAGAAAAGCAGTTCCCTAAACTGAGAAGAGGAATCTGCATCCAACCTCTGCCTCACATGATCCTGATCTGTTCACGTTTCAGGCTTGCAAAAGGCTCGGAAAAGTTGACCTCTCAGACTGTGCAATCTACGCATCATGTGAGCCCTGCCTGATGTGTTTCGGCACAATTCATTATTCTAACATCAAGGTTCATAAACCAATGTCCCATTGTTAGTTTTTTTCTCTTTTCTGAACTGAAAGAAGCTCGTTCAATAACCAAATAAATAAGGCACACTAAATAGCTGGAGATGCTTTGGTCGCTCACTCGTTTCTACTATGCAGAATGTGGTGTATGGAGCCAAGGCTGAGGTCGCTGTTGCCGCTGGGATTGATGCCTTCATCCCAGAAGGTTTCGTGGAGTACATTCAGAAATCCGGCATTAAGGTCAGGCAGTCCGAGGGCGATGCGCGCCGCATGGCTGAGCATGTCTTTGAGAAGACGAAAGGGACCTCTCACCATCATTAAGAGAACCAAGGACACACCAAGCTCGGCATCTCATGGAGTGGAGTGCCTCCGCCGAGCTACATGGTGTACGCTCCTAAAATTTACGTTAATTAATTCATGCAGCTTATGGGCCTGAAAGTTGTATCTCGTTCTTTATATAATTCAGTTCGGCTGTTGTTTCAAATTCCCTAATCAGGCACTTGATGCCCACTTTCTGTCTCGTATGGAAAGTTGTACGCTGTGTCTCCTAGTGAATTACTCCATAGACAATGCAAAAATTAATGTATCATTTGTATGTTGGAACACGAGGGGACTGAATAATGTAAACAAGTTTGATTTGGTTAAAAACTTATTCTGTTCACACAAAATGAACTTGTCCATGATACAAAGAGACGAAGTGTCGATGCTATGAAAATGCTAAGATGCAGAAGGACACGTACCCCCACTCTTTTGTTTTTAGCAACAGAAAGAAGTTTCTGTTTACATGTTCACCTGAATTCTAAGATGCTACGAAAATGTTAAGATGCAGAAGGACACAAAACGCTGATTTCACCATGGCCAGCGACACAATCTTCACCTGAATTCTTCACTATTTACATGTTCTTAGACATTTGTGTTTTATTTCGAATGAGACGTATACATGTTTCCAAGACAATTTACTTGATTTTTCTCGAACTCACAAATAGATCGGAAAAACTATTACCGTCAACTATTGTTACATCAAGCATCTCATTCTCATGTGACTGAGATTTTGCTAATTCTCAGTCACTTTTTTTAGTCATTGAATTTTGATCCAACCACCCAAATTTTTCATTCATTTGTGAAAAAAAAAAAATCTTTGGAGAAACGTAATTGTTCCGGCAGTGCAGTTTCGTTGTTCCAACAGTATGTTTTGATTGTTCCAAAAATGTGTCTGAGATATTCAAAATCTTCACCTGAGATCTAGCGAATCTCTTTATAATATCGGCATTAGTGGCTGGACGTGTCCATGCGTTCACTCAACGATGTGATTAAGGGTGTCAAAAAAAAAACGATGTGATTAAGACTATTTACCAAGTTATTACCCTCCTGCCATAAGTTATTATAATTTTATTTCATACTTTGCTCCTCTGTTAATCAACGTTCCATAATGATTTTGGTACCTCCAGGTACCTCACAAACACCGCGAAATGTCTCTTAAACATGGCACTAAAATAGCTGAAAATGATTGGTTGTTCTAATGTGGTGTATGGAGCCAATCCAAGGCTGAGGTTACCTCTGCCGCTGGGTTTGATGCTTCTCTCCCTGAAGCTAAAAAACTAGCTAAAGAATCCGGGCACAAGATTCGGCCCAAATCCCGGGGCTTTATGCTTTTGACCATGTTGACAACGAGTCCAAGACCTCAAACAAGAGAACATTCTTCTCTCTCTCAAAGAAAAAGAAGACCCAACAAACAAATTCTTTCGGCCTTCCCTTGTCCGCTTTGGTCTGGCTCCCCCGGCCCGATTCCCCGAATGCCATGATTGGAGTTGGAGATGATAGGTATCCTAATCCTGCTGCTGTCTGCTGCTCTGCCGATTGCTGACGAAACGAGAGGAATCCCTTCTCGCTCCGCGAATCAGCCGGTGAGTCAGGTGTTGCTCCATTTCTGCGTTCACCTGTTCTTGATTATTTGTCTCCTCAATGAGTTCTATCCGTATTGACCTCTTCGTTGGTGTCGGTCGCGTGCAGTTCTTGTAGCTCAAATCTCAGGGTTTCTCGCTGGCGGCGCAGCTCTGTTGATGGGAATTCCATAGCTGCTGGCAAAAGAAGGGACGAACAGGACGCCTCGTTCCCGGAGAAGGATGAGTAGATCTGCAATTGTAAGCCATCAATTTAATTTCCTACAGAATCGCGTTTTTCTGTAACTGGTGATTCGGTTTTTTACTCAGTTCCTTTTGCTGAGTGGGGATTAAGTGGGTTCTCCAAGTACTATAGTAAATTTTTTTTCTTGTTGCCAAATTATGATGATTAATTGGGAAAAGAGAAGAAATTAATGAAACGAAACTATGCAAAATTTGGCGGTGTCATGGGAGTTCAAACAACCCGGGGATTCGCAATGTGATGACTGATGAGACCTTGCTAGTAGGGACGTACTATGCTGCTTCAGTCTCTTAGGGCCACAAGCTATTATCTATGCTTCATGTCCATGCTCCGAACTTGCAAAAAACAACATAAGTTTCTTCTTATGATTTAGTTTCCTCTCTTCTGATATCCAAATTTAGCTTTAATCCTTTTAATACAAACCTTTGTAAGGATAAATCATATGGATGGAGCTAAAAACTGAATAATGCAGACTGAGCTCTTTCTCACCAATCGTTAAAAATCAAGAAAGTTTCAAGAATGGGATGGCTACTGACGCTGTTGTTTGGAATTTTTTGCAGAATTTCCATGTCCTTTTAGTTTTTGCCACTATTGTTGTTCAGATCCAATGGGCTAGTGTAGCTGGCATGTACTGCGATGACTTGACAGCAACTGTCGAGAGGCCCCACAGTGCCTCAGTGACTGATTTTGGTGCTGTTGGAGATGGTGTCACTCTTAACACAAAAGCATTTCAGAATGCTATATTCTACCTCAATTCATTTGCAAAAAAGGGAGGGGCGCAGCTTTTTGTGCCTGCTGGAAGATGGTTGACTGGGTCTTTTAGCCTGATCAGCCATCTCACACTGTCACTGGACAAGGACGCGGTTATTCTTGGATCAACAGTAAGATGACTTCATGAATGGTTTGTAGACCTACTTTTGAAAGTGATTTCTGTCTTGCCTCATCACTGTAAACCTTCGAGTTTTATGCTGTACCAGAACCCCCAAATTTATAATCAGCTCAACAGTTTTTCTCGCACCAGCCGAGCTTTTTAATCAGCCCAACATTTCATTACTATACCTAGAATGCTCTGTGAATAAAAATCATTTAATGGCTTACTATATATATTTTATCTTGATGATCAAATTCAACTGAATTAATGGAACTATATATTTTATTTCAATGACTAAATTCAACTAACATTGAATGCAGTTTTTTTCGTATGATATCCTCATGAGACATTTGCAGGATTCATCTGACTGGCCGGTTGTTGATCCTCTTCCATCCTATGGGCGTGGGAGAGAACTCCCTGGTAAAAGACACCAAAGTTTAATATTTGGATCTAATCTTACTGATGTAATAATAACTGGTAAGTTCCATCGTCGTCATTACCCGCTTGATTTAGCACTGTTTTAATCTGCTGGCACATGATACGGTATCAATGTGCTCTTTTCAGGCGCCAATGGCACCATTGATGGCCAAGGGGCAATTTGGTGGGATTGGTTTCACAACCACACATTGAATTATACTAGACCACCGCTTGTTGAACTAATGTATTCCACTAGAATTGTTATTTCCAATCTAACATTTGAAAATTCTCCATTTTGGAATATCCATCCTGTATACTGCAGGTTCTTTTCTAACACCCCTTGTTTTATTATTGAACTGTCACTAATTGCAATTGTAGATTTATCATTTATTTAGAGTGTTTTTTTTTGTTCACATAAACAGCCAAGTTCTTGTCCAGCATCTCACGATCCTAGCACCTATCAGTTCACCAAACACTGATGGCATTGATCCAGGTGTGCTTGATTTCTCGAGCTTTGGGTTGCTTATGACGCCCTGAATTTTTATTCCTCAATTCATAATTGTTTATGACCTTCTGTTCTCCAACTAGCAGTTTGTTCTTACTAAAATTGTACACTTTCTTATTCAAAATTGCAGGGCTGTTCCGTTCAAAAAAAAAATTGCAGGGCTGTTTTTCTTGATCTAGGAACTGATGTAATAATAATCATTTTGTCAGCTTTCTTATTCAGAATTGCAAGGGCAAAAACAAATATCATTAATATTAATTATGTAACTCATTTTGGCAGCATTTTGAAGCTCCCCACCTCTTGCTTTCAGTTTTTTTTATCCTTGCTTTTACTTTGTTTGGTACTTACGCAACTTGAAACCCATCCAGATTCATCTACAAATGTCTGCATTGAAGATTGTTACATCAGAAATGGTGATGACATTGTCGTAATCAAGAGTGGATGGGATGAATATGGCATTTCTTTTGGTCACCCAAGCTCCAACATTAGCATCCGCAACATCACAGGACAGACAAGGAGCAGTGCTGGAATCGCATTTGGAAGCGAGATGTCAGGTGGCATATCCAATGTCCGAGCAGAGGGCATCCACATAGTCAACTCAGTGCATGGGATCAGGATCAAGACGGCCCCAGGGCGCGGAGGATATGTGAGGAACGTGTACGTTGCTGATGTGAGCATGGACAATGTTTCCATAGCCATAAGGATCACTGGAAATTACGGAGAACATCCTGACGATGGCTATGACAAGAATGCACTCCCTATCATAAGCAACATAACTATCAAGGATGTCGTGGGTGTCAACATTGGTGTTGCGGGATTGCTGCAGGGCATCCAGGGGGACAACTTCAGCAATATTTGCATATCTAATGTTTCCCTCAGTGCCAGATCTATTAATCCATGGAATTGTTCGCTTGTCGAAGGGTATTCAAACTCTGTGTCCCCAGAAATATGCGAGCAACTTAGACCCAACCTTGGGCTCGGACAAGTGTGCTATGATGGTAATAGCTATCCAGCAGCAACTATACAACCGCAGGCGCCACAGAAGTCAGGTGCAAGCCGGCTGGTAAATCCGTTCCATAAATTGGCTTCTTTGTGAGGTAACCTAGAATGTATCTACTTCTCGCATTTATTTTGTTGAATTTCTTGCCGTTTGCTAAGATGGATGTTGTCTTGTTCGAATGTATCTCTTTCATGACCTGTCTTTGTGTATTCTTTGTAAATAAAATAAGCATATCTGGTTTGAGATTGTGCCATCGTGTTGTGTTAATGGTCTGGATTGTTCTTCTTGTAATTAACGAATATTGAACTTTGTTGGGGGAGGCCCACTGTGTCCCCTCCCCCTGGCCCAAAGGCCTGGCCTGCTACGAAGCCCATCAAGGCCCAAGATAATATATATTATAGGATAGGCCCATGTACGATGGCCTCTGGCCCACTAGGGTTAGGGAATCTCACCTTGTAATAAGGAAATGACCATAGTGCCCTGGAGGAAGGCCAATATGGTACTTGTAATTCTAGGGTTGTAGGGGTGTATCAGCCTATAAATACCCCTCTACCACCCTCAAGGCAAGGCATTCAATACAAGCTCTTAATTACCTACATCTCTAGGCTCTTGTTTGGTCCCTTCCTAGGTCCTTCCCAGGGGTCCCTCACTTGTGGTAGACCCTTGGAGGATCCCCCTTCTACTATTGTGGGCTTGTAACCACAACAGTTGGCGCCGTCCGTGGGGATCGAACAAGAAGCCACGGCGAGATGACTAAGAGGGCTGAAAAATCAAAAACTGACCTTCCGGCAGGAGGTACCCGGAAGACCAGGTCGGCGGCTTCGGACGAAGGCGTCGACCCACCGCACCTTCTCCAACGGCTCGACGCTTCCTTCGGCCTCGACGCTCCCTTCGGCATCGGACCCGGTGGTGCCACCTTCGGAAAACAACGCAACCAACGCCAACCTTCCAGCGGTGGAGGAAGGGGCCGAAGGCGCCGAAGGCTCCTCCGAAGACGAAGAAAACATCGACACGGGCGAAATCGAACGTCGTGACGAAACGATGGAGCCACCTCGCAGGAACGCCGAAGCCGAAGCGCGGAGCCAGAGGGGGCTGGCCGAAGCCGTGGCCGAGGAGCAGCGTCTGGCGGAGCTCCAGGAGGCATACAACCGCGAAGCTCGCGAAGCCGACGAACGACTGCTGAGGCAGCGCGCCCTCGAGAACTTCGATCGCGACGAAGAAACATATCGCCTCCGAGCCGAAGCCGCCCGTCGACAGCAGGTTCACCTCCAAGCGCAGCTGAACACCCTTCGACGCACCGGTCGCCGGGAGGCCGAGACTCCGGAACACCGCCAAGAACGCGACGAGAGGCGCACACACTCCAGCGGAAGCAAGCGTCACGCGAGCTCCTCCGACACAAACCAACCGCTTTCCGCGCGGCTACAATCGGTGGCATGGCCCCGGAAGTTCATCTCGGCGAAGCTGCCAACCTTCGACGGCACCTCCGACCCCCGCGAGTTCTTCATCAGCTACGAGACCGCCATCGAGTCGGCAGGGGGCGACGACGACATCAAGGCCAAGGCCTTCGTCCTCGCTTCGAGCGGGATCGCCAAGACATGGTACACCAAGCTACCGGCGAACAGCATCTACTCATGGGAGCAGCTTCGGGACCAGCTCCAGATCCACTTCCAAGGCAATTACGCCGCGAAGGTCACGGCGGCAGACCTTCAGGCGTGCAAGCAGAAAGACGGCGAGTCACTGCAAGACTACACCCGGCGCTTCATCCACCTCAAGTGCCAGGTGGAGGGAGTACCAGACTCGATCATCATCGAAGCCGTCACCAAGGGCATGAGCCTGTGCCCGGCGAGGTCCGAGATCCGAAGGACCGAGCCGAAGACCTGCACCCACCTGTTGCAAATCCTGGAGGCACATGCACGTGCCGATGAAGACTTCCGGCGCGAGAAGGAGGCGCGAGCAAGCCAAAAGAAGAACGACCGGGGGAAGCGTCACAGCGACCGAAGCGACGACCCCCCGGATGATCGCCGAGGCCACCGCTCCCAGCGCCGAGAGGTCAACAACATCGACAACTCCCGAAGCCGGAGCCCGCAGAGGACGGACAATCGCTCCGGTGGCTCGCGAAACAACTCGCGGCACTCCGACAACGGTCGCCGATACAACAATCGAAGCTCTCGCGACCCATACTGTGAGGTGCATGGCGTCAATCAGGGTCACACGTCGAAGCAGTGCCCCCAAATCGCCGCCTTGCGTGAGGCGAGGGAGCGCCGCGATGCCGACGCCGCGCGAGGAGTCAACGTCATACATGGGGCTTCCGGAGCGGGCGAGGCCTTGCCCCCGCCTCCGGACCACCACCCAACCAGTCACGTCATCCTGGCCATCACTGGGGGCTCCAGTCAGCCATACGCCTCGAAGAGGCAGCGTCGCGACTACGTGCGAAGGGTTAACCACGTGGCCGCCCATCCGCCATTGGCCCAATGCCGCTGGTCGCACGTACCGATCACCTTCACTCAGGCCGACCTTCGCCCGATGGAGTACCCGCACAAGGACGCCTTCGTGATCACCGCCAACATGCGCGGGACGGAGGTCCGTCGCGTGCTTATTGATGGCGGCAGCTCCGCTGATGTCATCTTTATCGACGCCTTCAACCAACTGGGCATCCCCCGATCTGAGCTACGGGCCTCCGACAGCCCCCTCGTCGGCTTCGGGGGAGAGCCAATTCACGCCCTCGGGAGCGTGAAGATCGCAGTTTCCTTCTCCGGGCCCGCGGGACACCGCACCGAGCTGATCCCCTTCGACGTCGTCGACATGCCCTACGCCTACAACGCCATCTTCGGCAGGGGGCTCATCAACGCATTCAACGCAGTCACCCACCACGGCTACCTCTGCATGAAGCTTCCGGCTCCGAACGGCGTCATCACTGTTTACGGTGATCAACTCGCCGCCCGCCGCATCGAGCATGGCCAAACGCCTGGCCAGAAGCAAGTGCACCCGCTCCGACGCGAGCCGAAACCCGAAACGGTCGAAGCGGCCACACCGACACCCCCGGCCGGCACTCCGAAGGCGCGCGTCGACGGTGAAGTCAAGAGCGTGGTCTTGTCTCCCGATCGCCCCGACCAAGCCGTTCTCGTCGGCGAGGGGCTCCCGCCGGAACTGGAAGCAAGCATCATCGACCTCCTCCGGAACAACAAAGACGTCTTCGCGTGGTCAACCAGCGAGCTCTCCGGAGTGGACCGCAGCATCATCGAGCACAAGCTCGACATCGACCCGAAGGTGACTCCCATCAAGCAAAGAAAGAGGGAGTGGTCGGAGGAAAAGAAAGTGGTGCTTCGGGCGGAGATCCAGAAGCTCAAGGATGCGCAAGTCATCCGCGAGGTGAACAAGTCCACCTGGCTCGCGAACCCGGTCCTCGTCAAGAAACACACCGGCCAGTGGAGGATGTGTATCGACTACACCACCCTCAACAAGGCATGCCCGAAGGACGACTTCCCCTTGGCTCGTATCGACGAGCTGGTCGACTCCACGGCCGGATGCGAGCTCATGAGCTTCCTCGACGCCTACTCCGGGTACCACCAAATATGGATGGCCCCCGAAGACGAAGAGAAGACGGCGTTCAAGACAGACGATGGGACCTACTGCTACGTCCGCATGCCCTTCGGCCTAAAGAACGCCGGAGCAACCTTCTCCAGGGCAATACAGAAGACCCTCGGGGACCAGCTCAACCGAAACGCCGCCGCCTACATCGACGACGTCGTCATCAAGAGCACATCCGACACCGGCCACCTCGGCGACTTGGCCGAAACCTTCGCCAACCTGCGCAAGGTGGGCTTCAAGCTGAACCCGGCGAAATGCACCTTCGGCGTGCGCGCCGGCAAACTCCTCGGCTTCCTCGTCTCGAAGCGAGGCATCGACCCGAACCCGGAGAAGATCAAGGCCATCACCGACATGGAGCCGCCCAAGACCACCAAGGAGCTACAACGCTTCACCGGCAGACTCGCAGCTCTCGGGAGGTTCATTTCCCGCGCCGCAGAGAAGTGCCTCCCCTTCTACCAATGCCTTCGGGGCTCCGGCCCGATGCGCTGGGGGGACGAGCAAGATAAAGCATTCGAAGCAATCAAGTCCTACCTGGTCAAGGCGACCACGCTTCGCCCTCCGCCTCCGAAGGCGCCACTTCTACTGTACGTGTCGGCCGCTCCGGCAGCAATCAGCGCGGTCCTCGTGCATGAAGTCCTCGTCGGCGACAAGCTGGTGCAGCAGCCCATATACTATGTGTCGGAAGCCCTCTCCGGAGCCCGCCTCAACTACAACGTCGTCACCAAGTTGGCGCTCGCCGTGCTGATGGCATCACGGAAGCTGCGCCGGTACTTCGAAGGCCACGAGATCACGGTGCCCACCTCGTTCCCACTGAAGGACGTCCTCGGCAACAGGAACGCGTCCGACACCATGGCCAAGTGGCCCATCGAGTTAGCGGCCTTCGACATCAAGTTCGTGGCTCGTAAAGCCATCAAGTCCGGTATCATTGCCGACTTCATCGCCGAGTGGACACCCGCGCCGATCCCGGAGACGATGCCCCAAGAGCCGCTCTGGACAGTACATGTCGATGGGGCTTGGGGCTCCTCCGGAGCAGGATGTGCTGCCGTCATCACCTCACCAAGCAACCAGAAGCTTCGGTACTCGGCTTCGCTCGCGTTTCCAACGACAAATAACGCAGCGGAATACGAGGGTGTCCTCCTCGGGCTCCGGCAGCTTCGAGCCCTCGGAGCCCGGAGGGTCACCGTCTACACCGACTCCCAGCTCATCGCCGAGCAAGTCTCGAAAGAGTACATGGCCCGAGACCCGGAGATGGCAAGCTACCTCAAGATCGTCCGGAGCATGGAGAAGCACTTCTCCGGTTTCGACGTGAAGAGCATCTCGAGGGTACACAATCAGGAGGCTGATGCCCTTGCAAAGGCAGCAGCAAATCAGCTCCCGGTGCCTCCCGACGCCTTCCACGAGGTATTATCGGAAGCATCCTTCGCTCCGAAGAAACCGGCGTCGGTCATGATCCTGACCGGAGAAGACTGGCGCGCCCCAATTCGAGCACAGCTCGAAGGGCGCTACTGTGCCGATGATCCGGTCGAAGAAAAAAGGATCAAACTGCGCACCCGAAGCTACATCATCTTCAACAACATCCTGTACAAGAAAGGTGTTTCGGAGCCGCTCCTGCGCTGCCTTTCGTTCGACGAAGGCAAAGCGCTCCTCCGCGACATCCACGAAGGCCTGTGCTCATCGCACCTCGCACCTCGGGCCCTCGTCGCCAAGGCGTTCCGGCAAGGTTTCTACTGGCCCACTGCAGCCCGCGACGCCGAAGAACTCGTCCGCACCTGTCCCAGCTGCCAGTGGATGGGAAGGCAATCTCATCGCCCAGCCACCCCGCTCCAGCCAATCCCTCCGGTCTGGCCCCTCGCCCGATGGGGCATCGACATCGTCGGCCCCCTTCCCACCGCTCCCGGCAACCTCAAATGGGCGGTGGTGGGCTACGAGTACTTCTCCAAGTGGATCGAAGCCGAGCCCCTCGCCAAGATCACGGCGCGGTCCGTCCGCAAGTTCTTCTGGAAGAACATCGTCTGCCGCTTCGGCGTGCCGATGCGCATCACCGTCGACAATGGCTCCCAATTCGAGTCCCACCTCTTCAAGGAATACTGCCTCTCCATTGGCGTTCGGGAATGCTTCGTCTCCGTCATCCACCCCCGAGCCAACGGAGCGGTGGAGAAAGCCAACGGCACCGTCTTCGACGGCATCAAAAAATGCCTCCTCGGCCTGCCGAAGGGCAAGTGGGCCGAACAGCTGCCCAACGTGCTATGGTCGCTGCGCACGACTAAGTCAAGGCCGACGGGTTTTTCGCCGTTCCGCCTCCTCTTCGGCGCCGAAGCAGTCACCCCGGAGGAAGTGCAAAACGGCTCACTTCGCACCACTTCGCCGCCGGCCGACGACGAGGACGTGTCCAAGGACCTCCTCGAAGAAACAAGACTCCAAGCAGTCGCCAACTTGAAGCGATACATGGCTTCGGTGGAGAACTCGTACAACCAAAGGGTCAACCCCCGACACTTCATTCCAGGCGACCTCGTCCTGAAGCAAAATATCCACCCGACGTCTGTCGGCAAGCTTAACAGCAAATGGGAAGGGCCCTTCATCATTTACAACTCCATCCGCCCGGGGGCATTCCATCTGATGGAGCTCGACGGGACGCCAGTTCCGAGGACATGGAACGCCGATGCCCTCCGCCGATACTACGTCTAAGGACTTAGCATCCGCCGGCCCCGAAGCCGCGTAGCCTGCGCGCTACAAGATACCTGTATCTTCTTTCGATGTGTTCTTCTTCCTTTCGGCAGTAGGGTGACGATGATCCCCTTAGCTGCATTCCCTAAGGGGCTATGTAACCGGTACCAATGCATGAAATGGAAAATCCTCTTTCGGTGCCCAATTACAAGAAATCCAGCCGGGAGCCGGAGGCCAACTCCGGAACACGCTGAAGCTAGGCACACATAAGACCTAGATTCCGAACCCTAAGGGGAAATCGATGCCGACGCAATAAACCGAGACTCCCATCGGTAACAGTCGAGGGCGGGGCATTCGTTAAAGACCCTGCGAAACGTGCACGAAGCTAAATTAAGTCAATGGGGGGACGCCTCCGACTTAACGAATTTTCGTTCCACCCCCGACGAGCAAAGGGGGACGACGCTCGAAACGAGCTCACTTCCTCGCCGAAAGTAGAGCGACGGAATACCGTCGAGGCTATCCTCGACTTCGACGAATTTTCGTTCCACTCCCGACGAGCAAAGGGGGGACGACGCTCGAAACGAGCTCACTTCCTCGCCGAAAGTAGAGCGACGGAATACCGTCGAGGCTATCCTCGACTTCGACGAATTTTCGTTCCACTCCCGACGAGCAAAGGGGGGACGACGCTCGAAACGAGCTCACTTCCTCGCCGAAAGTAGAGCGACGGAATACCGTCGAGGCTATCCTCGACTTCGACGAATTTTCGTTCCACTCCCGACGAGCAAAGGGGGGACGACGCTCGAAACGAGCTCACTTCCTCGCCGAAAGTAGAGCGACGGAATACCGTCGAGGCTATCCTCGACTTCGACGAATTTTCGTTCCATTCCCGACGAGCAAAGGGGGGGGGACGACGCTCGAAACGAGCTCACTTCCTCGCCGAAAGTAGAGCGACGGAACACCTTCGAGGCTATCCTCGACTCCGACGAATTCTCGTTCCACTCCCGAGGAAAAGGGGGACGACGCTCGAAACGAGCTCACTTCCTCGCCGAAAGCGGAGTGACGAAACACATTCGAGGCCACCCTCGATGAACAAATTTTCGTTCCACAATGAAGGGACGACGCCAACGATATCATCACACGCTCGAAAGAGCTTACATTTCAACATACGTCGAGCTAAAACAGCTCGACATGAATTACAATACCGACCAAGTCGGCACCTCGACACGGGGCCCGAAGGCCCCTCTTACAGCGCACCTCCGGGGCGCACCCCTAAAGACGCTTCGGCCCTAGCTATCTCCTCCCGAGCTCGCGCAAGTGTGCGCCGGAGCAAAGCGAAGTCTGCCGGAGTCGACGCTGCAGCAACATCGGCCTGCAATTCCTCCAAATCCACCTCGGCGGCAGCACCTTCGTCATCGCTTGACACGTCGACCACCTCCACCTTCGGAGCAATAAGAAGAGGAGGGGTCAGCGCTAAGTCCAAACAATGTGCTTCGCGACGAATTCGCCTCTGCAGCAGAGCTTCGGAAGGGACCTTCGGTACCTGCGCCATCAGCCGTGCGTTTCGCAGGCGCAAATCCCGAAAGAAGTCCCCGAAGGACCCGCCCGGGTTACGCCGAAACCAACGACGCCACTGCGTGCCCTTTACATAGTAAGGGCGACCCTCCGGTGCTGGAATCAGAATGCTCTCCGGAACGACGTCAAGGCACGTTAAGGTGCGATTGCTTCCGGCCTCGCTCGAAACCTATAAATCGCAGTGGAAACGCATAAACATCCTGAAGACCAAGTTCATTGCAAAGCCCGAAGGGCACCTAGTACAATCTATGTACACCAAAAAGCATGGCTCGAAGCCAGCGAAGAACTCACACCTGGGGGGGAGGCTGGGCCGATGAGTCAACCTCCGTGACATTGCCCAGGGCCGCCACCGAGCCTCCACCCCCGCTACCCACTAAGGTGCTAGCGCTCCGAGGAAGCGGCAGCCGGAAGCCGGAGCCGGAACAGAGGAAGCGGCAGCCGGAGCCGGAGCGGGAACAGAGGCACTGCTTCCAGGCTTCGACTTCCGCGATGCCGCAGCAGCAAGAGCAGACTGGCGGGCCAGTCTCTCGCCCACCGGCAACCAGAAGTGCTGGCCGAGCCGGTTCCCGAAGTCCCGCACCTTCGAGGCCAGCTCCCGAAACCGGCTCCCATCACCCGCCGCCATCTCCGCCAGCTGTCGCGAAGCAGAAGCAGCAGCTGGAAGATGAGTGCAGCCCACTTGCTCGAGGGAGCCGAAGGCCGCAGTCCATGCGGTCTCGGCGCAGAAGGTGCCGAAGGCCTTCATGGCGCGGGAGGCCAGCTTCACGGAACGCACAAGGCGCCCGATGCTTCCCCCGAGGTCGTCGGCGGCATGCTTGACCGGCTGCACTTCGACGCCCAGCCCTTCGAGCAGGCTGTTGAAGTCGCCAAGTGCCTGCCATGCCGAAGCAGCCTCCTCCTCCCTCTGCTTCCTGGCCGCGTTCAGCAGCGCCTGAGTGTCGGACAGTTCCTTATCGGTGGCCTCCTTCGCGCGCGCCAAGCCACTGTAGGAGGTCTTCAGCTCCTCCAGCTCCTTCCAGGCCTTCTTGGAGACATTCTTCGCAGACGCCACGGCATCGGAGGACTCCTTGACCGCCGCCAAGGCCTTCTCCAGCTCCGACGCAAGAGCGTCGCGTCCCTGCTCCGCCGCCTTCAGGTTCTCTTTGGCGGTCTCGGCAGCCGCCTCCGCGACTTCGGCACGCGCCCGGAGCCGCGCAATGTCGAAGCCCTCGAGCGACCCTTGCAGAAATCGTGCAAGCACCGCGGTCTGTCGAAGCAAAGTACGTAAGTTACAAGAACCTAAGTCGAGCCAAAGCACTAGGAGCACAAACCTTCATCGCCAGCCCCGAGAGGGCCGCGGCAGCGTCCTCCGGAGCCACTCCCTCCATGGCCCCCTCCAGCTCATCGAGCCCGTTGAAGTCGTAGATCCCTCGAAGGACCTCGGCGGCCTCCGGACGATCCACGAAGTCGCGCCAGCCGAGGCGCTCCTCCGACTCCTTCGGCTCTCCCGCCTCCTCGATGGGCGACTTCCCGAAGTAGCCCTTTCCCCGGCCATGACTGGGCATCGGGTCGGTCCTCCCCACCTCTCCTCCAGAAGGCTCCTCGGAAGTCTCTTCGGCGCAGCGGCCTTCCGCTAGAGCAACGGAGTTAGTGGGACTTCCACAACCAGCAAAGCAAGAGTGATGGGAAGAGAAAATGATACCGGGAGACCGAGGGACCGGCTCCACCGTTTCCTCGACGTCTGCCGCGAAGGATGGCATCCCGAAGAAGCCGACGTCTTCATCGTCGGACTCCAGATTCACCACCTTCTCGGCAGAGCGCGGAGCCGTTGCCGCGGCAATTCCTGCGCGAGCAGCGTCGTCGGTCAACTCCTCCGGATCGGTGCCATACCCCAAGTCCGCGGCGACACTCGACGCCCCGGCTCGGGAAGTAGATCCCTCGACGCGCGTCGCGGCGACCCGAGACCTCTTCGGCGCTGGCCTGCTGGTATCTCCGGCAGCCGTTTCGAGCCAGCCGGGACACTGCTCACCGGAGCCAAGGGAGCTTCGCTCTCGGCCTCCTCATCCTCGCCACCTCCGCCGCCGGCCGGGACAGCGACGAGCACCTCTCGCTCCGGCAGCTGGAGCTCCGGGTACTTGATGGCGAGCACCCGATTGATGCGGGGGCCCTCGACAAGCTTCGCCCGCCGCGCAGCCTCGTCCGCAAGGAAGGGGCCGAGAATCTCAGCGGCGCCGTCTTCCACCTCCTTCAGCGTCCTAACTGCAAGAACCACGTCAAGCTACGGCGAACAACCGAAGCAAAGTATCCGACGGAGGAAACGTACCTGGAAGGCTCTCAGGCCTCAAGCGGACCTCCGGGTCTCCGCCCGGAACCTCAACCACGAACTTTTGCTCCCAGCTTCGGAGCAAAGGCCACACCCCCGCCGCGACAAACTCCTCGCAGAGATCGCGCATCGACAGCTTCCGCGCCACTGTCGCCAACAGCTGCACCCGGGACTCACCGGTCCCGTCCAACTCCACCGTCGGGTACCGATGGAACAGCACCTCCGACATCGTCGATCGGAGAGGGCAGTCTTCCTCCATGCGGTAGTAAAACCACCCGGTTGTCCAACGCCCCCAATGCAATTTGTACGCCTTCGCCGGAACAACAGCTTCGGGGCGGGGGACGAAGGAGATGACTCCCATGGAGCCGACGACGTCCTTCCCGTCCAGCTTCAAGATCTTTTTCACGGCGTGCGCGTAATGCGTCGCCGCGAAGGCCCCAGCATGCGGCCGAGACCCTTCGAGCCAGAACGCCCACTCGAAGACGCTCAGCCGCACAAGGGCGTTGACTGTGAGCTGCTGGATCTCGAGGCCGAAGAGATCCAACACCTCGGCCACGAAGTTGGAGCAGGGCATCCGAAACCCGGCCTCGAAGAACCGCCGGTACAGAACGATGTACCCGTCCTTCGGACTAGGGGTCGTCTCCCCCTTCCTTGGCGCCTCGGCCCGGCTCCGTTCCAGGAGCCCATCGGCGGCCATCTCGTCCAGCACCTTCGCGTCGATGGTGCTCCGGTCAACGAACGGCGACGCGGGTAGCGGTCGTCGATGCGAACGCGCTGCGAAGCGTCGGTCTTCCCCTTCCGAGCCATCTCCGAAGCCAGGGCGACTACTTGGAAGCAGCAAAACGCGCGGAAGCAAAAAGAGCGCCGAAGCAAGCTAACTGAGCGGCTGCGGCGCGGCGTGAGGAATGACTGGCGGGGTGAAAACCTGGGGCGCCCGGGCGGTAAATATATAGCCCCGGTGAATCGGTCCGACCGACCGATGAAGGATCAACGGCTGCAGATTCGGCCACGCAATCAGACGAGTCCCATCGTGCGAAACGGCGTCGCATCGCGATCCGCGCCGAGTCAGTCCCAGTAAATGAGACGGCGTCGCTCCGCAATTCGCGCCGAGCATTAAAGACCTTTAACAGGTAGCAGGCAGCTACCTTCGCGCCATCAGCGCCACCTTCGGCGACCGTGACTTTCGGCCGTCGCGGTGATATAGCCGGCAGCTATCTCCGCGCCATCAGCGAACAACCGTCGGCGAACGCGCCTCCGGCAAACATGGCGCCATCGCCTGAATCAACCGTCGGGCCATCTGCGACAGTCTTCGTCGACCTCCGCACCTTCGTCGACCGGACCTCCGGCGTCGGAACCTTCGGAAGCGGGACCTTCGGTATCGCGACCTTCGGAAGGCGACCTTCGGAAGCGGGACATTCGGAGACATGTAGCAAGCTTCCCTTCTGAAACCGACGCAGACCAGACCTTCGGAGCGCCGAAAGAGGGGACGACGGGCGGACCTCCGGATGGACACAGTTTCGGCCCTACCGAAGGTGGATCTCGACTGTGTGGGGCTAGCTGTTGGGGGAGGCCCACTGTGTCCCCTCCCCCTGGCCCAAAGGCCTGGCCTGCTACGAAGCCCATCAAGGCCCAAGATAATATATATTATAGGATAGGCCCATGTACGATGGCCTCTGGCCCACTAGGGTTAGGGAATTTCACCTTGTAATAAGGAAATGACCATAGTGCCCTGGAGGAAGGCCAATATGGTACTTGTAATTCTAGGGTTGTAGGGGTGTATCAGCCTATAAATACCCCTCTACCACCCTCAAGGCAAGGCATTCAATACAAGCTCTTAATTACCTACATCTCTAGGCTCTTGTTTGGTCCCTTCCTAGGTCCTTCCCAGGGGTCCCTCACTTGTGGTAGACCCTTGGAGGATCCCCCTTCTACTATTGTGGGCTTGTAACCACAACAAACTTGAATGTATCCCCATCTCTTGTTGTCTTCGCTGAAAACAAACCTGCCGACCTATATAACAATTTAATGAGGAAAGTTAGAATAGAAGGTAATGTAACATTTTCTTTGGTACAATCGATCCTCTCAACAGCAATTTTGTTGATTTGAGCCCTTCAGCTATTTGATTTTGGTGAATTTCAAGCTTATTCCAATTCCTTGTTGTCAACAAAGGGCTGCAGCTTCTCATTATCGATTTGCCAACCTCATCCTTCTGAGCCTGCCGGCCGGCATGGGGCAGCGTCTCACAGTTGCATCAACCAGCACAGACCACTTTGATCAGCTTCCAGCCACATCTGATTTTGATTCCAAGGGAGTCGGTGGGTTGGCTCTGCTCTTCCGTTCCGATGGCATCTCTGACGGCAGTACCTTGTCAAGTTCGGTCACTGGCAGTTCCGACCCGCTCTCCTCCACCTCCTCCTGGAGCTCGGGCGCTGCGGGCTTGGACGCCCTCCAGGCTGAAGAGGTTACGGAAATTGCATACCGCATGGTCCAGGACGGGCGTTTGTCAGCGGTGCTCAGAGAATTCGGCGACCGTGGTGGTGAGTATGCTCTGGAGAAGTGGTTCGTCATGCTGGACGTGGACTGGGTTCTGAACATCAAGGAACTGAGCTCACCGTGCAGGGAATGGACGCTGCTCCACAGCCTGTCGCGGAGGTGGATCCGTGGTTTCACTGTTATGGAACATGTCTTCATCGTGACCCTGACAAATGCCAGCAGGTATGCGGCGAGGGAAGCCGATGATCAGGATTATGAGGTCCGGTTGGCGGGATTTGTGAAGGCGAGCATTTCGAAAATTCTCTCTTTTGTTGATGTTGTGATTGTTGCCGTTCATCGCATGCCAGGGAACCTCCAGAGCGCGTTAGGGGTGTACTCCTACATGTCCGGAGCTCCATCGAGCCACGGCGCTGCGGCCAGAATGATACTGATGGGCTATCTGGTCGATGAAAGATCGTCAAGGCGACAGCTGGATCAAGAGAGTTCGGCAGCACAGCAAGGGGTCGTGGCCGCTTGCGGCGCAGCTCGAGCCGATCTGCTTAGAAGGAAAGAAGAGCTGGCCACCGCAATACAGAGCTTGTTGAAGAAGACACTGGACAGGTTCCCGGTGGACAACGTTAACGCAGGCGACACATGGGCAGCTCCGCAAGGGAGCGAGGTCCATGCCGCGACAAGGATCGCAGTGGATTTCATCAGGGTGCTCTCCTGCAACAAGGCTCTGATCAACTTCCTGACGATCGATAGCGATGACTGCCCCAGCGCGGACCGCATGGTGAACCTTGTGAGTTTGCGCTGGGAGCAACTTCTCAAGAGGGTGGCCATGTCGCTCCGGGACGTGGCCCTGAGGTCCATATTCTTGATCAACAATTACACTGCCATGGCAGAGGTATTCCCGTCGGGCCATAGATTTCGGGAAAGAGAGACCACGGACAACCTGAAACTTTACCTTGACGCTGCCTGGGAGCCCGTCATCTCCCCCTTGCGTAAGCCAGGAACGGCACGCCAGAGGACGGAACAGTTCACGTTGTTCATGGCATCCTCGCAACCTACTGCACTCATAAGCTGTGGCGAGTCTTGAGCCCCGTGCTCAGGGCAAGGCTGCGGAAAGCTGTCACTGAAATGGTCCTTTCTGCCTACACCAAGTACCTGAAGGAGAATCCTCTAAGAGACAGGGACAGAGCAAAAATCAAGGCATGGGAACCTCAGGACATTGAGGAAATGCTGAACGAGCTATTTGAAGGCTGAGAACTTACAAAGACGGCATCTTGTGTTTTGTGGCACGCCTTTGCCTCTAGTGAGATCACCGTGTATCTGCTGTGGTAGAGGTTTTAACTCTATCACATTCCTTTCTTCACTCATCTGGGGTTTATGGAAGGAGAGAAACGTACAGCAGGATCTTCCAAAGCAAGCTTGCAACGGCAGAGTCCTAGTCGCGCAGCTAAAGGATCAAGCAAGAGAGTGGGATCGAAATCTGGTGCCCCCACTGATGGAACCGGCGCATGTAAATGCCGATGTCACACAACAAAATAGGCCAAAAGCAACCGGACGTGCCGAACCCGTCTGGCCCGGTATGTATTTGTTGACATCGCAAGTGCAATGTAAAAACTCTGCTTCTTCTTATATTGATATATTACCCAGAATTGCCCGGCCAGGGTCTTTCGAAAAAAACATGCCTTTTTTCCTTTATGTTCATGTAACCAAGCACACATGCTTCCTCCATTTCGCCGGTTGAGCGAGCTTGAGCTTAACTTCTCATGGATGCCTTGTTCATGTATTATGAGTTATGACACATAACATTTGACGGGACTTGTAACAAAATTGTTCAATATTTTTTGAGGGACTTGTTGCCCATTTCTATACTCGTTTCCTATAGTACTAGTAATTGTCTACAGATTCATTTGCAATTGCAAGTAGTCTCTCTAATTAGTGTTACACTATATTTGACGGCCTGAGGCTGTCGGTATGTTGGCTTCTTCTCCAATCTCACCATTTTGCAATGCTCCTGCTACAACTATGGATGATGTTGTTCATTTAAAAAAACTATGGATGATATTCATCAGTTATTCCATGCACTATAAATCCAATAAATTCGTATCACTTAAATCGTGCCCAGGGATTACAATCCCGTTGTGGCCGCTCAAACCGTTTCCCACCAGTTTTTCCGGTTTTCGCGAAAACCGGAAAAACCGGTCCGAAAGCCGGACGAAATTCAAAATCCAAATTTTGAATATGAAATTTGCAATGGTGGTAAACCGAACGAAATTTCCGGAAAACCGGAGCAAAAAACGGAAAACCGATGCGGTCCGCTTTTTGCTCGGTTCGCCGGTTTTTATTTTAAAAATCATAAAAAATTAAACATTTGAAAAAAAAATGAAACAAAAAATATGTAAAAAAAACTAGATGCAATTTGCAGCGCAATGGTGCAACAACAACACGAAATTCGAGCGTTTGCTTGGTCAAAAAAATCAAAGAAGTTTGCTGGTTCAAAAAAAAGGTTTTTTCTTATTTTCCCTTCCTTTTTCAACCCAGAAATCTTGCTTGGTTTTTTTGGCCCATCAAACGATTGAATTTTAGTGTTCTTGATCCCCCATTGTGCTAAAAATTTCATCTAGTTTTTTTACATATTTTTGTTTCAAATTTTTTCAAATTTTCAATTTTTTCCAAATTTTGAATTTGAAAACCAGATTGCCGGGTAAACTAGACCGGACCTTTTTTTCGGTTTTCGCGAAAACGTACCGCGGTTTTGTATATCTTGAATATAAATTGTATAAAAAATTCAAAATAAAAACTAAATTTGTTAAGCTATTTTTTGGCACA
The DNA here is from genome assembly GCA_012490785.1 of Eragrostis nindensis. Classification (NCBI taxonomy): domain Eukaryota; kingdom Viridiplantae; phylum Streptophyta; class Magnoliopsida; order Poales; family Poaceae; genus Eragrostis; species Eragrostis nindensis. The sequence goes on along the minus strand of JAAXCT010000077.1, from coordinate 1,011,876 downwards.
AGAAAACTCTTTAATTTATTTTCAAATTGCATAAAAGTTGAGAAATTTATTGTTTTATCATTTGGAAAAGCGGGATGTCACCGCAATAGAGAAAAGGGCATTGTTTTGGTACAAACATTGCTTGATGGTGAAGCATTAAAATCTTTTAGTTCAAGTAACCAAAAGCTTTTAGATTAATGGTCGAATCTCTATAAAAAATTAGTTCATTTCATTTTATGCAATTTGTATTATAATAATACTAAACAGCTTCATCTCAAAACCAAAAAAAACATAATAGGCAGCTCGAGATAATATTGTAGTCAGGAAAAAATACAAACAAGGGGAGCAGTGAGATAGGATCAGGTCGGCAGGAAAGAAACGGAAAAGATGCGAATATCAAGATCCACCGTACATGCCGTCGTTCTCTTTCCCCTCCGCACTGACACTGACTGACGTATGGGCCCCAGTCGAGGCATCACGCCGGCGTCCCTCTATCCATCCGTCCCACGCACTCGCATGATCGCGTCCCACCTGCATTTTACTATTTCCGGCGCCCGACGCCACGCACGGGCGACCTACCCGTGCCTCCCAAAACCTCCCCAACACGTCGAAACCTCCACGCGTCGCGTGCTCACTGGCCCAGCCACCAAAAGCTCGCCCGCCATTGGCCAGGCGCCCTGGCCCACACCGGCCACCGTGGCGCCCGACCTTACCGTCACCGCCCACGGGCCCACCGGCCAGCGAAACGAGCCCGCGCGGTGAGCGCACCGGGAGGTCAGCGCAAACCCTAAACCCACCCGCTCCCCGGGCCTCCTATTAAGCAGCGCGCACGCCCTCCTCTGTTTCGCGCTTCGCTGCGACCGATTGGTGAGCTTCAGATCGCATCGGAAGCTTCTAGAAGTTTCCGCAGCCGGGGATGGCGATCCGCAGAGGGTCCTCGTACGCCGTCGCGGCGGTGCTCGCGCTCGCCCTCGCCTCCTCCGTCGCCGCGGAGGTCTTCTTCCAGGAGAAGTTCGAAGGTGATTCGCTCGATCCCGCCCCGTACCTCGCGATCTGACGTTTGTGCTGACGATCTTGACTGCGATGTGTTCGTTGAACGAATGCTTAGTTCATTGGACGCGTGGTGTTTATCTGGATCTGTTGGGTTTCGGAGTTTTAGCGTGGGTTTAGCAGTGCACGAGTGTGCTGGCTGTTCGGGATCTGGTGCCATTCGCGTCAAATTGGTCAGGATTTAGCACTACTCTAGCTGTTCGGGGATGGTTGATGCTGCGATCTAGGCGATCTTGTCTAGGCCTGCTGATCGTAGTGCATTTGCTCGTGGCGTCGGATCTGGTGGCGTGAGCTTCCAGTATTTTGTCATCTCTGTATACTTTGTTACGTTGTTTGCGGACTCTTATTTCGTCTGGCTGTAGTAATTTGAACTGGATCGTATCATGTTTTTTTTTTATCTCTGTATTAGTTCTGTGATGTAGCGGTGCTAACGCTATCCCACGTGTTCGTGTTCGCTTTCTGTAATGTGGTAAATTTACTGCATTTCTGTGGGAATGTAGATTGATTTTAGGACTCTGTATGTAGTTTTATCAGTTGTACAATGTGGTAGTCATAAGCACTGAGAATTAACAATCTGGCCTGTATCATGTTATTTCTTTGGTGACCCTTTTGTATGATACCTGTTTCAGTAGCCAGTCTGAACCATCATGTGAGTATGTGACCATCAATAGGATGGACACACAAACCACTTTCTGTGAATTCTATAATTGTGCTGATATCTCAGTATTGTTGAAGCATTTACTTGTTAAAATTGCCTACAGTATTCTGTACTTTCATATTGCACTGTCTAAATAGATTCTTTGTATGCTCAGATGGCTGGGAAAGCCGGTGGGTCAAGTCCGAGTGGAAGAAGGACGAGAACATGGCTGGTGAATGGAACCACACATCTGGGAAGTGGAATGGAGATGCTGAGGACAAAGGTGAATTCATAATCCTTGGGCAAATGCCAGAATGTAATATTGGTTAGGATTTACCAAACTGTGTTTCTTTTTGCAGGTATCCAAACCTCTGAGGACTACAGGTTCTATGCCATTTCGGCTGAGTTCCCTGCTACGCAGCACGGATACGGATACGTGTATCCGTATCCGTATCGGCCGGATACAGCGATTCGCCACTTTCCCGGAAAACATGATACGTGGATACGTTTCAAAAAAAAAAATTATAAACAAATTAGCAGATGTGTTGGTCGAAATGGAGAGGAAAAAAAGGAGAAAGAAGTGAAACAGATCGAAAATCAGAAGAAGGATTGAAGAATTGGTAGTTGGGATGAGCAAGAGTAGAAGGAAGAAGTGAAGACGATGAAGGGTGCTTGCCATCTAGATCGCCCTGCGCGCGAGCTCGACCCGCCATCGCCGCGCCGTCGCCGCGCGCGAGCTCGACCGCGTGCCCCCGAAACTGGAGGAGGCGGCGACCATACGGCGACGGGTGGCAGGATCCCGTGGAAGAACTCGGCGAAGTCGTGTCGTCCTCGGTGAGGTCCTGCTCGGTGCGGATCTGCAGCGCCCGATATGGAGCGGAGAGGGAGCCGACGTGGGGATGGGTGCTGCGCGACGAGGCCGGATCCGGGCGTTTCACCACCGGATCCCGCGCTATGAGGTGGGAGGGGCGGAGCGCGGCGCGAAGCTCGCGGCACCGGAGTTGTCGGAGGTGGGGGCGGTGCTCTGCAGCTTGGAGGCGATGGGTGTGGTGTCGGTGCGCCAGCAGGGGCGGGTGAGGGTGGAGATGGGGATGGACCGGCCTCATAGTGGGCTGGGCCGTGTCCCCTTAGCAGGCCAGTACGTATCCACTGCTGGGTTATAGTGGCCCAGTACGTATGGCCCAAGTATCGGATTTATCTTTATTTATTTTTAATCGGATACTCATAGGATACGTATCGGCGACGTATCGGATACGTATCGGTATCGGATACGCGTACTGATACCCATACGGCACATTTTTGGAGTATCGGTGTTTTATAGGTTCCCTGAGTTCAGCAACAAGGACAAGACCCTGGTGCTGCAGTTCTCTGTCAAGCATGAGCAGAAGCTTGACTGCGGTGGTGGTTACGTCAAATTGCTTGGCGGTGATGTTGACCAGAAGAAATTTGGCGGGGACACACCATACAGGTACTTTTGACTCCTACAACTTTGTGCTGTTGCTCCCCGTCTGATTCAATGATTAAGCTGGTGCTTTTGTACTGCAGCATTATGTTTGGACCAGATATCTGCGGGTACAGCACCAAGAAGGTTCACGCTATTCTGACTAAGGATGGCAAGAACCATTTGATCAAGAAGGATGTGCCTTGTGAGACTGATCAGCTGTCCCATGTGTACACTTTGATCATCCGTCCTGATGCTACCTACAGCATCCTGATTGATAATGAAGAGAAGCAAACTGGAAGCATCTATGAGCACTGGGATATTCTTCCCCCAAAGCAAATTAAGGACCCAGAGGCCAAGAAGGTGCGGTTTGGATAACTTTTTACCTTTTTAATAATTTCCTAGACTATGCTTTTTCAAGAATTAACTGAGAGGTATGGTCTGTTAATTGCAGCCAGAGGACTGGGATGACAAGGAGTACATTCCCGACCCAGAGGACAAGAAGCCAGAGGTAGTATGCCAGTCATTTTAACTTCTGTTGATACTTCCATGTTTATGACTTATGAGGTGGAGACATTACATCACTAGAATTGACCACACTGTGCTAGCTGTTTGCTATTTATCAATTAGCCATGGAATTTATTTTTCCATCCTTTGCGCAACATTACTAATTTGTTTCTTCCAGGGCTATGATGACATTCCCAAGGAGATTCCTGACCCTGATGCCAAGAAGGTTTGTAATTTGATCACTCTTATTTATATGATGCATAATGGTTTGGGTGCTTATAATTTTTGATGTGCCTTTTGCAGCCAGAGGACTGGGATGACGAGGAAGATGGTGAATGGACTGCCCCGACCATCCCGAACCCAGAGTACAAGGGACCATGGAAGCAAAAGGTATGGCTATTCTGTTGAACCTGTGCAATCAGCGATGTTACATTCCGATGCCTTACATTCATGTTGTTCCATTTATCAGAAAATCAAGAACCCCAACTACCAGGGTAAATGGAAGGCACCTATGATTGACAACCCAGGTATATATCCTTCGAATTGGATCTGGATTTTCTTTTTCTGTTACTTTTGAACTAATGAAATATGAAAGCTGAATATAACTACATTTCTCCTTGCAGACTTCAAGGACGATCCATACATCTATGCTTTTGACAGCCTGAAGTACATTGGTATTGAGCTGTGGCAGGTACATATTGAAAACTAAAGCTCTTTTTCCTGTTTGTTATGATGTAAAGTTAGTTATGCCCACCCTTTTTATATCTGCAGGTTAAATCAGGTACATTGTTTGACAACTTTATCATCACTGATGACCCTGCCTTGGCCAAGACATTCGCAGAAGAGACCTGGGGCAAGCACAAGGAGGTATATTTTCCTTGTCGTAAAGATTTATTGATAAGTCATGGTTGAGGTCCATCATGTACTAATAATGTTATGTTGCAACAGGCTGAGAAGGCTGCTTTTGACGAGGCTGAGAAAAAGAAGGAAGAGGAGGTAAATGCCTAGACCATGTATTGTTCTCGTGATAATGGTAGAAGTGCATGTTTGCCTAGAACATTGTATATTTGGTTTGGCCATAATTCTGTTGTTTTCATTTTCTTGATGTATGTTGCATGGACAATGTAGATGATAAGACATTAACAGATATTTTCTGAACTCAATCAAGCAGGATGATATTTGAGTTATTACCTGAATAATTGTTAGGCTCTGTCACAGTATCAATCTGTCTCAACCTATGTAGTAGAGTATATAGAAACCGTGTCAGTTATTGTCTTCTGCATATTCTCACTAGCATAGCTTGTCTTGTGTGACTGAAGTATCATTTATGAAGTTTGTGTCATTGATTATGAGTCTCTTGTTAACAGGAAGCTGCCAAGGCTGGTGATGACGAGGACGATGACCTAGATGTAAGCATTGATTCTATCTTTCCTTTCTTGGTTGTTTCATATCTTCACTTTTATCTTACAAATACCTTTGTTTCCCAGGATGAGGAGGACGATGAGAAGGCTGATGAAGACAAGGCCGACTCTGATGCCGAGGATGGCAAGGATTCTGATGATGAGAAGCACGTACGTTACTATTTCCCATTGCAGATTTCCGCATTCCCGTTAAAACATGCTTTTCCTTCTCCCTTGGTCTGATCCCTTTCTATGGTCTACTTACGCAGGATGAGCTCTAGATGGTGAGGATGAAGGGCATGGCTGCATTCGCAAGGCGGCCAGGATTTATCACTTCTCCCATTATGAAGTTCCCTTTTTGTTATCACAAACTTTGACAAAAGTACTGTGTAGAACATCATCTAGAAGCTGAGGGACACAAATTTGGGTCGTTGTAGCGCGTTGTAGTGTCAATTTTTACCCAGAAAACTGCTAGCGTTGAACAAGAAAAGATCATCTTTCATACTCATTCTGTGTCAGTCATGTACTGTGATTGGCAGCATTTACAGCTGTTTCTTCTCGATGCGTTTTGGAAGCTGAGAGGAGCGTTGGCAGGCGATATTGATTCGATAGCTGATACCGGTTGCCGCAGCAATGACGAAGATGTAAAAATTGTTGCGCTTAGTCGGCAGAGTGGCGATAAGTGCATAGATTACGAGACTACAGCGGGCATCGGTACAACAATTTCTGAAGCAGTTATCTCCGACCCTGTCGTAGGCATCCATCTCCGCCAATGACTCGCCGCCTGAGCAGTGTACACGACCGCCAATGACTCCGTCTTTGGAGTCCGTTGCCGCTGTACCGGCACCGGCGTGGTGACAACGTGCAATCCGATTTTGCAGCTTGTCCCTCGAACGCAATCGTACACTAATCTGATCACGGCAGGAAAACCGATCGAGAGCAGCTCATAATCTCACAGTAGGGAGGGACATTGTCCCCCGCCACTCGGCGGTGCCGACCTTGTCTTCAAACGACGGAGCGGTTTGTCAGCCGCTTCCGCGCCACCATGCCGTCTCCGCTTCCTTGACTTTTTCATCGTCTCCACTGCAAGGAAACAAATAGCGTTTGTAGCGGCCGCTATTGCGGCCGCAATTGCGGTAGCGGTGCTCTAGCGCTACCGCAACAGGGTAGCGGCTCCAAGGTAGCGCTCTGTAACTTAGCGGCCGCGATTGCAGTTAGCGGGTCCTAATTGCGGCCGCAATTGCGTTGTATCATGGCGCAATAGCAGCCTGCAGGCGCATAAACAAATCTCAGTGGGCCAAGCCTAGGTGCAATTGTATGAAAACCCTGCCTCGTACGTACTCAATCGTTACTTTGTTGGGGTCGAGCGCCGCCGCCACACGCTCGACGGCTGCGGCCACCGTTCGCCGTCGCTGATTCCCGTGATCCATCCACCTCCCGGCTACAGCGGCCAGTGGCCACCGTTCGCCATCGCCGATCCGATCGTCGTGATCCATCATCCACCGATCGAGCTGCTGCTTGCAGTTGCCACCATCAAGATCGATCTGCTGCCGTCGCCGCCGCCTGTTCGCAGGATCATAGCCTTGGGACTTGGACACGATGGCTTCAGAAGCTACGCCTACGTCCAGGGAACATGCAAGGCAAAGCCAATCAACATCGAGGAATATTAGTTGCTATTTACTATATTAGTAAGTCAAGGATCAAGATATATATGCAATATTGCAATGGTAATTTGAATTCCGCTATTGGAACTTAGCGTCCGCAATAGCGTCCGCTATCCGCAATCCGCTACCCAGACACCAATCCGCTATCAACCCGCTATCCGCGATTTGTTACCTTGCTCCACTGGAAGAAAAGAAAAGTGCTATCCATAAAACTAAGGCCGATGTCAGCTCACTGTCCGGCCACAAGTTTACAATACCATCAACCGAAGCTGCAGCCAGTGCTGTTTGTCACTATGATGTGCTTGATTTCAACATAGAAGCACTAACACGTTATGTGTCGTCCACCACAATGTCAGTTTATTGGTCCATCATCGTGAGGTGTCGTCCACTGTCCCGACTCATTGGTTGCTAACTTTTGTATTTTGGTGGCGAGGCGACTACAATAGAGAACAAGAATAAAAGCAGACCAACTCATTTTGCAACTTTATTACTGTTTCAGGGTTTTACCAAGAGCATGCTTGTGTTATCTGTTAGGCAATTTGGTAAGTTGAAATGAGGGTTTAACCAAAACACAAGCTTCTTCTATCCATTTGGCGTTCAATTTAGAGAAACGCATGAAATTCGATTTTAGGCGCTGATGCAAAAGGAAGAAGAAAAATCCGTAATAAATCAGTTAACGCACAAAGAATAAATATTAACACACATTTATTTTTTAACAAAATATGAGATATATGATTGCTTTACGCCACGTTTAGAACGTAAGAATCTCACAAGAATTTTACAGAAATTTCACAGAAAAAATTCATTTCCCCGTAAGAAGGAAGAAATCCTCCACTCCATAACAGTTTTTTCCCCTACAAAAGACGATGAATCTTGCAAAGGAAGAAGACTAGCTCTGATGCAGCTTGCCTTTGGACTCTCACGAGTGGGAGAGACTAGAGAGACTACGGTGAGGATTAGTAGCTAGCTTGTCGTGAAAGCTTCATAAAGTAGATTAGCTCAGCTTGTCATGGAAGCTCCACTAAGCGAAGCCACGAAAACGCTTAAAACCGGGCCAGCACATTCCATCGGACATCCATACAGCTCCGGAGTTCACCGCATTCCCCAAAGCCCAAAAAAAAGGTTCAGAACCAAACGCCGATCAAGGCCGATGACCAAACGCCGCCGCCGCCGCCGAACCTCACCGGCGCAGCTGCCAGACAGCGACGACATCCTCGCCGAGATCCTCCTCCGCCTCCCGCCGCACCCGTCCTCGCTTCCCCGCGCCGGCCTGGTCTGCAAGCGCTGGCGCCGCCTCATCACCGACCCCCACTTCGTCCGCCGCTTCCGCGCCCACCACCGGACACCGCCGCTCCTAGGCTTCTTCTCCGGCCCCACTTTCTTCCGCATCCAGGAGGCTCAGAATCGCATCCCGTCCTCCTCGCACTTCTCGCTGGACCGATGGCGTGGCAAGACGTGCGGCCTGCGTTGGCAGTTGATCCACAGCTGCCACGGGCTTGTCCTGTACGGGTTCGATGGAAAGTCCGGCAGAATCAGAGAGTTCGTGGTGGTCGATCCCATGGCCGGGCACTGGAGCCGCGTACTCAACAAGTCACACGAGGTTGTCGCGGCGACGGTCGTTCCAGTCGCAGGCGACGACATCACCACCCGCCGCTCTTTCCATCTGGTCGTGCTGTTCTCCCCTGACTATGAGAGCAGAGTGTGCGCCTCTGTTTACTCGTCGGATTCTGGCACCTGGGCTCACTCGGTTGCCACAGTGGATCTTCCATTTACCTCTATCATCGCATATGATCCTAGTATCGTTTCTGGTAGTAACACAATTTACTGGCTGCGTTACGACGGCGTCATCATTCAGTTTGATCTGGAAAGACGCAGCCTTGCCATGATCAAGCAACCAACAGCTGCGACCCGGAAACACCTAGCACGTCAGCTGGTGACGGCGGGTGATGGCCGGTTTGGGTTTGCCTTTTTATCTGGACTCAAGATCAAATTGTGGGAGAGGGAAGAAGATCTAAGTAGTGCTGCCAAATGGGCGTTGCGGAAAACCATTCAGCTGGACAAGGTCCTTCCCCTGGATCTCAATGAGCATGTGAAGATTCTAGGAATAACAGGGTTTGCCGAGGAGTCTAATGTGATTTTCGTGTGCACGAATGATGGTGTTTTCACAATACACCTTGAGTCGACGAAAGTCAAGAAGGTTTACGGAAACCCAGTCTTCGAGAAAATACTTCCCTACTCTAGCTTCTGAGTTGAAGGTATTTCCTTGTTGTCTTCGGAATCTGGAAGTTATTCGGTCCTTTCTTATTATGGAGTGTTGATCATTAAATTCATTTATTTTTGCATGATTTATTCCTTTTTATTAACTAATAAAGTTGTGAATTCCATTGTTTTATGTCATTTCTACGGATAACAGGATTTACTCAAGAGTCAGATGTGCCCATGATTGTATCTTCGTTATCCACATCCAGTCCATGAAGTTCAAGCTTCTGATTATTAGCTTTTGAAGAAGGCATCCATACTCAAGCTTCTGATTTCTAAACACCAGCAAAAAAACAAAATACTCAAGCTTCTGAAGCCCGTACTTTAGAGTGTGGATGTGAAGTTTATCGGTTTTTATTAGCTTTTGTCTTCTCATGATGTGTAACGCTTCATTAGTTAAAAAACCAATAAAAGCTAAAAAATTAAGTCAGTAGAAACATAGTCACGTGATCAAACTAAATTTCCCAGACAAAAGTTATAACCTAGATCTGTTAATTTTTTTGTTATGGAGTGTTATGATGTATTAAGATCATCTCCACTGCTCAAGCCATCTGAGCTGTATTATGTATCCTTTTCGACAAGTAACTTCTTTTACATGCATGTAATTTTTGGGTATGTATATTTTTTTTTTCTTTTTTTGGCGAATGGGCTATGTGTATTTCTGGTGTATGTAACTTTGTGTTGTTTTCTTATTGTGTGAACTGTTTGAAACTTATATATTATTTCTCTCGATCTCGACCTGAGGTGCCCCTCTCTCTCCCTCTTTTAGCTCTCTTGTTTTCTCTCTTTCTTGAAGTACTTTTTTGAAAAAAAATATTTTAGAAAACTTCTCAAACTTTTTTATAAAATTTGAAAATATTATGGTCAAAGTTTTCGTGAAAAATTATTTAGAATGAAGTTTTTTTAAAAGGTTTTCAAATAATTACTGAAAAAAAGGTTTTAGAAACAATTAGACCTTCAATGTGCTACTTGAGTGTGATATATGCTCGCTTAAGAAGCGTAAACCAACACCTTATGTGTTTACAACATGAACATGAAGTTTTAAGAGTCGATATGAATCACTCAGATTATAATTTTCAAAAGCTGACTCGTGAAATCTAAAAGTCCGTTTGGCTAGCTAAAACCCTGATTTTGGAAGGCGCTAGGCGCTAGGCGGGCGGTGAGCTCCCGCCTAGCATGGAAGCGCGCCTAGGCAACGCCTCGGCGTCCCTAGGCGCGGCGCGGCGACGGGGAAATCCGGCGGCGGGAGCCGCGGACCCGGCGGCGGAGGCCTGGATCCGGAGGCGGGAGGCGCGGATGCGGCGGCGGCGCGGATGCGGCGGCGGAGGCGCGGATCCGGCCGCGGACGCGCGGGATGCGGCGGCGGGAGGCGCGGATGTGGCGGCGGAGGCGCGGCGGCGCGGGATGCCGTGGCGGCGGCGCGTAACCGCCGCCTAGCCCCCAAGGCGAGGCGGGAGGCCGCCGCCTAGCGCGGAATCGCGCCAGGCGCCGCCTTTCTGAACCAGGGCTAAAACTTTTCACCCATGATTCACTCAAACATTTCTCTTATTTTTTCTTTTTGTGTCACCTATGAGACTGAAACGGCCTGATTATGATTCACCGTTTCAAACCTCCTCTCTAGCTTAGGACTAGGAGCAGCTTTTTTTCTCTGTAATTTTTTGTTCAGCGTATCTATTTTATGATTTTTTTATAAAAATAAATTTATTTAGTTTGTCTTCCAAATATCGGAATCTATCGAGTTAGGCAAACGAATTTAAAAAATGATTCTGATTTCCTAGAGAAATTTGGAGGACATTTAAAACAAAACAAAAAACTGAAACCGTGGTTAAACCGTTAAACCTGAAACAAAGAGGCCCTCGTCGTCGTCCTGTTTCAGCCAGTCGCACTCGCATCCCCAAAATGGCCAAATCGCACGCTGAGATTGACGACGGCGACGCCACGGACCGCCACGGCCGCCGCCACTCGAGCTTGCCGGCGCCGGCGTCCCCGTTGGACATCGACGATATCCTAAAGGAGATCCTGCTCCGCCTCCCTCCGCGGCCCTCCTCGCTCCCCCGCGCCGCCTCCGTCTCCCGGCGCTGGCATAGCCTCGTCTCCGACCCCAAATTCCGCCGCCGCTTCCGCGCCCACCACCTCACGCTTCCACTCCTCGGCTTCTACGACGGCTTAAACTTCGTCCCCACGCAAGACCCGCCCGACCGTGTCCCCACCTCGCGTTTCTCCCTGGATCTGCAGGGCGAGGAGGAGGGCGCTTCTCCCTTGTCCTACAGGTACTGCTTGAGCTGCTGCCGCGGGGGGCTTGTCCTCTACTTCGACTACTATGAGTTCGTACTGTTCGACCCCATGTCCAGCCATCGCCACCGAGTGCCCTTCCCCGTGAGGGAGAAGGACCAGGGGTTGGTTATTCCCGACTCGGCTGCGGTGGTTCCTCTTGCGGCGGACAGCAGCCGCGGCCACAACTCGTTCCGCGTCGTCGCCCTGTTCAGCAACATAACTCATGGGATAAGAGCGTTTGCCTCCGTTTACTCTTCGGATACTGGTGTTTGGGAAGATTCTACCGGCTTTCTCCCCACTGGGCCGTCAAAGGATTTGATAATATCCCGCACAAGCACCCTTGTCGGAAATGCCATTTACTGGACTTTTGATCACCCAGGAATCCTAGAGTTTGATTTGGACAAGCAAAGCCTGGTTGTGATCGAGCCACCTCCAAATTCAGATATCGGTGGCAATTACATGTTTGAGGTCATGCCAGCAGAGGGTTACCAGCTTGGCATTGCCGTTCTAGCTGCACATAGTATCCAACTCTGGGCGAGGAAGGCAAATCATGATGGTCCTGCCGTATGGGTTCTGCGCAAGACTGTTCACTCGAACAATTTCCTTCCAGTGGGGTGTTTGGCACTATTCTTTGCCGGGTTTGCTGAGGAGAGTAAGATGCTCATTATAATGACAAATGGCGGTGTGTATGTGGCCCACTTTGAGACGATGCAGTCCAGGAAGGTGCTCAATTTATCGGACATATCCTACATAACACTAACTCCCTACTCAGGCTTCTGAATTCAAGGTATGAATTTGTCAGCAGAGTAATGAAACGCAGTTACTATTTTACTTGTGATTCATCCTTCAATTATTGACACTGAATCCATTCTATTGATGTGCATATGTATAAAACAACATAGAGAAACATCGGCATTTTTTTATGCAAGACTAAACTGACAAAATACGTTATTGAGCCACAGAATGTTCTGTCATCCACACTGTGTCCACGTCATCTTCTAACAATATCCTTGTATAAAGTCATGACATTTTGGATCTTTGATCTAAGATCATGCTATAAGTGACATTTGGACCATGACAGGAAGCATATTGACATTGATGACCGAGTATGTTTTGCCAACCTGCTAAATTTGCATATTTACAAGCTTACAATTGACTCAGATTATATGTTATTTGCTTGCTTCCTAACTAGGATGAACCACCTGTTACAAAACAAGCTTTCGTTGGTGCCTACTTCAACTAACTAGTTCTTTTTGTTATTTTATACTACCTCCGATCTTTTTTGGTTATTGGGAGGGCTAGGTTCAAGGACAAAATATACGCAGGGAGTTCCATAGAAGGAGCAAAGCGACAAATTATGTGTATCTGTTTATGTGCGATCTGATAATCTTTTCAATGAGGCCTTAAGTTTCAGAAACCAATTATCCTTGTACAAGCCGTTAAGTATTTGCTTGTGTTATCAACCTTTTAGTAAATTTACCTTTTGTATGTTTAACCCGTTCGTATGAACACTTAACCCGTTCATATGAATTCTGAATATGATCTTTTGTCAAAACTTACCTTCATATAAGAAAGCCTTGTATGGTTCATGGTATACAAAATGCATGCCTTGTTTTAGTGTCATTAGCCAATACCGCATTTTATTTCCTTGAAAAGCGGTTAGTGAATTATGCTTATGCTATGTACTGTTCCAGGGATTTATTCAGGAAAAGGGAATTAAAGGCGATCATGTGTATTTATGTACTTTATTCATGCTGAGATACATACTACCAAATCATTTTCTCTGATCCCTTTTTTAAATAACCAGTTCTTTTTTCCTTATCTTAAACTACCTTCATCCCTGGCTATAAGCATTTCTGGCTTTGCACGTAGACATGCTTGTCCAGATACAGAAATACATATTTTGGGACAAGGTAATAGGAGTACATGATAAGGAACATATCGGTGACTTATACCAAGGAAAGATGCTTAGGGTATATCTCTTTTTGTAAACCTGATTTGTAGAATCTGAACACGAGCGGTAGACTGATTACATCCATCCTTATTTAGTATAATGATTCTTTAACTTTCTGTTAGACAAATAGTCTGCCTGTATTTGTAAAGAATCATTAGGCACAATGAATTGAATATGGACAGTTACAATAGAACTAGGTGGTTTACTAGAATATTTTCTGATAATGTTTGGCATGCATCTTCAACTGCCAATTAGGCAGTTTATACAATTCCGATTCGCAGTTTAACGTTTCCAGTCCAACTAGATGATGCTATTGATTATATGCAGTTTCAAATGTGGAATTTTGTAACTTTGTTCATTCCAGTAGAAAATACATGCTACCGGAAAACTTTTTTACTTAGGTCCCTATTAGAATCACCTTTTTTTCTCTTTCTCATACCAGATAAAGAACAATCAGCAACTGGTATTAAGTATTAATTTTGTTTTTATGCAGGACTAATCATTTTCCAATAAATCACTTTCGCTAACCTCCTTCTATATTATATAAGGGAATTGTGGTAGGACCTCAAAGGTTATAGATATCACAACCCAAACTTTGTTTTAGTATCGTTATCTAACCCAAGTAATCAACTTTTTTCCTTACAAACTCTTAATTTACGGTCTGTTGTTAGGCATAACGAATTTACAAGTTAATTTCAAAATGAATGTAAATGCATATGTTTGCATGGTTATCTGACTCTTGATTTTATGGACTGTACTGTTATGGACAGGTGCTATAGATAAGGTTTAAAAGAATAATTTCTAATGATTTTACATCTTTGGAAGTCTGACATGCAGATTCAACTGGCGCTTAGGGAGTCAGTACAGTTTCAGTTTTCACGGTATATTATATGCCCATTGCTTGATTATTCAACTTTGACCACTAGATGGTGTTTCGGAACTCTTATTGGGCACGTGGTCAAATTTCATGTGTTTACGAGATGATAATATGTCCTTTTAGAAAATTGAATGTAGAATCCCAATTACATCATGCCTCTGTTTTGAAAGAGGAATCAACTCGAAACCACATATTTTGACTTTCTAAATGTACCTCTTGTATGCTCATGATACGCAAAGTATTGCTTGATGGCATATAATCACCTTATTTAGTTGCTTGTAAGATGCCTTCAAAAATAAAAAATATCAAACCATGCGAATGTAAACGAACTTTGGGTTTCTGTGTTTGTGATGCTTACATTAACACTGGATGCTTTAACATTGGTGTTTTAGCTATAAATCCCAACATGCTGAGTTTTAATGTATGAATTGGGCTGGATATCGATTTTGCATCATTTAGTTGTCGAAATCAGCTTGACTTATGATCTTGTTTTGTAGGTATCTTGTCAAATTCATCGGTTGCTGGGATGGTGATGTTGGGGCAGGTTCTCTTAAAGGATACCCCTCGGATGTACCAGCCATACCAGCTCCTTTTGTTTACCAAGTTGAGTCTGGATACTGCATGTAGTTGTCAACTGTTTAGTGGACATGGTAGGTCCTGATGTTACTGCAGTTACGCCAGTAACTTTAGTTGTGTTAACACCTGTGCTTCCTCAGACAAATGTGCTTCGACAGCTGCCACGGGCTTCTCGTCGACGGCTTCGATTGGAAGTCCGGCAGAATCAGAGAGTTCGTAGTGGCTGATCCCATGGCCGGGCATTGGAGCCGCGTACTCAACAAGTCACACGAGGTTGTCGCGGCGACGGTCGTTCCTGCCGCAGTGACGACGCCACCACCCGCCGCTCTTTCCATCTGGTCGTGCTGTTCTCCCCTAACTATGAGAGCAGAGTGTGCGCCTCTGTTTACTCGTCGGATTCTGGCACCTGGGCTCACTCGGTTGCCACACTGGATCTTCCATTCACCTCTATCATCGCATATGATCCTAGTATCGTTTCTGGTAGTAATACAATTTACTGGCTGCGTTACGACGGTGTCATCATTCAATTTGATCTGGAAAGACGCAGCCTTGCCATGATCAAGCAACCAACTGCTGCGACCCGGAAACACCTAGCACGTCAGCTGGTGACGGCGGGTGATGGCCGGTTTGGGTTTGCCTTTTTATCTGGACTCAAGATCAAATTGTGGGAGAGGGAAGAAGATCTAAGTAGTGCTGCCAAATGGGCGTTGCGGAAAACCATTCAGCTGGACAAGGTCCTTCCCCTGGATCTCAATGAGCATGTGAAGATTCTAGGAATAACAGGGTTTGCCGAGGAGTCTAATGTGATTTTCGTGTGCACGAATGATGGTGTTTTCACAATACACCTCGAGTTGACGAAGGTCAAGAAGGTTTACGGAAACCCAGTCTTCGAGAAAATACTTTCCTACTCTAGCTTCTGAGTTGCAGGTATTTCCTTGTTGTCTTCGGAATCTGGAAGTCATTCGATCCTTTCTATGGAGTGTTGATCATTAAATTCATTTATTTTTGCACGATTTATTCCTTTTTATTCTAATAAAGTTGTGAATTCCATTGTTTTATGTCATTTCTACGGATAACAGGATTTACTCAAGAGTCAGATGTGCACATGATTGTATCTTCGTTATCCCCATCCAGTCGATGAAGTTCAGGAAGAAGGCATCCATACTCAAGCTTCTGAAGCCAGGACAATATGTTCTTTATTACTGTATTAGCTTTTGTCTTCTCATGAAGTGTACCACTTCATTAATTAAAGAATCATAGCCACGTGATCAAACTAAATTTCCCAGACGAAAGTTATCACCTAGATCTAGATGTGCGAAGCATGGATTACGCGCATAAAGGTTTTGGAGCCAAATGGATCTCCTGGATTACACGCGTTCTAGGAAGTGGCACTCCCTCAGTTTTGCTAATTGGTGTAGGAAAGGTGTTTCATTGTAGGAGAAAGGTAAGGTAGGGGGACCATTTTTCTCCTTTTCTATTTGCCTTGGCTACAAAAATCTTGCAATCCATTGTTAATAGAGCCTAAAATTTGGGTTTGTTGAATATGTTGATCCCTTTGCAATACACCTCAGACTTCTCATCATGGAAGCTTGTCTCAGGAAGTTTTTTGTTCTTAAAGATCTATTGAACTCGTTTGCAAACTCCACAGGTTTGGGAGTAAATTATTCAAAATCCTTTATGGTGCTCATCAATGTTGAGGATGACAAAATGCATATTCTTGCTAATACCTTTGGCTGCCAGATAGGTTCTTTACCTTTTACTTAACTTTGATAGCCATTAGGGATCAATAAGCCCTCGGTGGCTGATTGTCTACCACTAGTAGAGTGGAAACAAATTTGGCCAGTGTAATGAAGATAGATAGATTAATATATAAGGCAGGGGGTTCTGATATGAATTCCAGAAAACCATCACAGGCATCATGGAAGCTTGTCTGCAGGCCAAAGAATGAAGGAGGTCTGGGAGTCATCAAAATTAGACCCCATAATAATGATGCACTCTTACTGAAGAATCTGAATAAATTTTTCAACAGAGCTAATTATCATGGGTTCCTCTCATCTGGGAAGGGTATTATCCAACTGGTCAGCTCCCATGATTAAGGAAAAGAGGCTCCTTTTGGTGGAGGAATATTGCAAAACTGCTGGATACATTCAAAGGATTTGCACAGGCTCGGCTTCAAGATGGAAAATCAATTGCTTTTTGGTCATACCTGTGGAATGGGCAAATTCTGTCAGTAAATTTCCCCAGCTACATTCCTTTGCTAGATATAAGAATCTAACTGCGCATAGAGTACTTCAAACTAAGGATTTGAGCCAGCTGTTTCATTTGCCTCTGTCTGAGGAAGCTTATGATCAATTTCAGCAAATAGAGGATAGAGTACAAAGCATGCACTTGTGACTTGTCTGAATTGCATGACAGTTGGTCATACATATGGGGATCTGGACAGTTGTCTTCAAAGAAAGCTTATAAGTTCCTCATTGGACATATGCCAATACATCCAACATTTAAATGGTTATAGGCATCCTCATGTCAGTTGAAGCACTTTTTTTTTCTGGTTATGGTTGAACGATAAAGTCAACACCAGAGGACTTCTTAGAAGAAGGAACTTGCATCTGGAATCATACACCTGTTAGAACTGTACTCGACAGCGAGAAGAAACTCCGCATCACCTCTTTCTCAGGTGTAACTTTGCTAAACAAAGTTGGCCTCTATTGGTATCACATATCTACCCACGCTGCAGCATGTGCAATCGGTATAGGTTTTGCAAAAGGAAGCTTAACGTCAATTTTGCCATGGAGATCAACATCCTGATGAACTGGAGCATTTGGACTACACGTAGTGATTGGATGTTTAACAATGAGGATCCAACGGGCAACAGTGGAGATGCAAAGCAAAGTTTCTGAGAGAACTCAGTCTATTGTTACATAGAGCGAAGCAAAATATTTCCCTGCTATTCCAAAATGGCTATAGCCTGTATCATGCAATCTTATTTTTTAGCTTCGAACCTTCTCTTTTGGACATTCTGTATTTTCTTTTAGAATAATATATTATAACCTATAGTGCTCTACCCTCATTTTCCTTTAAAAAAAGAGTAGCTATAAATCACTCATATTATAAGCCAGTTTTGCGGTACCTCCAAATAATTGTGGACATTTAAAAGATGATTCTAATTCCTGATAAATCTGGAGGACATCTAAATGAGAAAGAAAACTGAAACTGTAGCAAAAAGCTTTAGGCCCTTCTGAATGCACTGTTTTCAAAACTGAGTTTTAGCTAAGCGAGTCAGCTGGGTTTTATGGAGATGAAATGCTTCTCACATCAAATGAAAGTTTTCTTTCTCTTTTCTCATAATTATCTTGCCAGACGAGAACACTAAGGCTTCCTTTGAAACGCAGGAATTTCACAAGAATCGCACAGGAATTTCACAGGAAACAGTTCAATTTCACAGGAAAAACGCAGAAGGAAAAATTTTCCTTCAATCCAAAGGAGGCCTAATTGAGTTTAAAGACTCGAATCTTTATTTTAAAAGTTTATGAACCTAAATGGGAGCCGCAAAATAGTTTAAAGACACTTATTATTGATTTTTTTTTAGAGACATGCACTTTATTATAGATGAAAGAGACTGGGCTTAAACCTGGAAAAAGAGGCCCTCGTGACCTCGTCCTCTGTTTCAGCCAGTCGCATCCCAACTCCCACACTGAGATTGAGACCGCCGCCACCATGCCCCGCCGCCACCCGAGCTTGCCGGAGCCGGCGTCCCCGCTGGATAACGACGACATCCTACAGGAGATCCTGCTCCGCCTCCCTCCGCGGCCCTCCTCGCTCCCCCGCGCCGCCTTCGTCTCCCGGCGCTGGCGCAGCCTCGTCTCCGACCCCCGATTCCGCCGCCGCTTCCGCGCCCACCACCGCACGCCTCCCCTCCTCGGCTTCTACAACAGCTTGAACTTCGTCCCCACGCAGGACCCGCCCGACCGTGTCCCCGCCTCGCGCTTCTCCATAGATGTGCCGGACGACGAGGAGGGCGGCTGGCACGGATGCTACAGGTACTGCTTGAGCAGCTGCCGCGGGGGGCTTGTCCTCTACTTCGACCGCAACGAGTTCCTAGTCTTCGACCCCATGTCCGGCCACCGCCACCGAATGTCCTCCCCCGTGAAGGAGAAGGACAAGGGGACAGTGTTGCCCATCACTGCTGCGGTGGTTCCTCTCGCGGCGGACAGCAGCCGCGGCCACAGCTCGTTCCGCATTATCGCCCTGTTCAGCAACAGAAGTCATGGGATAAGAGCGTTTGCCTACGTTTACTCTTCGGATACTGGTGTTTGGGAAGACTCTACTGGCTTTCTCCCTGCTGAGCCGACAAGGGATTGGATGATATGCCGCGCAAGCACCCTTGTTGGAAATGCCATTTACTGGACATTTGATCTCCCAGGGATCTTAAAGTTTGATTTGGACAAGCAAAGCTTGTCTGTGATCGAGCTACCTCCAAATGAAGATATTGGTGGCAGTTCCTTGTTTCAGGTCATGCCAGCAGAGGGTCACCAGCTTGGCATTGCCATTCTAGATACACATAGCATCCAATCCACACGTAGCATCCGATTCTGGGTGACGGAGGAAAATCATGGCAGTCCTACCAGCTGGGTTCTGTGTAATACTGTTCACTCGAACAGTTTCCTTCCAGTGGGGTGTTTGCCACTATTCCTCGCCGGGATTGCTGAGGACAGTAAGATGATCTTCATAGCGACAAGTGGTGGTGTGTTCCTTGTCCACCTTGGGACGATGCAGTCCAGGAAGGTGCTCGATGTATCAGAGATGTCCTACATAACTCCCTACTCAAGCTTCTGAACTCAAGGTATGAGTTAAACGGCAGAGTTATGAAACGTGGTTATTATCTTACTTGTTATTCATCCTTCGGTCGTCGACACTGAATCCATTCAATTGATGTCCATATGTATGAAACAACATAGAGTAACATCAGCAAGTTTTTAAGCAAGACAAAATTCGTCATCGAGCCACAGAATGTTCTATGTCATCCACACTATGTCCTTGTCATCTACTAACAATGTCCTTGTTTAATACATTTTGGATCTTCGATCTAAGATCATGATATTAGTGAAAATTGGACCATGATAGAAAGCACATTACATTGATGACTGAAAGTATGTTTTACCAACCTGCTAAATTGCATATTTACAAGCTTACAATTAACTCAGATTATATGTTATTTGCTTGCTCTCTAACTAGGATGAACCACCTGCTACAAAACAAGATTTCATTGGCGCCTACTAGTTATATTTGGTTTTTTATACTACCTCTGATATTTTTTGGTTGACATTGGGAGAGCTAAGTTCAAGGACCAAAAACACGCAGGGAGTACCATAGAAGGAGCAAAGCGATAAATTATATGTATCTGTTTTTGTGCGATCAGATAATTACAACAGTACATTTGTCTGAATTTTATTTGTGCGTAAATTTAACCTGTTCGTATGAATTCTGAATATGATCTTTTGTCGAAACTTACCTACATATGAGTAAGCTTTGTACAGTTCATGGTATACAAAAACACATGTTTTAGTGTCATTGTCAATACTGTATTTTATTTCCTTGAAAAGTGGTTAGTGAATTATGCTTATGTTATGTACTGTTTCAGGGAGTTATTCATGAAAACGGAATTAAAGGTGATCATATGTATTTATATTCATGCTGAGATACATACTAACAAATCACTTTTCTTTGATGCCTTTTTTAAATATCCAGTTCTTTTTTCCTTATCTTATATTATCTTCATCCCTAGCTATAAGCATTTCTGGCTTCGTACGTAGACATAAACTTGTCCAGATATAGAAATGCATATATTTTTGGACAAGTTAGTACATGATAAGGAACATATCATATTGGTAACTCATACCAAGGAAATGTACTTAGGGTATATCTCTTTCTCTAAACCTGATTTGTAGAATTGGTAACATGACTGGTAGACTTATTCCGTCCATCCTTATTTAGTGTAATGATTCTTTAACTTTCTTTTAGTATTGTTAATTAACTAGACTAATAGTCTGCCTGTATTTGTAAAGAATCATTAGGCGCAATGAATTGAGTATGGAAAGCTACGATAGAACTAGGTGGTTTACTAGATTTTTTTTTTTTTATAATGTCTGTACCTTTGGATGTCTGACATGCATCTTCGACTGCCAATTAGGCAGTTAATACAATTCAGATTCACAGTTTAACATATTATGTCCAGTCTGACTAGATGATGCTATTGATTATGTGCAGTTTCAAAGGTGGAATTTTGTAACTTTGCTCACTCCAGTAGAAAATACATGCTACTGAAAAAAAAATATTTAGGTCCCTATTTGAATCACCTTTTTTTTCTTTCTCATACCAGATAAAAAACAAAAACAATCAGCAACTGGCATTAAGAATTGTTTTTGTATTTATGTAGGACTAATCATCTTTTCAATAATTACTTTTGCTAACTTCCTTCTACTTTGATGTTGTAAGAGGGAATTTTGGTAGGACCTCATAGATATATCACAACCCAAACTTTGTTTTAGTATCGTTATCTAACCTATAAGTAGTAAACTTGTTTTCCTTACAAACTCTTAATTTATGGACTGTTGTTAGGCATAATGAATTTACGAGTTAATTTTACAATGAATTTAAAAGCATATGTTTGCATGGTTATCTGACTCTGAAATTATGGACTGTAGTGTTATGGATAGGTTCTGTAGATCAGGTTTGATAGAATAAATTTCTCATGATATTACATCTTTGGAATCTGACATTCAGATTCAACTGGCGCTTAGGGAGTTAGTACAGTTTCAGTTTTCGCTGTACATTATATATGTCCGTTGCTTGACTATTCAATTTTGACCACTAGATGGTGTTTCAGAATTTTTATTGGGCACATCGTCAAATTTCATGTGTTCACGAGATAATAATATGTCCATTTAAAAAATTGAATCTAGAATCCCAAGTACATGCCTCTGTTTTTGAAGAGGAATCAACTGGAAACCACATATTTTGACTTTCTAAATGTATCTCTTGTATGCTCATGATATGCAAATTATTGCTTGATGGCATATAATCACCTTACTTTAGTTGCTTGTAAGATGCATTAAAAATATCAAATCATGCGAATGCAAACAAACTTTGGGGTTGTTATGTGTTTGTAATGTTTGCATTAGCACTGGATGCCTTAACATTGGTGTTTTAGCTATAAATCGGAACAAGCTGAGTTTCAGTGTCTGAATTGGGCTGGATATTGATTTTGCATCACTGATTTGTCGAAATCAGCTTGACTTATGATCTTGTTCTGTAGGTATCTAGAATCATTCACCGGTTGCTGAGATGGTGATGTTGGGGCAGGTTCTCCTTGAAGCGTACCTTCGAGGAGGATGTACCAGCCATACCAGCTCCTTTTGTCTACCAAGTTGAGTCTGTATACTGCATGTACTAGTTGTTTAACTGTGTTAGTGGACATGGTAGATCCTGATGTTACTGCAGTTATGTCGGTAACTTTAGCTGTGTTAACATCGTGGCTTTATCAGACAAATGGGCATCATTGCCCTTGCGGTTTATCTGTACCAGCAGGTACGACTCGTTCAGTTGATTTGCATCTCTAGTAGCTCGTGTGCTTATGATTGCAATCCTAGGCGAGCTGAAGAAACATAATATTCCTCACTTCCTGCCGCCACTGAAGAAAACATTTCTGAACACCGACTAGGAGACGAAGTACTTCATCTGGAGCAAAACGTAAAGTTGAGGCAGTCCTCTCCCAAAAATGTAGCACCAGCTTCACCATCACTACATTTGACGGATCATCAGCTTGCTCTCGTTCCTGGGGGACATGGATGGCCGGAGCCGGAAGTGTCCTAGTTCAAAGCCCTGGTATATCCAGGCCGACAACACTTTGATAAGATATTCTACCAAAATTCATGCTTTTTTTTGTCAGAATCGAGGCAGACTAATGTAATAACGGACAACAGACACTTCAGTCTTTTCGCAGCAGTGATCAACCATAGAAATAAAGACAGTTGGCGACACACAGAACCAAATAGGTTCACCAATCAGGAAAGTGGCATTCTAAAGCGCACACCATCCGAAAGTACAGTTGCTCATCTGAGAGTACTATAGAAATAGAACTGTGTTTATCGACACATTAGTAAAAATATCAAAGCATACTCGTCTTATCAAAACATGAATCTGCACGACACTCGAGTTCGTCCGATGACCTAAGGTTCAACCTTCATCACCTCTTCCCATTGCCCGTCAGACCCTTCCTTCCAGAGGGTTATGTTGTTCTCGCCAGCAGCTACAGACAAGATGTTTCCAGTCAAGGACCAGGACACCCTCCAAACAGGTGACCCAAAGTCACGCATGAGCTTTCCCTCCCACTTGTCTCCATCTTTTCCCTTGGTCCAAATGACAACCTTCCCATCTTGGGAAGCACTGGCAACGGTCGACTTGGCCAAGCCCAAAACTGGTGCCCATGCAACGTCCCTCACACAATCTGTGTGCATGTCAGAAATAAGTGTGCTCTCCAGCTTCCAGCTACCATTGACAAATCCCCACACTTTAGCAACAGCATCAAAACCTCCAGAGACAAGCTTATAAACAAGCTCCCCTGAACCAGACAGGGAACCAAGTGCTGTTGCTGGAGCCCAGGAGACTGCAGTTGCACCGACAGGGTGTGCTCGCTCAATGGTTGCAGTATCCCAACCCCCATCAGCTCGCATAGTAATGACAGATATTCTTCCATCAGAAGAAGCACAGGCAAGGGAAAGACCAACCTCATACGGGGCCCAAGCAATGGAGTTAACAGACGACTTGTGGTCAACAAACACGTGGGCCTGAGACCAATGGCCGCGTGCATCCTCCTTCCAAATAATTACACGACCATCGTAGCTGCAGGATGCGAGGAGAGTACCAAACTTTGGGTGTGCCCATGCAACACGCCACACAGGGCCATAGTGGCCAGTGAGAGTTGCAAGGACCTGGGATGGGGCTGTTGCGGCACCAATGCTGACAATCTTCACAGTAGAGTCCGAGGAGGCAGTGGCAAGGCGTTTGCCATAGTAGTCAATGGCAGAATCATGGACCGTGTCCTTGTGATCCAACTCTATTTTCTTTGACGCCATACTTCACGCTGAATTATGGCCACTGCCCTTCAGAACACTGCATGAATTAAAATTAAATCATTAGCATAAAGATAAAAAACATAGGCCTAACACTGTAAACTGAAAATAGAAAATATCAAGTCATAATTGCAATTCAAGATTGCATTTGTGCTTGACATTATACTTGAGAACAAATTTCTAATTTAATTCCGCTTAGCAAAGTTAGCTTCCATCAAAACCAACAGATGCTGCATATCATAATAACAATGTTTGTGAATTATGACATAACACAAAATTAGTCCCTGAGAGAAAATTGGTGGATAACACTGAAAGTATGGTGAGATCAACCAAAATAAAAAAAATGCAATCAACAGGAAGTTCTCTGAGGATGCCACCTTTCTGGTATGACAAAACCACTATAAGCTAACTCATACACAGTATGTCAAGAGAATGTGGGAATAAGGGGCACCACAATGAACACAACATAGTATTAGTTGAACATAAAAATCAACCTTTCACGGCTCAATATCAAAGGCTAAATGTTAAAGACATGGAAATCTACATAAAACATAATAAAGATACAACAAAATAGATTGATTAGAAATGTACCCTTTTACCCAAATAAAAAACCTAAAGGCCTCACATGTTTCAGAAGTCAGAACTTTCATCATTCAATTTCTCATTCCAGCAAATCACACACCAAGAAAAAAAGAAAAACTTGGCACTGATGCTGTTGTACCGAAACACTAACAAAGATACATATGTCCAAAAAAAACACCGAGTTCTAGCATTGCTTGGCAGGTTGAGACATTTGGAAGAATCGACATAAAGTAATTTTGCCGAGCAAACTAACTTGTGCTCCCTAGGAGAACCTTGCCTGCAAGGCAGTCAATAGGACTCTGCCATTGTGTCATAACAAATAAAAGTTGTTCCTGATCACATAACTATACGACATAACTGAAAGTCGCAAATTGTTTCCAGCGGAGCCATGTTTCTGCTGGCTAGTGACTCTAGTGATCAAGAAGCAGTTCGTTTTAAGACGAATATCAAGTGGTAGGAATTAGAGATTGATTCAAAAAGCTACTGACAGTAATAACAATACGTAGTAGGCTATTGCATCCTTCGTTTTTCAAAATCCTGAGGTCTACACAGATCGCCTTGCTACTTTCTACATACTGGCCAGGCCAAGATCCCACTTTTTCCACGGTATAAACAAGCATGAGGAATTGAATTCAAACGGACCCTAAGCCACTAATCAACAACACCCCACAGCGTCGAACCAGAGGCCGGATCGACTTGAGGCGCCACCCCGTCCCCGCCTCGGCCTCTGCGCAGGGATCGACCCATCCCCGCTAGATCCAGCCTAAATCTCAACTAAAAGGAGGAGGATTAGAGGATTGGGGAGGAGAGTTCAGCCCTCACCTTCCGTCGAAGCTGGAGAAGGATGAGGGCTCTAGCCGCGCGTGCTTCCGTACGCTGCCTGAGCGAGACCAGGCCGCTGCTTAGGTGCATGCCTCCGCCGTCCGTCCTTGCTGCGCCGCTCCAGACGCGGGCAATTTGTTGTAAACCCCCTATGAATATCATCGACGCTCAAATAAGTCCTGCTCTGCCTCTATTCTAGTAATACATTTCACAGGCACGTCCCTGCACAGTCTCCTCTTGCATTCTATAGCTTCTTCCGTCAAACTGAGGTCGTGCTCCTCTCAAATTTTTTTAAGAAAAAAGAATTAAAAAAATTTTGATTACACAGTACAACTCAGACATTCACAACACACCCACAATCACCCCTGTGAACGCACAAACGCAAACTCTACTCCTATATATGAGCATCTTCGAAGACTGAGCCAGCAAATCCTCGAGATTGACGAAGTCACCACTGACGCCTCGCTGTCGACGGCCACGTCGCCTCGCACAGAAAGCACAACGCCGTTAAATCCTAGAAAATTCGCTGCTACCCGGAGTCGAACTCAGGACCTCAGGTGCTACTGAGGCTCTTGTAACCACTAAGCTACATGCCCTTTCGCAAAGAATTAATATTCGAGTATCTGCATTGATGAATGCATATAATTATATCGACTATCTCAAGTGTTTTAAGTTCAAACAAGCCAAAGTTCAAAACCTCCATATGATCAAACAATCAAGTAAACATGATTCTATCACTAATCACACAAGTCATGGGTGGCGAAAATCTCATCACTATGCTACTGCTTTCAAGAACACACAACACCCTTTATGTGTGGTCTTTCTTCATTCTTTTGCACGTTTATGGCGACTCTTGCAACCATGCTATGTCTTGCCCTGTATATTTTCAACCGATGTCTTGTTGTACATGTTAGTCGCTTGTCCCTTTTTTTGAGATACATCGGCCATGCATCACAAAAAGATTCAAATTTTAAACTAGAGGTAGGGTTAGAGCTCCAATGATTTCTCTCCCGCTGAGGCTACGTAAAGCATCATCTGCGCACCATAAGCATTAGTGGCGGATCTAGGATTTCAACCATAAGGTACAAAATTTAAACACACCGTCCATCAAATGGGCAACCCAGCCCAGCACGACACGAGTCCATCTAGACACGACCCATTTAGCATCGGGCCGACATGGCACGGTTGTTAAGTGGGGCCGTGCCATGCCAGGCTGTGGGCGGAGGGATCGGTCCATGGAACGGCCCAACACATGCTAATTGTGCCATGCCGGCTTGTTAGGCACGATAGGCGCCAGTGGTGACTTCGTATCTCTGGATTTGCCGGCTCAGTCTTCGAAGATGCTCATAGGGGTAGGGTTTGCGTACGTGTGTTCATAGGGGTGAGTGTGCGTGCGTTGTGAGTGTCTGAGTTGTACTGTGTAATCTCAAAAAAAAAAAAAGGCACGATAGGCCTAGCTATAATGATAGTCCATCAAACCTATATATTTGCATTAATTTGGTGTGCTAAAAAAACTATATTTGCATTTGGTTTTAAAAATATATATTTAAATTGTAGTGTTAAAATGATACAAAATGTGAGAAAGAGAGGATTTGAACATGAGACATCTATGATTAGAAGCATATGCCTTACAATTAGACCACAACCCCTTAGTTGTACACGTGGAAATAACAATTTATTTAATATTTTCTTAGGCGGATTGTGTCGTGCCAACGGGGATTATTTTCTTTTTGAAGAATGTAATAAAGGTGACTAGTAGCGTAAGGTTCGTAGCAGCATTTGATTGTACTAATATTTCTGGTAGTGTTATAAGAATCTGAGATGATTTTCGCATCAATATGTAGAAAAAAAAAAAGGACAAACCTGAGTATCCATTTGTTTCAAATGCATGAGGATCAAATACTTTTTTTGAGAACAAATACTTTTAAGGGTTTAAACAAAGGTGGTGTCACATCAGCATGATTAGCGAGGATCGGCACTCTGGTTACCTCAGATGACCCACTTCAAAAGTTTACTGACCTATTAGTCCCATTTCAAAGAACAATGATCAATTTGCACATGTCAAACAAGTTTACTGACCTCGGATGCAATCGACTTTTTTTTACCGAAGTAACACAAAACTATGACTTTTGTGACTAGACTATTTGCACTTTTTGTGCATTGTAACACAGAACTATGACTATTTGCACCAAAGTTTCTCAAATTTTACTCATCAATTATTGCGTCCACAAATGAAACGGAATACCTACCTTAACTTTCCCACAAAATTGAGAGGTAACTCACCCATGTGCTACACTCGAGAGTACTACTACTTCATTGTGGCACAGCACTTAACAACGTACTATCATTAGCGATTCTTCTGCTGTGCAGGTCATACAGCCCAAAGCCTCAAAATAGCTTCCCATAGGGTGTCGCCAGATCGAATTTCATGTGCAAGGTGAAAAAAAGCGAATAAGTTTGGTGTTTACAAGTCTATAACTTTAAATTTGATGACAACAATATTTGTTATACATGTCTCCGTTACGTTCTTCACTCAAAAGTTTACCTACACCAAAGATATTATTGGAGACATACAAATTAGTTGTTTGGTTAAACTAGTGAACCATACAAAAAAAAAAGTTTAGAGGCGTAAACTCTACGTTACACGATCAACAACATAGTGTTACAGCTCGCCCGGCTCAGCCAACAACATAAAATACCGTCAGCCATTTACAACGAGAGGGTAAGCGTCTCGTGTCATCTCCGTGCTGTGTTGTGGGTGAGAAAGAACCGGAAATCTGGATGATATACTTGTCGGTGGCGAAGCCAGTCATCTGCTGTTTGCGTGAGAGAGGCTGCAAGCTGCTCCTCCTCAGGCCTATTCGATGACCAAATAGAGCTCCGCAGTTTGTATGATGCCATCCCAAAAACAGGCAATGTTAGCTTACCAGCTGCGTTCATAGAGCAATTGGTGCCACCAAGGCTGGGGCATGCTGGTGTACCAAGGTCAGTATCTGCAGGAAAGCATCTAGTTATCAAATGAACTAATGAAAGGCTCAATGAGATGCCAACTTTAATGAGAAATAAAGACTCAATGCTGACTCTAATCAGATTGTACTTACCCTTAGAAGGTGTCGATAAGTAATGAAACGTCAAGAAACATGCATCTAAATCCTTGAGTGTTGGTCCAGTTGGGATTCTATATATGGGGTACCTGCAATTGTAAGCCCCGAGATGAAACCAATATGTAGACAGTACTAACACTTAGTTGTATTGCTCTTCTGCATAATTTGTATTAACTGAAATTTAGCCGTTGTTCCTTTGTGCATGTCCTATTTTCGAGCAGAATAAAATATATAATAATTCTGACTATCGCAATATATTGGCATTCCATTTCATAGGATCCTAAGCAATAGCAGTATATAAAACAAGAAAGCACTCCAACTGCAGGACAAACTCATGAAACTCCTGATGGTGGCACTGAATACAGAGATGAAATTGGTAAAGAAAAAAAAAGATAAATGATTATTTACACCCTTTCGTATAGTAGGAAGTTTGTCTGATAAGAAATGGAAAATTCCAAACATCAATGAAAATGAAGCGGCGCAGTTCGCATACCATGCAACTGACATCCAGCTGGTTGGCAGCAGATCACAACTTCTGAATGTCTTCAAATCCGGAAATTTACTTGCAAGAATTGACACCTGAAGTGACATTAATAGTAAAGCATCAGCAAGTAGGTTATATATACACTGTTCATTATAAATATGAAAAATGACTTGCCTTGTCTGTTAGTGGTTCTCTACTAAACGGTGTATCTGTCTCGAGGTACTCATATATGGGACGAGTGGATGGAGAATGCATTTCACAATCATCTCTTTGAAAACCACCCTCCAACCGACAAGCAGTTTCCACGGATGAACGTCTTACATGGTCAACATCAGTCTCACTGCTACCTTCACTGCTAGTATCCATAGATTCCCCATCACTTTCCTCCCAAGGATGCCTTAAGTAAGCGAGAAAGTTAACTAAGAAAAGGTTTTGAACTATAAAGTTGCAAAAGCAAAAGAAAACCATACTGGAAAAAGGCATTTGAACAGTCCATTTTGATTTCTTTTGTTCAACATATTTGGCATCTTTTTCATGTACCAACATTGCACAACAGCGAATATGGGTAAATGAGTAATAAAAGAATTTAGCCCAACACACCACAACCGAATAAAACCTAGAAGGTATTCCTATATATAAACAAACTAGAAGGAACTTCCCAATACAAGGACAATACTAAAAGGAGCCACCCAATACAAGGAACCTGTCATAGGTCAAGTGAAAATTTAACATAGTAGATTCCAAACTTTGGTCACCATAATTTTTGTCAATATCTAGATTCTAGATTGTCTCTAAGAACATAGTAGTGTAGTTTCTCTTGAGAACTACTCTCATAATATTATAACTTATGTTTAGAATACCTCAATAGATATTGGAAGTCAATCTTGTTTTCGGAAGCAAGTCATTTGTGCAGACATGAATTCTTTTTGTGACAGGAGGGAGCATATCTCAGTGACTGAGATATAAATTAAAAATTATCAACGCTTAATACAAAGAAGCGAGGAACTCAGCTTTACTTACAATCGACAACAGAAACGACGGTTTCTCTTAAAAAAGAAAGCTTAATATCATACATTCAAAGTATTTTTGAGCTAAGCCATTGTTTCCTTGTAAACAAGTATAAATCATGCAACATTAAGATTCGCTTCAAAATCTGACAAGCCAATAAACTAGCTGTGATTAACCAAAAGGATTTTATTCCAAAGTCAACTTTTGATATATCTAGTAGCGAAACATGAACCAATTACAAAACTATGTGTCATTTACCCTCCAATTTCAAACTCGCTCGCAAAATAAATGTGCTTAAACCTGTATCAAGTACAACACACATGGCTGTTCTCAATTGATCAAACTCTGATAATCATAGTTCACATAAAAGACCAGATATAGTTGAAGTATACATGGCTCCTAGACAAAAACATCATGTGGGTCAAAAAGTTAAATCTTCTGTATTATAATCGTTTGATAAGTAAATGATGCCAAAATAGGTGCCCCTGGTTCTCAAGGTGGTCTACAGTATGAGTACAGCTCATAAGAGAAGTGCAACTCCACAATACAACAGCAAGGTATGATGCTTCAGGATAAACATAAAAGTTTCACCAACCATGCCACTTTTTGGGAGTTTGCTTTACATTCATTTGATTAGTCCAGTGAAATTAAGGAACGGAGCCTAGCTCAGTTAAAGACGTGGTTGTACACCCTGACCACCCAGGTTTGAGTCCTACTTACTCCTAGGTTGTAGAGTACGACTGTCTAAGGACAAAAGGTTGAAGCAAACCAAACAAGATAAGCAGTGCAAAGCAAAAGAGTTTCATCTGAAAATATATATTACCTGCTCCTTGCAGGAAGTCTTGATGGATCTGTGTATAGCTGTATGGCAGAAAGGTATGGCACATAATACTGTATCACAGAATCACTTCCATTCAACACAAGTGGAACTCCAGCCCCATAAAAACTCCACTCCTTGAAAGAATCCCAGAGATCTCCAAGGCAGAAATACGGTGGTGAATTCATAGCATCGCTATTCCTCCATCCCCTCACGCTTGTCTGCATGTGCAAAATACTTAAGCATAAACGAACTGATACAGTAGAAACTAAGAAACACAAAAGTTTACGAACAGTTCCTTTTGTTCTTAGAACACTGAAAAAAAAAAGAGTTCCTCAATGAACCATAATCAGTGGCACAAAACTAAAACAATCCAACTAACTAGAATCATTTTAAAAACTAGGTAGTTTTCCCATCCAGATAACCCAATGGCACGACAAAGAATAATGGATACAAATCATTTTCAATACTTCAGCATAAACGAACTCATACAGTAGAAACTAAGAAACACAAAATTATCTGCCGAAAGTGTCTTATAGTCTTAGAACACTGGGAAAAAAAAAATCCTCATGGAACCATAACCAGTGGCACAAAATTAAACCAATCCAACTAACTACAATCATTTTAAAACTAGGTGGTTTTCCCCATTCCAGATAACCCCATGGCAGGACCAAGAATATTGAATGATTCAGACACCTGCATCACCAACCCCTTAAGCAGCTAGATTTGGGGTAGTTATATTCACGTCCCTGCATACGTAAAGCAATTTTGCAACCAACTGCCTTTGAAAAATTCCCCACTCATCAGCAATAAAAATGCTCTAAAAGTCATTAACAGCAAGCAGCAGCAAAAGCTATTGGCATCTTGCCCCAGGCCTGAAAGAAGAATCCTCCATTACCCACATTTGCAACTCCAGCACAAGGAGCTTAGCATGTGGTGCCTTATGCAGCGCACAGCGTTAATAGGAATCAGAAGTTACACAACGATGCTGTGCCTTACTTGCTGCAAAAGCATTAGTAGAAGTGTGTAGGTTGAACCTAAGAGAGAGCTAGTGAAAAAGGGAAGTTCCCTCCCGACTACGGCTCCCAAGCGTTCCCCAATCAACAAGCACACGAATCAGTTCCGCCATCACAAGCCAAAAATCTAACACCAGAGACATCACGTCGTACAGTCGAAACAAGCATTGCACATGGCGCCCAGTTCAATCGACAATAATGGCACCCCAAAAAAAAACAAGAGCAAAACTAGTTCACGAAACCGAACAGAATCTGAGAAGCCTGAGACCTTGGGCAAGTACTGGACGGGCACGGAGGGCGTGGTGGAGCTGAGGAACCTCTCCAGGTTCCCCACCTCATCGTCGACCGCCGCCGCCGGCGCCGCGTCCACAACAGCGGCCGTCTTCGCGGACGACTTGGACGGCACCGACGGTGTCTCCGGCCGCCTCTCCGCCTCCTTGGCGGAGGGGGCGGCCGTCTCCGGCGGCGACGGATGCTGCGTCTGGGTCGGCGGAGGGGGCTTCTGCCTCGCGGCCGCCCTCGGCGTCACGGCCGCGGCCGGGGAGGCCGGCCTGGCCCCCTTGAGCCGCTCCTCCTGCTGCTGGCGGCGGACGTGGGGCGGGCTGTAGAAGCGGTCGACGCCGACGCCGCCGAGGCCGCGGGACGACGACGTCGAGGACGCGGCGGCGCCGGTCGGGCCGGCCATGGCGGGCGGGGGGGGGGGAGAGGGAGGGGGAGAAGGGGAAGGGCGCTAGGGAGCTAGGCGGGCGGAGGCAGCGAGGCGGGTGGGCGTAGGGTTTTGGGCGCTGCTGCTGCTGCTGCTGCTTTCGGGGCGGCGGGATCTGGGCCTGGGCGAAGGAGCGAGTGGAGGCGGCGCCGTGGCGGGCGAGAGAGCTCGGAATGGGAGGGAGCGGAGGAAGGTGCGTTTCGTTTGCCGGTTGGGTTCGTTTCGCGTCTGCTGCTGCTCTCTGTCTGCTCTCCGCGCACGCTACGCCTCCCGTTTGGGTTGATTCCCTTTTCGGGGCGCTCCGTTCGTTCGTGTGCCCGGCTCATGGGCTCCGCCGCCGCTACGTGCACCAAAAAGGAGCCTCTGCCGTGCCACATCTCGGACTTCTCGAACCAGGGTTATCCGGCAAAAAAGTTAGTTGCCATGCTGTGATTTTTTTTCTCGAACTGCCATGCTGTGATCTACCTAAGCATCTAAATACCAATACACATATCCAATAGAAGATCAGATTTATAACTCTCAAAAACGCCCCTAAACTAAAAGTCTGCTACCTTTACTTTTTCTTAGAAACTTCTCAACATTTATAGTTTGCGAATTCAAGATACATGCTGATATATGCTTTTTTAGCCTTATCGTTCCAGAGTGGGAAATCGTCATTGCACAATATATGTGTTCAGTTTGTCTAGTATGGTGCAATTGAAATAAATATTATCATTGTACAAAAACATGGGAAAATCATCATATTGTGCCGTAGTACACATGTCATATTTTTTTCGCTCGATGAGTACATTTATACATAGTCAAAGGCAGCATTGAGCAACAAGCCGATGTAGGAGTACATGATTATATACCAGTGTGACTCATGAAAGATTCCTTGCCTGGTCAAAGCATGGATAGAAAATGGTGCCAAATCAAAGAAAAATAAAGCAGTTGAGATGATATACTTGGCACAATACGACGTTTAATGACTTGAATATCGAAAGAAAATACTACTGCAAGTTGAAGATAAACAATCATCGCGAAGAAATAGTTGAAGATTAAAAAGATTTGCAGTACGAACGCTACGATTTCCAACGATTCTGTTCGATCGCCACTAGGCCGGACGAGAGAGAGCTCGCCCCCGGAGGCGAGTAGCAAAAATCCACCGGGGCCCGGCCACAGCATCAGGCCGTCCGCACGACTCCGTCCACGATCGGACGGCGCGGGACCGTCCCTCTCGTGCCCATTATTGGCCGCGGGACATTTTCTAGAACGATCCCGGGACGTGGCGAATATTCGCCGCGAAGCAGCGAGGCACCGGCCACCGCAGGGCCCTGCTGGAAGACACTGAACGGTGGGGCCAGATCTGTTCGTGGTTGGCGTGGAGGCCACATGTCACGGATGGGGCTTCCGCTGCTGGACGGTGCGCGTGCGGTTCCCCCACGTGAGAAACGCACTGGTCCCAGGCAACAGGGTCGGTGAGAGAGACCGCGGATTGATCGCCAAGCTGACGTGGCGATGGGTTCCCGGTCCCAGGTGACCAGGACGATCTGCTGCAGCGCAAGGTGGCAAGGTGCAAGCTGCAACTGGGTATGGACCCCAGCAGACAGGAACAGATCTGGGTCAGCTGGTGATCAAGCCCACGGATGTTGGTCAGCAGCGACAACTCCAAGATACACGGCCCAATTAGCCCATCACCTGTGGTTAGGCTGCTTGGGCCTTTGTAGGACTGATTTGCTGGATTAACAACTCCAAGATACACGGCCCAATTAAGTCTTCTTTTTTGGCACCACCTTTTCTTTTTGGTTCTTTCCTTATGTCATCATCACGGTACCAATTAACTCATTCACAACTTATTTCATATTTGCAATAGCAATTATCAAATAACAAAGTTTTAAGTTAGCTATAAAATGTTAATTTTACATGTCTAGTAATACGCAATTGCTAGTACCTGTAAATAAATATCTTAAAAAGTATTGTCAGTTAAAGTATGAGCAGTAAAAGTCAAAATTGCAAGTATTTGTGAAAGGAGGTTAGTAGGTTTAGAATCCTAGAGATAGCTGTAACTGAACGCTCTTAGACTACTGTGGCTCTGCCCATGCTTCTGTTCAACAACAAGGATTACGCACGGACGGTTAGTTGAGGCACGAGACAAGCACGCTCATCTGACTCGATCATCACATCTCTTGATTCTACTAGCTTCCTTCTAGTAGCACCTAGCTTAGTCATCGAGTCCAGTCCGATGATTATAACTTTAAGAACATCAAACGCATCACAATAGTTTACTGGTTGATGTACTGTAGAACGCGTTTGGAATTTGCGGTTTCTGTGCGACACGTATCGTGGCGCATCATGCGATTTCTAGGACCCGCGCACATGGCTGCAGCTGCGCACATGCCAAGCAGAAGGAAAAGGAAACGGCGGCCATAAAAGACGTGCGCCGAGCCGAGGCTTTGATCGAGTCAATGCAAAGCGTGCACAGGTTTCTCACTGAGGGGGGCGCATCCGGCCGTACACGTTCACTGCCTGCCGGGCTAGGAAGAGCACGCATGCATGCGTCGATCACGCGCTGAACCGTCCACTCCACCGACGGAATCACAGACCACGCTCGCTCGCCGGTTGACTCGCCGTCTCGGAGGCCGTGCTCAACTGCGTCGACGTGCTTGGATGGGTAGAAATGGATTACATTCTCTTATTCAAGAAACCTATAAAAAGACATGTTTAAAGTATATGCATTTTTGACTTTCAGATTTCGTGTTTCACATGCTGGAGAGTCGGACTTTCAGGTTTTTTGACTTTCAAAAAACCTATAAAAAATTTGTGAAAATATAAACAAATAAGTTATGTCTAAAGTATATTTAATGATAAAATAAATCATAATAAATAAATATATTTTTATATTTTTGTTGAATAATATGAGTGATCAACAACTGCTTATATTTTGAAACGGAGGGAGTAGTTAAAACCTATAAAATGACATATATCCATCCCTTCCTTGACATGGTTTACTATAAAATAAAATAAAAACTAGCTTCCTCAATAAATAATGTATAAAACCAAAACAGAATACGCCTAAGCATAACCCGTCTTTTAATGGTTAGTGTCAGAGAAAGGTTACAGGGTATGATTAGTTTTCCTCTCTCACAAAAGGTAGAGGAGGGTTTAAGCGTTCGCAGAAAGTTGATATACGTTTATGAAGCCAAGAAGACATATTTATTTCAGCTTTTGTTGACTTTATCAGAAAGTCAGAAGCTTAGAATTCAAAAAAGGTTGACAAGTTACAGCTCATAAGAAAAAGAAAATAAAAAAAATTGGAAAGTTGGCTTTCAGCCTTTTGATGTACTGATAATTTAGAATTTTCTTTAAATTAATAGAAAAAAGTACTCATAATTTTTTTAGATGAAAAAAAAGGACTCAAAATCAGAGAGAGAGAGAAACAACTTTTGAATCAGAAGCTCAAATTGTGTGCTGCCCAACCGCGCCAGACCACCTTTACGCGGTAACGCGACGACCGGAGCAGATGAGATCGATCCAGGCTCGCCGAGGCCGCGCCACCACCAGCAGGTGAGGCATGTGCAGCGACACGCGCTCCCATGCCGCATCGCACCACACGACGCGCCGCTCTCTGCCGAGCTTTTGCTAGCTGCTAGCCACCACCTCTTGTTTGTCTGTCGGCTCGGCTCCACTCCACTCCCTCTCGGCAAGTGAAGCGCTCTCCCTCCCTTCCCATGGCTGCCCCGCGCGCCGCCCTCCTCCTCCTCGCCGCAGGCGTGTGGCTCCTCGCCGCGGCGCCAATGCCGCGCCCGGCCGCGGCGGACGCCGGCGGGCCCCTCGTGCAGACGATCTTCTACTACTCCCCGCCGCCGCCGCCCCCCGGCACCGGCAGGAGCCCCTCGATGACGGCGACGGCGGCGGCGCCTCCCCCGGCGTGCACCAACTGCCAGAAGCCTGCCGCCCCGGCGCCGCCGGGGGCGGCGCCGGCCCGCAACAACGGCCCGCCGGCCGGCCGGCAGTACGCGTTCCTGTCCGGGTCCGGCCCCGCGCAGGCGGCCGCCGGGCTCCGCCTGCCGCTGCTCTGCGCCGCGGCCGCCGCGGCGGCGCTCGCGTGGCGTTAGACGCTCTCGGCTCCTCGTCGCTCGCTGTTGCTGATGCTTTCATGTGTAACAGTGTAGCTGATGCTTTCATGTGTAACAGTGTAAGCGGCCGCGCTCTGAAACTGCATTTACATCCTGATTGATGCGGAGAAAAAATTGTTTGTGAGATCCTCATCTCGATTAATTCTCGCCACTAGAGTGTGCCTGTGTTGTTTCCTCTCCACTAGATACAGTAATGTAGAAAAGGAATTGCAAAGATGCGTGTACTGCAGAAAAGATTGTAGTAGTACTACCAAATTTTGCTCTCGGTTTCATACTTCTGCTGTATTTTATTTGGTTTTTGTATGTGTTTGACCTCGATTTGGACGCGGAAATTTGACCTGATTTCTTTGGGAATTAAACTACGTACTCCGGTATTCTATTTGAGAAATTCTCGCGATCTCAGCAAACGAGTGCGTGCAAGATACTGAAGTCTCCAAGATCACATCACATCTCACCAGAGAGCAGAGTGACTGACGTGTGACGGCTGAGAGAAATCAGAGAATTCTATGCAAAGTCTTCGGTAACCAAACTTTCTGAAGACAATCGAGGTTAACCTCCTCACGCTGGAACTTCAAAGATGCTGTGCAAATTGATAGGGAAGTTTGCTCAAATTCCTTGAATCAAAGGCAAACATTAATTACCGTCAATTGTTGCAATTATACAAAATGTAGCACTGGTTTGGCCTAACCTTTTGAGCAGGAATGATTGAACAAATTCAGAGAAATGGTAGTGTGGCATAGGAGTACCATATATACTGGCAGAATAAACTCCTTGTTCTTCACTGCAGAACCTTCTCAGAACACCTCGCATTTTTTATCCGCCTTTTTTTTTAATTAAACGCACTTTTTCAAATGCTAAATCAGCCAATCACCTTTTCAAACAGCTGACTGGTTTCAGCTAAACCGCAATGCCGCGTCATCTCCTGGCCTCGGAATCTCTGGTCCTGACTCCTGACTGCTTTGAATGTTTGGCAAACACATCACATGGATCGCATGGATCGGACTGCAGTCTGCAGCAATCCTGGTGACGCCGGTCGGCAAACCAAGAAGCCCCTTGGTGCCGAAGAGCCAGGAGGCATCCAAGGAACGAAGCAATCTTGCAGCGCTGCTGCTAGCCTGCTACAGGATTGTGCATACACTCAACAAAGTGAACTCTGGCATCCTACCGCCGGACAGGCAATGCCAGTCGCGGTACGCCATGGCACGCCCACGGCTCCCCTCCGTGGCTGCTGCAAAGCTCCCGTCGACGCATACGATCGATCGGGAACAGGCAAGTCGAATGCCGTGGCGTTCCAGGGGACCTGCTTGCATTTGCATACCTACTTGTTCTAAACTCCAATACTTCTTGTTCTAAACAGACGTGCTGAAATGTACCCAGACACGCGTGTAGTTTCAGAAGATATGCAGAAACCTGAATATTTCGTTTATTCAGTATAAATGCAGAAGAGGTCGTACGGAAGCACACATGGATTTATCTTACAGCATACAAAACGACCGACAACTACTAGCTAGTCGCTATTCCGAGATAGGAGTACTACTTAAAGATGTGTATAACTGAAGTCATTGGTACATTATAGTTTACATCCAAATGAACATAAGCATGCAATGGAAGGAAGGTGGTAGATGGCTAACTAAAACTGAAAAGCTGAATTTATCCATTAATTTCGAGGGGCAAGACTAATGAGAGGTTTGGGACAAAAGACAAAAAAGTAGGATAATGCAAGATTTGAGTGGAAAGAAATTTAGGTGAATCTGAATCTTGGCGTGACTTATCAAATGCTATGTTTGTGTTCTATGTTAGCGATAGAAGCAACTACCATGAAGGAAACTGCGCAAGACATCCGGTTTGTTTATTTTAGCTCAAGGAGCCAAGCACAACCTTGAAAGTTCAGATTGTGTATATAATGAGAAATCAGCAAGGCAGAAAGTATTTTCATTTACAAAATAAAACAGTATGAATAATGAACCTTAACCTCAGATTTCAAGAGAACACATGACCTTGCGTTGACTTTGCAATTTTGACCAGAAGCTGAAAGTTCATGAATCATTAGTAACCCATTTTTGCAATAGCGTGTGTTATCACTTAGATGGAAATACTGAAATCAAACAACTATTTCTCAAATAGTAGCAGTATATCATAGAACTACAAATATTAGATAGTACATTCTTATCTTGTTTGATCGAAGACTGATTCATATATAGTTCATAAAAAAAAATGTGCAGTTACTATCTGTTCCTGGTTTATGGCTTAATTTAGATAATGGGAAAAGAGTACCCAACCTTTACCTCGTAGAGGCTACAGCCTAAGAAAAATTACATGTGCCTCCAGATAGGTTCATAAGTTGTATGGCAGCCTTTACCGTCTCCTCTCCATGTTGTTGGATATGTGGTAGCATCACCTTCTTCCAGCAGTCGGTTGTCAGCATATTACCCATCTCTGCTTCCTTAGGTCCCTTAGCCTCTGTATTCTTCTTGCCATTGTCAGCCTTGCAATGTAACTTGACAACCTTTCTTTTTTTCCGTGTCCACTCTGTATCCCTTTGCTTATTCCGTCCCTTGTCTTTCTTGCATTCTAATTGTAGAGCTTCCATTCCTTTTCTTTGGTACCGCAGCCCGCAAGCATTGCATAATGACTACATAAGCAACATTTATATGAATCAAAACAACATACAAAAACCGCCTTCAAATAAATCACATGGGCCAGATGGTTTTAATGGTGACTTTATTAGAAAATATTAGGCCATCTTTTCTGAAGACTTCTATTATAAGCTATGTGAAGCATTCCATCAAGGTGATATCTGTCTCAAAAGTATTAACGGTTCATATATTACTCTGGTGCCAAAGAAAGAAAATGCAATAAATATAGGAGATTATAGATCCATATCTCTCCTGATCTCTTGTATCAAGTTGCTCACAAAGGTCTTAGCTAATGGGCTGCAACAAGTTATAAAAGAGCTGGTACACAAGAATCAATATGGTTTTATCAGGGAAAGATCCATTCAAGATTGTCTGGCATGGTCTTTTGAATACTTATATCTTTGTCAAAAGTCCAAATAGCAAATGATCTTGCTCAAGTTGGACTTTCAAAAAGTTTCTGATAAAATTGAACACCGCGCAATCATGGAAATTATGAAGTATAAGGGTTTTGGTGAAACACAGATGAAGTGGATGGGAAATATCTTCAACTCGGGTACTTCATCTGTCTTGCTGAATGGAGTACCAGGGAAGGGTTTTTCACTATAGGAGAGGAGTTAGACAAGGTGACCCTCTGTCTCCTCTTCTGTTTGTTCTTGCAGCTGATTTGTCACAGAGTATTTTGAATAAGGCAAAAGAACTAGGACTGCTTAAATTGTCTATAACAAGAAGGGCAGGAGACGACTTTCCTGTGGTACAATATGCTGATGATACGCTGCTTGTTATGGAAGCTTGCCCAAGACAAATTTTTGTCCTCAAGGCTTTATTAAACACTTTTGCTGATGCAACAGGTTTCAAAATGAATTACAATAAATCTTTCATGGTCCCAATTAATGTTGATTCACAAAGAATGGAAATTCTAGAATTTGGGAGTTTCCCATTGACATATCTAGGACTCCCTTTGGGAACCACCAAGCCAAGGATTGAGGACTTCCTACCTTTGGTTCCGAGAATTGAGTGGAGGCTCACCTCAACTTCAATATTCTTAACATAAGGTGGGAAACTTGAAATGACAAATTCTGTTCTGACACCTATATGGCAATTTTTATGTACACGATGAAATTCCCTCCATCCATAGTAAAGCAAGTGGATAAATATAGAAAGTATCGTCTTTGGAGAGAAAGTGATATTAATGCAAAGAAACCACCAAAAGCAGCATGGGCAAGGGTAACTCTACCAAAGAAAGAAGAAGGATTTTGGGAGTACTCAAGTTGACAGCACAAAATGATGCTCTTCTGCTCAAGCATCTAGATTAATTTTTTTAAAAGAAGAGATATACCAATGGTCCATCTTTTATGGGAACATTATTATAGGAATGAAGAACGTCCAGGTCAAAGGAAGAAAGGATCCTTTTGGTGGAGGTCAATTCTGAAACTTTTTGTAACGCCCTGAAAATCGACCCTAAAAATTTTAAATAAAAATCGAAACTTAAATCGGAAATTTTCAAAACTTTTCAAAAATCCCTCTCTTGTTCTGGACCACACCAACTGGATTTTCCGGTCTGGTCTATTTCTTTCCCTTCTCCATCCTCGCGCGCTAAATTGCCGTCAAGCGCGTTTTACCTTCACCTACCCAGTGACCGTCATTTATTCCTTCGCTTAAGCTGGCACATCGCTCGGCCCCGCATGAGTCATCTCGTCACGTTAATTATCTCGAATGACCTGACGACACTATGCACTATGCTTGAGTCGTCTCGTCATCTCAAACCACGTGACGACACTATGCACTATGCTTGAGTCGTCTCGTCGTCTTGAACCTTGTGCCAACACTATGCACTATGCTTGAGTCGTCTCGTCGTCTTGAACCTCGCACCAACACTATGCTTGAGTCGTCTCGTCGTCTTGAGCCTCGTGCCAACACTATGCTTGAGTCGTCTCGTCGCCTTGAACCTCGTGCCAACACTATGCTTGTGTTGTCACATCAATTCATATCCGCACGCCAATGCCGGCCGTGCCCACTTGCTCGCGCACGCCGCATCGCGACGCACCGCCCTGCTCTGCCACGGCCACGCCCCGCACTGCTCGCGCACAGCGACGACGACCTGCGCACAGCAATTCCGCTGTTGCCGCCACGTCCACCGAGTCGAGCGAGCCCGGCAAGCTTCCCTTTCCCCGGCTATAAAAGGGCACCAGCACGAGCTTCTTCGCCACCCAAGCATCACCATCAGACCGCCGTTCCCCTGTCCAGCTCTTCCTAAACCAAGCCCGTGAGCACATATTCTCAATACCGGTTTATTCATTTTCGGAATAAGCCAATAGCCTCCACGGTAAAAGCCATATCTCCACCATCCGAGCTCCGATTGACCTGATTCTTCCTCCTAAATTCATCTAAAATCGAGCTCTAGCCATTCCTACCAGTTTCATCTTTTATAGAGCTCATCTTCTATTTCTTTTGTATTTATTTGTGTTTGTTTGCTTGTTTGCCGGTCGCGTAGCTAACGGAGAGTACGAGTACGAGGAGGAGGAGGAGCAGGAACCAGGAGCCGAAGACTTCGAGCAGGAACTTCCCGAGGACGTCAACGAAGGCAAGTCACAATCCGTTTTCCCTTTGATCATACTGCTCCTATGTTTTATAAACACAACCCGTAGCAGCCGTTTTAATTGCATGAAATGATTGATCTGGTGTTACAAAACCTTTGTGTAGTATGACCAAGACCACTGAGCCTTATATTACCTGTCCTATATTATTCCCTGTTAAACCTAGGATATCCATGTATGAATATTATTTACGCATGGATGATTTCCTTGTTATAGAAATGCTTAGGACTGTGTATCACTAAGTGCTCTACTTATACTTAGCTTTTGCAAATGTGAAAACCGTGATTGGTGTTGTGTGGTAGTAGTAAGGTTGGGTGATAACTAAAGAAAGATGAATGAATGAACTTGGGTTAGAGCTGAGGTGATCCTGATGATATTTATGGAAGATTAAGCGTCGCCTCTGTGGTGTGCTTATGACAAGTGATATGGGAGATGAATGCCGCCTCTGTGGTGGGTTCATATATGTGGAGATGATTGCCTTGGCTCGTATAAGGACCGAGTTGCTTGTGACATCCTACCTAGCCGTTTATTCAGTACGACCACACTACCGTGTATGCGGCACGGCTTAGTCTAAACCCCGCCAGCTAGTCTGTTAATCGCCTGGAGGCTGGAGATGCAATGGGAGCCCATGGAGCAGGTGGACGTGCTGCAGACGTGTGCGACCCGGTCGAGGCCTAGATCAGAGGCTAGACCCCTGGACAACTCCCATGGCGATTAGTCGGGACGATGCTGTGATGGGTAATGGCTTTGTGAGTCTTCACACCACCCGCGCAGTGGCTCGTGATGCACTCAGATTGTGGGTACAGCGTACAACCTCTGCAGAGTGTTAAAATCTATTCGAATAGCCGAGTCCACGGTCACGGACATGGCTTTGGTTCGCTCCAAGAACTAGCATGGGATGGGTGCTATCTCCTTGATGTGTGAGTTGTTTTTGAGAATAGGTCCGGCCTTCCGCCGAAGGTTGTCGTGGACGGGGTGTCCGGCAACGTAAAACTTGACCAACCCCTTAATTTCTTAACTTGATGCTTTTGCTAAAATGCTTTATAAACTGAACCCTTGCATGTGTAAAACTTGCTTTATTGCAATATCAAACCTGATGGCCTTTACCTTGCTACTGCCAAATGCATACCTTTATCCATTGATGGTAGGGTAAGGGTTGCGACTTGCTGAGTACTTCTGTACTCATTCTTGCTTGCTGATTACAGAGGAAGATCCAGACTTCGTCGACGCCGACGGTGAGGAAGACGATTGAGCTTGGTCTCGTCCGCACCCGAGCTGCCTGTGGCATTAGTCTACCGCTTAGATGCTTCCGCTGGTTGAGGACCTAGATGTTATCATCGGGGTCTAGCTTGTACTGGTTGTTTGTCATCTTTTAATATTCTTGTTGCTTATCGATCGACCCTAGCCAGGTCGCGACTTGTAATATCACCTGTTGTAAGACTTGATTGTACCAGCGACTGATCCAGGGACTGGTATAATAAAGTGTTTAAGCTCCTGGGATAACCGGGGCGCTTCAGGTGGTATCAGAGCCGTGCTTGGCTGTAGGACGTGACCCTAGGCTTGGACGCTAAAACTATTTGCGAAAACTATTTTGGAAAACTCCTTAGCTCTTTCCCTCTCTTTTGCAAAACTCTTATTTAGTCCCTCCTCTACAGATGGAAGAAGATGGATGGGTGACCGACTACTGCTTGGAAACCCCTAGCTTTCCAAAGGTGCTACGTGATGCCATGGTCAGACTTGGCATTATGGAGCCTGCCGAGTATGTCGGAAGAGAGTATGAAGAGTTTGGCACTGAGCGCTGTGAAGTCACCATTCACATTGGAGCCAGTGATGACCACCCAGAGATGAAGCCCTGGAACGTGACTACTACTGGGTCGCGATTTCCAGACACCTACCAAGCTGTGGCACGCAAGGCCCTTCGGTACTTGTGCCAGATGTATGAGAGGCCTATCGGTCGCTCGCCAATGAGGTTTTTCCCTCCCATGGAGAGAAACCGCCCCACTTGGCTTGCAAGGATGAGGACAATAGAAGGCCTCAGAATGGCTGAAAGAGACCCCACAGTGGTTGCCATGACCCGTTATCTGCTCGCCTTGGATGAGCTGTATGACGGAACCGCAGCCAGACTGCGAAGGTGCATCACTCGAGCCGAAGAAGCTGAGACACGAGTTAGGACCCTACGTGTTCAGCTCGCTGAAGCCAAAGCTCGTGAAGCAGAAGCAGAAAGCCGTGTTGTTGCTGCCTCAGAAGCCTTG
This sequence comes from Eragrostis nindensis, assembly GCA_012490785.1. Classification (NCBI taxonomy): domain Eukaryota; kingdom Viridiplantae; phylum Streptophyta; class Magnoliopsida; order Poales; family Poaceae; genus Eragrostis; species Eragrostis nindensis. Next base: position 967,991 of record JAAXCT010000077.1, on the reverse strand, counting down.
AAGTCCGCAGAAGACCGCTACAACAAGCTAGTTGGCACTGCCTATCTCACTGGGCGTGCCCACTGCAGGACTCTGCATATCCCCGGAGTAGGAGAACGTTCCGTTTTGGATGGCACTCCTATCTGCTCTACGGGAACCAACATCAAGAGGAAGTACGCGGAAGATCTTCCTGCACCACCGCCCTCTGAAGCTGAGGGTAAAGAAGAAGAAGTCGAAGAAGAAGAAGAACCCCTCCCTTTGACCCAACCTTTTCTAAAGGAGAATGAAGATCGCCTCCCCACCGCTTCGGATGAAGATTCCCCAGTTAGAGGCCTGGAAGATGCCTCCAACCTCATGGATGCCCAGGACCCCTGAGTGTCTACCAAGATGAAGATCCAATCATCATGGGATGAAGCTACCGGTCCAAGTTCAAGGAAGTGTCTGTGGAAGACTGTACCCCCAAAGTCTTAGTTTGTCCCTTGTAGTCGCAGTGTAACCGCTAGTAGCTCTTCGCTAGTGTTGTACCCCTGTTGTTTTGAACCTGTGAGTGCTGTTTGTTTGTGTGAATTGCTTGTTGTGTATGCCAGCGAGGCCCTTGTGCCTTGCGTCCTTTTTATAAAAAGAAAAATATAATAACAAAGAGAATTAAATGATAACATGAAGAAGATCTTAGGTTCTTCTCTCATCTTATGCTCTTCCCCCTGGGGAGCACCAGTTCTCTTTGTCAAGAAGAAGGATGAAAGTATGAGGATGTGTGTAGACTACAGATCCTTGAATGAAGTGACAATCAAGAACAAGTATCCTCTGCCCAGGATTGATGACCTGTTCGATCAGTTAAAAGGTGCTAAGTACTTCTCCAAGATTGACTTAAGATCTGGGTATTATCAGCTAAAGATAAGAGAAGCAGATATCCCAAAGACAGCTTTTGTGTCCAGATATGGCCAGTATGAGTTCACAGTTATGTCTTTTGGACTAACCAATGCCCCTGCATACTTTATGAATCTCATGAACAAGGTGTTTATGGAAGAATTAGATAAGTTTGTCGTTGTCTTCATTGACGACATACTGATCTATTCAAAGAGTGCCGAAGAGCACGAGCAACATCTGAGAGTAATTTTGGAAAAGCTCAGAACCCACAAGTTGTATGCCAAGTTTAGTAAATGTGAATTTTGGGCTTGAGAAAGTTGCCTTCCTTGGCCACATTCTGACAGCAGAAGGAGTTGCTGTAGACCCTGAGAAAGTTGAAGCAGTTACTCGTTGGCCTCAGCCGACAAATGTGTCAGAGATCAGAAGCTTTCTTGGATTAGCGGGTTATTACCGCCGATTCATTGAAGGATTTTCCAAGATAGCCAGACCCATGACAGAACTTCTCAGGAAAGAAAAGAAGTTTGAATGGACCCAGTCTTGTGAAAGAAGCTTTCAAGAATTGAAGAGGAGACTGACAACAGCACCAGTGTTAGTCTTACCTGACATTCACAGAGATTTTGTCGTCTACTGTGATGCATCAAGACAAGGCTTAGGATGTGTCCTAATGCAAGATGGTAGAGTTGTTGCCTATGCATCAAGGCAATTGAAGACTCATGAGCAGAATTATCCCGCTCATGATCTGGAGTTAGCAGCAGTAGTGCATGCCCTCAAGATTTGGAGGCACTACTTAATTGGGAACAAGTGTGAGATCTACACGGATCATAAGAGTTTAAAGTACATCTTTACTCAGCCAGATCTGAACCTGAGACAACGAAGATGGTTAGAGTTAATCAAGGACTATGATTTGGAAATCCACTACCATCCCGGAAAAGCAAACGTCGTGGCAGATGCCTTAAGCAGAAAAGCCTACTGCAACTACCTCATGAACCACAATGATCACTTGTCGACCGAGATAAAGAAGCTTAATCTGGAGATAGTGCCTCGAGCTTGTGTGGATACTCTAAGTGTGCAACCAACACTGGATGAACAGATCAGACAAGCCCAGCTCAAGGATCAAGAGTTAATGAAGATCCGTAACCACATTGGAGAAAACAAAGCCCCAAACTTCAGAGTAGATGATAAAGACACTCTGTGGTATAAAGACAGAATCTGTGTACCACAGGAAGGAAAGTTCCGAGAGATAATCATGGATGAAGCCCACAACTCAGCATATTCCATCCACCCAGGATCTACCAAGATGTATCTTGATTTAAAGGAAAAGTACTGGTGGAATGGAATGAAGGCAGATATAGCCAAGTTTGTTGCAGAATGTGATGCCTGTCAGAGAGTCAAGGCAGAACACCAGAAGCCTGCAGGATTACTCCAGCCCTTACCAATCCCTGTGTGGAAATGGGATGAAGTAGGCATGGATTTTATAGTTGGTTTTCCTAAAACAAAGAAGGGATATAACTCTGTATGGGTAATAGTGGACCGACTCACCAAGGTCGCTCACTTTATTCCTGTGCGAACCAACTATGGAGGAGACAAGTTAGCCCAGTTGTACATTGACAACATAGTGAAGCTACATGGAGTACCGAGCAGAATTGTTTCTGATAGAGGTACCCAATTTACCTCTAGGTTTTGGAAAAGCTTACACGCTGCTCTGGGAACTAAGTTAGATTTCAGCACTGCTTATCACCCTCAGACAGATGGTCAGACAGAAAGGATCAACCAAATCCTTGAAGATATGTTGAGAGCTTGTGCACTGACCTATGGCAAAGACTGGGAGAAGAGTCTAGCTTATGCTGAGTTCTCATACAACAACAGTTACCAAGCTAGCCTCAAGATGTCGCCTTTTGAAGTGTTATATGGCAGAAAATGCAGAACACCTCTGATGTGGTCAGAAGTTGGAGAGCGTTCCCTTACAGGACCCTCCATTGTTAAAGAGGCAGAAGAAAAGGTTGCAGAAATCAGAGAGAAGCTGAAGGAAGCACAGTCTCGTCAGAAGAGTTATTCAGACAAAAGACGAAGGGATTTAAGCTTCCAAGTTGGAGACTATGTGTACCTTAAAGTTTCCCCAATTAGAGGTACGCGTCGTTTCCAAGTCCGTGGCAAGTTAGCACCACGCTACATCGGACCTTACCGAGTGTTAAAGAAGATCGGTACAGTGGCATACAGGATTGAGCTACCACCAGAGTTGGCAGATGTGCACAATGTTTTCCATGTGTCTCAGCTCAAGAAGTGCTTGAGGATCCCTGAAGAGCATGTCTCTGTAGAAACCTTGGACTTGCAAGATGACCTTCGATATCGGGAAGTGCCGATTAAGATTTTGGATGTAACCACCCGTCAGACCAGAGGATCAACAGTTCGTCTGTACCGTGTTCAGTGGAGTCGGCACACAGAGGCAGAAGCTACTTGGGAACGAGAAGATGCTCTGAGGAAGGAGTACCCTCATCTCTTTGAAGGCGAGCCTGAATCTCGAGGACGAGATTCCTTTAAGGGGGGTAGGTTTGTAACGCCCTGAAAATCGACCCTAAAAATTTTAAATAAAAATCGAAACTTAAATCGGAAATTTTCAAAACTTTTCAAAAATCCCTCTCTTGTTCTGGACCACACCAACTGGATTTTCCGGTCTGGTCTATTTCTTTCCCTTCTCCATCCTCGCGCGCTAAATTGCCGTCAAGCGCGTTTTACCTTCACCTACCCAGTGACCGTCATTTATTCCTTCGCTTAAGCTGGCACATCGCTCGGCCCCGCATGAGTCATCTCGTCACGTTAATTATCTCGAATGACCTGACGACACTATGCACTATGCTTGAGTCGTCTCGTCATCTCAAACCACGTGACGACACTATGCACTATGCTTGAGTCGTCTCGTCGTCTTGAACCTTGTGCCAACACTATGCACTATGCTTGAGTCGTCTCGTCGTCTTGAACCTCGCACCAACACTATGCTTGAGTCGTCTCGTCGTCTTGAGCCTCGTGCCAACACTATGCTTGAGTCGTCTCGTCGCCTTGAACCTCGTGCCAACACTATGCTTGTGTTGTCACATCAATTCATATCCGCACGCCAATGCCGGCCGTGCCCACTTGCTCGCGCACGCCGCATCGCGACGCACCGCCCTGCTCTGCCACGGCCACGCCCCGCACTGCTCGCGCACAGCGACGACGACCTGCGCACAGCAATTCCGCTGTTGCCGCCACGTCCACCGAGTCGAGCGAGCCCGGCAAGCTTCCCTTTCCCCGGCTATAAAAGGGCACCAGCACGAGCTTCTTCGCCACCCAAGCATCACCATCAGACCGCCGTTCCCCTGTCCAGCTCTTCCTAAACCAAGCCCGTGAGCACATATTCTCAATACCGGTTTATTCATTTTCGGAATAAGCCAATAGCCTCCACGGTAAAAGCCATATCTCCACCATCCGAGCTCCGATTAACCTGATTCTTCCTCCTAAATTCATCTAAAATCGAGCTCTAGCCATTCCTACCAGTTTCATCTTTTATAGAGCTCATCTTCTATTTCTTTTGTATTTATTTGTGTTTGTTTGCTTGTTTGCCGGTCGCGTAGCTAACGGAGAGTACGAGTACGCGGAGGAGGAGGAGCAGGAACCAGGAGCCGAAGACTTCGAGCAGGAGCTCCCCGAGGACGTCAACGAAGGCAAGTCACAATCCGTTTTCCCTTTGATCATACTGCTCCTATGTTTTATAAACACAACCCGTAGCAGCCGTTTTAATTGCATGAAATGATTGACCTGGTGTTTACAAAACCTTTGTGTAGTATGACCAAGACCACTGAGCCTTATATTACCTGTCCTATATTATTCCCTGTTAAACCTAGGATATCCATGTATGAATATTATTTACGCATGGATGATTTCCTTGTTATAGAAATGCTTAGGACTGTGTATCACTAAGTGCTCTACTTATACTTAGCTTTTGCAAATGTGAAAACCGTGATTGGTGTTGTGTGGTAGTAGTAAGGTTGGGTGATAACTAAAGAAAGATGAATGAATGAACTTGGGTTAGAGCTGAGGTGATCCTGATGATATTTATGGAAGATTAAGCGTCGCCTCTGTGGTGTGCTTATGACAAGTGATATGGGAGATGAATGCCGCCTCTGTGGTGGGTTCATATATGTGGAGATGATTGCCTTGGCTCGTATAAGGACCGAGTTGCTTGTGACATCCTACCTAGCCGTTTATTCAGTACGACCACACTACCGTGTATGCGGCACGGCTTAGTCTAAACCCCGCCAGCTAGTCTGTTAATCGCCTGGAGGCTGGAGATGCAATGGGAGCCCATGGAGCAGGTGGACGTGCTGCAGACGTGTGCGACCCGGTCGAGGCCTAGATCAGAGGCTAGACCCCTGGACAACTCCCATGGCGATTAGTCGGGACGATGCTGTGATGGGTAATGGCTTTGTGAGTCTTCACACCACCCGCGCAGTGGCTCGTGATGCACTCAGATTGTGGGTACAGCGTACAACCTCTGCAGAGTGTTAAAATCTATTCGAATAGCCGAGTCCACGGTCACGGACATGGCTTTGGTTCGCTCCAAGAACTAGCATGGGATGGGTGCTATCTCCTTGATGTGTGAGTTGTTTTTGAGAATAGGTCCGGCCTTCCGCCGAAGGTTGTCGTGGACGGGGTGTCCGGCAACGTAAAACTTGACCAACCCCTTAATTTCTTAACTTGATGCTTTTGCTAAAATGCTTTATAAACTGAACCCTTGCATGTGTAAAACTTGCTTTATTGCAATATCAAACCTGATGGCCTTTACCTTGCTACTGCCAAATGCATACCTTTATCCATTGATGGTAGGGTAAGGGTTGCGACTTGCTGAGTACTTCTGTACTCATTCTTGCTTGCTGATTACAGAGGAAGATCCAGACTTCGTCGACGCCGACGGTGAGGAAGACGATTGAGCTTGGTCTCGTCCGCACCCGAGCTGCCTGTGGCATTAGTCTACCGCTTAGATGCTTCCGCTGGTTGAGGACCTAGATGTTATCATCGGGGTCTAGCTTGTACTGGTTGTTTGTCATCTTTTAATATTCTTGTTGCTTATCGATCGACCCTAGCCAGGTCGCGACTTGTAATATCACCTGTTGTAAGACTTGATTGTACCAGCGACTGATCCAGGGACTGGTATAATAAAGTGTTTAAGCTCCTGGGATAACCGGGGCGCTTCACTTTTGGATGCATACAAAGGAATGGTTGTACCAAGAATTGGAGATGGAAGGACTATTCTTTATGGGATTATCAATGGGGGAACACCTTACTGAATCACAACAGTCCTGAGTTAGCATCTTCATTATGTCTTAAACCAAAAATCACAATGAAGCAAGTAATGGAGCTAGAGAATCTGTTTGAGGTATTTCAGTTGCCTCTATCACAAGAAACATTCACACAGTATTAGAATCTAGTTGTCTTTGGGAAAGATAAGCTTAACACACAGGAACATGATAGTTGGAGTTATATGTGGGGAAACTCAATCTTCACCTCAACCAAAGCATATAAACACCTTGTTGGAAATGCTACAGTTCCCCCTGTTACAGTTGGATGTGGAAATCTGCCTGCAAAATGAAGCGTAAGGTGTTTTTCTGTCTAATTCTTAAAGACAGAGTTAATATGAGGGATATGTTGCAGAGAAGGAATATGGTGTTGGAATCTTATACTTGTGAGTTATGTATATGGCAAAGGAGGGAAACTCCGCAACATCTTTTCCTGAACTGTAATTTTGCCAGAGCATGTTGGGCTTCTATAGGTTTGCAAGTTCCAAATACTGAAGCACAAGATGAAGTGGTTCAGAGCTTCAAAGAACAGCAAATTGGAGAGAATTTCTACATGGAAATTATTATACTTATGACCTGGAGCATATGGAAAACAAGAAACAATTGGATCTTTAATAATTTGGGATCAAACAATTCAGGGTTGCAGAGCACAAGCCGACCTTTCTCTCTCTCCCGCTACAGCACAAGCCGGCGAAAGAGAGGCAATTTTCAGCCCGGCATCGATCTCTCGCATCCCCTCCTCTCCGGCCGCCTCGTCGGCGCCGAAGAGGGCGGGGAAGCAGGGGTCGCGCCGCGTGCTGCGTAGGTTCAGCTCTAGGGTTCCAATAAAGTCCGTTAGGGTTAGGGTTCCGGCGGCTTCCATGGTGAAGCTCACCGGTTTTGTCTTCTCCCTCGGTGGATCTGGCGTTGGAGATGTCGGCGACGGCGGTGATGACGCTGGTCAAGCTGTGTGGAGCTCTGTTTCGTTCTTGTTCTTCCCCAACGACGACGCTGTCTCTCCTGGCGATGGTGCGCTCAACGGTGAAGAATCAAGATCCATCTAGGTGAGATCCCAGATGGTAGCAGTTGCAACCCTTTCAAGGTCATGTCTCCCATCGATTTCATGGAGGAGCTTATTTGGGGATCGGATGTTGCTTGCCAATGCTCGTTTCCTCTGGAGAAGATGAACAGTACCCTGAAGGACTTCAATGTAATTTTTCTTTTTTTCAGGGTGCGTTGTGTAAGTTGGGGATGTTCATGTACTGAGTTTGATATATAATAAATCCCTTCATTTCGCAAAAAAAAAAAAACAATTCAGGGTTGCAGACAGTTATTCAAAAAGGAGCTCAGGCTACTGTTACAGAGAGCAAAGGGCAGTTATTTCCCAAGATTCGTACACTGGATAGAAACAATCTGTTTGTAGCTCTTTTCTTTTTTGTTTTCTTTTATTCGCGAATTCTCATCTGTAATAATCTAAACTTTATTTTATATAAAATATAATAAGTAGCTACTATTCAAAAACAAAACATACAAAAACCAAGAAAATGATGTGATTGAAAAGTGACATGTAGATCATATATTAAGTTACTAAATCTATAACAATTTACCTTGGGTCCGATTGGGCCATTACGCCATAGTGATGTTGTAGCAGTGCGGCAATGAGTACAAATCTTTGAATCCTTTAGAACCAAAGGACCAGAAACCTTAACCAATAAACACCAAGATGATCACAAGTTTCTAATGATACGTAAGGAACAATTCTAGAATAGTTTGGTTGCTCACCTTTCGAAACAAGGGATCGACTGCTGCGGGGTGAGAAAGAATAATAGGTCGTCGAAACTACTTGTCGATGTTCCTTTGTTTAGGGTTTAGGGGTACGGTAAAAGGGTGGCGGAAGGGGGGGGGGGGGGGGGGGGGGGGTTGGGACATGGGTTGTGTTGTCTTTTTTAGGGTTTCAAACTTAGTATAATATATTTTACATTATTGCGATAAAAAGGAATAAATATGAACACGGATGATATCGACTTTACACACCTATACTTATGGTAGGTTGAGGTCCCAATCCCCCGTTTTTCACTTTGTTTTACAACCTTATTTTACCTTTTTTTAAAAGCTTATGCGTAAATCCGTGCGCGTGCTTGTCTTTCGGTGCAATAGGATATGTAGTTCTCTTGTCCTTTGTTGTCCCAATTTTTGAGCTATTATTTAATAATATAGGAAAATTCAGCTACAAAATTGATCTTTGGACTATTATCCGAGCATATAGACTTTGAACTAAAAAATGTAAGCTAATTGTAGACCTTATTGGGTCCTGCAACTTTTCAAAAATTATTTTATTATCAACAGATGTGAAATCTTAGATATCCCATTATTTGTATATAAGTTGAGTTAAAAAGATAACGCTTAATCATCCATGGCACAACACTATTTTTGTGAAAAGACATGTATTGACATGCATGTGTGATTGTGCATAGGTAAAGCTCATTCTCTCAATCCTTATTTGGTTTTATCTATTCTAAAGAAGGGACATAGCTAAACCTATATTGCTGTAAAACAAATTCAACTAGTAATATACTGTATTAACCATCATGCACTCTCTCTTTGAAATTTGAATAGGGCCTCATTCTATTTTGATAAAGGGAGGATCTACTTCGAAGACAAATTTAGCCATTAAATTATTACAAAATTTTTGCTATCACACATTGCTCCCATCTAGCACATATATAGGATATATTCAAACGATATGCACACATATGGTAGAGATATAACAAAACATTCATCTTAATAATTCATCCGATTGCTATTGTACTTCTGATCCATGCATGCTTGCATTGGCGAATATCTCCATGGGCAATATGGGCCTCATTCTGATGGATTTTTCTTGTGAAATTTGTCAACTACTAGGGCATACATGAGAAAGTTTTCAACTATGAAAGTTTTAGATTTCATCAAGTGGTAGAATTTTTCATATGTAATCCATTTTCAACCAATTTGACATGAAAGTTTTCAAATGCGAGAAGTGACCTCATTAAATTTATAAATATTGACTATGGGAATTATCTTTTTTCTTGAGACTAATTAGGGAAAATTATCACTAATGTGTTGTTTTAACCACAAGAAAAAAATGTGAGGGTATGATGTCTTATTGAGGTTCAGGATTAGAACTGTGAGAGATAACATGTAGATGCCAGATAAGAACAAACTAAAACCTGTAGATTTCAAATGCAGAGATCGCCAAAGGTGTCTCACAAAATGTAACAATAATACTACATATATAAGTCTTACACAAGATGTGGGACAGTGGTTCATTAATCGATCAACAGTGCAGGCAAATGAAAATGTTTTTGACCAACGATCCCCTAGTTCAGCAGAGATGATTCCCTAAGAGGAACATACATGTGAATATAGTCATTAAAAGAGGTTACATAACGAAAAAGGTAATGTCGGTGACTTGAGGGTGGTCAATGGAAAACTAAAAGAGAAAGCTGAAATAACACTGCAATTTATCCATTAATTTTGAGTGGTAAGACTAATGAGCAAGGTTGCAAATAGCGGGCTATAGAGTTTAGCGGAGTGCTATCAGAAAAGCTATAGAAGCTATAGGGGCAGCTATTGCCAATAGGTTTGGAAAATAAAGCAAACTTTTAACCAGAACATTGATAAATTCGTCAATTTGAACCCATGTTCTTAAAATACATGCCATTTGTCCAAGCATACCATCGTCCTAGCATGTATTTGCCATCTTTCAAGCAGTGAAACCGTCCTTAGAATCAAGAAAGCAAGCATCATTTGAACTATGAACAAACAAATTCATCACCTCGTTTGACTTACAATTTATGAATTATAAATAATAAGTACATAAGTTCATTACCTTGTTATAGAGGAGTTAGCGGATACAATTAGCGGAGCTATTTAACCGCAAAGCGGAGTTAGCGGCATTAGCGGTAATATTTGCAATATCGTCGCGGTATCTATCTCAAAAAGCTATAGCGAAGCTATAGCGGAGCTATAGCGGGCTATTGGCATCCATGCTAATGAGAGGTTTCAAACAAAAGGAAAAATATGTTTAATAGGGCCTCCGCTTTTTTTCCAAGAATAATTTTTTCTTCTGAAGCACCATTTTCCATTCTGTTGCCTCAGAAATTGTTGAGAGTCTATTGAGCAAATGTTAATAATTTTTTTTAACCTGTGTAAGTGTTTGTTGAGCAAATGTTAATAGTTTTTTTGACAGTGGCTATAAACTCTTGGTTTGCACTATTTTTCAATATGCTGCTGCTCCTCAATCAATGTTATACCATGAGGCCAGGCCAGTCTAAAACCGATTCAGACCGGGCGGTAAATTTCCAGCCGCGGGTCGGCAACGGCCCAAGGAGAGCAGGACACGTGTCGCCCGAAGGAACATTCGGACATTCCACAGGCTCAACATCTGTCACCGGCGGCACAGTCGTCTCTCCTGGAACGGCGCCAAGCCATGCATGCGGCGGGAGAACCAGTAAAAATCTCGATCGCATGCAAGAGTGCGCGGGCAGCAGCCAGTATATAAGCCCCTGCAGGTGCCACCCTTCCTCTCACACCATCACCACCACCAAGCTCCACACCAAGGAAGAGTTCACTCACCGCCTCCGCGAAGTGCCATGGCGATGGCACGCTCCCTCGCGCACCTCTTCTTCCTCTCCTTCCTCGTCGCCACCGCCTCGGCCTCGCGGGACCTTCCCGACGCCGCCGTCGCCACCGACGACGACCTCGACGACGCCTGCGACGAGACGATGTTCCCGGAGCTCTGCGTCCGAACGCTGGCGGCATTCCCCGAGAGCCGGGCGGCGAGCCCACGGCGGCTGGCCGAGCTGGCCGTGATCGCGGCGGTCGACGCCGGCCGGGCGGCCGCCGCGGCCGCGCACGGCGAGCTGAGCGGCGCCGCCGACGACGACGCCCTGTTCCGGTGCCTCGACGGCTGCTCCGACGACGTGGAGGAGGCCGTGGCGCACCTGAGCGCGCTCTCGCGCGAGCCCACCGACGCCAACTTCCTCGAGGCCCGGTCGTGGCTGTCCTCCGCGCTCGCCGGCGCCGCCGCGTACGAGTCGGCGGTGTGCGCGGACGCGCCGGCCGGCGAGCTCAAGGACGCCGCCGTCGCCAGGAGCGTCGAGTTCGACAAGCTGCTCCGCGTCGCGCTCGACCTCATCACCGAGGCGTCGGGGACCATGCGCGCCGCCAAGGTCGCGCTGCCGCCGTCGGCGAAGTCTCCGTCGTACGGAGCGCCGTACGGGGCTCCCTACGGCGCGCCATACGGTGCTCCCTACGGCGCGCCATACGGTGCGCCGGCGCCTGGGTACGGCCACCGCCGCCCGCGCGCTCCGCCGCCGAAGCCTCGCCGCGCCCCGGCGCCGAGCAAGCCCAAGGCTCCAGCGCCGTCTCCGTCGTACGGCGCCGCCAAGCCGAAGGCTCCAGCTCCGTCGCCGTCGTACGGCGCCACCAAGCCGAAGGCTCCAGCTCCGTCGCCGTCGTACGGCGCACGCAAGCCGCGTGCCCCGGCGCCGTCTCCATCGTACGGCGCACGCATGCCGAAGGCTCCCGCACCGTCTCCGTCGTACGGCGCCACCAAGCCGAAGGCTCCTGCACCGTCTCCGTCGTACGGCGCCACCAAGCCGAAGGCTCCAGCGCCTTCTCCGTCGTACGGCGCAAGCAAGCCGAAGGCTCCAGCGCCTTCTCCGTCCTACGGCGCAAGCAAGCCAAAGGCTCCAGCGCCGTCACCTTCATATGGCGCCAGCAAGCCGAAGGCTCCGGCTCCATCTCCGTCGTACGGCGCCAGCAAGCCCAAGGCTCCTGCTCCGGCGCCGTCTCCATCCTACGGCGCTCGCATCCCAAAGGCTCCAGCGCCGTCGCCGTTCAAAAGCTACGGCCACCGCCGCCCGCGCGCCCCGGCGCCATCTCCCTCCTACGGCGCCAAGAAGCCGCAGGCTCCGGCGCCGGCGCCGGCGTACGGCCACCGCCGCCCTCATCCTCCGGTGCCGAAGCCTCGCCGTGCTCCGGCGCCGTCCCCGTTCGCCGCAGGCGCTCCGTCCTACGGCGCCCGCCGACCGCGCGCTCCGGCGCCGGCGCCGTCGTACGGCGGACGCCGGCCCCGTGCTCCGGCGCCGTCGCCGTTCGTGGCTCACGCCAACGTGTTCGAGACCGAGGAGACGGAGTGAGCGGGGCGGTGTCGACGCAGCCTTTTTGGGTTTCTGAGTTAAGGATTTTGTTCTTTTCATCGCATTTTTTAGTGGTGAGTTTTCTTTTTAGTTTTGGGTTTTTTTTATTGTTAGAGCAGAGCAGCAGAAGTCAGAGGCAGAAATAAGAGTAGCAGATGGCACGTAGACGTAGGTCTGAGCTGAGAGAGTGATTCATTGTGTCATCGATGTTAATTTGTTACTTTGGCATGTTGTTGGATTCAATTTAGCAATAAATGTACTTGATTGGAAATTGTATTTGTTCAGACACGAGTTCACTAGTGCTATTATTATTTAGCTTTACGATTTTTTAGATAATGGGAAAAGTACCCGGCCTTTGTCCCAAAGGAGACTACAGCCACTACATTTAGTTTTATGATGATGATTGGACATGTATGAGTATATATATAGCAAAGCTCCAAAATATGTTGCGACTTCCAAAACTAAGGAACATAAAAGTGTTTGGGCTGGGCAGCACTGTGATATATTACCTAGGGCCCTTTTTCGGAGGGTGCATATACAGTTTGACAACTATTCTGTAAGTTTTTTTTTTTTTGCAAGGGAACTATTCTGTAAGTTTAAATCATACCATCGTCACAGCATCATAAACCAACACTAAAGGAAGAGGTCTCGGATTTCATGGTTACGAGAAGGAGATCGTAACACGAATTTCTTCCACAGGAAAGCCAGGTGGCGAGCAAAAAAGAATCATATTAAAAGGCTCAAGAAGAATAATGGTGAGTGGTGTTCAGATCAGGTCCAAATGCAAGCTATGTCTGTACAGCATTTCAGTGATCTATTTACGAGGGATGAGAATGTTCTTCCTGATGAAATAGTTGATTTGTTTGAGCCAAAAATCTCAGCTGATATGAACTTTGAACTATGTAAACCATATACAGAGCAGGAAATAGGAGATGCTCTTTTTCAAATTGGACCACTTAAAGCGCCAGGGCCAGACGGATTTCCGGCAAGATTTTTTCAGAGAAATTGGGGCCTACTAAAGGAAGAGGTGGTTCCTGCGGTCCAGAAGTTCTTTGAAACAGGCATCATGCCAGAAGGAGTTAATGAGACGGCCATTGTATTAATCCCTAAGGTTGATTATCCAGAAATTTTAAAGGACTTTTGGCCTATTAGCTTGTGCAATGTGATAATCTAAATGTATTGTGAACAGGCTGCGGCCCCTTCTTCAGGAAATTATCTCCGAGAATCAGAGTGCCTTTATTCCGGGGAGGATGATAACAGATAATGCGCTCATAGCATTTGAATGTATACATGCCATCAACTCAAACACAGATGACAGGAGCCAATTTTGTGCGTACAAACTGGACTTATCCAAGGCTTATGACCGTGTCGATTGGGGTTTTCTACAAAAAGTATTGTTGAAGCTAGGCTTTCAAAGCACATGGGTTCAGTGGATTATGTCTTGTGTGGCCACTGTCCGCTATACAGTCCGCTTCAATGGGGTGCCTACAGCACCTTTTACCCCGTCCCGTGGTCTACGCCAAGGTGATCCACTTTCGCCTTATTTGTTCCTTTTTGTGGCTGAGGGTCTGTCAAATTTGCTACAGAAAAAGATTAATGATGCTTCACTACAAGAGCTCAAGATTTGTAGGGGCGCACCAGGAATATCACACTTGTTATTTACCGATGACACACTATTGTTTTTTAAGGCATGTGCTGATCAGGCTAACAAGGTAAAAGAGGTCCTGGACACATATGCTCGGTGCACTGGGCAGCTTATCAACCCGGCAAAGTGTTCAATCATGTTCAGCACTGGAAGCAATGATGACGTGCAAGAACAAGTCAAACAGATTCTGGGAGTTCATGTAGCAGGCTTTGAAGCAAAATATTTAGGACTACCAACCCCAAATGGTACAATGAAGCGAGAGCGCTTTCAGGAAGAGATTATCAGATTGTACAGAAAAGAATATGTCGGGGGCAGCGAAGGAAGTGTTAATCAAATCCGTGGCTCAGGCCTTGCCAATATATGTGATGAGTGTTTTCCAGTTACCACTGAAACTGTGCGATGACTTCACTAGCATTATTCGCGAGTTTTGGTGGGGGACTGACAAGGGCAAGCGAAAGATGGCATGGGTAGCATGGAAGTCACTGATCAAGAAGAAGTGCCAGGGCGGAATGGGCTTCAAAGACCAAAGGTTGTTCAACCAAGCCTTATTATCAAGACAGGCATGGAGGTTGATCCAATTCCCTGATAGCCTATGTGCTAGATTGTTAAAGGCTAAGTATTACCCGAGGGGTTGTCTCATTGATACGGCTTTCACATCAAATGCATCAAGCACTTGGCAGTCAGTCAGTGCATGGGCTGAATCTTCTTAAAAAGGGAGTAGTGTGGAGGATTGGGTCTGGTACGCAAGTACGGATATGGCGAGATCCATGGATTCCACGGGACTACTCTCTGCGCGTCACAACACCTAAAGGAAGATGCCGACTTAGGTGGGTTTCAGAGCTGTTGGATCAGTCAGGTAGAGAATGGGATTATGGCCGCCTGGCTACCATTTTTAATCCACCAGATGCAGAGGCGATAGCAAATATTAAATTGCCAAGCAGAGCTACTGAAGATATAATTGCTTGGCATGGCGACAAGACTGGCATATTTACTGTAAGAAGTGCTTATAATTTGGCTTTTCAGTTCAAATATGGTGAATGCAATGCAGGAGCATCTAGCTCTTCCAGCAATGGTGATAGGAAGCTTTGGCAGCATGTTTGGAAAGGGAATGTGCCACCAAAAGTCAATGTTTTTGCTTGGAAATTATCAAGAGATGTGTTACCGACAAAGGCCAGTAAAGTGAAGAGAAAGCTGGAAACAGTTGCGACATGCGAGCTATGCGGTGGAGGTGCTGAGAGTAGCTTCCATGCTGTAGTTACCTGCCCGTTAGCGAGTGATCTTCGTCAAGCTATGAGAATGCACTGGCCGCTGCCCAGGGAGGACCTCTTCATGTTAACAGGCCCAGATTGGTTTCTTCTCTTGCTGGAACAGTGTTCGGACGAGCAGAAGGATTTGGTGAAGCTGCTGCTATGGAGAGCATGGTCAGTGCATAATAATATCACGCATCAGTCAGGCCCTACCTCTGTACGGGAGTCGGTACATTTCCTAATCAGCTATCGTGAGACGTTGTGCATGGTACGGCAACCGTCGGACCCAGTTGGCAAAGGAAAAGGGCTGTTGTGGAATCAAGGCGCCAAACAGAGAAGTAATCCGTCTGCAAAACCTGAGGACCATCGCTGGATTCCACCGGATGTGGGATGGACGAAAATCAATGTTGATGGTGGATTCGTGGAGCAAACTGGGCAAGGAAGTGTGGGAGTTATTGCTAGGAATCATGAAGGAAAGGTATGCTTCACAGCTTGGCGGGTTTTGTTCAGATGTGCTAGTGCAATCGAGGCCGAAGCACTCGCGTGTGTTGAAGGGTTGCGGCTGGCAACAGAATGGTCGCAAGGTCGCATCATCATTGAGACTGATTGTGCTAGAGTTGCGGCAGCCATGAAGGCAAAGAAAAGGGACAGATCGGAGATCGGCTTCATCATATCAGAAGGCATGGAGCTGAAGCAACTGATGCAGGAAGTTGCTGTTGTCCAAGTAAATAGGGAGCAGAACAAAGTTGCACATGAGTTAGCAGGCTTAGCTAGGAGAAACCTTCATACTGCTGTTTGGTTGAGGCAGGCACCTGTGTGTGTTCATGACCTCATCCACTCAGATTGTAACACTCTCATTGGCTAAGTAATAAAGCTCCCTTTTTACTCGCAAAAAAAATAAATCATAAACCAACACTAAAATCCACATCAATTATGCCCCCATAAACTTGTTACAATGTTTAATTTAACCCCAAGATAAAAAAAAGAAATGATTCACGCTCCAGCCCTCAATACAACAATACCTGATAAACTACCCCCGAACTCATTTTCCTCCTTGTTTTGGGTTGCAACTTCCTGCATCCTTCCCGAGTTGACTAGGTATTGTAACAGGGAGAGGGGCACGCGCCAAAGCTACCAGGAAGCCACTCTTTTGAGCTGCTGCCATGAATAATCGTTCCTCCCGTTCCACTGCTCCCAACAACATTCCCTATAGTCGAAGCCACAGACCCATTCCTGCTGACAGCCATCATTGGAGTTGACTGCCCAGTGGCCAGTGCCCACCAATCACTGGGCTTTTTCACCAATTCTGCAGCCCTAAACACTGATTACCATGGTCAGATCAATTGGTAATGAAGTGAGTTTGCTGCACAACAGCACAACTCCCCCAACGGCTCACACTGTTTTGTAACATTATGGCAGTGGCGGATAGGTTTTGCTCTACGCCCTCATCATCTTTAAGTAAGTTGGGATTCCTCGACCTTCAATAGATCAATTTTAGGGTACAAATCCTCCTAAACATTGGGATTGTATCCGAAGTCAAGAGTATATACAACTTAGCAACCAAGATATTTCAAGGTGAAGGGGGCAAAACTCAATTGAACCTTTCGATAGTTGATTTTAATTTATCTAGGAAAACCTTTCTGAACTCAAATTGCACTGCTACAGAACTGTGGAACGACTTTTCTATTGATTTCCAATTGAAAATCTTGGATTACTATGCCGTGATTAATTTTACTCAAATATGAACACAGAAAAAACCCTAGAATATTAATTGTTTCTTGCACAATGACACAACGTGGATTGAGCCATTTGTATAGTTACAATTCTGTTATGTTCATGAATGTACCAATGAATTTGCTTGAACTGTTGGGTTCCATAAATTATGTAAGAGATACTTTAAAATTTTATGTGATTTTTGTTTTAGGTTTTATGCAATGTTCTGCATCATAGTCTGAAACAGTAAAACATTTTTTTATGATATTTTTTCTTTTACTAAAGTAAATATGTGGTGATAATTTTTGTGCCATACATAAGCCTTGGCATTGTAGAGAACCGTGAAAATACATGGTATGTTGCAAATAGTATAGGCTTGATGTGAAAATCTAAGGCCAGGTTATAGAACATGGATAATAAGTGTGGATGTTTTTTCTAAGCAGTAGCTGTTTTTCATTATTACAATAGAAAAAATTGTTTGTATCAGACTGGCAATTTATTCAGTAAAAGTGGAAACATAACTTATCCATACCTCATAAGAAATTCTCCTAGGCTCTCCTTAGTGGGAAGCAAAGCAATAATACTTCCCATGAGTAGTTAAACAAATAGTCAATCCGATCATCTCTTATTTATTTTCTTTTATTCTTCAAAATTTGTATTTGAAGTTTTTTACTCTTATTTTTCTATATTATATATTCAGCAGGGGGGTCATATATTCCAGATAATCTTAATGGGCAAGAACTTTGAATAGCTTTTGTGCAACTACTTGCTTGCATGCTCATGGTTTAGCTTCTGGTATATAGTCCGCAGCAAGCAAAACAACCTCGACTTTCGGTAGACTCATTTTAGGGCACTTCTCCTCCTAAACATTAAGATTAGAATTGAATTTAATAGTATAATACAAGTGATTGACCAAGATACGTCAAGGTGAATGTCAATGGCACCTTCCAATTATTGATTTATTTTTATGACGGAAACACTTTTTTGACTCAAATTTCCAATAATGCTACAGAATTGTGGATAGCACCAACTTGTCTATTAATTTTACTCAAATATTCACTTTTTACTGCATAAAGATTCATCAAGGATTATTGAAGCAATTGTATACATGCAAGATGGTTTTTGTTATGTCATGGATGTACCACTTATTTTCTTGAATGACATGGTATAGAAGAGGTTCCTAAACCATAAATTTCTATATGATTTTTTTCTTCGGTTCTATGCAGTGTACTACATCATAGGTTTAAGCAATAAACCATTTTTTTAATGATTTGATGATACTTATTTGTTGTATAACTAAAGTAGATATGTGATGATAATTTTAGTGCAAGATGTAATTCTTGGCATTATACAGAATCACGGAATACAAGGATATGTTGCAAATATTATATAGTTAATGTGAAAGAACCTATAGTTATAGAAGATGGATAACCAATTGGGCATTTTCTTTATAAGCACTGATGATAATTAACATGTTAGAGATACTATGCAAAAGAGTAACACATATATTTCACCACGTGTCTCTTTCATGCTACTTCTGATTACTAAAAATCTTTTGTATCGTCAGACCAGCAGATTGTCCAGTAAAAGAAGAAAAAACATCTAGTCATATAAACCTCATTGTTGAATACCTCGGAAAGAAATTTGCCCTGTCTCTCCACAGTGAGACCAAATGATACTCCCCACAAGTTGTTTAAGGAACCATCTATTATTTATTTTTTCCTTTGATTCTTAAATTCAGGGCCATCGATGAGCATGGGCAAGGTGGGCGACCGCACAGGGCCCCAAAAAAATTAGGGCCTCCAGTTTAAGCTTCTCTCAAAGCCGCCGTTGTGCTTCAAGCGTTGGATGCAGGATGTATTTTCGAATTTGACTGAGAGAATTGATAGAGGAGCCAGGAAGCACTCCATTTTGCTTGTTTATTGAGGTCTCAACCATTCAATAACGCCCCGATGGGGAGCTCTTGTTGTCAACAATGGTGGAGGAAGAGAGAGAGCGTAACTGAAGGATGAAGAAGGCTCTAGCTTGGGCCAAATTGGGCCAAAAATAGGAGAAGTGGGTTGCCTGGGCTGTATTTTGCATTTTGAAAAAAAAAGGAGAGGAGTGGGTAATTTGGGGGCCTCATTTTGCATTTTGGACCGGGCCTCCAAATTCCTGGAGACGGCCCTGTTAAATTAGTATTTGAAGTTTTGTTACCGGTATTTTTCTGTATTATATAATCATCAACAGGGGGTCATATATTCAAGATCATCATTTTGTTTCTAAATTTGTAAATGTAATGAACAAGAACTTTGAATAGTTTATATAACTACTTGCTTGCATGCTCATGGTTTAGCTCCTGTCGTAAATAAGCAATCTAAAAAGATCCCAAGTCCGGAAGGTATCTCCAGGAAGGAAAAGTGGGTAAATGCATTTTGTTGTTTCAATTGATTTTTTATAGTGGTACATGGACAAAAAGGTTTAAAAAATTATACCAAAATTACATTAGTTTAGGAAAGATATGTTACATGTGTATACGAAATTTGAGTTTCAAAATCGTCATACATTGAGTGTAACAAAAAAAACGAAGGAAAAGTGAGTTTTTGCAATTGTTTTATCTCCAAAAATATATTGAATTTTGAACTCAATTTTGGTGTGGAGCTGTTCCAAGTCAACACCAACCTCTACAATTTATGAGGAATTTTTTCAACAATGTTTGTGTGAAAGTGTGTTAAAATTTTACTAAATAACATAGAAGTGATGATGTTTTGTGATAAATGAAGAGCAATTCGAACTTACACAAGTGTAAATGCTTCAAGAAAATTTTACAAAAATTCTGTGTGTAGATATGTAGAAGTTGTACATCCACACAAAAATTCATTTAAAAATTCAATTTCTTGGGTGATTTACCAAAAAGTAAAAAAAGACTTCTAATACCTCATATGCCATCATTGTCTCAATGACATGTGGGACCGGTTATCTCAATGACATGTGGGCCAGGATGGCATACAAGGGGTTCTAGTTTAAGCCAATAGCATACAAGATATTTTCCGTAAAGAAAATGTTAAATAGTGACCATTAATGAATTGATTGATCTGTAGAAAACTATACTATACTAGAATGATGCAAATACATAGACGTGACACAACACTTTTTTTTTTGAGATTTTAGGGAAAAGAAATCAATGCATTTGGACTACATATGCAAATTCTATACAAGTTTGAGTTTTTAAACACGAATCAAAATACAAAATGAACTTGGCTTAAGAACTTCATAAGAACACTATATCGGGCCGCCAGCGTGCCATCGGGCAACCACCATACAGGCGGGCCACTTCCGTGCCATCGGGCCGCCTTCGTGCCGTGCCGGCCCAAACACAGCCCATGAGCCCATGCCATGCCGTACCGCCAGTAGTGCCCAAAACCCCGGGCCGGGCCATGCCACATGCCGTGCCAAACCTCGGGCCGCGGCCCACATGAATTTGGCCTGGGCCAAGTAGCAGGACTACTCGTGCTGCTTGTTATGGCCCAGTGCCGAATTCACAATGGCTCTCCAAGTTTTTGTTTTCTTTTTTTTGCGGCCAAGTGGATCTGTAAGATGATGCAAATAGAGTCTTTGTTTCGTCGGTGTTAACGTTTGCATGTTACAAAACATATAACAACAAAATTGGTAATCTTTCCCTTAAACCAGAACAAGTACATTTTGTCCATGCCCATGTAAGACCCTGACAGCCGTTGAAGTTTTAGCCACCGATTTGCATCCAGCAAAAAAGGGGGACGGACCCCTGTCGTGGACGCTCAACATGTGTCAACGACCGCACATTCTACTCTCCTCAAACGGCGGCAAGCCTTGCACCAAGGGAGAGAACATGGTCCGGTCACCTTCGAAAGCACAACGGTATATAAACCCGAGCAGCCACCACCCTACCTCTCACCACAGAACAGAGAAGGGAAACACCAACAAGTTATGGCCATGGCTCAGGCTCTCGCTCCTCTCGCCCTCTTCTTCCTCCTCGCGACCCCGGCGCCCGCCACGCGGACCGTGGTCGACACGGTCCAGGAGCTGTGCGCAGGGACAGCGTTCCCCAAGGTGTGCTCGGGGAGGCTGACGGCGCTGCCGGAGAGCCAGAAGGCGACCCCGCGCAAGCTCGCCGAGATGTTCGTGAACATCGCCGCCGAGGGCGGGGCCGGCATGGCGGCGTTCGTGCACGGGAAGCTGAACAGCGTGGCGAAGGCGGACGACAGCGTGTTCAAGTGCTACGACAGCTGCTCCGACGACGTGGAGGAGGCGGTGGCCCACCTGAACGGGCTGGTCCGCGAGCCCACCGACGGCAAGTTCCTGGAGCTCAAGTCGTGGCTGTCGTCCACGCTCGGCGGCGCCTCCGCCTGCGAGGACGCATGCAAGGACGCGCCCAAGTCCGGCGACGTCGACGCCGTCGTCAAGTACAGCGTCGACTTCGAGAAGCTGCTCCGCATCACGCTCGACCTCATCACCGAGGCGTCGGGCTCCATGGCCGCCGACATCGCCCTCCCGCCCTCCGACGCCGCCAGCGCGCCGGCGTACGGCGCCGCCGCGTTCGGAGGCTCCGCCGCCGCGGCGCCGGGCCCCGTAGTCATGCCTGTTGAACCGGCCTACTCTGGCGACGCGGCGGCGCCGTCCGACGCGCCCTCTGAGGCGGCGCCTGGGCCAACCGTCAAGCCTGTTGAGCCGGCCTACCCCGCCGACGCGGCGGCGGCGCCGGGACCAACCGTCGCGTTCCAGGAACCCAAAGCGCCGGCGCCGGGACCACCCCCATTTAACTATAACTATATGTAGTTATTCACTTCTTTCAGAAGTACGGCCTAGTACGACCTAAATTTCAACTTCTTTCGAATTCCAAGTAACCAATTCATCAACTTCTTTTGAATTCCGTTTCCAGGAACCCGACGCGTCGGCGCCCGACGCCGATGCCACGGCATGAGCGACCACCACCACGACGCGGGCGCCGGTTGGTGCCTAGCAGACGATTTTGTTGATTTTCCTAGTTTCTAAATCGACTACTACTATCACAAGCAAACTCGCCGGCCCTTATCTACTTCAAGATGGACACACCAATAAGGGTATGTATTATCGGCTGATTTAAGGCCAACATGAAGGCACATTTTTACAAAAGTGTGGCTGCTTAGTGTTAGGCCTTGTTGGGTGTAAAATGAATGCCCAAGTATTCAGAGGCCAGCAGATGCAGCCCCTTCTTGGCTGTTTTTTTGTATTATTGATCCTCTTTGAAAGAAGGATTTGTTGTATTATTTATTGATATTTAATTTTTTTCCCCATGACTTTGGACATGTCAGATCCCCATGTTTGAATGATTCAGTGCTCTGGTGACATCTATAATCGTCAAATCGATCTTTCGTTGTATTCTCTATTCTATGCCTCTATGCCTCCATGCCACTCAAATCTCCAAGTTTGTGCCAAATTCAAATCGAAATCGAAAATTTAAGTTTTGGAGTTCAAATCGGACCAGTTTTGGAGTTCAGATCGGACAATGCATCGATCTCTAAGGGCAGGTACAGTGGTGTTGTCTTATAGGTCGTCTCATGCATGACACGTAATTATAAGATGGTTTTGGAGACAACACATACAATGGATGATTGTTTTAGTTGTCTCATAGTAATTGCATCTTCCCTTAATTTATGGATAAGAAAAGGAATGTTTATGAGTTGCATAGCAACTACAACTCGTACAATGGTGTGTAAGCCGCCTCATACTCCTAACTTTTAGCGCTTGAGGTGGTTATCTTGCGAAAAAACCGCCTATTTCTTTTTCCTCTCTCTCTCTCTCTCTTCCACCTCATCAAAAATCCTACGTGGTGTTGCATGAGACGAGCTACGAGACTGCCTACGTGTAGCGTTGTACCTGCCCTAACCTGCCTATATCAACAAGCCAAAGATAACTACCCTGCGCCCAAATCAGAACACCATGAAGGAACTTGGAAGTTGTCCTTCTATTGTGTCGTATGGCTGAAGGAGGAAGAAGGGCAAAACGTTTAGTGGTGGGCCGCTTGCTTGATCAGTTGACATGAAACTCTATAAGGGCTATATGATCTTCTGCACAGCCGAGGACAGTGAGGGAATCAAGGGCACTCTCTTGGCATCTTGGATTCAGAATCTTACGGAATACCTCACAGCTGGACATTGAATCTTGCTGCTCCATAGGTTGGAATTTCTACTAGCTGCACGGGGGCAACGTGTAATTCAGCACTGGAGATCATCGCGTGTGAGGAGATACCGGCATCGGGGCGTGAGATGATTGCTTATCGTTTTCGTCGCAGCACGCGTGAGAGGGTAGAACAGGTTCTTGTACTGGTGACCGGTGAGGAAAGGGAGGGAAGTAAATTCTCAAGCTCCAAGTAGATTTTTGGCCCTTGTACTTTGTGTGTTTTATCATGTCATTCTAATAAAATGCTTTTGCGGAGAATGGCTGTTTGTTTAAGTCTAATAAAATGGTTCTACAAACTTTTAGTGATGGACAGTTATGTTAGTACTTTCAGTTACATATTAACTTTTTTCCATGGTTGCAACTGAAAAGTTGAAACAAAGAAATTATTTTTTTTTGTCCCCGTTGCAACGCACGGACACTTTGTTAGTTTAATACTAAATGTCAAAGTGCACAACGACATGGTGGGGGGGGGGGGGGGGGGGGGGGGGGGGGGGGGGGGGGCATGTGACCCTGTTGTGGTCACATAATCCGGTCTCTAAATATATAGCCAGCAAAATATACAATAATGTAAGAATTTCTAAGATTTTGTTTATGTTACACTAGCTCGAGCATTAGATATATGATTGATTTTCTAAGCAGATTCACAGCTCTTTATGCATGCAATAAGAAGCTACTTTCCTCACCAAAACTCAGCAGCGCGATGGCTACATCCCGCAGCACTTTTCGTCATCCTCCTCTCCATCGTCTCCAACACCCTCACCAAATATAGTTTATGTTTCTTAATGGTTCAAGTAGTTATAAAACAAGTGTGTTTTATGTTGTAGCATTTATAACCTTAAAAAGTAAATTTTATAGAAAATTTTAACTACAACGTACACAACATCCATCAGATTTGTTAATGCCATAGTTTTGCTTACAATTTGATGGAACAGGATGGCTCGGTATATCCCGCAGCAGTTTTCTTCATCCTCCTCTCCGTCGTCTCCAGCACCCCTCGCCATTCGCCAAATATAGTTTATGTTTTTTATTGGTCCAAGTAGTTATAAAACATGTGTGTTTTATGTTGTAGCATTTATAACCTTAAACAAATCAAATTTTATAGAAATTTTTAACTACATCGCATACACCATCCATCACAGTTGTTAATGCCATAACTCTGCTTACAATTTGATGGAACAGGGTGGCTCGGTATTTACATATGTATTAAAATGCTGAAGCATATGCCAATCTTCCTTTCGAATTGAACATGAAAAACCTATATGTGACTTTTCAGAAATTTCGAACACTAACTAATGGGGATGCATAATATCAAATAGTACAAAGACTTCCTGGATTATAATGCAAAATGTATTGCACGACGATGCTTCATCTCTCGAGTCGTACATACTTCAAATTTGGAAGTACTCCGTATTATTTCTTCCCACTTGGATGCAAGTTTCATTGCGTGATTCGGTGTCACGATATGCACCTGCTAGTGGAATTGCTTCGGTGGCTTGTGATTAAATGGTACTAGCAAAATAGAAAGAAACATATCTGGCCAATTATTAAAGAATACTACTATAATATAGAAGATAGATACTTAGGCAGCAAAATAAGAACTGCAATAATGTAAGGATTGCTGAGATTTCTTTCCCAACCAGATATGCAACTCTTTCAAGTAGTATATATATAAGGGATAATTGGATCTATGACATCGAAAGATCCTTGATTTAGAAATTTACCATTGAAAGAACTCCGTTAAGATTTCTACCATCAAAAGATCTTATTGTTTAGAAATTTACCATTCCGTCTATTTTAGGCACTAACGGTGTCAATGTGGACATTTTTGCCCTCTTCTTTCTTCCTTGTTGCCTCTGCTTGACTCCCGTATCCGCCTTGCCGCTGCGGTCGACGGCGAGGACGCGGCCGTCGGGCTGCGGCGCCCATGGGACGCCGTCCCATGAGCATGGCGCAACGGTGGCGTTCGCCGCTCACGCCCAGCCCGCAAGCGTGCCACGTGGGTCGTCCGCCATCACGCGCGCTTGAAGGCAAGCAGCGCCGCCGCCGCCGCCTCCTCGGGGCCGGCAATGGCGGGCACCGTCATGAAGGACGGGCAGGAAGCCATGGCTCCAGTTCGCACGAGCAAGAAGAGAGCCAAATGGCTTCTAATTTGCAAAGAACAAGATGAAGCCAAGGAATCTTCAGAAGGGAAAGCACCCGTGCGAAGAACATGTGAAGAAATGGACATGCAGCAGCAAATGCAAAATTCCAATTGAGATTCCGTAGTTGATACAGTCGCACGAGCCAAACAGAAAAGGATGCCAACTCCAATTTGGGGCAAATGAACAAAATCAAGCATCAAGCATGTCCTGATGTCCAATTGGAGCGCCGGCATTGTATCAATTGGACGAGATGCCGAGGCGGCACTGGCCTGCGCGGGAGGGATTTGGACGTCATCGCACCGGCCACGCGCTGCGACGCCGAGGAGGCCCCGCTTTGCCGCTTGTCTCGCCTGGCAGCGCCCCGGTCCCATCACGTGGTTGCGCCTCCATCGATGTCGAGGAGCTGGGGTGCAGAGCAGCGGGGGCGGTGGCTGTGGGAGAAGAAACAGGGGCGCAGCAGGGGCGGTGGCTGTGGGAGGAGAAACAGGACGCAGCAGGGGCGGCGGCAGTCGGTGCAGAAGCAGGGGGCGGCCGGGGAAGAAAGCAGGGGCGAAGGCACTCGGAGGAGAAGCAGGGGAGCCGGCAGGGGAAGAAAGCAGGGGCTAAAGTTGTCATTCTACCTATCTAATCTGAAAGAAAAAAATTGAAAATAGTAACAGAATGGTAAATTTCTAAACTTTTGCATCTTTCAGTGGTACATATATATACCGTTGCAGTCCAATGGTAAATTTCTAAACTGCGAACCTTTCAGTGTCACCAATCCAATTATCCCTATATATAACCATGCTTGCGCCCCGGCGCATTGTCTCCAAAACCCAGCGACATCGCCATGGCCGCCGCGTTCTACTCTTCGATGCTCCTCATCGTCCTCCTCTCCGTCGTCGTCCCCAGCACCCTCGCCGCCCGCTCCGCCGCCGCCGGCGAGAGCACCCTCCTGCGGGACGCATGCACCAAGACTGAATTCCCCGACCTGTGCCTCGACGTGCTGTCCCCGGAGAGCCGGGCGGCGAGCCCGCGGCGGCTGGCGGAGCTGGCGTTCGGCTACCTGACGGCGCGCGGGCCGGCGCTGCAGGCGGAGGCGCGGCGCGCGACGGCGGCGGCGACCAAGGACGCGTCCATGCTGCGCTGCCTCCGGGAGTTCGACGAGAACATCGACCGCTACGTGGTGATCTTCGGCGGCCTGTCGCCGGCGGGGCGCGACGCCGACTTCGCAGAGGCGGAGCGGCGGCTCATGGGCGTCCTGGACTACCCGTCCAACAGCGGGATCGGCTGCAGCGAGGACCAGATGAAGTTGCCCGTCCCGGTCGGGATCAAGAACTACGAGGCCATGATGCAGGTCACGCTCGACCTCATGGCCAAGGTCATGCGCGTTCCCAATCCGTTGGACGGCGACTACGCCGACGCGCCGGCGCCGGCGCCGCCTGCATGAGCCCCGAGTTGTACTCTGTTTCGGGTTTCCTATTATACATGCTGTTTTTCTGCTACATCCGGATTAAAATTGTCGTTAATTGGCGTGATCGTTACTCAGTATGTACATTGTCGATTCCCTTCGTTAAGACTTAAGAGCAAGAGATAATTCTTTTAGCGCCGTTACAATTTTCGCAAATGATGTCTTTATTTTCTTTTTTTGCCCCCTTTCCTTTTTTGCGCAAACAAAAAGAATGAAGCACTACAATTCTCCAGTTCTCCTAAGGCAAGACACATCGCTATTCTTTTTGGGCTTTTCGGGTCGTTGGCTACTTCACACATCGGGATGAAAAACTCTTTGTCTGAGCTACTGTCTTTTAGAGTCGAAAAGCTGGCTACAAGCCTAAACAAACATGCCTTTAGTTGACAAGGTCTGTCACGTGATACGGCATGGCCCGTGGTTCTCAACAAAATAGAAAAATCACACGACAAAACAGAGGCTGTTTAGTCAACAAGAGAAATATGTGAAGCTGAACGGTGACGGCATAGAGATGGCAACGGGCATGATGCCCACGGATAGAGCGCACCTGCTCGCACCCGTATCACTAACCGTGGCGGTGAATGAACTCTCCCTCAAAAAGAAATGTTTTTTTCTTCTAAAACCGCCTCAAACATCTTTGCAACAAAGATATTTTTCAACCAGTATGGGAGTCATTCTTAATTACAAAATGACAGACCTAAATACCACCCATGAAAAAACGCATAGTATATAGCAAAGCCGCGCTGAATACTCCGGCAACTCCCATCATATGAAATAGGTTCAACGTCCAATCATGAAATCCTAGGAAGATAATCTTTTGATCTTAGCTGACATAGTTTTAGGAATCTGGCAATGCTGAAACCATAGTTCGATCTGTAGGTTATGGGAATCTGTCGTGCCAAGATGCTTCCACCAATATGGACGAGCATAGGATGTGTGGCATTATTATTCTACCAACTTGGCATCAAGTGACGACACAACGATCAAACATCGAAGATGCCCTTGTTGTCCCCATCCAAATCAGCACCATCTGCGTCTCATATATATATTTGACTCACTATAACACTCAAACACTCAAACACACAGAAGCAGCAAAGAAAAGATTAATCGAAGGATGGCAGCAGAGCCAATGGCACTGGAGGGCATCACCCACCGGACGCTGGACGTGAACGGCATCAAGATCCACGTCGCCGAGGCCGGCGACGGCTCCGCCGGCACGGTCCTCTTCCTGCACGGCTTCTTGGAGCTCTGGTGGTCGTGGCACCACCAGCTGCGCGCCCTCGCCGCGCGCGGCTACCGCTGCCTGGCCCCGGACCTCCGCGGCTACGGCGACTCCTCGGCGCCGCCGTCCCCGTCCTCCTACACGGCGTTCCACCTCGCCGGCGACGCCGTCGGCGTGCTCGACGCGCTCGCCGTTCCCACCGCGTTCGTGGTCGGCCAGGGCTGGGGCGCGCTCCTAGCGTGGCACCTCGCCACGTTCCGGCCCGACCGGGTGCGCGCACTGGTGAACATGAGCGTCGCCTTCATGCCGCGCAACCCGGCGGTCCGGCCGCTCGAGGCGTTCCGGCGCCTCTACGGCGACGGCTACTACCTGCTCCGACTGCAGGAGCCCGGCGCCATGGAGGCCGAGTTCGCGGCCATGGACGCCCGGTTCATCTTCCGCAGACTGCTCACCACGCGCGACACCGGCGCCATCTCGCTGTCGCCGGAGTGGTGGGGGCCGCCGGACCAGCACATCCCGCTGCCGCCGTGGCTAGACGAGGAGTACGTCGGCGGCCTCGCCGCCAAGTTCGAGAAGACGGGGTTCGCCGGCGCCATGAACTTCTACCGATGCCTCGACCTGTATGGACTATACTACTTGAGGATCACATCATCAATCAATAATCACTCTTGGATTGGATCATCACTCATCACTGTTTAGTAATCTTGGGGTACTTGGTGATTTGTCTTTGCAGGAACTGGGAGCTGACGGCGCCGTGGACGGGGGCGAAGGTGACCGTGCCCACTAAGTACATCGCGGGGCAGGAGGCCATGTCGTACAACTACACGGGGGTGCAGGAGTACATCCACAAGGGCGGCTTCAAGGCTGACGTGCCGGGGCTCGAGGAGGTGGCGGTCATCGCCGGCGCCGCGCACTACGTCCACCTCGAGAAGGCCGAGGAGGTCACTCAACACATCCTCGACTTCATCAAAAAGTTTTAAAGAGTTGATGGTGCCAATATATGTGCTATTGTAAAATCACTGGAAAAAAGGCACTGTAGAGTACAGATTCTGCGCGAATATTAGCGTTTTGGCCGGTCAGGTGGTGAAGCGCGTCGATGTGTGTAACTTGTGTAGAAAATCATCATATTAGCGAAATGGTATCAGAGTGATGTCACGCCCCATAAGAAATGGCCACTGACTCGTCGGCGCAACACCTGGCTGAGTCTCCTTTGGAGCTGGATTTCTTTTGCAAACGTATGGTAACAGTCACAAAAATAACCGCATCACGTCTGGTCACTTTCTTAGTTGAACGAAAAACAGAAAAAGACAAAATAAAAAAGGATCATGAATTTTAAACATTTGAAAATTAATGATATATATTTGAATGTGTGATAACTTCAGCTTTCCTTTTTCCGTTTTGCTAAGGGAATGTGAAAACAAAAGGTATATTTGAATGCCAGACTCTTTGATAAAACTAGGTGACTTTCCCTCACGTTACTACGGGAATTTATAGGTGATTAAAATACATGTAGGAAGGGACAACAAAAATTGTGCAAAGGAAAGAAAGGGGAGCGCAAACAAACTTATTAAATTCAGTTGAATAATATATAATAATAGATGACATGCTTGTAATAGTTGATTGCCAATATGAAGTTACAATTGTGCAAGAAAAAAGTTGATGTTATTGAAAATCTGCATTGCAGACTTCTTCCCCCTGCCATGTTTGATCGCATATCGAACAGCACCATGATTTTATCGGTACTATGATAGAACTTTGGCTCTGAAGTAGTTTACCTCGGAAAAGTTTAGATTTCACTGAAGTAGTCAATCTTTTTTCAAAATCATCATGCACACAAAATATATCATCCTTTCTTGTAGAAGTTGTGCATGATTTGGAAAATATATCATCCTTTCTTGTAGAACTTGTGCACGATTTGTCCCACAACAATTCTCAGTTGAGCGGGCAAGCTTTACAGGGAAAAGATAAAACAACCTTGTTCAGAAAATACATGTGAAAGTGAACAACTAAAATACCACATAATTGTTATACATATGAAATCAGATATCTTTCTAAAAAAAAATTAGTGTCACTACTGGAGGGTAATGAGTAATTTAACGATTGCTTTGTATGGTAAATAAATATTAATTAGTGCCAATGAAAATTGAATTAGTCCCTTCATATTGAAAACAATGTTTAGAAAGAAAATGCTAATGGTATATATTGAGTAATCAATAAAAAGTAAAATGGCTTAAATAAAATGGATTTGAATAGTAGGCTTGTTGCTGACTCCTTATGGAAAAGGAAAGCATTTCATTGGAATGTATGATTGTAGAGAAGATGCAGCACGTAATAAAGAATGGAGGTGAAAGGTCCTACAAAATTGCAGTACTGAACTCTAACGAAAGTAGAATCAATAACATCCGTTATGTGAAAATTGATGGAATCCTGCAAAGCGATTAGGCAGGATGGGTCACCTGAAGCTAGCAATATAGATTGGGGAAAAGAATAAGATGCAACGCTGAGTAGCAGCTGCTGAACAACTGAAAAATTATATGACGCAAGGAACCTTGCAGTTGCCGATGAGAAACCCAGCACTTGCTTGCACTCGATCTGCGTTTGGGCACTGACATGAAAGCTCCAGCTTGGGCAGACACAGCTGCTGTTCCATATGAAGACGCTTTTTTGGAGTAGGACAGTAAGAGATATTCAAAGGGGAGAGCCCGATGGGAAATCATTTTCCAGCAATCCATCGGAAGGCTAGTGCATGAATGGTGCTACGGCCAACTGGACCTCACGAGTCACGATTGCTGTGTCAGTCCATCGGCCTAGCATCTGGGGACCTTTGAGGCGGCTCTGTTAATTGTAGGGGATAATGGGCCATCAACGCCTGGAATCAAGGAGGCAAATTACTGCATAATGGTGGCGGGAGTTTCTTTAGACTCTCTCATTTGTGGCCAAAAGGTATGGACGTAATTGTTGACGGTGAACCATGTGTAGTGGGTAATAAAGCACCAGGCAAAGGTATGGACGGATAGATCAAACCAAGAGGCAAGGATCCAACGGTGTAAATAATTGGGATGATGTGGCTGCATGAGAGTTGAGAGAAATAAGAGTTAATGACCTTTGTTTTGGTAATAAAGCACCAGGCAAAGGTATGGACAGATAGATCAAACCAAGAGGCAAGGATCCAACGGTGTAAAAATTAGGATGATATGGCTGCATGAGAGTTGAGAGAAATAAGGATCCAACGGTATAAAGAATATATAGATAAAAGTATTTAATTGGATTTTTTCACATTATAACCTTTTGAATTGTTTCACTTCTTTTTAATTAATGCCACTGGAAAGGACCGTATTACCCTCGGCAAATCTGATGTACCTCTATGCTTAGTTCCTGGTGCTTGTTGATCCTATGTCGTGCGACCCAATTCAACCTGCTCCAAGTTTGAATGGTGACAATCAAGCATGAGGATTCAAGCATCAAATCCCACTTGATGTGAGATGGGAGACTTTGCCAGGTAGGCATACATCACACCAATAGTGCTGAAATAGTGTCAAACAATCCTAAACAATTTTGAAGCAGTTGTATGAACAATCATAAACAGTAGCTACAGTGGCTCATTTAACCGAAATCCAAGGTAATCCTCGGCCTATATAGACTAGGCAGGCTCCGTCACTATGGTAGACGGTGAAACTCGCGGATCCAAGGCCTCGAAATATAAGATAAATCTGGTTTGTCAACATCGATCATTTTGACGAGCGACTTGGCAATGACCAGATGACATGGAGTAGGACGATTTGAGGCGGAAAAGCCAAAGGCGAGGGTAATGTGGTCCTCTTAAATTGCAAAAAGCAAAACAGAATTGATAATAACTAAGGGTTCATAGTATCTTCATACTTTTATATCTCTCCGTTCTTAAATTGATGTCGCCGTTGACTTCTTGTGTGATGTTTGACCATTTTCCTTATTAATTTTTTTTAAAAAAATTATCATATATTTCATTATGATTTGTTTTATCTTAAAGAAAGTTTAAGCGTAACTTATAAGTTAGTAAATTTGAACTAATATTTTGAATAAAACAAATAGTCACACGTAACTTAAAAAGTCAAAAGAGACATCAATTTAAAAACAAAGTGTTATTTTAGGAAAGTTCACAAACAAATCATAACCTTCAAAGAAAAATAGAAAAATGATGGTCGAAGTCACCGACCGAGATACTGACGGATTAGTAGAGGCTCCGCCGCGGGGCGACGCGGCACGTGACGTCAAGCGATGCTCGCGCTGCCGAAGGTAGCGGCGGCACAGCCGCCGGCTCCGTCCGTCAGCCGCGCGCCGTCAATCGCGCCACCCCCGTTTCTCGGGTCCCCAGCTACCCTCAACTGCTCCTGGTACCGCCGGAATCCCTCGCCGCGGGGTCCCTTTCTTACCGCCGCCGACGCCCCCCGCGGAGGCCCAACGCTCCCGGGGCCGGAGGAGCGCGACCCGCTCCTCCTCGCCGCCCGCCTCCGCGATCAGGAATCCCGTCGCCCAGGTATTTTCTCCTAACCTTTGCTTGGATGAGTCGTCGGTTCCGCGAGTACTGCTTCACTGCACTTTATCTGTTCGACGAATTGAAGCAAAAACTATAATGGCTCACCTCGAGCTACCTAAAGTCGCAATATTTTTCACTTTGGTGGGGTGGAACCTCGTTACATCCTGCGTTCGTCTTAACCGAAAATTGATTTGACAAGCAAATGTTATGAACGGCAATCAGATTTTATTTGAAATGCAGCTGTTCTGCTTCAAGGGACTAGACTCTGGACTGGGTTTATCGAAGGAAATGATAATGTACAGCTATCGTCAATTGTTGTTCTGTTTTCCTTTTTTGGAAGCAGTTGCTTGTTGCCAAATTATCACTAGCACATTGTCGGCTATTTAGACACACTGTATTTGTCTACTGTGCGGCAGGACTGGGTAAGCACAGCCCATTCTCATTTGTTGGGTTCGGAAGGTCCCTACGATAACTATAAACACCTTGACTGCAAAATATGTAAATGCCATACCACGTTTCTCATCTGGTGCTTGAACCTCAGGCATTCGCTCACAATCTAATCATAAGAGAATTGTCAAGTTTCACTCATGGCAAACTTTGATATATAGCAACAGTTGTTTGATCCTGTTACACTTGGCAAGGTTCATATTATCATCTCTATATAAAGCATTGGGTTCTTTTTAGGGCTACGGATATGACCTGACTTTTTATGTGTTATTATGGGCAGATCCACTTTTCATTGATCCATACGCCGCCGTTCTTCTTTCACATGATGAGGCACATCAAGATATGGGTTATCTAGTTTCACATCCAGTGCCTTGTCTGGACCGTTACAGGCTAGCAACCAGATATATTGATGACAAATTACAGAATTTGATAAATAATTCAGATGATATAAGATAGGTACTGAAATTAAACAAAGTATATGCAAAATTCATTCCTTTCTAATTTTGGAGAATTTGCTGGCTCATTCCTTATAGATTGTATTGCTGACAGATGGAATGGACACTTGTCCGTACAGGCTGACCTGGCCAAGGTTATCTGTTGTGTATGATGTGTCACCTGGAAGAGTCTTCAATGCAGCAACCCAGCAGCTTAGAGGTATTAATATTTAATAGTCTTGTATTATCACATATTTCTTCTTTGCATCCATTTTGATTAATTGATGATGGGCTTCCTCCCCACGTCCATGCTGTTGATTGTCTCGAACATATGTTTCTGTTTGTCCTCTTTGTCAAAATTTTACCACCAGCGCTCCCGTTCTTAAGTTGAGGCGCTAAACATATAGTTTGTTGATTTGAGCCTGTGAACTGTCCCCATCTTTTCTAGTCAAGCCCTTCCATCACTCCCAAGAACAAAGGTAGTAATAGTTGTAACTGGAACAAGTTTTCAACCAAGCGTGTTGTCGAATGTGTCAATTATTTGAAAAAAGATGTAGCAATGAGAATATGGATGCAATAAGGTCAGGTGCTATCCTTATTTTCCTTTTTTTCAAAGGAAAATTTGATTGAAGCTTCATTTAAAAAATTGCCAAAAGTCATGATTTTTTTCCCTCTGGTATGATAGGAACTGGAGCAAAAGTGTCACGAAATTGTGTCTTGCTTCATGCACCTTCTGAATCCCCAGATTTACAAGAAGGCTTGTGCAAAAATGGCTTCAACGGGAATAGGCTCAGCCTCTGGGTACTGCAGGTAGTGAAACTCCACTAGTAAGCATAAAAATTGATGTTTGTTTTCCTATTCTGTTAATCGGTTCTTTTCAAAAGGCTTAGTTAAATAAATGTTCTTACAAATATTTCATAGACTTAAGCCATGCTTTAGCGGTTCGGGGCATAACTATAATTCTATTGTGCTATTGAGGTCAAGTCAGTAAAGGCAACTTGAAATGATTAAAGCAAGTAATGTGTCTTTGTGACTAAACTGTTATGTATCAAACTGTAATTATTTGAAACATCAAGTTCAGTACAGGGTAAGCCTTCCTTGTCTACAAAGGCGTCCACTTATACTTGCACTTTAGGAAACTTATGCTGTCGTTAGTATGGTCCCAGGATACTGGTTGCATGTTAAATGTGCACAAGCATCATTTCTACACTTGTGTGCCCCTGACACCAATCATTGTTCTCATACTCATACCACGTAGGAGCTTGCTTTCCTTGACCTCGCTAAAATTAATTGTTATACAATACTTCACGTAAACTAATAGTTGTATAAGACATATAAAGGTGCCATGTATAATGTATTATGGTGAGGAAACCGCATTACAGCTGAATAGCGCTTTATGTTTGTAGTTCCTTATCATCGTCATGTCAGAATTTATATGCTGCGGTAGATTACACAAACAACATTTTTCTTTTTTCTTTTTTTGAGAACAGACTGGCGTTGCTGTAAACCTTTATCGGTCACCAGTTCTCTATTGAAATGCTTCAAAGAGTGTAATATTAGTTTAACCTCATTAGCTCAACGGTTCAGTTCTGATGCTTGTGAAATTTCAGTTAATGTCATTAGTTTGGATACTAAATGATTTTTCAGTCTTAGTGATCTGGTTGATAGAAATAGCTCCAGAGGTTATGCTTTAGTGAAGTGTTTGTCATGGTTTGCAGGGTTTACCTCTGTTCACACTCACAAGCCTGGGAGACCTTTTGCTTGTCATCAGCAATTTAGCAATGAAACAAAGTGTTATCATTGGAGAACTGCCACATTTTTCAGATTGGACTGCACCGATGGACATGGTTGGCTATGTATATGCTACAAATCACATGAGTAGTTTCAAATTGGGTTGTTAATAATGATTTCCTTGTCCTACGTTATGCAGGGCTCAGAACAAGATGCGCTAGAAAAACTTTTCTTTACTCATGGCTTTCGAGTCAGCTTTGTGCAGTATGAGAGTGTTGCCAAGGATATTGGCTTGGATCTTGCTCCTATGCGGGAAACACACGGTGGATTGCTTTTTGTTGCAGAACAGCTGCGGTTTTCAGATGCACAGGTAAGCCAACAAATAAATATTGTCCTGAATTTTCAGTAAGTAATTTGGAACTTCTCCCTATGGATAGCCAAGAAATCTGGTACTGACATGATGTCTACCCCGAAAAAAAAAATGTGCTTACATATCCTAACTAGAACATTAAAAATAATAAATGAATAAATGGATCTACAGGATACCACCTGTTCTTTGTGCAGAGATGAAAGAGATAACACGAGCTCTTCTAAACATTTGATCCAATTTTTCGGTATGCACAAGGCATGAAAGAAGAGATGCATTGCCGTTGGTCGCATATAGAAAACTATAGCTTTCTGCAACAATTAATATTGTTTTCGATGTGAAGGAAAGGTATGCCGCAGAACCATACAATATATCATTGTAAAATATTCAAAAAAATCCATCCATACCATAACTTCGGGTGCAGTTTTCATCTATACCATCATTATGTGTCAATGACATGTAGCACCGGACCCCACATGTCATTAACTGAAGTGATGGTATAGATGAAAACTGCACCTAAAGTGATGGTATGGATGCAACTAAAATATTTGCTGTTTTCAGTGGCGCGTCAGTTGTTTGATTAAAAGAGGGTGTGTTGATGTGTTTTGTGAGAGGTCTTTTTAGTTTCCTTTTCGTATTTCTTCTATCATATTAATGAATTGATACGAAGCTATCCTGCATGTTCGAGAATTTTTTTTTAACTGTTGAATCTTGATATGATTCAAGATTAATAATACTGGACTGTTGGCAGATGAGAATTCATTTGTTTTTTCATTTTTTGATCTCAATAGATGGAGAGCTTTCGGACGCATTTCGAAAGAATGGAGGAGGATGCTGATGAAGAAGGATTTGAGGAACTATAATCTACAAGAGTCGGCAAACATGCCAGTCAAACTTGTATGCAAGAGGACATAGAAGTGCACAAAGCATCTGATCAACAGATTATGAATATGCAGATCTGAAACAGATTATGAATATGCAGATCTGATCATGTGACTGAGATGAATCTTGCCAGTGGCAACTAGTATTATATTGGCATTCGTCTGCATCACTCGTGTACTATATGCAGCTAAACAATAGACATGATGATACCGATTGAAAGTTTCTGATGGCAATAACATGTCACAAGATTTACAAAGGCACTTCCAAGTTTTTTACCTACTTCCTGAAGCATGGCCTACCTAATCAACCTTTATTGAAGAAGCAAAGTAAACAGAAACATGGAAAACTTAAATCTTCTCCCAGCTGTATGGTTAGTTCACCAGCAACTTTCTTTTTGCTGACTGATTGTTCAACTTCGTGGAGGAGAATTTGGCTCTGTGGTATGGCCCCTTTGAGCATGAATCATCAGAATGGTCAGAAAGTATAGTGTAATTCCTGCTGTTCACATCCCTGAAATAGCATCCATCAGTGCCCACATACTTGTACACCTGATGGGTCTGCCCGAAACCACCGACCAATAAATGCTTCTTCACCTTCATACTGGCGCGTGCTGACTGTGCATTCCGAAGAGAGCTGTACAAAAAGCCCAGTTTCCCACCAGAGATCCTCTTATCATTGATACCCAATTTGACAAGTGCAACCAAGCTGTACTCATCGCCCACTCGATTGTATGTTACTGTGTAAACATACAGGGGGAAAACCTTATGGGTTTCCTCTGAAAGAAGCACACCGGATGCATCCTTGGCAAAAACTCCAGACTTTGCATCGATAGTTTGGTTCACCATTTGCACTGTGCCATTCTTACTATACACATTACTGTTTTCATATCCAAATCTCTGGTAGAAGGTTGTGGTGACCACCCCGTACGAGGATTTCACCCATCCGGTGGCAGAGATTTGCCGACTTGCACTTGTCACAAAATTCCCATCCAGCCCACTGAATTGTGAGTTCACATTGAGGTACAGTCTGGATGTATCATAGCTGATCAAGCTCCCGGTTGTCTTGTCACTCTTGTGATCCAACCACAGATGCAAATTGGCATCGACATACCAAATATCAAGTGCATTTGTCACGCTGAACCCAAAAGCATGTTCCTTGCTGTCCAGGAGCTTGCCCAAGAAAGGTGTGATGTCAATGTCATAGGTCGGAAGATTGAAAGAGCCAATGCCGGTGATTGGCCGCCAGAGAAGCGGGTTGACACCACCAGTGTAGATCACAGTGAATGGCCAAACAGCTCCAACGACATCAGCATCAACCCTAACAATGACCTCCCGGAATGCGCCATTGCCAGGGACATTGGACAAGTTATTTGCTTGAATGTAGTCATTGGGTGGGTTCGTATACCAGAACTCGTCGTTGGAGTGGAAAGAGAGGAATACCTCAAGGACCGCTCGGTAGGTGTTCGACGGAATGGCGAGCTTCTTGGACTGCACATCAGTGGCATTCTGGATGGCGAACCACAGCCCGTCGTTCAGCGGTAAGCTTCTTGAGATGGGCACGATCAGATCAGCCTTCTGCAGCAGCTGTTGCGGCGGCGGCGGCGGCGACGACGACGGTGCGGCATGGAAGTAGAAGTGGAGTGTGAGGTTGACGTGGTAGACGCCGGTGTATGTCTTGTCCACGAGGTTCCCAAGGTGCACAGCGATCTCCCCGGGCTGCGCAAGGAGGGCCGCGTACCTGGTGACGTCGCGCGACATGGACCAGAGGACGCCGTTGGGCCGCGGCTCGGCGGTGCAGCCGCGGAGGAGCTCGGCCCCGGACAGCCAGACGCCGAAGATGCGGTCGAATTGGCGGCCGCGGCAGTCGGCGCTCCACTCGAGCACGGCGAGCGCGAGGGAACCGCCGCCGCCGTTGGCGCGCAGGCAGGCGGGCGGCGCGTAGGCGGCGGTGACGGGGGGCCGGCCGTAGGTGGCGCCGAAGGAGCTGGAGAGGAGTAGCGTCGAACAGGGCCCCACGCTGCCGCGCGGCGGACGGATCGGGCGGTCCACCTCGAAGAAGGTGGTCGGCGGCTCCGACGCGTTTGGGGTCGACGCGAGATGTAGGGACGCACCGAGGCGGTGCCGGTGCGGCGCCACGGCCGCCGCCGCTGACGCGGGCAGGAGGATTGCAAGGAGGAGGAGGAGGACGCCTGAGGCAGCTGTCGCTGACGCCATGGTTGGAGCGGCTAGCAGCCTAGCACGAGGGGGGCGGGCGGTTGCTATGCTGGACAAGTGAACTTGGGGGTTTAGTTTAAACAAAGTGGTTTAGGTGATTTAATAATAAGGGAGGTCGTTCTTTTTGCGGCATGGTTGGAGCGGCTAGCACGATTTAGGCGCTCTTTTTGCGGCACGTAATCTGGCGCTTGACAGAAGTGACGACCCTGGAGGATGCGTTTGGTGACTTTTTAGACAAGGGAATTATTTATTTCATGATGAAAAGAGTTTTGGTCTTTGTACGGCGTAGGTACATATAGTTCTTTTTTTCAGAACATGTAAATAAGAAACTGAGAGAAATCGACTTAACATAAAAGGAAAAGGAAAGACAAAAACCTCCACTCGGGACAAAGACCAGAATTTAACACATTACTGCAGTCGGGAAGGGGGTAGGTAGCTTCGCAGCGAGACCAGATCATGAATGGATCGATCTTGTTCTAAATATGGGACCACTGGTTCATGAACTGAAACTTCAATCTCTCATCCCGTGAAGGCCATAGCTCCTTCCTTTCCCGTATATTTCTTCTCCTTTCCCCTCACATATACATGGCCTGCTACACCATCACCACCACCGTCAGACGAGATCAGGCCCAACGTCCAGCTGAGTTAGCGGGGTGCCGGCCTGGTTCTCCACCTCGAGCCATTAGGGCATGTACAGTGGTCTAGACAGCAGTTGGCTGGAAGGCACATCTAAGTTACTCTTAGACGGTTTAAAAACAACTCACACAATGTATTGTCTATAAAAGATTGTCTAAAAGAATCATATGCAAACTTACAGACAACAAAAACCTCATCTACAATGGTTTAGATGGCAGCGAGCCGTCTATTAGACAGCATGTGAGCCGTCTAGTAGTTACTAGATAGCATTCTTCTCTCTCCTCTTTCTTTTTCATCCACGTCACTCAAAATCCTATGTGTAACTTCTCCTAAACGGCTGATGTCATCCCATTGTACACGCCCTTAGCACGCCTAGAAGGCATAGAGGCCCACACCAGCACTATCCGTCATCGCATCTTCAGCAAACGATTTTAGGAGCTTCTCAAAAAAAAAAAACAAACGATTTTAGGAACACCATCAGGCGACACTAGTACACATATGCTGATTTATGATGAAATTACTGTTCATCCATCACTATTTTAAGGTTTTTTCCGTTTTCAGCCAACTTTCATAACGTTTTCGCGTTTTGTCACTAAATTTGCCAAAACAGACCCATTTCATGATGAAAAGGCATCACTGTTGCCTTTCGAGCCTACAGGTCAGGTCGTTTATGACGAAAACTAAGCGTCACTACCGTTCATTCCAAGATTTTGCTCACTCGCGTCGTAGTCAGCACATGCTAGACTCACATGTTCGTCACTAAACAGGGGGATTTCGTCCGCCCGCATCCTAGTCAGCATATGGTGGACCCACATATTCGTCGCCACATGGGGGGATTTTGCCGACTCGCATCCTAGTAGGCATTTTGTGGACCCACACGTCAGTCAAAATTCATCATAAATAAATGTTTCCCGCGCACTCATGCCTGTCAGTATATTATGAACCCACACGTCAGACAATATTCGTCATTAACTAGGGAAATATGTCCACGCTCATCTTAATCAGCATATGGCACACCCACACGTGTGACACCCCATGTGTCTCATTTCATTTTTTTTTCACAATGTTAGTTACTGATGTTGGGTTGGTGAAATGAGAATTTCAAATTCTTACTGCAAACCAATTATTAAATTTGCTTATAAACCTAATTGAAGTCAAATTTTGTAAAGCAAGTCAAAAACTTTCAACAGAACTAGGTGAATCCAAAAATATATGTGAAAGGTGTTAAGGAATTAAAAATCTAGCCAAAAGATCAAAATCATTATTCATTAGGAAGTGCTCCAAATAAATAAAGAAAGTTTAAATTTTAAACAAAGTGTTTGAATTTCAAATTCAAATTTTTGAAAGTTTTCATCAAATTGAGATGTCACTTGCCCTGTACACGTGTCAGAGAGGAGCCAGAAAAAATCTGAGCATTTTTGGAGTTCATCTGCTATTTCTTTTGGATTTTACAAAGGAGTGGCAATTTTGCAAGTTAAAGAAAAACCTGGCGGGTCCCACCGACCAGACTCACTCTGTTTTCTCTTCCGCTCGATCCTTCACCGCCGACCACCACCTCCTGCCTGCCTGCCTGCCGCCGTGGCTGCCGTCCCAAGTCAACTGGATGAGCACGCAACAAGAACCCTTCACTCCTTTATCTCCCCTCCTCACTCAGTCCGGTCCCTCTC
This sequence comes from Eragrostis nindensis, assembly GCA_012490785.1. Classification (NCBI taxonomy): domain Eukaryota; kingdom Viridiplantae; phylum Streptophyta; class Magnoliopsida; order Poales; family Poaceae; genus Eragrostis; species Eragrostis nindensis. The sequence goes on along the minus strand of JAAXCT010000077.1, from coordinate 927,172 downwards.
ACTCTCTTTCGTCACACAAGCCGCCATGGCCGCCGTCGACTGAAGCTCGCCGCGCCGCCATCTCCGACCATCCCGACCCCAACCAACCCTGCTAGAGCTTCGCCGTGACGTCCTCGTCCACTTCCCAGAGCACCTCGACGTCGTCAGCAACTATCTCGGCCGGAATCACATCTTCTTCTCCGATCATCTCCGCCGGCCACCATCGGAATACGCCGTCTTCGGTGAGATATTTCTCGATTCCTTCCGTCGGCGTGTTCCTCTATTCCTTGCGCACCTTTGGGGTCATGATCTCGTCGACGTTTATGCAGTGTATTGGTCGCCGTCGTCTCGCCGCCATCCGCCGCCGTCCCGACATCCTCCATCTCCGCCTCGCACGGTGCTAAGCCGCCACGGTGAGCCTCTCACCTCGCCGTCTTGAGCCGCGTGTAGCCTAGGGTCAACTGATGGTGTAGCCGTTGGATGTGCACGTCGCCGTCCATCCCTCGTCGCCGGCGAACCGCGCAGAGCGCGCACCTCTGTTTAAAATGAACGAGTGGCAATTTCGTAAATACCGTAGAACTTTGATTAAACTTCAAAAATCGATATAAAAAGTTCTGAAGTCCAAAAATTGTAAACTAAATTTTGTCGGATTCAGATTGACAAGATCTATCCAAAGAGCATTAGAGTGATCATTGTTCATACATGTTCTGTCCTGAATAATTGTTAGAAGTTGAACCCTATTTAACTTGTTTAATTCTTAGTAAATGATTTACTTATCCAAAAATTACAAACTAGGGCTTGTTGGAATCCTTGTGACATGCCCTTCACAGTGGTCTATGATGTTCATCTTGTTTCTGTAAAGAGAACTAATTATAAATTTCTCTTTGATAAACTTGTCATCTTCTTTATAAATTAATTTAGTCATTAACTTGCCTTGAGCTTGTGCATACATGTTGTATAGTTGAGCACCTATCACCATGATTTTGGGTTTGACCAGAACTGTTCATCCAAATTTTATAGGATTTATTCCTTGTTGTAACTAGGTTTTGCCACTTAAAATAATTCTTTTAACATAAAATAGGTAAAATAAAGTGTTGGTCTGTTCAAGCATGATAGTAATGCTAGTAAGTCACTCATGTCCAGAAATGCATTAAAAAGATTTATCATGATTTCTTTAAGTTATTTTAAGGATACTATAACAAGATAAGATAATAATGTTTCATGGAAGTCAATGAAGGAAATACTTCAGATGATAGTAATAAACAATTCTAACCTAATTTAAGAACTGAACCTCACATTTCAAATATGAAACCAAGTCATTCTCATTGCATTACATATTGGTTTAGATTCTGTTTGCATCTTCATCCAATTGACATATATCACATTATAGGAAACGACCAAGAAGAGGATTTTCAGAAGGATCATTCCACTGAGGAAGCTGAGCCTGAAGTGACTAACATTTCGTCTGTAGATCCAGGCAAGCCCCGGTGCATCCTACCCTTTTTGCGAATATTTTTGTTTTCTAGGAATAATAATGCTAGTGAGTCTAGTATGTTTGTTGCACTTAAGTTTATAGGAGTTGTTTGAAAATCCTCCTGCATGTGCCCCAAATGTCCTATGTTGTTTATGTGTCTATCCAATAGAATACCTGCTATGCTTAGTTAAAGTATTTCGTATCGATCAAGTATTGTATTTCGTGAATAAAAACTTGATCACTAAAGTTGGAGATAATGGAATGAGTTTATGTTTATTGTGGAGACCGGGCAGGGATATTGTATGTGTAGGTTGCAGTAACTCAAGGAGGGGTTGTCTGTGGTAGCCCTGCCTAGTCGATTAAGGACCGATTCGATGTTGGCCCTCTTGATCAAGCATTGAACAGTACCGGAGGCATACTAGTGCTAATGGGAGCTAGTAAACTGATGTAGCATGTATGGTGGCATCGTTGTACGGCACCCGGTACACTGGTCGAAAGACGCGCTGGGCGCAGTTGGGCAGGTCTAGGCCACTACGCACTGTTGGTAGGACGGCTGCCCAACTCGTGAGACTGGAACCGTGCTTGGTGTTTACTGTCTTGTGAAAGGTTGCCGTATATGACCATCTTGAGTGGTGCATATACGTCGTGTACTTCGGGTTTTTCCCAGCTGGTGTAATTCGATTGCAATCGCTGTCCCTCGCAGTAATGAGTACCGCTTGTGAATTGCGCCTTCACGTAGCACATAATACTTGATACTTGATGATGATGAGATTGCTGGCTGTTTTGTTGAACTACTATTACAGCTGTACATTATTTAGTGTCCAGATATCTTATTGTTTCATATGACTGTTTTAGTCATGCTCACCTATACTTCTGTTTAAGAACTAAAACTTGGCTGAAATGTTGTTAGAAAAGTTTAGTATGGCTTAGTGCGAGTCATTTAAATTCAGCCTTCCTATTGTCGGCCTTTGCATGTCTAGAGTTATTTGACGGGTAAGACTTGCTGAGTAATTAGTACTCAGGCTTTGTGCCTTGTGGTTTTCAGTTAGTACAGATGTGGACCTTCCTGAAGGAGTGCTTCCGTGGGACGTGCAAGTCCCCGATGGTTGGACTGCTCATCGGGAGTCAGATGTGCCGCCGCAGTGATGGGTGTTGCTAGTGTGGTAATCCAGAGGGCTAGGATTATCACTTTTGCTGTATCGTAAGAGTACTTGTAGATCTCGTGTATCTACTCATGTTTTACAAACTTGTCGTTTCGCTTCCGCTGTATCTTGTCACTTAATTATGTAATATTAATATAAAATATTGCGTCGAGTGCTTGTATTATCTCGTGTCTGCTTAAACAGCACCGTGGGACAGATCCTGTGGATCAGATTGTCACAGCTGGTATCAGAGCCGGTTCAAGATAACACAAACACTTAAATGCCGTATTTTGAAAATTACGTTATACGTTGAGGATACGTTAGTATTGCCCACATAAGGATGTTAGTGTTCAGGTGGCAATAAGGGTTGTTTGTGTATATTTCTGTAACGACGCACCGACGCCCAGGTAAGAAGGTAAGTAACATGCATGGCTTAGGATATTAACGAGCTGGACTCGTATTGTGGGGGGTGTTATTGTTCCACGAGCCGTCGAGTTCGTGAGGAGGCGAGAGGTGTTGAGATTGTTTGAGCCATGCATTACATTCTGTTTTCGCTGACCATCGGCGTGAATGATGGCGTCACCTGTGTAGGTTGTTTGAGGTGACGATGTGTGTTTTTCTGCAGGTACACTAACTACGTTAGAGGTCACACCGTTTGCTAGACTAACACGGTTGAGAGACGATTATGCCACCGAAATACGTGCCGATATAATGGCATTATTTTCTTTTGGTGAGGAACAAAATTAGGTTAAAAAAAATTGTTGCATCATGGCATTTTTAAGTTCTGAACTAAAAGTTGCCTTATCTTGATCACTCACCTCTGTATGAAGTTGAAATTTACAAATATGAAAGAAATCAAATTGGAAATGATCCATATCAATCTACCTTATACTAAGTCCTGTTCTGTCCAGAATCTGCCCTGCTGTTGTCCCAACTTCAAAAATTCATAACTCTAGTTTTATCTGGAGTTTGGTCGAGTTTGAATACATTCTGGAAAGCTTGTGAAATCATCTTTCATGTCCAAGTGGTCTCATAGGATTTCGAGTTCTGTTGTGCCCTGTAGATCAGAGTTACTGAACTCATGTCAATCTGTTCTTTCTGGGAAATGGTTGATAATGAAAAATTTGTAACTCTTGATTCTGTGATGCATTAGAGGCCATTGTGTACTTGTTGGAAAGCCCTGTGAATTGTCTTTCAGTTCCAGGTGGTTTCATATGCATTGGAATTTTCGTTCATTCTGTAGAGAGAAATTACTAAGGTGTTGTCAGTTTGTTATTCTCAGCAGAACAGTCGACTTTGAAAAATCATAAGTCTAATTGTGCGGGGAGTTTGGATGAGTTTAAACCCAATCTGGAAAGCTGGAGAAAATCTCTGAATCATGGTGCCAATAATCTGTTTCGATCTTCAGTTATGATAGTCGAAAACTGTACATTTCCAGATACGGCGCAGATTCAGCAGCATGTTATTGTTTGTGGGTTGCTCCTTGAAACTGGAAAATATGAAATATAATGTTATTGAACTATCTGCATGTATGTCCAATTATGTAGCCTATTTATTCTGTGGAGGAAAAGATTTGACTTATTCAAATTATGTCCTTACAGATGGCTGCTGAAAACAACGACATGCTCGTTGCCCGTATCCATGAGCTTGAGCAGCAGCTAGTGGATATGAAGCGTGAACATGCTGAAGAAGTTCAGTACCTCCAGGATAAGAATGAAATTCTTGAGCTGGAGCTAGAACAAGCTCGCAATGATGCTCAGTATTACCTAAACAACGCGCACGTTTTCGAGCATCACCTTGCCCAAGCTCATAACTTCATCCATGAGCTTCAGAATCAATTGGAGGTTGTCATGCATGATAATCAGCAGTTGTTAGAGCATCAGGCAGCTGTTCAACCTCCTCCCGCCGCTGCTAACCAGCCAGAAGAAGTCCAGGGTAACTCGGGAATGGATTATGAGGATCTCCCGACTCCAGAGCCGGAGCCTTCTCATGTGGAGAGTTGTGCTTCATCGACTCCTACTCCGAGGGTTGCCCCTAACAATGAGGAAGCTAGTCTCGCTGCTGCTATGCGAGAGGCCTTCCAGAAGCGAGGCTATAGGGTCACTAGCTTATATCCTCGAGTGAATTAGGAAGCTAGATGCTAAGGTTACCTTGTAATATAAGTAGTACCTTGTAGTAAGTGACCTTATGCAGTTTAGATCTTTGTAACATAGGTGGTGAGTAGTAGGTGACTTATGTACTGTAAAACCACTTGTGGATCAGTGGTGGTGTCCACAAACGCTTGGCTAGTTGTCGACACCGGTGGATGTGCGTAGGACACGTCTTTTGTTAACTATTACACAACCATGTAATCCTGCCGTTTTGTGAGCTTAATGGAAATGGTTGTTGTTTGCTAAGACTGTCTGTTATTGCCATCCATTATTCTATACTACTACTCTTAATGTGGTACCAAAGGTATTTTATTGAGAGGTGCTTAACGTGCATGAATCTTCAATTTTGCAGCATGGTGAACACTCGTCGTACCGACACACCTGAGGGTTCACAGTCCAGGAATCCTGAGCCTCCCACTTTGGCTGAGGCTATCGCTGCACTCTTTGCATCCCGTGCTGAAGAATCTGAACTTCTACGTCAGATTGTGCAGAACACGTCCCGCCCTGGTGGACGTCCAGTTCATCATGATCAGCCCCGACAATGCTCGTACACGGATTTCTTGGCTACTCATCCGCCTACGTTTGAGCGTGCCAGGGAACCTCTTGATGCTGATAATTGGTTAAGGGTCACTGAGAGTAAATTTGGTCTTTTACAATGCACTGAACAACAGAAGACCCTTTTTGCTGCACAACAACTTTTGGGGCCTGCTAGTGCTTGGTGGGCTAATTATGAGGCCTCATTTCCCGCTGGTCATCAAGTGCAGTGGAATGAGTTCAAAACTGCATTCCGTTCTCATTTCATTCCAGCTGGTCTTATGCAGAGGAAGTTTCAAGAATTCTTAGACTTGAAACAAGGAGGGAGGGGTGTCCTCCAATATGCTGAAACCTTCAACCATCTCTCCCAGTATGCTACCTCCTATGTTGATACTGAAGAAAAGAAGAGGACTTCATTCCTCCGGGGCATGAATGCCAAGCTGAAGGAACGTCTGACTTGGCAGACCACTGGCACCTTCAATGACCTTGTTAATGCTGCTATTATTCAAGAAGACGCCATGCGTCAGGTGGAGGATGAAGACCGTAAAAGAAAAGCACCTTCTACTCCTTCAGCGGGACCACCACCTAAACATAGGCTGGTGTATATTTCACCCTCTGGGCAACGTTTCAAGGCACCGGCACAGCAGTTTAATCGCCCTTCTTATCAGCAGAATGTTCCTCGTGGACCTACTCAGCCACCGTACAATCAACCTCCACGAGTTCAACCTGCTACTCGACCAGGAAACAACAATACTTGCTTCAATTGTGGTCGCTCTAGTCATTTTGCTCGGGATTGTAAGTTACCTAAGGTTAATCCACAACAAGGCCAGCCATCTAATACTCAGAAGAATTCAGCACCACGCAAAGTTCAAGTGAATTATACTGCTGTTGAAGATATTCCACAGGGAGAACCTGTGTTGACGGGTATGTTTTCGCTTTACCGTCAACCTGTTCTTGTTCTTTTTGATTCCGGTGCTTCACATAATTTTGTTAGCATGAGATGCATACAAAAATATCATCTCCAAACCAGTTCACTTAAATCACCGTATCAGATCCATTCTCCTGGTGGTCAAATAATTGCTAATCAAATTCTGTATCAGGCACCACTTGAAATCAATAGAAAATTTTATCCGACCGATTTTATCATGCTACATAACCAAAAGATAGATCTGATCCTAGGTATGTTTTGGATGAAATACCACAAAGCCATGTTAGACATTGCACCTCGTATTGTACACTTGAACTCTCCAATTCATGGTCCTGACTCAATCCCCTTGTGTTCGGATTCACCTCAAAATTCCGTCGTCAATAAATTGGAGGGAAAATCTCTGGAGGATATTCCTGTTGTTCGGGAATTTCCCGATGTATTTCCGGACGATATATCTGGCCTACCCTCTGATCGAGAGGTTGAGTTTAAAATTGAATTACAACCCGGTACTTCTCCAATCTCTCGTCGACCATACAAGATGGCACCAAAAGAATTAGCCGAAATGAAGACCCAAATAAAAGAGCTACTTGAGAAGGGTTTTATTCGTCCAAGTTCTTCACCATGGGGTTGTCCAGCCATTTTTGTGAAGAAAAAGGATAATACACTACGTATGTGTGTTGACTACCGGCCATTAAATGAAGTCACCATCAAGAATAAATATCCGTTGCCCCGGATTGATATTCTCTTTGATCAATTGATGGGTGCTAAAGTCTTTTCCAAAATTGATCTTCGCTCCGGATATCATCAAATAAAAATTCGAGCAGAAGATATTCCAAAGACCGCCTTCTCCACCAGATATGGGCTATTTGAATATCTGGTAATGTCATTCGGGCTGACCAACGCTCCTGCTCACTTCATGTATCTCATGAATTCAGTGTTCATGCCCGAGTTGGACAAGTTTGTGGTGGTCTTTATCGATGATATTCTAATCTATTCCAAATCCGAAGAAGAACATGCCGAGCATCTCCGTATTGTGCTCCAACGTCTGCGAGACCACAAATTATTCGCCAAATTCAGTAAGCGTGAATTTTGGTTGGACAGTGTACCATTTCTTGGCCATGTGGTTTCAGCAGAAGGCATCTCCGTGGATCCAAACAAGGTACAAGATGTATTGGATTGGAAATCACCCAAGTCAGTTTCTCAAGTTCGCAGCTTTTTGGGACTTGCTGGATATTACCGGCGATTCATTCCTAACTTTTCTCAACTGTCCAAGCAAATTACAAGGCTGCTGAAAAATGATGTGAAGTTCAAGTGGGATGACCGCTGTGAAGAAGCTTTCCAAAAGTTAAAAGAATTATTAACCACTGCTCCAGTCTTGGCTCAGCCAGACACCACTAAATCTTTCGATGTTTATTGTGATGCTTCTGGAACAGGACTTGGTTGTGTGCTCATGCAAGATGGGCGCGTCATTGCTTATGCTTCTCGGCAATTGCGAAAGCACGAAGAGCATTATCCGACTCATGATTTGGAGTTAGCTGCAGTGGTTCTTGCACTGAAAATATGGCGCCATTATTTACTTGGAAATTTGGTGCACATATATACAGATCATAAAAGCCTCAAATATATTTTCACTCAGTCTGATCTGAACATGAGGCAACGTAGATGGCTCGAGTTAATCAAAGACTACGAGTTGGAAATTCACTACCATCCTGGTAAAGCCAATGTAGTCGCCGATGCACTGAGCCGTAAAGTGCATTGCAATAATTTGATGTTGGACTTCCTAGATAGCACCACTGAAGATGATATTTCAGAGCCGAGTCATCATGTTATGCCCAGTCTTGTTATTCACAATTTGGCTATTCAATCTTCTATCCGCGACGAAATAATAGTTGCTCAAAAGAATGATTATGATATAGCCCGCATTAAGCAGAGAATGAAAGTTGGCAAGGCTAAAGGTTTTCGACAAGATGCCAACGGTGTCCTCTGGTTTGATAACCGTTTGGTTGTACCAAGGGATTTTAGCCTGCGTCACAAAATTCTTGACGAAGCCCACCATTCCAAATATTCCATTCATCCTGGCAGCAACAAAATGTATCAAGACTTGAGGAAGAACTTTTGGTGGATTAAAATGAAAAGAGAAGTGGCTCGTTATGTCAATAGGTGCGATACTTGTAGAAGGGTCAAAGCTGATCATCTGAGAAAAGCAGGCTTGCTCCAACCATTAAGCATCCCTGCATGGAAGTGGGAAGATATAAGCATGGATTTTATTGTAGGCCTTCCGCTCACCTCGCGCAAGCACGACTCGATTTGGGTTATTGTGGACAGGCTTACCAAGTCGGCACATTTTCTACCGGTCAATACTCGCTATAATGTTCGGAAATATGCAGAGCTATACATAGCAAGAATTCTCTGTCTTCATGGTGTACCAAAGACCATCATTTCTGATCGAGGTCCGCAGTTCGTTAATCGCTTCTGGGAACAACTCCATGCATCTTTGAACACTACTTTAATTCGGAGTTCTGCTTATCATCCTCCTACCGATGGACAAACTGAGCGTGTCAATCAAATATTGGAAGACATGCTCAGGGCTTGTGTTTTGACACAAGGTGGTAATTGGGATGAATATTTACCTCTCGCTGAGTTTTGCTACAACAACAGTTATCAGGAGAGTATAAAAATGTCCCCGTTTGAAGCGTTATATGGTCGAAGTTGTAGAACTCCACTTAATTGGTCTGAGCCCGGAGAGAGGGTGATTTTTCGTCCTGACATTGTAAAAGAGGCTGAAGAAAAAGTCCGGGTTATTCAAGCCAATCTTAAAGCTGCAAAATGTCGTCAAGAAAAATATGCCAATCGACGACGCCGACCCTTATCTTTCGATCAAGGTGACCATGTTTATCTCCGAGTATCCCCTATGAAAGGTGTTCAGCATTTTGGGGTCAAAGGAAAGTTAGCGCCACGGTACATTGGTCCATTTCCAATTATTGAGAAATGTGGTCCTGTGGCATACAAGCTTCAATTGCCTGCAAATTTATCGGGTGTTCATGACATCTTCCATGTTTCTCAACTCAAGAAATGCCTTAAGCCTCCGGTTGACATTGTTATGGAAGATGTGGAACCTCTTCAATCGGATTTGACATACTCCGAGTACCCAATCAAAGTCCTCGATGAAAAAGAACGAGTGACTCGGAAAAGAACTCTCAAGTTCTTTAAAATTCAATGGAGCAATCATTCGGAAGATGAATCGACTTGGGAGACCGAAGAATTTCTGCGTACTCATTACCCGGAATTCTGGTCGTCACTCCCAGGTATCGAAATAAAACTTTTCTGATGATCTACCTTCCCTAAACTTGCCTTATCTTTAATCTTGGGGCGAGATTTCTTTGAGGGGGGAGGGTTGTGACACCCCAGGTGTCTCATTTCATTTTTTTCGCAATGTTAGTCACTGATGTTGGGTTGGTGAAATGAGAAATTTCAAATTCTTACTGCAAACCAATTATTAAATTTGCTTATAAACCTAATTGAAGTCAAATTTTGTAAAGCAAGTCAAAAACTTTCAACAGAACTAGGTGAATCCAAAAATATATGTGAAAGGTGTTAAGGAATTAAAAATCTAGCCAAAAGATCAAAATCATTATTCATTAGGAAGTGCTCCAAATAAATAAAGGAAGTTTAAATTTTAAACAAAGTGTTTGAATTTCAAATTCAAATTTTTGAAAGTTTTCATCAAATTGAGATGTCACTTGCCCTGTACACGTGTCAGAGAGGAGCCAGTAAAAATCTGAGTATTTTTGGAGTTCATCTGCTATTTCTTTTGGATTTTACAAAGGAGTGGCAATTTTGCAAGTTAAAGAAAAACCTGGCGGGTCCCACTGACCAGTCTCACTCTGTTTTCTCTTCCGCTCTCGATCCTTCACCGCCGACCACCACCTCCTGCCTGCCTGCCTGCCGCCGTGGCTGCCGTCCCAAGTCAACTGGATGAGCACGCAACGAGAACCCTTCACTCCTTTATCTCCCCTCCTCACTCAGTCCGGTCCCTCTCACTCTCTTTCGTCGCACAAGCCGCCATGGCCGCCGTCGACTGAAGCTCGCCGCGCCGCCATCTCCGACCATCCCGACCCCAACCAACCCTGCTAGAGCTTCGCCGTGACGTCCTCGTCCACTTCCCAGAGCACCTCGACGTCGTCAGCAACTATCTCGGCCGGAATCACATCTTCTTCTCCGATCATCTCCGCCGGCCACCACGACCTAACCATCGGAATACGCCGTCTTCGGTGAGATATTTCTCGATTCCTTCCGTCGGCGTGTTCCTCTATTCCTTGCGCACCTTTGGGTCATGATCTCGTCGACGTTTATGCAGCGTATTGGTCGCCGTCGTCTCGCCGCCATCCGCCGCCGTCCCGACATCCTCCATCTCCGCCTCGCACGGTGCTAAGCCGCCACGGTGAGCCTCTCACCTCGCCGTCTTGAGCCGCGTGTAGCCTAGGGTCCACTGATGGTGTAGCCGTTGGATGTGCACGTCGCCGTCCACCCCTCGTCGCCGGCGAACCGCGCCACGTCGTCGCCGCCGTGCGCGCCGAGCGCGCAGAGCGCGCACCTCTGTTTAAAATGAACGAGTGGCAATTTCGTAAATACCGTAGAACTTTGATTAAACTTCAAAAATCGATATAAAAAGATTCTGAAGTCCAAAAATTGTAAACTAAATTTTGTTGGATTCAGATTGACAAGATCTATCCAAAGAGCATTAGAGTGATCATTGTTCATACATGTTCTGTCCTGGAAAATTGTTAGAAATTGAACCCTATTTAACCTTGTTTAATTCATAATAAATGATTTACTTATCCAAAAATTACAAACTAGGGCTTGTTGGAATCCTTGTGACATGCCCTTCACAGTGGTCCATGGTATTCATCTTGTTTCTGTAAAGAGAACAAATTATAAATTTCTCTTTGATAAACTTGTCATCTTCTTTATAAATTAATTTAGTCATTAACTTGCCTTGAGCTTGTGCATACATGTTGTATAGTTGAGCACCTATCACCATGATTTTGGGTTTGACCAGAACTGTTCATCCAAATTTTATAGGATTATTCCTTGTTGTAACTAGGTTTTGCCACTTAAAATAATTCTTTTAAGCATAGAATAGGTAAAATAAAGTGTTGGTCTGTTCAAGCATGATAGTAATGCTAGTAAGTCACTCATGTCTAGAGATGCATTAAAAAGATTTATCATGATTTCTTTAAGTTATTTTAAGGATAATATAACAAGATAAGATAATAATGTTTCATGGGAGTCAATGAAGGAAATACTTCAGACGAAAGTAATAAACAATTCTAACCTAATTTCAGAACTGAACCTCACATTTCAAATATGAAACCAAGTCATTCTCATTGCATTACATATTGGTTTATATTCTGTTTGCATCTTCATCCAATTGACATATATCACATTATAGGAGAGGATTTTCAGAAGGATCATTCCACTGAGGAAGCTGAGCCTGAAGTGACTAACATTTCCTCTGTAGATCCAGGCAAGCCCCGGTGCATCCTACCCTTTTTGCGAATATTTTTGTTTTCTAGGAATAATAATGCTAGTGAGTCTAGTATGTTTGTTGCACTTAAGTTTATAGGAGTTGTTTGAAAATCCTCCTGCATGTGCCCCAAATGTCCTATGTTGTTTATGTGTCTATCCTAGTAGCTCGATAGAATACCTGCTATGCTTAGTTAAAGTATTTCGTATCGATCAAGTATTGTATTTCGTGAATAAAAACTTGATCACTAAAGTTGGAGATAATGGAATGAGTTTATGTTTATTGTGGAGACCGGGCAGGGATATTGTATGTGTAGGTTGCAGTAACTCAAGGAGGGGTTGTCTGTGGTAGCCCTGCCTAGTCGATTAAGGACCGATTCGATGTTGGCCCTCTTGATCAAGCATTGAACAGTACCGGAGGCATACTAGTGCTAATGGAAGCTAGTAAACTGATGTAGCATGTATGGTGGCATCGTTGTACGGCACCCGGTACACTGGTCGAAAGACGCGCTGGGCGCAGTTGGGCAGGTCTAGGCCACTACGCACTGTTGGTAGGACGGCTGCCCAACTCGTGAGACTGGAACCGTGCTTGGTGTTTACTGTCTTGTGAAAGGTTGCCGTATATGACCATCTTGAGTGGTGCATATACGTCGTGTACTTCGGGTTTTTCCCAGCTGGTGTAATTCGATTGCAATCGCTGTCCCTCGCAGTAATGAGTACCGCTTGTGAATTGCGCCTTCACGTAGCACATAATACTTGATACTTGATGATGATGAGATTGCTGGCTGTTTTGTTGAACTACTGTTACAGCTGTACATTATTTACTGTCCAGATATCTTATTGTTTCATATGATTGTTTTAGTCATGCTCACCTATACTTCTGTTTAAGAACTAAAACTTGGCTGAAATGTTGTTAGAAAAGTTTAGTATGGCTTAGTGCGAGTCATTTAAATTCAGCCTTCCTATTGTCGGCCTTTGCATGTCTAGAGTTATTTGACGGGTAAGACTTGCTGAGTAATTAGTACTCAGGCTTTGTGCCTTGTGGTTTTCAGTTAGTACAGATGTGGACCTTCCTGAAGGAGTGCATCCGTGGGACGTGCAAGTCCCCGATGGTTGGACTGCTCATCGGGAGTCAGATGTGCCGCCGCAGTGATGGGTGTTGCTAGTGTGGTAATCCAGAGGGCTAGGATTATCACTTTTGCTGTATCGTGAGAGTACTTGTAGATCTCGTGTATCTACTCGTGTTTTACAAACTTGTCGTTTCGCTTCCGCTGTATCTTGTCACTTAATTATGTAATATTAATGTAAAATATTGCATCGAGTGCTTGTATTATCTCGTGTCTGCTTAAACAGCACCGTGGGACAAAGATCCTGTGGATCAGACTGTTACAACACGTTTCCCAGTCAGCATATTATGGCCCCACACATCAGGCAGAATTCGTCATTAAATTTATTCCCACGCATATCCTAATCAGCACATAGCGGACCTACACACATCTCAGTTAGCATGTTGTGGACCCACATTTCAGCCACTATTCGTCACTATAATGGGGGATTATGCCCGCATAAATCCTAATTAGCACAAGACGGGCCCACACGCATCCTAGTCAGCACATTATGGACCCACACGTCAGCCACTGTTTTATAATGGGGGATTACACCTCGCAAATCCTAATCAGCACAAGGCGTACCCACACGCATCCTAGTCAGCACATTGTGGACCTACACATCATCCACTGTTCGTCACTATAATGGGTGATTATACCCGAAAAAATCCTAATCAGCACATGGTGGACCCACACGCATCCTAGTCAGCATATCGAGACCCGCACGCATTCTAGTCAGCACATCAGGACCCACACATCACGCAGTTTTCATCATTAACGGGGAATCATGTGTCGTGGACGACCCATTTCAAATCCGACTCACAAGCACTATCGAATTCGGCCCATGTACAATGCCCTAGATATTTGGAGGGAAACAAATTTTTTTTTTTGAAGCCTGGAGGGAAACATTCGTGTGGGTTGCCGTACTGCAGCAATGATTGGACTCGTCATTTGTCTGGTGTCAGCCTTGGTTCCTTTCCCATGTCTGTAGACAGTTCGGTGCTCGTTCCCTCTGCCTTCATCCGCGCCGCCGAGCTGCCTCTCTCCCCTTGTGCTGCAGAGCACCGCACGGTTGGATTCACCACCTTGTCTCTCCTCTGGCCGCCGTAACCCTAGAGAATAGAGATTCACCATCGCCGTCCTCTGCATATTTGAGCCCTCGGTTGGTAACCCTAGGCGTTTTGCTACCATGTTTTCACAAATCCAAGGTCTGCTGCCCGCGATCTATGATGGGCGGTTCCCCCATCACCCTCTTCATCTTCTACAGTGGCGAGATCCTATGTTTTTTTCCCCTCTTTCGAGGAATACGTACCCCAAGTTGTTTTTTCGACACTATATTAGGTTGTTCATAGAAATTATGAGACAAATGCTTTTGGAATTCCATACTTGCCGTCGCCATATGCAATTTCATCAGATTTATTGTCGATTATTACCAAGTATCTTATATGATTAGTTCCTCATGCTTCGCCACTGCTTCCGTGCAATTCAGTGACAGATGGCTCGTACTAAGCACCAGGCTCGCTGCAAGGACGGGGTGCTGCTACCCTTGACGCGAACAATCAGCGATCAGGGAAAACGCCTATGGTCACTCATGCCCAAACATCTGATCCCCAGACGAGGCAGAGAGGCATATTGAGTTTACAAGCAGATCACTAAGTTCAAGACAGTAGGTACCAAGGCCAATCATCGTCTCAGTTATGCGTGTGCATGTTGGCGATCGTTAAACCATGTTTTGACCGCCACCCTACCGGTAAATAAAGGCATGTCACCAAGATTTTGTGCATAGAAGATAGGATTAATGCTACTCCACAAGTGGAGCAACTCGCACCAGCACCTCACACTTCATCCAAGTGTTTCATTTTCTTGTTTAGTAGTAGCTTTGGGAGTTAGAGTAGAGTAGAGTAGAGTGAGAGCTCTCTCGGGCTTCCGAAGTCTTCTCGGAGTCTTGGTATAGTTCTTTGTATCCTTACTCTTGAGATATTATTTTATTCAATATAATTATATTTAGTTTTATCTTTATTTATTTCTTTTAGTAGTTCTTTTCTATTTAGTTTATTTATTCTGTTAAGTAAGTGCCCGTAATAGTCTTGTTGTGGGATTTATGATTGTTGGAGTAGGCAAGTACGAGAGAGTGCCTTCGTCGGAGATGACGTCGAGTGAAATCTGTGCTTGTTTATTCTTAGATAGGGCTGCTCCGTTGATCAAGAGTAGTTCCTCTAGGCGGGTTGTAAGCATGGCGCTTAGAGCTTGGCCTATGCACGTTTGGCACCCAACCCCACGGAGGATGGTAGCCGCGAGTGTATGTGACAGCTGCACCGGTCTCTGTAATCCACCACGTCCGGGTTGGACTCAGCAGGGTCTTAATTATAGCATACGGTTCCCTAGGTTTGAACTAGCATCATCGGTTAACCTAGCACGTGTGTGCCCCGAAACGACATGATTTGTATGTGTATGAACTTAGCTAGAGTAGATGATCTTGTAGACTTGACTGCTAGGAAGAGTAAATAATAGATAAACATACAGGTAGCCTTAACTCTATCTCGTTGCTCTCCCAAATGTATACTACAGTTTTATTTCTTTTATCACTTTGGATTTGAGGATGTGTGTGCCACCCATATCTATCATGCCTATCTTACCCCCGTCTCAAGTATAGTTGATACATTATTCCTTCTCCAAATTATTCAATGCATTGCTACTATTTAGCTCGCTTTTGCTCTACTTCCCTGCGGAAATATAAATACGATAACCCTGGAATACTCCAAGGTGAAATGCTACAATGGTGATCCGTGCGCTTGCGGAATTAATGAATTTAATTTTATCGGATAAGAACCGCCAACAAGCATTTCTGGCGCCATTGCCGGGGAAGTAGCAGCTAGGAAACTGAATAAATGCATTGAAGTTTGTGAGAAGAGTAATTATCACTTACTTTTGCGGGCTTACCCTTGTCCTGTCTTTCTTTGTTGTGGAAATTTGAAACAGGACAGTGCATGACTGGTTTCGACCTACCAGAAAACTTCCACTCAGATCCAGAGCAGTTCTTGAGGAAAGTTCGAGCGAAACTCACCAAACAGATTCGCAAGAACGCTCTGGCTCTTGAATCGTCTCCTCCACCGGTTGTCAGGGCCTCCTCATCGAACAACATGGCCGACCCCGTTGTTGAGAAGACGATCAATGACTTCTCCGCGCCAACTACGGAGAACATCCGCGTGGGACCCAACCCGCGCATCACCAACAGGGACTACGAGCTCAAGCCAGCCTTGATCAACATGATCTTGGCTAGTCCCTTCTGTGGGAAGCCATCGGAGGATGCGAACGCTCACCTCCAAAGGTTCCTGATGACGTGCAACACCTTCGCCATGAAGGATGCACCTCAGGACGCCATCCGACTGCAGCTCTTCCCATTCTCTCTGTTGGGGAAGGCTCTCCAGTGGTTCTACGCGAACCAAGAGTCCCTCGACACGTGGACGGCATGCTCCAATGCCTTCCTCGCCAAGTTCTTCCCGCCTGGTAAGACGACTGCCCTGCGGAACAAGATATCGTGCTTCCAACAGCTCGCAGACGAGTCGACCGCAGAAGCCTGGGACATGATGCAGGAGTACGTTCTCTCATGCCCACACCATGGCATGGAGGAATGGCTCCTCATACAGAGTTTCTATCACGGTTTGAGGCCGTCCGCTCGAGAGCACCTCGACGCCGCAGCAGGCGGCTCCTTCTTCTCTCTTAGCGTGAAGAACGCTAAGAAGTTGATTGAGAAGGTGGCGGCCAACCAGACTCATGGTGAACGCCAAGCGGCGAGCACCAAGACCCGTGGAGTGCACCAAATGGAGACGATGGACATGCTCGCCATCAAGCTCGACCAGCTCCTCCGCAAGGTGGACTCTCCACAGGACCTGCAAGTTGCGGACTCCCGCATGACTTGTGAAGAGTGCGGCAACACAGGGCATATGGGCAGCAATTGCCCAAACGCAAGAGAGGAATGCAATTTCCTCAACAACGGCAATGGGTACCGCTCCCAGAACAACTACGGCTGGAATTCCAGGCCCGACCTCTCCTTCAACAAGAATCAGGGAGGTAACAATGGTAATCTTTCCTGTTATGAGCCCTCTATCAAGATCTAGTTCTCGGCCAGGTCAAGATCAATGACAGCATTAGTAAGAAATTTCTTACTACGGACAAGACTTTAGAGAACATAGATGCCAAGATTGAGTCATTCAGCACTCCTCTGCAAAATCAGCTAAGCCATAACAAGATGCTAGAAACGCAAATTGCGCAAATTGCTTCAGCTGTGCAGTCTCCTCGTGAGGGTAAACTTCCTGGGCAACCGGAGGTTAATCCCAAGGAGAGTGTAAATGCAATAACCATCAGGTGTGAGGAAGATGAGCAGGACTCTACACTCCCCAAGGATGTGATCAGAAAAGATCCCGGATGGCCAACCATTCCGTGTTTGGTCAACGACCGGTGTTTCGCTCGGGCACTATGTGACTTAGGAGCAAGCGTGAGCATCATGCCAAAGGCGATGTACGATGGGTTAAACCATCCTTTATCTCCAACGACCATGAAGCTTCAGCTTGCAGACGGAACACTACGCCTGCCCTTGGGGATTGTCGAAGAAGTTCCCGTGCTGATTAGAAATCTCTTCGTCCCCGTCGATTTCATCGTCCTTGACATGGAAGTAGATGTCAAGACCCCTCTCATCCTTGGGAGGCCGTTCTTGAGCACCACTAACGCCAACATCGACGTGGGGACAGGAGAGATCCATTTGGATTTCAACGGCAGGGAAGAGACGTTCAACTTCAAGCCTAAGATTGGGCAATGCAAGCAAGTGAGGGTCATATATGGAAGGGACCCAAGGGAAGTGGAAAAGATTGAGATTACTCCACCCATGCTGCAGCCAGACAAGCTCATTGCATACATGAGAAACTATCTGGCAAGAGAGAATGCAAGAAGGCCAGCTAATTATTGGAGGACTCCAAGGAGAATGCCTCAGCCGCCAAACGCACCTCAAGCCCCTCTTACTCCTCCCCTGCAAGAAGGAGTAGGCGAGTCAAAATCGCCCAAGAAGAGGAGAGCAAGGCGCTCACGAAAGAAGAAGGCAGCTACGGTATCGACCGATGAGAGTACAACAAAGGCGCCTAGTAAAGAAAAGGTCGCCGCCACCAACACAAAGAAGACAATCAAAGTGTGGCGGAAGAAAGAAGGAACCTCAGCCCCGCCAAATTCTCCAGCAGGCGAGGTCCAAGCAAGTTAAAGCGACATGGAGAACGTCTAGCTCAAGACGTAAAAATGAGAGCCCTCCGATTGGGGAGGCCATCCCAATCGTTATCCTAGCTAGGCCTAGCCTTGTTTTTCTTTCATAAAACATAAAAACAAAATAAAAAGTAGAAAATATAAAAACAACAAAAATAATAGGATTCCCGGCGATGCCCACTAGGGGCTAGCCACTTGTATCGTCCTCACTCTTTTTTGCAGATCAAGAAGGAGGAGGAAGAGCCTGAATCAAGCTTAAGTCTTGCAAAGACTCAAGCTTGGGGAGGGCCGACAGGTAAGAAGGAGTTCAACACTAGCTCGAGTCTTGCAAAGACTCAAGCTTGGGGAGGACCCCCAGGTAAGTATTTCTAATTTTTCCTTGAATAAATAAACTCCCTGTTTTGAATAAATGCTAGAATCTTGGTGCATGCTACACTTAAGGAAATGATGATCGAGTTACATAATTAGTTCCCCATGTGTCGCATCGATACAACTTCTACTCCTGACATACGTGTTATTTTTACTCGAGCATGATTACATCACAAGTATTGCCTTGTTCTGTGGGTTGCATTTATCACACCAAGTCTAAGCATTGTGGATTATGATATGGCATGATTAGGACTTGTCGCAATTTCTTAGCATGGCTAAATTCCAGAGATGTTTTTCTATTAAATTGCTGCATGTCTTAAAAACCCTTTTTGTTTTGGATAACACTTCCCCTGTGAGGAATTATTTACCTACCAGAGCCATATCATGACAATATTCAAAACAGCCCCACTCATGGCCAATTGTTCATGCGTTGAGTTTAGTTAAGGTTTAAATGCTTTTGAGAGTAAGCACTCCTTCTTCCGGTCATAAACTCCTTCGCGTGTGTTCTTGTTTTTCTTTCCACAAAAAAAAAGGGGGAATGTTTGGAAAATAAACCAAGCACCTTCCTACATTTGCAAAACTTTCGGTCCTTTCAAAAGGCTCAAGAATACTTCAAAATTTTTTACGGACCATGCAAAAGTTATAGCCTCATGCACCATGGAGTATATCAAAAAAAAAAAAACTCCATGGTTGCATCCCAAAATAAAAGGCTATATGGTTCCTATCATAAACATCTTGAGCAGAATAAGAGGACCAAAGTTTTCAAAAACCCCCTTCCATAAGTGTGAGTTCATCTTCTCCCCCTCCATCACAATTTTCCCTATGACCGGAATACAAGGAGTTGCTATGCCTCTTAAGATTTATTCTTTAGCTTTACAACATATGCATGGCATTTGTGCATTCTCTACCAAGCTCCATATAAAAGCCTTATCTGGTAGAAGGTAGGAATGAGTGAAGCTTTGTAGGAATAGCCTCATAAGAGGGAGAGGGGAAGTGTGAACCAAACAAAGGAGAAATTTTACCTTGTCTTGCAGCACATAAAAAAAAACAATGGATATTTACCTGCTAGAATTGCATGACTCGTCCAAAAGTGATGTTCTGATCTTCAATGCTATGTGACAAGGCGAAAGCATATAAGCCCCACGAATACGCAACACTTGTGAATACTTCCGTGCTCTTGTATCTTTACCACTATTTAGGGAGTATGTTGTTGCATCTTTATTACCTATAGGGCGCTTCTTATTAACTCCTGATCCGCCGGTACCCTAAGTTCTGAGTTTGCTCGGGACGAGCAAAGTTTAAGCTTGGGGAGGTTGTTGGCGGTCGTTAAACCATGTTTTAACCGCCATCCTACCGGTAAATAAAGGCATGTCACCAAGATTTTGTTCATAGTAGATAGGATTAATGCTACTCCACAAGTTTTGGTGCATATTTGGATGCAGGAGCGAATTATAGAGGAAAGTGGGCCCAGCTGGCACAAAGATAGCCTGGCCGGCCCCACATGGTGGCCCCAGGCCTCGGCCTTCCTCCAGTGGGCTGGAAACAGGCCCAAACCGCAGAATCAAGAGCCCAGCCTGGAGAAGTCAACCGACGTTCTAGAAGATGGGCCAAATGGGCTAAAACTTGGCCCTTACTCTTCTTCTGCCGCCCCCACGACGCCACCGACTGAAGAACCGACACCAGGAGTCGATCAGGAGCGTCCACAGACGAGGCAGTGGCGAACCGCCACAATGGGCGGCCGGCCGGCCCCCCTACTTGGCCGGCCGGCCTGCCTTGGCGGCCCCGCCACTCCACCTTGCGCCTAAAAGCTTCTCCTCTCCTAAGGACCCTATAAATACCCCTGGCCGGCAGTGGAGCAACTCGCAACAGCACCTCACACTTCATCCAAGTGTTTCATTTTCTTGTTTAGTAGTAGCTTTGGGAGTTAGAGTAGAGTAGAGTAGAGTGAGAGCTCTCTCGGGCTTCCGGAGTCTTCTCGGAGTCTTGGTATAGTTCTTTGTATCCTTACTCTTGAGATATTATTTTATTCAATATAATTATATTTAGTTTTATCTTTATTTATTTCTCTTAGTAGTTCTTTTCCATTTAGTTTATTTTTTCTGTTAAGTAAGTGCCCGTAGAAGTCTTGTTGTGGGATTCGTGATTGTTGGAGTAGGCAAGTACGAGAGAGTGCCTTCGTCGGAGATGACGTCGAGTGAAATCTGTTCTTGTTTATTCTTAGATAGGGCTGCTCCGTTGATCAAGAGTAGTTCCTCTAGGCGGGTTGTAAGCATGGCACTTAGAGCTTGGCCTATGCACGTTTAGCACCCAACCCCACGGAGGATGCTAGCCGCGAGTGTATGTGACAGCTGCACCGGTCTCTGTAATCCACCACGTCCGGGTTGGACTCAGCAGGGTCTTAATTATAGCATACGGTTCCCTAGGTTTGAACTAGAATCATCGGTTAACCTAGCACATGTGTGCCCCGAAACGACATGACTTGTATATGTATGAATTTAGCTAGAGTAGATGATCTTGTAGACTTGACTGCTAGGAAGAGTAAATAATAGATAAACATACAGGTAGCCTTAACTCTATCTCGTTGCTCTCCCAAATGTATACTACAGTTTTATTTCTTTTATCACTTTGGATTTGAGGATGTGTGTGCCACCCATATCTATCATGCCTATCTTACCCCCGTCTCAAGTATAGTTGATACATTATTCCTTCTTCAAATTATTCAATGCATTGCTACTATTCAGCTCCCTTTTGCTCTACCTCCCTGCGGAAATATAAATACGATAACCCTGGAATACTCCAAGGTGAAATGCTACAATGGTGATCCGTGCGCTTGCGGAATTAATGAATTTAATTTTATCGCATAAGAACCGCCAACAGTACACGAGGTGGGATCTGTTCTATGAACTAGAGGCCTCAAACGACGATGCCTCCAGAGGGTTATAGCAAGAAGCGGCATTGCTTAACTGAGCGTACTTCGGGTCCTGTCGATGAGGAGTACACTGAGCAAGAAGAACAAACCCCAGCTGAAGAAGAGCCGTTGATGGATTTGACGGGATCTGGCAGTAGGAAGATCAGACGGTTACGCGATGTACCAGAAGATGATTGATTTCGAGGAGACACTAGTTTATTGACTATTACTCAGAAGAGTTTTCTGCACTCCTGGAAAATGATGAAAATCAAGCTATTTCAACACAGGACACTGGACTGGGTAGTTCTGAAGAGAGCCTCGGAGGGTGCCAACATCTCTGCATACTTTGAAATATTCAAGGGATTGAGTGATTTAGTTTCACAGCACAACAGATATGTCGAGGAATGGGTCCAAGTGTTCTATGCTACACTTTGGGTTCCTATTGACCGAAATTTTATCTCATTCATATTTGAGAATCACATAGACACAATCACAAGGGAGGAGCTAGCTAGACTTCTCGAAGTTGATCTTCACCGCGGTAGGTGTCTAAATAACTTAGTGATGGAGATGCGCGGCCACCTCGCCATGCTTTGGTCGGTGCCAACTTCCCTACAGATGATGAGGAGGTGATTACGCTTTTTGGTGATGCCTTTACAGTTGGAAGATCGTACCGTACACCTATCTTGCTTAACCTAGAGACGAAGGTGGTTCACAGGCACTAAGGAGGACCTTGTTACCACGGATCCCTAATGATGAGACCGTCATGACTAGCTGCTTCTTTGCATCATGACTCGCCAAACATTTGACATTGTGGACTTTTTTACTTTCTGAGACTAAGGATGTCATCTTTGATGAGATGTACGCTCACTTCATATCGCTCTTTCTAAGTCAGATGAGGAAGCGAAGGTACCAAGAGAAGTACAAGATGTCATCGTCTTCTTTCCGCCCTCCTGTACATGCCGGCTTCACTAAGATGCAGACGCTTTGGCCAGAGAGACATAATTCATGGCATTGACATGCGTGCTGGAGGTAGTCAGGCTAACCTCCAAGTTGAAGTGCCAAATCCAAATTAAGAGATGACGACGACATTATTAAGCCGCTGCCAATGGGAGGCCCACGCCACCATGAGGCAAGCAGCTCGGGCTCCAAATCAATTGTTCATGAACCGTGTGACATCGCACGCTGATGCCGTGATGATGAAGTTGGCATGCCAGAAAAAGATGGTGGAAGGGGCTCAAAAAAAAAAAAGGAACGAAATAAAACTATGATTGAGCAGTGGGTCATGAGGTTTGAGGAGCTTCATAGGAGATACGAGCGTAACAAGCAGATGTTGACAGAGTTAGTAAAGCGGCTGGAAAACCAGGATTGTTTTAATCATACCGTGTTCCAAGCCCTTTCACCAGCAGTCACAAAAAATCAGTGCCCACCTTTGTTCGAATTGCCGCCTGTCTCTGTTGGTGGACCAGAGCCGCAGCTCGTGATGCTTACGGGTTCGCGGCAGCCCACTAGTTTGATTGACACACAATATAATGAAGATACTACATTAATCAATGGGGTATGCCTCGACAT
This sequence comes from Eragrostis nindensis, assembly GCA_012490785.1. Classification (NCBI taxonomy): domain Eukaryota; kingdom Viridiplantae; phylum Streptophyta; class Magnoliopsida; order Poales; family Poaceae; genus Eragrostis; species Eragrostis nindensis. The sequence continues at coordinate 904,240 of JAAXCT010000077.1, read as the reverse complement.
TCTAGTGGGGGCAGCACAGATGGAACCTATTGATCAGGGTTCCGCTGCTACTCCTGCGGCAAAGGCCCTCACTTCTCCCAACGAGACTCCATCTCCTGCACATTCTTCCTCGGATCAGAAAGCCCAGCACGACGCCATCTCCCAGGTCAAGAATTCATGCTCTTCTGCATATAACAAGGCCAATAAAGAATCCGGCTCCACGGTGCAGTCTTCTCATTTTTCTTTAGGTAAGGAGGACAACAACACCGACACCAACTCCAAAGTGGCTGCCGCGACGACTACTTCAGCCGCGGATGATAGAGAGGTACATTACTCGGAGAGAAGAAACTGGAGAGATACATTGATCGAACATTCCTTTCTTGTAAGGGCACGACGAGGGGACACTAGACAGATGTGCTGATTTATGACGAAATTAAGGTGTCACCGACTGCTGCTAGTGACGAAAATTTTGTCATAAATCGCGATTTATGACTATTTAGGGTCCGTCAGCAGTCGAGCGTGGCCAGCCGTGACTGATGTGAACTAGAGTTCCCGATCTTCCGAAAGGTTCAGATAAATAACGATTTGGCGGAGAATTGACACAAATCGATCCGGCTTCCGAACAACACGTTCCAAACCCCGCAATCGCAGCACCAATTTTCCTCTGGTTATCGACCGATGTTACACGGTCGACCTCGCCAAGAAGGCTAATCCTTGCCTGCGAATCGAAGAACACAAGCAAGAACAAGAAAGAATGCAACCAAATTGCAGATATATGATTAAACTCACAAGTTGGGGTCTCACAAACCGATGAACGGCGAAATTGTTCTTGACAGAATAATCTAAGCAAAACCCAAACCCTAATGATGCAGCGGCTGCTGTATATGAAGCATGTAGGGTCGTGCGTAGACCCCTGGTCGCAGCCCTAATGGACTCAAACAAGATACAAGGCCCAAAGGCCAAATTACGGCGGCACAGCACCGAAACAGATTCTGGACGTCGAATTGTTTCGACGATTCCCGATGACTCCGGACGAATTTTGACATGAGATTGGATCCATTGGAAAGGTAATCAAATTATCTTTCCGTGCATATATAGAACGTCCAAAACCGAGCCCGTATGCGACCTGTGCCACCGTTTTAGTGCAGACTGCTCCTGGACTCCGAAACGGACTCGAAGTCGACTTGGATTGGGCCTCGAACTTGACATGGACGCCCTTGCTGGTCCCTCCACGCCTCCAAACTCCTCTCCAGCTATCTCGTCATCATCACCATGGTTCCTAACAATAATTAAATCATTAGGTATCATTTTATTCTTAAAATCATGCATACAAAGCATTAGGAACGAGCTCACCCGTAAATTAAATTCTCGTGCATAATTTCTAGTGATTGGACCATGCATATACAACGGAGGAGCTTTGGTTGTATCCGATAGAGTGATGTCCTCATCATCCTCCCCTTCTTGAAAGCAAACCGTCCTCGGTTTGACCACAGTTGTAGAAGATGTTGTTTGTAACACCCACCAAGACTCCCCTTCTTTAAAGATAACCTGTGTCTTGACAGCAAAACTAGAAGAACTGGCTGTGATATGATTAGTGTTATTGCAGCCCTCTAATTGATCACATTGTTGCACTGCACATGGTTCCTTTATATCTAAACAAATGTAAACTCTATGCACCATAAACACACCGTTCTTATCATATTTTTCCATGGCATGAAATTTGTTTTTAGACAAACAAGACAATTCAGACTTGGAAAATATTCTCCTCTCTATAAAACTTAGATCACAAAGAACGTCAAATTCAATATAACCCAAAGTATTTAGAGAAGACAACAATTTCAGCTCATCATTTTCAGAGGTAATGGGAATCAAATGATTAATTTCAGCACAGATAGGTGAATCAAAAATAGAAGTATTGTTCCCATTCACTAGTTGTGGCAAAGATATAAGTGAAGCATCAACACACAACTCCTCTTTATCACAAGGACCAGCAGGCAAATCAATTTGTGACAAAGGTAAATCAAAGCAAGGTTCCACTAGATGTTGCTCTATATTAGCATGATTAGTGGAGAAATTCAACACATTAATAGAATTCTCACCTTCCGTGTGCATAGCACTATAGGCATTACCGTTGACCTCAAATTCAGAAGGAATAGTAGGTGCATGATTAACTGATCCATTTGAACTTTCACATGAGGCCATGAGCATCTCATTTTCTTTTGCGTCATCCTCTTCATCTTTTTGTTCATGCTGCAAGGTATTAGTTCCAACAAGAGGCAAAGAAAAATGTTCCTCTTGTAAAATTCAGATTTAGATGAAAACGTTGCGTCATATAAACCCGCCCATTCTTTCCTAAAAGGTTCATTCTTTCTTCTCTCGAATCGTTCTAGATCAGCTTCTAAAATTTCAGCAGCAGACATAGGTGCAAGAGTAATTTTGCTGCCTTTGTATTTAAATGAATATCTATTGGCAATCTTATTGTGCAAAACATTATTCGAACAAATCCAAGGTTTACCTAGCATCAAATGACAAGCTTGCATAGGTACTACTTCGAAGTCTGCACTATCCTTGTAAGAACCAATAAAAAATTCAATGCGAGCCATTTCAGTTACCTTTATCTTATCATAAGAATTTACCCATCGGATGTAGTGTGGACATGGGTGCCGCCGTGTGGTCAAGCCAAGCTTCTCAACCAACTCAGAACTTACAAAGTTGCGGCTACTCTCACCATCAATGATCACACGACAACGTCCATTCTTCACAACAAAGAAAGTCTGAAACAAATTGTTCAATTGATTTTTGCTCCGCCTTCTCCATTTGAGAACTCAGCACTTGTTGTGCTAGAGCTCTCAGCAACTCATCAATTTTAGTCGTGTAACCTGTCATGGTTAGTAGAAAACAAGTAAAATACAAGAATATATTTTCCTATCACTACTATATGAATGTGGAGGCTCTCAACAAGCTATTGGAAACATCTTACCAAGCTCTTACAAGATTCTTACTAGCAAAACAAAGGATACCTGGATAATGATCCGACGATTGCGAGGGTCAAAACCGTGTTGTTCCGAAGAATATATGTGGAGCTAGGTAGGCTAATATTGAGTAGCAAGGAATAACAAACTTCGAAATCAGAAATTGCAAAGTTGAATAATAGTCCAAAGCACAAGTCTATGTTGCTGGCCTAAAACCCGTCGTCGGACCTAGACCAAGCAGCGATAAAAATATACCACAGCACCTCAGACTCAAAAAGGATGCAAGCACTCTGACTTCCTTTTTTTTTCTCTTCTTTCCTTATTCCCTTTTTTTTAAGGTGCGGCTCTTTTCTTTTATTTTTTTCTGCACCTTTTGCCTTTTTCCTTTTTTCCTCTTTTTTTTTCCTTTCAGGAGTGCCGCAAAAGACTGATACAACTTCAACACAAAGCAATTATTTTTTTGTTTTACCTTTTGCTAGTTTAGTTCAGCAAACAAACTTTGCTTAACTAAAGTGTTGCTCAGGCTATCCTTAAGATCACAACACCGAGATCAAGGAGCAATAGACAACAGCCTCAAATGTGTATGATCAAAATTTCACAAAGGAATGAACAAGTTGACTGCAAGATAGAAGTGAAGCTCTGGATGCGCAAGGATAAAAGAAAAAAAACTCAAACTGATGTATGCGCGCAGGTGCGTGGCAACTACCAATACTTAATGACAAGAAAACGCACACCAACTTTAAAGCAATATGGCATACACTACAGGCGATGCAAAAATTTTGGAGATTCGTTTTAGGGTGCAGCAGCAAATAGCGCACCAATTTTCCTCTGGTTATCGACCGATGTTACACGGTCGACCTCGCCAAGAAGGCTAATCCTTGCCTGCGAATCGAAGAACACAAGCAAGAACAAGAAAGAATGCAACCAAATTGCAGATATATGATTAAACTCACAAGTTGGGGTCTCACAAACCGATGAACGGCGAAACTGTTCTTGACAGAATAATCTAAGCAAAACCCAAACCCTAATGATGCGGCGGCTGCTGTATATGAAGCATGTAGGGTCGTGCGTAGACCCCTGGTCGCAGCCCTAATGGACTCAAACAAGATACAAGGCCCAAAGGCCAAATTACTGAAAGTGCATGTGCACCCCTAGTGGGTTTTGGTGTATTGTATGACAACATGATTAAAGGTCCAATATTCTTTGTGAAGTATATTGACAGGTTGCAAAACAATATATGTACAATGTCTTTCATGTATACACTTATGGATGTACAATTGTTTGAAGCAAATGAGACCATGTGACAAACATATGATGTAAACAAATGAATTGTCTCATGTACAAGATTCTATGACAAGCATGTATGGAAAATAAATAGAGACAAGGAATCATTGGATATAAGGTTGTCTCTAAATCTATTGGCTCTCTCATGGTCAAGATGAAGAATGATCAAGTGGTATATGTTGTTTGTGGTAATACATTCGGAAGCTACTTGATCAACCAACAAATCAATCAACAACACAATTGGATACTTATGGATGATACAAAGCAATGTATGACTCAATGGCAAGATGGTGAAGAATTGGCATGACTTGGTCACGATGAACCATGGTTAGGAGAAGGGCAAGATAGGTTCTTGGCGCCGAGGCACCTAAGCTATGGTGAAGGGCAAGTGGAGTCGAATTTCGATGGACCGATCAAGCTATATGGAGTTTATGTTGCTAAGTATCAATTATTGTTGAAATATAAAGAATTGAAGTGACTAGGAATTGCAAGATGGATATTGATCATATGTTTTGAAAGATTCCAAGTCACAAGCTCAAGATGGTAATGCTCAAGAGAAGCTCATGTGGCTGTCCTCATGAAACAAAATGAAGAGAAGTGGCAACATCTAGTCCCTTATGTGCTCAAGTCATAAAAAGTTGTTTTATATGTAATCTTGAGTATAGGTGTGCCGCTCTATCAAGAGGGATGCTACATGGATAGCTAGAAAGTCTCAGTGCTCAAGAAAAACCTAAGTGAGAAGAGTGAAACACAATGGCCAACACTTGCACAGTTCTCTCTGACCTGGCAAAACCAGAAGTTCCGGTTTGCCAAACCGGAAGTTCCGGTTTTGGCAGATTTTGAACCCAACGGCTATATCTGGGAAACCGGAAGTTCCGGTTTGGGAAACCGGAAGTTCCGGTTTATACTGGCTAGTTCCAACGGCTAGTTTTCGGGGGAAAGAGTATAAATACTCTACCATACCCTCTTTTGGAGGGTGCTGACCACATCCACGCATATATCCTGAGCCAAGGTGTCCTAGAGCTCTCCCCAACCTCTCTTTGTGAGATTTGTGAGTTTATAGCTAAATCCTTTGGTTTGGGTTGAGAGAATTTGAATTAGAGAGCACAAGAGAGCATCCTCATACTTGAGCAATTGAGCACTTCGCCTTGAAGACATCGATCTTTCCTCCAAGCGGTTAAGCCTACAAGGAGGTTGGGCTCTGATACCAATTGATAGGCGCATTCTCCATATTTGAGACTATTTTCATGAAACAACTTAGACAACAAGATTAGTCTCATTTAACTAAAGACATAGAGTGAGTCTCCCCCTAAATAGGTGCACTAAATTTTTGAATAATTTAACATGTGCACTTGTTCCATCAAGAATATGGAGAGATTCAGCCTATATCTCAGTTAAGGAAAATAAAGAGATATTCAATGAATGAATGAATGTCAAGAAATACTCACAACCACATAGATATGTAAGCAATCTTGGTCATCCTTGCCACTCCTCTGCAGTCCGCAACTAGACGGACAAGTCCGGCAAACCTCGGACAAGTTCGGCCCTTCAGTCACTTTCTCAACTTTTCCAGGGGAAACCGGAACATCCGGTTCGGCAAACCGGAACTTCCGGTTTTCCTGAACATTTCATTTCTGAGAATTTAGTGACTTCTTCATACTTGTGCTTTGCATTGTCTCTTATTTGTATAATGTATATACCATGAGCACCTGAAAAAGATTTGAAGACAACTTTCTCCATAGGAGACATTAATTGCATCTTTCTACACAAATGTGCATACACATAAGTATCTTAATGATCTCATCAAGATAAGAGATGGTACATGCAAACTAATTGCAGAAGAAGGAGAGATCATAAGAACTTGGAAGTGATACTTGTTATCATGATGTCATTGATGTAGATAATACATGAATGGCTCCACCCTTGGCATGTTTCATATCATGAACACTTCATTTGTTCGCCAAGGCATCAATGCATCATTTATACCTGTGTAGCAATTTCAAGCACATTTTGGTACCCAAATCTTGTTGGGTCCATGAATGTTAGTCACACAAGATTTTAGCACCCAAATGAGCTTTGTGCTACCACTTGGTGAACTAATCACCTTCTTAGCACAAGGACCATTGTGGCCTTCATAGTTGATGAATTAGTATTGACCAACATTCACTTCAATTACGGCGGCGCAGCACCGAAACAGATTCTGGACGTCAAATTGTTTCGACGATTCCCGATGACTCCGGACGAATTTTGACATGAGATTAGATCCATTGGAAAGGTAATCAAATTATCTTTCCGTGCATATATAGAATGTCCAAAACCGAGCCCGTATGCGACCTGTGCCACCGTTTTAGTGCAGACTGCTCCTGGACTCCGAAACGGACTCGAAGTCGACTTGGATTGGGCCTCGAACTTGACATGGACGCCCTTGCTGGTCCCTCCACGCCTCCAAGCTCCTCTCCAGCTATCTTGTCATCATCACCATGGTTCCTAACAATAATTAAATCATTAGGTATCATGTTATTCTTAAAATCATGCATACAAAGCATTAGGAACGAGCTCACCCGTAAATTAAATTCTCGTGCATAATTTCTAGTGATTGGACCATGCATATACAACGGAGAAGCTTTGGTTGTATCCGATAGAGTGATGTCCTCATCAGTGACTTATGACCTTTTTTAGGCGCAGACCACAGGATGGTGACGGTTCTTCATTTGTCATAAACTGAGTCGAACATAGCCACTGGCCACGTCGGATAGCGATCCGACGTGGCTGCTGACATGGCATCGCCCATTTTCGTCATAAATCGTGATTTAGCCCGCTTACAGCCCAATTTCAGCTGGGCTTCCAAAATCGATGGCCCGTGTTTTGTTGGGCTTTTTCGTCGTAGCTCGTGGGCAAGGGGATAGTTGTGGCCCACTTCCAAGCCCAATAACGAAGGTGGATCCCACCACAAAGTGGGACGTCTTTTTACTGTTTGTTCGTGGGCTGGCTGGGTCGGACCCACATGTCAGTGCGCATTTCGTCACAGATTGTTGCACGGTCCAAATAGAGCCCGGAAGAAGCCCAGCGTATTATTGGGTCGTCGTGTTTATAGCCTATAGACGTAAATAGTTTTAGTTCATACAGTAGCTGGGCCGGGTTCCCATTTTGCTGGCCCATTTCTTTGTCCAATTACGATCCCGAAAGTCATTTAAATTGTAACAAAAGTTGCACAGATCACAGAACAGGAATGACAGAATATATATACAAAGCTTCTTCTTGACGGTTCATAAACATATGCCGCGAGGCATAATCCCAAATAACAACTAACAAACAAAACTACATCCATCGCACGACCAAAGGGTAAGGAGAGTATACTTAAGATTTCAGTGTACAGTTTGTCCAGGACGCGGCAAGTGGTGGAGCTTCAGCAAAAGTTCCTCCAGGCGGGCAGTGTCAGCTTCAGTTTGCTTCGTCAAACATTCAATCTTATCGGACAGAGATTTCATTGCTGCTTCTGCTTCTCGTGCCTCCTTCAACGTTGCCAACTTTTGCTGCTGCTTATCCATCAGTCATCGAAGTGCTTTGTGGCCTTCTTTAGTTGTCAGAACTTCAGCCTGAAGCTCTTGTAAACAGTTGGAGCACACCTTGGAGGGTGACTCGATGCCCACGACTTCAACAACTGTACTAGATTGCACAACTTGAGGAACAGCTTCGTTATCAGCATCATCCTGGCAAACAAAGAGCGTCAACTCAGATTTCCATCATGTACTAAGATTGCCTGAAGTGTACCCAATGTGCAAGATGAGATAAAATGGGACAACGACTTACAAAAAGTGTCTGGCTATCCTCAAAAATGTCAGATCCGGTCGCCTCCGCAGCCCGATGCATCTCTTTCTTCTGGAAAGATGTGGACAAAAAAGTAAAGGGTAAGCTTGCAACAACAAATGAAATGAAGCTTTCGTGATTGGTTATTGAGGCATTGTTCCTTTAGCTTCTTACCACAGTAGCACTGAGACCCTGTTGATTCGACCTCCTCACTCTTATGTTGTATTGTCATACGCTTTTCCTGCACATGGTGCATTATGGCAAGATGAGGTTATCTGCTACAGTATGCTTTACATAGAAAGAAAAGAAGCCAAATCAGATTTTGAAGGTTCATAAAATATAAAATTGAGGAAATTTGACGTTGTGATACCTTCTGGAACGGGCTTGACCGCATCTCCAACAGGTCTCCCGCTGGTAGGTCACCTTTAATTGTTATTCCTTCCACATGCATATAGAAGCGAAGTCAAATGAATGTAATTATCAAAGTATGTAGCTGTACTCATGTGTGCAATAAGCTTTAAATAACACTCAAGTTAATACAGATTATTTCGGGTTGCAGTGCACTTTGATGAATACAGTCAGAAGCATAATCATCACGGTTCCAGCATTCGAATGAGAATGGTACAGATGCAGTTAATCTAATCGAGATGCCAGGCTGCTTGCCTCCTCGATAGGTCGGAAACAGGCCACGTTTGGCACACATCCAGTTCGATTGTAGTTTAAAGAATATATGTGATTACAATGAAGGAATTTAACCTACGTTTTAAGTCAAAAACAACATCAAAGTGACGATATCAGGCAACCACAGACCTTGAACCCATTCCCCACTACAGATCCGAAGATTTTTCGGGATCTGAAGCTCAACAAAACAGACCCATGCTACATACTCATGAACTCAGCATGGCACGGCACGTGAATAGACCAACTGAACATAGTTAAAAACAAAAAGCAAGGAGGACCGGCATTCACCACATCAAACAAACAATCACAGACAACCTAAACGAGTATCAAGTGCTACGAAACAAGGAAAACAAGTACCTTTATGCTTCCGCTTCAGTCCCGCATTCCACACTGGTGTCATCAGAGTCTGGCGAGGAAGACCCGCCATCGGTGGTTCCGCTCCGGGAAGAAGGGGGCCGGGAGAAACAGCGAGGAGAGTCAGGAATGGGCGACCAGGGAGTACGGGGCGGTGAACGAGGCGGAGAAGGATTGGGGATCGCAGCAATGGTGCGACGAGAAGAAGAGATGGGGATTGGGGATGGCTATTTTTTTTTTGAACTGGGGGATGGCTCTGTTGTGGAGAATGATTGGGATATTTTAAGAGTTGCCCGAGGTACTTTTCCAAAATACCTTCGCGGAGACACGAAAGCGTTCGGGAGGACAGGCACAAAACCGACATTTCCTCGTTTCACCTATCCGCGAACGAAATTCGAAAGCCCAGCGCGCGCTGCTCAGCAGCCAGTTTGAGCAGGCGGCCAAAATTTGGTCCGGGCCCACGGGTCAGGGGAACCCTGCCCCAGATTTCGGGTAGGTTCGTCACTTTCAGTTGATTATCCGTCCCTTCACTAGACTTTACCCCTTCACTAGACATTACACGTACATACTACTGTACTACATTGGCTAACTATGGTCATGATTGCATTTCTTGTCCACACACTTTTGCTCTCGTTCTGATTCAAGGGGTAGCGCGCGCTGAAACTGGACCATTACAGCAACGGACCGTCTGGTGTACAACACCTACAACACAGGATAGTCAGTTGCCTGCTGCGTTCCCGCATCAGAGGATTGTCTGTTGATTGCCTTCTCGCAAGACCGTTCGATTCTGATTGTGCGCAAGTTCTCGTTATTGAACTCAGCAGACTGAAACTGGAATGTCCTTTGCTAACAATTTTCTTCGGCATCGTTCAAGGTTTGGTAGCACGAGATGAAACAATCGAAATTGTAGCAAAGAGGATTGTCTATGCCAGCATTCTCGCAACGGATCGTCAAGTGTTCAAACTTCAAACTCCAACAACAGAGGGGAAGACTCGCTATCTCAAACACCGGAACATCCCCTGAATTGACACGGAATACGCCGGATAAATTGTAGACCTTTGGGACAACGGACCGTCTGGTGTAGTACACAGACAACAGAGGTTGTCCGTTGCCTGCATTCTCGCATCAGAGGATTGTCCATTGTCTGCGTTCTCACATCAGAGGATCGTCCGGTGCATGTTCATTACAAAAGCATGGCGTGACTATCCTCATCGCGCACCGTTCAGGTTACAAAACATTTCACAACCTGGGAACAGCTATTGTTTTGTGTTTACTGCTAGTGCAGTCCGCACCTGATCTACCTGACAGAAACCTTGACTGAGAGAAATTCAAAATAATTCAGAACTTTGCCGCCATGAAATGCGTCATCGCCAACGGTGTTCACAAATCCAAAAAACCCGTTCCCGCATATTAATTTCCCACAGCACTAGCATGAAGATTGAATGACGACAGAATTCCTTTCTTGTGTTTCAAACAATTTCACCAGTTCTTCCTGACTACACAATGAAGACACCTGACCTTGAGCACAAAAGCAAGGCTAAATCGTTACAATTATTTAAAAAATTAAAGGAATACACGACTAATGTATCAGTCCAAGTTTTCTCTCTCCGAGTCAATAGCTACTGTACCTCGGTAATATCATGGTCAACTAAAGATAAACTTCCAGGAGATGAAGTCCTTTTGGGAGAAGTGTGGGGCTCCACCGCATGAGTTGTATCAGAGATACTCTCGCCAGTTTGTTTCTCCGCTGCAGTCGCTAGAACGTCGAGTTGTGCCTCACTAATGCTTGCATTGGTACCCTTCAGCAGTTGCTGCTCTGGTCCACCGACACAGAAAGGCGGCTCGTCAAACATCTTGCTGCCGATACCTATGCTACATTCAACAGCAGCAATGTCCTCCTGCATTTGGTCGTTGTTCACAGCATGCTGATAAAAGTTACCGGCCATCTGCTCTATACCATTTTGGTCTACATCACATGAATTAATCAAATTTCCTGTGTCCCGTTGAATAACGTATAATCTGCCATCGGGGTCGTAAGATGCATCGTCAACATTGTATTCATCAGTAGTAATATTGCAGTCCGTACTACCGTCTGCTAGCAATGTCAATGTTTCATGAACACCTGATTTGAAGCCCCAGCCACTTGCCTCATTGTGGCATGGGTGTCCCAAAGTCAGCGGATTAACGTGGTTGCCGTCACTTCCACTCGCAACATCCACCTCCTTCTCAGACAGCCTACCTGCAGCAAACTGATCAGCTGCTGGGAGCATGTGAACGGCTTCAATCTTCTTGTCCCTCGGGCCACGGCGTATGTCTTCTGGTTTAGCCGGAATGTACTGCTTGAATTCTGACGACTCCTCGTAGATTTTGTACTTGTCCCTGCGAATCTGACTTAGAAAGTACGAGATGATGTGAGTGTACGGCTGCTGTCGGTGCAAACCTAACCCATCAGTGATGACATCCTCAATCTCACAAAGTAAAAAGTCCACAATGTCGAACTATTGGAGACCCATGAAGTGAATAAGGAGCCATTGCTGTAGATGAGTCATAACGCCAGCATTGCCCAACCGTGGTAACAAGGTCCTCCTCAGTGCTTCGTGAACCACCTTCGCCTCTCTGGTAAGATCATTAGTGCTTGGAACATTTCCTGTCGGTTCCTGTGTTAAAATTAGATCCAGCTGCTCGTTCGAAGGGGATTTGCCACCCTTAGGACGGCGAGGAGGTGATTCGTCCGGATATGCTAACCGATGTATACACGCGTCCTCGTGAAGATCAACTCCGAGGTACTTTGCTAGCTGTTCTCTCCAGACTCGTAAATTTTTCCCCTCAAAGATGAATCCGATCCAGTCTCGGTTAAAAGGAATGTAGACTGTAGCATAGAACTGTCAAACCCATCGTTCAACATATCTGCTGTGCTGTGAAACTAACTCACTCAATCCCTTGAATTGGGCAAAGTATGCGTAGATGTTAGTACCCCCCTCGGCTTTCTTCAGAGCAGGCCAGTACAGTATCTTGTGTTCAAACAGCCTGATTTTCCTCTTTTTCCAGGTTTCTATTAAACTGCGATGAGTAGCAGTCAACTGATCACGCCCAACAAACCATATCTCAGGCGTTACCAAGCGTAATGCCTTGAGATGCTTGCTTTTATCCTTACGTATCACCTGCCCTTGCTTGCAAGATGGGGATTCTTCTTCCTTGGGACAGTCATCCAAAGAATCATCATCGATGTGATACGAAATACGGTCATGTAAGCGGTGCCGCTTCTTGGAATAACCCTCTGAAGGCATCGCCGTTCGAGGCCTCTTGTTCGTAGAACTAATCCCGCCTCGTGCACGCGCATAACCGGGACGCTGATTGGCCAAGGTACCAGCTGTCATAACCTCAGTCTGCTGTTTACTGGATCGGCCTCTCCGCCTCGTGTGAGGACCAGATGTCTAGGCTTGAGTGACCGCATTCATCTTCTCTGCACGCTGATTGTCCCCAAAAGGGACAGTAGCGCCCCATCTTGGCTGTGATCGTGGATGCTTGGTACGAGCCATCTATCACTGAACTGCAAGGAAGCAGTGGCGGAGCGTGAGCAAACATAAATCGCATAAAACATTTGATAATAATCGATAATAAATTCCATGAAATTGCATACAGCGACGACAGGCAAGGAATTTCAATAGCATTTGTCTCAGATTTTCTATCAATAAAGGAATATAGTGGCTCAAAAAAAAACTTGGGGGATTGTTCAGAAAAAGGGAAAAATAAGTTGGGTTCTCACCACTGCAAAAGATAAAGAGGGCGATGGGGCAGCCACCAGCGTAGATCACCAGCAGCAGGAATCGACCTCGGAGTTGCAGAACGTGGCGGAGAAGCACGACGGGGCGAAACGCTGGACGTAGGGTTACGCGGTCGGGTTCCGAATCTGTACAGCACGACAGCGGTGAATCTCTAATATTCTCTCGTGCCTGGGTTTACAACGACCGGAGGACAGAGAAGATGGTTAGGCCAGCCGTCCAGTGCTCTGCATCAGCTTAGGAGACGACGAGAGGCAGCTCGGCGGCGCGGATGAGAGGCGGAGGAACGAGCATTGAACTACAGACATGGAAAAGAAGAAGGGTGTTTGCATCCATACCATCTCTTTGGACTGAGTTTCGCTAGTCTTTTTTTATTTGTTTAATCAGTTCCTACTTTTATTTAATTCAATTAGGTTCTACTTGTCATTGATACACCATGAATTTTTCGAAGGTGCCATTTGGCAATTGGGAAATCGAGAGTGGGATAGGGAAATGGAAATAGAGTGGTAAATCTACGCCATTGATTTATCCGTCATATTGAATCTCAAGAATTCATTCTCTCAAGAACCATTTCCTCCCTATCACACCTCTCATTTCCTATTTGCCAGAAAAGAAAACAAGGTCCGATAACGCACTGGGGAATCATCGCTATGGATCGGGTGGCCGCACGAAAAAATTCCATCCAAATATTTGGGCCGTACGAATTCAGCACGGTGCAGGCCGAGGAAAGTACCAGTGAGCCAGATTTCAATTGGGCTGGAAGATGACTAGTGACGAATATAGCGTGACATGTGGGTCCACGGATTTTTTTTAGAAAATGGAAATAGTATCCGGCCTCTGCGATGCCGCACACAGCATGTGTGGGTCCAGGATACGTGTGGGTTTTTATTTTTTTTGCGAATGGATGCGTGTCAGCGTGTGGGTTCGCCATGTGCTGATTAGGATATGCTTGTGGGCATATTTCTCCATTTTAATGACGAAGACTGCCTGACGTATGGGACCCTAATATGCTGACTGGGATGCGTATGGGTCCGCCATGTGCTGACTAGGATGCCTGTGGGCATATTTCCCTATTTTAACGACGAATAGTGCCTGACGTGTGGGTCCATAATAATGCTGACTGGGATGCGTGTGCGGGAATCCTCTAGCAAAGGACGAGTTTTGACTGACGTGTGGGTCCACAACATGCTGACTAGGATGCGGGTGGGCGAAATCCCCCCTCCGATGACGAATATGTGGGTCCACCGAGTGCTGACTATGATGCGGGCGGGTGAAATCCCCCCTCCAGCGACGAATATGTGGGTCCATCATGTGCTGACTAGGATGCGGGCGAGCGAAATCCTGGAATGAACGGTAGTGACGCTTAGTTTTCATCATAAATGACCCGACCCGTGGGCCCGAATGGCAACAGTGACGCCTTTTCATCACCAAATAGGTCTGTTTTGGCATTTTTAGTGACGAAACGCAGAAACGTCATAAAAGTTGGCCGAAAACGGAGAAAACCCTTAAAATAGTGACAGATTTACAGTAATTTCGTCATAAATTAGTAGATCTGTACTAGTGAGAGGGACACACTCCGTCGAGCGGAGGCGCAGAGGGCAGCCTCACCCTTGGACATCGGTGAAGTCGAGATCTATAGTTGGCTCGAGCGGTTGGGCTGTCAATGACGACAGTGGAATGGAGGTGCGGGAGCTGATAAGGGGCCACATGTCACTGAATTGTTGCGGGCAGGCGGCCACGCGGATACCAGACAGGGTTTCTGATGCCTGTTGGATCCCAGGTTGTGCCCGTGCTCGTTGGGTATTTAGCCCGCGGGCAAACTGCAAATGTTGCATCTCTAGATGGCATGAACAATGATTTGTACATGGCATGAACAATGATTTGTATATAGAGGTGGCATGAACAATGATTTGTACATGTACTTGAGAAAAAAAATTTCAAACGATCATGCTGAATTGCTGACGGCTTGGGTGTTACCCAATCACTAACCCTGGCGTGGGTCACGCCCTCCAGTGCTGCGTTTTTCCAATTCCCTCAAACGAAATGTTTTTTTTTCCAAAGCCTCAAACATCTTTGCATGAATGATATTTTTGAACCATATGGGAGTCATTCTTAATTACAAAACGACCGACCTAAATACCACCCATGAAAAATGCATACATAGCAAAGCCGCGATTAACTCCCATCATATGAAAAACGGGTACAATGTCCAGTTGTGAAATCCTTTGGAAGATAATCTTTTGATCATAGCCGACATAGTTTTAGGAATCTGGCACTACTGAAACCATAGCTCAGTCTGTACAGGTTATGGGTATCTGTCATGCCACCACCAGCATGGACGAGCATAGGATGTGTGGCATTATTGTTCTACCAACTTCGTATCAAGTGACGACACACATAGATCAAACATAGAAGATGCCCTTGTTGTCCCCATCCAAATCAGCACCAGTCAACCTGCTTCATCTGCGTCTTCTCATATATATTTGACTCACTATAACACTGACATTGAAACACACACACAAGCAGCAAAGAAAGAGAGACATTAATCCAAGGATGGCAGAGCCGATGGCACTGGAGGGCGTGACCCACCGGACGCTGGACACGAACGGCATCAAGATCCACGTCGCCGAGGCCGGCGACGGCTCGGCCGGCACGGTCCTCTTCCTGCACGGCTTCCTGCAGCTGTGGTGGTCGTGGCACCACCAGCTGTGCGCCCTCTCCGCGCGGGGCTACCGCTGCCTGGCCATGGACCTCCGCGGCCACGGAGACACCTCCTCGCCGCTGTCGCCGTCCTCCTACACCGCGTTCCACGTCGCCGGCGACGTCGTCGGCGTGCTCGACGCGCTCGCCGTTCCCGCCGCGTCGTGGTCGGCCAGGGCTGGGGCGCGCTCCTGGCGTGGCACCTCGCACAGTTCCGGCCCGACCGGGTGCGCGCGCTCGTCAACATGTGCGTCGCCTTCATGCCGCGCAACCCGTCCGTGCGGCCGCTCGAGGCGTTCCGGCGGCTCTACGGCGACGGCTACTACCTGCTCCGGCTGCAGGAGCCCGGCGCCATGGAGGCCGAGTTCGTGGCGATGGGCGCCCGGTTCATCTTCCGCAGGCTGCTCACCACGCGCGACACTGGCGCCATCTCGATGTCGCCGGAGTGGTGGGGGCCGCCGGACCAGGAGATCCCGCTGCCGCCGTGGCTCGACGAGGAGTACGTCGGCGGCCTCGCCGCCAAGTTCGAGAAGACGGGGTTCGCCGGCGCATTGAACTTCTACCGATGCCTCGACCTGTAAGTTAGAACTATTTTAAATTAAAACCACTATGTAATCTTGGTGGATTACTCAACATGCTTTACCTTCCGATCAGTGAGTTTGGACTTGGAGTCCTTATAATTAGTCCATGGTTTGTGTTGATGTGTTGCAGGAACTGGGAGCTGACGGCGCCGTGGACGGGGGCCAAGGTGACCGTGCCCACCAAGTACATCGCGGGGCAGGAGGCCATGACGTACAACTACACGGGGGTGCAGGACTACATCCACAAGGGCGGGTTCAAGGCCGACGTGCCGGGGCTGGAGGAGGTGGCGGTCATCGCCGGCGCCGCGCACTACGTCCACCTCGAGAAGGCCGAGGAGGTCACTCAACACATCCTCGACTTCATCAAAAAGTTTTGAGAGCTGCTGGTCCCAATATATGTGCTATTGTAAAATCACTGCAAAATTAAGGCACTGCAGAGTACAGACTGTCATCGTCCAGAAGTGGCGGAACCCTAGACCAACTCCGCTGCCACCTTCCCTCGCTCCTTCCCAGCCGCGCCGTCGCCGGAGCGCTTCGCAGCCAAAGCGTGCGGGCGCAAGGACGGCGGCGGCGAGGCGTTTCCGCTTCCGAAGAGTCTCTCCGACGCAAGTTCGAGACGCAGCGACTTTGGCGGTGGATCTGAAGCAGTCCCGGCCGGATCTGAGGTCTTCACGGCCGGATCCGGTGTCGGCAGTGGTTGGTTGGCGGGTACGGGCGCGGTGGGTGCCGCAGTACCTGCTGGAGGCGTTGGGCCATCGTGGCCGGGCGCGTGAATGGCGGAGGCTGCCCGCGTCGACGAGGGACGCGGGGGCTGCGCGCGCCGGCGAGGGCCGCCGGCGAGGGGCGCGGGGGCTGCGCGCGCCGGAGGGGCGTGTCGGCGGCTCGCGCCGGCGAGGGGCGCGGGGGCTGCGCGCGTCGGAGGGGCGCGGCGGCAGCTCGCGCCGGCGAGGGCGCGGGGCTGCACGCGCCGGAGGGGCGTGTCGGCGGCTCGCGCCGGCCAGGGGCGCGGGGGCTGCACACGCCGTAGGGGCGCTGGAGGGGCGCGGCGGCGGCTCGCGCCGGCAAGGGGCGCGGGGGCTGCGCGTGCCGGAGGGGCGCGGCGGCGGCTCGCGCCGGCGAGGGACGCGGGGGCTGTGCGCACCGGAGAGGGAAGCAGCAACAGCTCGCGTCGACGGAGGCATGGCAAGGATTTGGGCATGGATGTCGCGCATGGCTGGCTCTGGTGCCCCCACGACGTGGTGTGCGTGAGGGAGGCCGGCGATGGTGTGGTTCGTGTAGAGACCGGCAGTGCTGGTGCAGGTGATGTGGTCATGGTGGAGGCTGGAGTTGTGCTCGTGGTGGTGTGTGGCAGGAAGCTGTTGCTGTTGAGGTGTTGTCAAGACTGTGATGGTGGCTCGGTGTATGGGGCTCCGGGTGTAAGCTTGCTCAGTGGTTCCATTGATGCCGGCAACGACGGCACCCATGGTGGTGTCGTTACCTCGCTGGAGGCATTGCCGAGGTGCTCCCATGTCATCCAACCATGAGATTTCTTCGGGTATAAAAACCCAAGATCCACTTGCTGGATCGGCAACGGCGGCGTCCTGACGTCGTTCCCTTGGGGCGGCGTCCTGACGTCGTTCCCTTGTTGAAGGCGTTGCATTGGAGTCTCCTCATATGTTGAATGTCTACTGATGTCCACTGGAGTCTCCATGGTGGAGACGATGACACCTTGATTCGGCGGAGTTGTTGGTGAGGCTTTGCCTGCATGACAGAGGCGAGGGTGTTCTGCTAATGTTGTTCTCGGATGCTGTGGTAGTTAGGTTTTTTCTTTTTTCTTAGGTGTATACGGTTTGGCCTCGTTTCCCATAATATGAGGCACCTTCTTCTTATATAAATATACGTCGGAACACTTAGTTTCCGGATCTTTCGAAAAAAAAGAAGTGTACAACTTGTTGGAAAAAGAATAATAATACAGGGACGCACTAAATAAAACCGAGGACACAATAATCGACAAGTTTTAGCGAAAGATTAAAATGATATCGCAATTCGTTGTGGTGCAATCAATCCATCCGGGTTAAGGTTCGAGATTTTGACACATATGTTGTGAGTGTATGCTGCGACAGTACTGTGTGTTACTTTTTTTTTATTAAAATGATATCTAGAGTGAAAGTTATTGTGACTTGCTGCCCTCATTGCCGGTGACTCAGAGCCTGTTTGGATTAAAAAACTAACTGTTAGTTGACCAATTTGAGTCTTTTGAGGCTTCAAACATGGGACTAATTATTAGTAACAATTAATAGTAATCTTAGTAGTCCATCTAACCTAAGGGCAGGCTTCAAACAGACAACGAACTAAGGAAGTGGAGTTGGATTTGATCTAAAATCATGGAAAGAATGCAATTGAACGGAAACCATCGGGAAAAACACCGGTATCATTTTTGTTCATGTTTTCTTAGTGGAATGTAAACGAAAATGGAAAAGCCAAAATAAAAAAGGATCATGATGTTCAAACAATTGAAATTAACAATATATATTTGCTCTAACTTACTTTTATTTGAATGTCCCACAATTTCAGCTTTCCTTTTCCATTTTGCTAATGAAATGCGAAAAAAGAGTTCCTCAATTTTCATCCCTACACCGGATCTGAACTTTTTTTATTAAAAAAATATTTTTTGGACTCCTTGAGTGTGGCTTCGACAATATATATAGGACTCTTCAAGATTCACTAAAATGAAATAAATTAAAATTATTTATTTATTGGGAATAATTAAATTATTTAGTTGTTTTTTTATGTTATAACACTTTGAATTGTTTTTCCATTTTTTCTGATTTTCCCACTTAAAATTACTACATTACCCTCGTAGAATCTGATGTACCTCCGTCCTTCGTTTTGGGTGCTTGTGTTAAAAATGCATAAAAAAGAATATACAAATAATTAAGGTTAATAAATGGGGGCGGTTACTGCACGTACGGACGCGCGATAAGCGAGCACACGTCCTCCACTGGCGCCTACCACGTGTCCGACCGGCTGTCTGGACGCCGAGGAGCTCGTCTCTGACCGCCGTCCCCGCCCCATCACGCCACCGCCCCCGCGGCCTCTGTCGCCGCCCGTCGAACCGACCCCTCCCCCGCCGGCCACCACCTCCGGTGGCCAGCGGCGCCGCGCTGCCCGCCAACCACCGCCGCCGCTAAACCATCGGGACGTGATGCCCCTTCCGTCTACCCTGCCCAGCACCCTCCTGCCACCCGCGGCTGCGGCCGCGTCACCGCCGCCTTGCCGCGCCGCGGTCCCCAGACCCCTCCTTCTATGGCCGGCGGCGAATAAATGGCTCCCACCCCCCTCGACAACCCCAGAACTCTAACCCTCTCCGCCCTCCTCCACCGCCGGCGGCCGGTGGCGCCCTCGCCGCCGCGCTCCGCCACCTTGCGCGTGGGCTGGGCCACGACAAGACGCGCGCTTGCGCGCGAGCGTGACCTGACGTGCTATTGACTTATCCTTAAGAAATCTCATATGGTTGATCTAAAAAAAGAAGAAATGTCATATAGTATTTTTATTTTGCGTCATTTTGGTATAGCCCACGAAACAAGTCCAATTTGTCCTTGCTATCGAAAGAAGGAAAATAGGGAAAAAAATACCGCAAAAAAAAAGGAAAAAAAATGGAGATGGTCGAAGTCACCTGCAGAGTCACCAGTATCTCAAAAAAAAAAAAAGTATCTAAAAAAAAAACCTGCAGAGTCACCGAGATACTGACCGGATTAGAGGGCTCCGCCGCGCAGCGACGCGGCACGTGACGTCAGGCGATGTTCGCTCTGCCGAAGGTAGCGGCGGCACAGCCGACGGCTCCGTCCGTCAGCCGCGCGCCGTCGATCGCGCCACCCCCATTTCTCGGGTCCCCAGCTGCGCTCAACTGCTCCTGGTACCGCCAGAATCGCTCGCCGCGGGGTCCCTTTGCCACCGCCGCCGACGCGCCCCGCGGAGGCCCGCTCTCGGGGCCGGAGGGGCGCGACCCGCTCCTCCTCGCTGCCCTCTGCGCCGCACACCTCCGCGACCAGGAGTCCCGCCGCCCAGGTATTCCTGACTATTTTCTGGGAACCTTTGCTTGGTTGACTAGTCGGTTTGGCTAGTACTGATGCATTGCGCGCTACCTGTTCGACGAATTGAAGCAAAAATCATATTCGTTCACCTTGGTATAACAGCAACCTTTTTCACTACGGTAAGGTGGGACCTCGGTGGTACATGTACATGTACATGCTCATCTAACTGTCAAATGTTACGAACGGCAATCAGGTTTTGAATATTTCGAGCTTATGCTCTTGTGCAAGATATGACTCTACAGTCACATGAATGTGCATTACTAGATGATGTAGTCAGTATTGTGATTTTTCTTTCGTTGAAATGCTGCTGTTCTGCTTCAAGGGACTAGACTCTGTCACTCTGGACTGGGTTTATTATGGAAATGATAATGTACATCTATCTTCAATTGTTGCTCTGTTTTCCCTTTTGTGGTAGCAGTTGTTTGTTGTCAAATTATCACTACCAAATTGTCGTCTGTTTAGACGCAATGTATTTGTTTACTGTGCCCCAGAACTTGATAAGCAGCCCATTCTCATCTGTTTTGGGTTGAGAAGGTCCTGCGATAACTAGCGTAACGCCTTCACTGCAAAATATGTGAATGCCGCAGTTCATTTCACATCTCGTGCTTCAACGTCAGTTATGTGCTAGTCGTTTAATCATAACAGAAAATGTCAAGTTTTACGCGTGTTAAAAATTGATTGTATCAACAGTGGTTTGATCCTGTTATACTCTTTCTTTGCAAGGTTCATATTATTATCTCTATGGAGTATTGGGTCTTTTCTAAGAGATGGGTCCTGACTTTTATACGTGTAATGTTATTATGCTTGCAGATCCACTTTTCATTGATCCATACGCTGCCGTTCTTCTTTCACATGATGAGGCACATCAAGTTATGGGTTATCTAGTGTCGCATGCAGTGCCTTGTCCAGACCGTTACAGGCTAGCGACCAGATATATTGATGACAAATTACAGAATTTGATAAACAGTTCCGATGATATGAGACAGGTACTGAAATTAAACCAAATACATGCAAAAATCTTTCCTTCCAAATTTTAGAAAATTTTCTGGCTCATTCCTTACAGATTGTTCTGCTGACAGATGGAATGGACACTCGTCCATACAGGCTGACTTGGCCAAGGTTGTCTGTTGTGCACGATGTGTCACCTGGGATGATCTTCAATACAGCAACTCAGCAACTTCGAGGTGTAATATAGTCTTATATAATCAAACATTTCTTCTTTGTATCCATTTTGATGAATTAGTGGTAGGCTTTCTCCCCATATCCGTGCCTTTACTTGTATTTAACATGTGTATCTGCTTGTCATCTTTGTCAAAATAGCATCTGAACTATTCCAGTTCGTCAGTTAATCCACTGTACAAACAGTTTGTTGGTTTCAGCATTTGAACTGTCCAGCCTTGTCTATTAAAGCCATTCCATCACTCCAAAGAACAATGTAGTAACAACAGTTTAACTGGAACAATTATTTTACAACAAAGTGTTTAGTCTAATGTGTCGATTATTTGAAAATAGTTGCAGCAATGAGAATATAGATACAATAAGGTCAGGTGATATCCTTGTGTTCACTCCAAAGAACAATGTAGTAACAACATTTGTAAAAAAGGGCAGCCCGGTGCACGGAGCTCCCGCTTGCGCAGGGTCCGGGGAAGGGTCCGACCACTTTGGGTCTTTTGTACGCAGCCTTTCCCTGCATTTCTGCAAGAAGCTGTTTCCAGGACTTGAACCCATGACCTCATGGTCACAAGGCAACAGCTTTACCGCTGCGCCAGGGCTCCCCTTCGTAGTAACAACATTTGTAACTGGAACAATTATTTGTCAACAAAGCGTTTGGTCTAATGTGTCAATGTTTCGGAAATAGGTGTAGGAATGAGAATATAGGTACAATAAGATCAGGTGCTATCCTTGTGTTCTTTTTTCTAAAGAAAATTTGATTGAAGATTCATTTAAAAATGCCAAAATATCATGATTTTTTTCCCTTTGTTATGATAGGAACCGGAGCAAAAGTGTCACGAAATTGTGTCTTGCTTCATACTCCATCTGAATCTCCTGATTTGCAAGACGGGTTGTGCAAAAATGGCTTCGACGGTAATAGGCTCAGCCTCTGGGTACTGCAGGTAGTGAAACTTCACTAGTAAGCATAGAAATATTGAAGTTTGTTTTCCTATTATATTGATCAGTTCTTTCCAAAAAGCTTAGTTAAATAAATATTATCACTAATATTTCATAGGACTGAAGGCGCTTTAGCAGTTAGGGGCATAACTGTGATTATATTGCACTATTAATGTCAAGTCAGTAACAACTTAATAGGATTATAGCAATTAATGTGTCTTGCGACTAAACTATTATGTACCAAACTGTAATCATATAAAACATCAAGTTCAGTGCTGGACAAGCATTCCTTGTATACGAAGGTGTTCCCTGATACCTGCAATTTAGGAAACTTAATCTTTCGTCTGCTTTTCTCGGCTCGCCAAAATTAGTTTTTACAGTACTTGACGTTCACAAATATCCTAGACTTCAATTGTGAAGAACTACCGCTTCTCTCAGAATTTTGACTGCCATGGCGTGTATTACGTAAGACACATGTACTGGCTCCCACCTGGGCTTTGGCTGCCACCACTAGCCTCCGCTGTTGGGCTGCTTTTGGCCTTTCACGGGCCTGATTCCTTGCTCCCACATTCATTCAAGTCTCACTTCTTGGGCCGCTCATTGTCACATGGTTTATGGCAAGGGCCCCTCAGGCCGCCAGGCGCTCGTGCCACGGGCTGCTTCAGTGCTGGCCTATGTTGTCCCATCCTTGACCCAGGAAGACTACATTGACATAACAGGCTGTTACAAAAAAATTAAAGAAATAAGTAGGTGCAAGGAATCGAACTTGAAACCTCTTGAATCCAGGAAAGGGGTGCACCACTGAGCTAAGCAAGTTTTGTGATATATTCTACCGTGTTAAGGTGAGAAAACAGTGTCACAGTTGAAACATTGAGTTGTGTTATATATTTCTAGTTCCATGCTATCGTAATGTCAGTTTATATTCTATAATAGATTACAGTCAACATTTTCTTCCATTTTTCTTTCTAGATCACAGACTGATGTTGCTGTAAAACTTTTATCGGTCGCCATTTCTATATTGAAATGCTTCAAGGAGTGTAGTATTACTTTGACCTCATTAGTTCAATGCTCTGATCCTTATGAAATTTCCAAGTGATATTTCAGTCTTTAGTGTCTGATTGATAGAAATAACTCCAGAGATTGTACTTTTGTGAAGTTTTTGTTATGGTTTGCAGGGTTTACCTCTGTTCACACTCGCAAGCTTGGGAGACCTTTTGCTTGTCATTAGCAATTTAGCAATGAAAGGAAGTGTTATCATTGGAGAACTGCCGCGTTTTTCAGATTGGACTGCACCAATGGACATGGTTGACTATTTATACGCTACAAATGACATGAGTAGTTTCAAATTGGGCTGTCAATAATGATTCCCTTGTCCTACGTTGCACAGGGCTCAGAACAGGATATGCTGGAAAAGCTTTTCTTTACTCATGGCTTTCGAGTCAGCTTTGTGCCGTACAAGAATATTGCCATAGATATTGGCTTGGATCTGGCTCCTGTGCCAGACGAACATGGTGGATTGGTTTTTGTTGCAGAACAGCTGCGGTTTTCAGATGCACAGGTAAGCCAACGAATAAATATTGTCCTGGATTTGCAGTACTGTATCTAATTTGGAAGTTCACATGACTCAACGTCTTGGATCACTTTACTGCCAACGATTTAAATTCCATTTTTGATATTCAGTCATATAATTATGTCTTGATGCTAGTACACATGGAAGGAAATCTGAATCATAGTGTGTTAAAATAAATCTAAATCATAGTGTGTTAAAATGCACACGGCCCAAAAGAACAGATGCATTCCCATTGGTGTCATTTAGTTCAGTATAGATTTCTGTAACAATTAATGTTATTCTATATGTGAAGGGAAGGTGTGCTGCAGAACCTTACAATGTATCATTGTAGAATATTTACTGTTGAATCTTGAATTGATATGATTCAAAATTAATAATACTGGGCTGTTGGCACTTCATTATTCATTTGGTTTTCCCTTTTGTTGATTTGGATAGATGGAGAGCTTCCGGATGCATTTTGAAAGAATGGAGGAGGACGCTGATGAAGAAGGATTTGAGGAACTATAGTCCATTATACGCCATTTGATGCTATTGAGAGTTCGAGACTTGGTAGTGGTTTTGACTTGTTGGGAAACTTTGCAAAAGATTTTTATGGAGCAAACTGGTAGACACACAATCGTTCCCATGTTTATGTTTGGAGAGTAGACAACCACCAAATTTGCTAACACTTCTGGTTCAACGTGTCAATTATATCATGTTTTTTCGTGCTAACATGCTGCTTAACTTGCACTTTGACCTGTAAAATGCAATCTTTTAAAATTTTCTTTCTGACAAATGCATATGTTTAGTATAATGTATAATGATTAAATGCCCTTGTTTTTCTTTATCTCTTCCCCTGTCAGCCCTTAGCATGCTACCAGCTAATGGCAGCTGTCTGTGATCGAAGTTGTAATTGAGCATCAGAACTTTGGAAAAATATGCTCGTTAGTATGGGAAGTGCACAAGACATTCACGGAGTAGCCTCCTTTGAAGTTATTTTGGAGGTCACCAAGCTGTGTGATATTATCATGGACATTACCCTACAGCCGGGAGTGGCGGATGTGCATTTTTGGCGGCTCTCAAGCTCTGGCAAGTACTCGGCAAGTTCAGCGTATGAAGCTCAATTCCAGGGGTCAGTGCAGTTTGGCCCATGGGAACGAATTTGGAAAACCTGGGCTCCAGGGAAGTGCCGTTTTTCTTGTGGCTTGCTGCACACAACCGATGTTGGACAGCTGATCGCTTGGCACGGAGAAACCTTCCGCACCCGGAGCGATGCCCCCTGTGTGATCAAGAGGACGAAACCATTCATCATCTCCTTGTCGGCTGTGTCTTTGCAAGGGAGTTTTGGCACATCTTGCTGCGCCAAGTTGGATTCAACACACTATCACCCCAGCCCAGTGACACAAGCTTTGATGAGTGGTGGACCCGGACATCAAACTTAGTGACTGGTGAAACACGTAAGGGGCTCAACTCGCTCATTGTCCTAGGAGCATGGACGCTTTGGAGGCATCGCAATGACTGTGTCTTCAATGGAGCCTCTCCAAGCATCGCCACTGCCTTGACCATGGCCGGTGATGAGAAGTACATGTGGAGTATGGCTGGAGCGAAAGCTCTTACAGCCCTCCCCATCCATGGTGGTGTCGATGGTGGACCTTAAACCATCCTAAGTCGTTCTTAGATTTTTCACAGGCGCGTATGTAAGCTGACTTGAATTTGGGATGTGTTGTAAACTCTTTCTTCTTCTATTAATGAAATGATACGCAGCTCTCCTGCGTGTTCGAGAAAAAAAAAAAAAAAAGTATGGGAAGTGCAACGTATAGCAGTCTACTTAGAGTCGCGTGTAGCTGAATCGGCTCGTATCGTGACCCTGTTTTTCTATTTCTATGGATCTGGTCTCAGGACAAACATGCTGCAAATTACGTCTTCGATACAGTGATGCAAAGTATGGGAAATGAAGAGCAGAGCAGACCTGTTTTGTGGTGTGTGGAAAAGATGCGGAAGCTTTAACATTGGGCGAGCAGAAGGGGCGATACCCTGACCATCTGCACAAAGAAAAGGCGACACGCCAAAAAGAACAAAAGATTCCGTTGCCGGGACTTGAACCCGGGTCTCTCGGGTGAGAGCCGAGTATCCTAACCAGCTAGACTACAACGGATCGTTGCATATGGTTATATTAAACGTTATATACAAGTAGGTCCCCGAAATCTTGATGGTCGTCTGGGCCACATTCCGAATCCGATTCGGTTCGTCGCCCATATCAGTCGATTCCCAGGCGGATTCGAACAGACAGGACCTCCTTCTATAAGTATGCCCCCATGGGAACCTCGCAGCGCCGTAACAAGAAGCCAACAATCGACTCGCAGTCACCAAACGACGCATATATACCGTTCGAGCCTCGCCCAAGATCGACTGGAGCAAATTAAACAGAGCGTTGCACGACCGAGAGGCGAGAGGGACACCATGGCGCGGCTGCATCAGGTCGGGTTCCTCGCAATGGCGTTGGTCGGCGCCAAGAAGACGGCCAAGGTCAATATGGACAAGCAGCAGGCGATGGCAGCAGCGGCGGCGGCTGGCTGCCGAGCAAGAGCAACACAACAACCCGCAAGGAATGCCGCTGGATCAGCTTGCGCCGCCCCCTTCGCTGAGCCTGGCCGTGGGATGATGATTTGCTGACCCACGAACCAGCCATGGAGATGGAGGCACGCATGGCGCAGCAGGCTAACGGTCACAGTCCTCGTCTCCTCGACCGTAACTAGCATTACGAGTAAAAAAGTATGGGTGTTCATTGGTTTGTAGGTACATAAATTTGTACAGGAACCGCTACTAGTGTCACCTCATGGGATGGCAAAGTATATTGAGGACTAATTTGTGTCCTCTCTGTAACTCTGTAATGACGACACGAGCTGTGTGACTTTTTCACATATATACAAATATTGAGGACTTTTCTGATATGGAATGTGAAATTATTCAACGGATTGTGTTCACGTGGTATTTTTGAAACTAAAAAAAAGTGTTAAATTATCACATCTACTGACCTAAAGGGGGTTAGTACTTCCAACAGAAGATTTAGCCCCGCGCTGCTGAAATGGCCTGCACCACATTCCATGAAGCGCCTCGTTATGACGCCAGCCTCACGGAGGACTAACCCATCGTTGCCTCTACGCAAGCCCCGCCGCTAGGGCTGCAGGTTTAACTCCTCTAAAATGAATTAGTAGAATTTTCCACCATCCTAGAAAGCTAGTAGAACAAATGAACTAGAAGTTTGACCCATACCCATTGGGTAGCCACTTGCATCTCTACCCGCACTACTAGAAAACCAACCAAGGCCGACGGTTTTTCAACCCTCGGCCATTAACTTATACCATCGGAAAATATAATCTCCGAGCGTGGACCGTCGGCCATTTACCGTCGCGCACTCGTGATCGGGGATTTCCCCATTTCCCGACGGTACGCTCGGCCATTAGATTACCAAGGGTGAAAGGCCGACAGTGCACTCTTGGGCATTGCCTCCTCAAGCAAACATAGGATACCGTCGGTCATTGAATGCCTTACAGTTAACTACCGTCAGTCACTTGATTCGAATTATGATTTGACATGGCCAAATTATTTAAATATTTACAGTTGAATTTATTATTCTATTCAGTATTTTCATTTATGTTCAGAGGTTTTCTGTAAACATAAAAGTCTTATTAATTGCATTTTCTATCGATAACAATTTACCCAAAGATTAATTATTAGAGAATCGAAGTAAAGACAGAAGATCAATAATCTCTGATATTAATTGCACTGGACATTTACGTTCAACGGGGCCAATGAGAAAAGATGCAATTCCACTCTAATTGTTTCCTAAACTAATCCTGAATACTGTTACATTGACGAAACAAAGAAAATGGCAGTGGTATGCAGTATATGTATATAACCCTGCCACACAAGCACTGTCGCATAGAAGAAAGAAAAGAAATCCAGATCCTTCTAGTGACTCCACTGGATGCGGTCAGAATTCAGAGTAACTCCTCGCAGCTCCAACCATCCTTTTGGAGACAAAAATCTGAATCCATAAACATAGAAAAATAATTAAACATAGTGATTGAAGAGAGAAAGGACTGAAGCGTTCATGCTGTTACGAAGAAAAAAGAAGACTGACACAAGGATGCAGTTACGAGGGGAAAAAAGAAGACTGACACAAGGATGCTGAAGCTGCATCTGCATGATTGCATATGTCTAGATACGTCTGAGAATGCAAAGTACCCTCAAAACCAGTAGATTATAGCATAAGGAAACATAAATCCATGTATATCTACCTTCACGACCTGTCTGAGTCTTTGCTTGTAACATGACCATTTGAGAGCGAATTAATCTGTAACAAGCAGGAAAAACAAGTAAATTAGACACATGACAAGAGATCCGATGGTAACATTAATATAGGAATGATTCACATTTGATAACACCTTTCCAGTTGTGACACCCCGTGTCACTGGTACAGCAAATACCCAACTGAACCAAGTAAAAATCAAATCATGTTCAAATTCGAAATCCTTTGCTCAAATAAATGTCAAAACAATGCTTGTGAAGAAAGTTGCAAATTCCTATAACAACTTGCCCAAAAAATAATTTCTGCACCAAGAACTTCAGAAATGAGAATTTTGGAGAATTTTCCAGGATTTTTTTTTTAAATTCTGGAAGTGCCTCTAAAAATTCAAAGAAATTTATGTAAATCCTGCTGTTCCTCGAATTTTAATTCGAATTATGTTGCTCAAACCTACCTGGACCCAAAAGAGAAGTTGGAGCCGGATATTTATCCTATGTTCCTAGATTTTATCATAATTTTTGGATGTCTGGAATGTCCCCTTTTAATTCGACAAATCTGACAGCAGGAAAAATCAAATTTCTCCAATTTGGGTCAGATTTGATCCTTGTGAAGTAACTCCAAGTTTTTCGATACAACTGACCCCATCTAAAAACTCCTGAGCCAACTAGAGATCAATTAGTGATTTGTCAAATTGTTTCAGGATTTATGGACACTGTTTAGGTATTTTAATAAATGCCCAAACTTGCAAAAGTGTCCAACTTTGACCAGCTGCAGTTTGAATTCTGTTCAAAATCCAGATGTGCATGTTATACCACTGTGTTCTCCATATCTTGACCTACCAGACTGCCAAGTTTCAAGAATTTTTGTGCACGTTTACTATTTTAATTAGTGTGCACAAGTCCTGGAAAAATGTTGACCGGGAAATTCAGGAAAAGGAAAAATCATCGCGGACCCCAGCTGTCATTCTCCTGTCTCTCTCTGCTAGTCTCTTTGCTCTGGTTGGGCATGGCGTGCGGCGTCTTCTGTGACCGCCGAGCAGCAACGTCCTTTTTAGCTCCTCATCTCTCTGTCTCCCCCGGTCGGAAAGAGCAGCTCCACTCCACTCCCTTCTCCTTTCCTCCTCAAACCGAGCCACCCCGGTCGCCATTGCCGCTCGAGAGCTCGACCTCGTCGTCCTGCCGCACCTACGTGCCGCCGCGCGAGACGTGGCACAAGGAGCTGCGCAAGGATGACTTGAAGCTCGTTCCGGTGCTCTCCTTCTTCCTCCGCTGGCCCAGCCAAGGAATCGACGAGTTTGCCACCATGGCCGGCGGTTGAGTCCCTTCGACCTCGTCGCCGATTCCCCCTCGCCAGGTGAGCCTCTAGTCGATTACTCGCGCCAGAAAGTGCGCAACCCACCCGTGCACCTCCCTCATCCCATCTTATTCCTCACCCAGATCGCCGGTTTTCATCTTTTCCCCACTGTCTGCTGCAAGAACGCGACCACCTTCACGGCGAACTCCTACTTCCACTTCTCTCCGTCGACGACAAGATCAACGCCGCCCTTCTACCGACCAAGGTGAAGCTCCCAGTAATTTTTCCTAGATTTTTCATGCTTCCTACGGCACGGGCGGCCTCGCCGAACGTTGCTAGCCCGCCATGCTCGTCACCGGCCATCCTCCGTCCGTTTCCGTCGAGTCCAACACCAACAAATGGGTGCGAAATGAGCTGTGCTACACGCCGGTATTTGTTTCGTGATTTTTCATGGCCGTTTCATCGTTTTCCGGCAAGCCGCCGTCGCTCCGGGGAGCTCCTCCGGCCATGGCTGCGCTCCAGCCCAAGCTGGTGCTGGAGACACCCCGATCCCGTGCGTCGTCAACTCTGTGGTCTCCTGTGTGGCTCAAATCCGATTGGCCAGCGATCTTCTTAATTTCAGAAAAATACTTGGAATTTGTACAATTCGTAATAAATCGTATACACTCAGAAAAATGCGAATCCAATTTTGTTGGTTTCCTTGTAGCGTGATCTATCCAACAAAATTATCAAATCACATAACGCTTCGTTTGGATGTAGATATTGGATGCCTTGGCATTGAATTGAGCTCAATACCAATTCAGCCTAGGCATTGAAATGAGCTCAATGCCAAAGCCATAGTTTGGATGTAGATGGAATTGCAAGATAGAATTTAACTCAAGGGCAAATACCAATTCATGTTTGGGTGAACATGACCTTTGAATTAAGAATTCACAAATTGCTCCACATCCGCAGACACTGCAGGTCGTTGAGGATTGTTAATGGCCGCAGGCCGCCGCCTCCATTGGCCCCAAGGCAAGCTCCATGCATGGTTGCTGCTGGCCGTCTCCATAGCCCCCAAGACGGCATGCCTTGACGAACGATGCAGATGCGGTGCCACCGCGGGATCTCATCCATCGGCCGCCGGAGTTGAGGAAGAAGTGGTTGGAGGAGGGATCTCGGCCACCAGACTTGAGGAAGAAGAGGATGGAGGAGGTCGCTGCTCGCCGGAGAGGAGACAGTCGTGCCAAGCCGCAGGTGGAGGCGAGTGAGGGCAGCCGCGCGCACGCCCGGCGCGCCGTCGGCGGCGACGTCTGCCCACGATGTTGAGGTCGCCGCTCGGCGGAGTTGAGGGCTAGGGAAGGAGGAGGCCGCTGGACGGGAGGAAGAGGAGGAGGGACGCCGGAAGGGAGGAAGAGGAGAGGGACGCCGGAAGGGAGGAGGATCTCGGGGGTCGGCGGCGCTGCCAGCTGGTGTCTCGAGAGGGAGGGACGCCGGCGTGGTGGAGTCGCGGGAGGGAGACGAGACGATGCCGATGAATACGGAGTGGAAGGGGTCAGAATTGAGGGAGGGGGTGCGGCTGAAGACCCAATACCTCTTGGTATTGGAGGAGATTTCCAATTCTAATGCCAAAAACATCCAAACAACGGCATTGAGGGCACCCAATGCCAATTCCGAATTCCACACTCCAATATCTACATCCAAACGGTACCTAAAACACTTCTTCTTTTTTCTGTAAAAATACTTATGTGTTAATCCTTGTTTAATTTATAATAAATTCTCTATTGCTGCTTAAATCTTGAACCCTTGCATGCTTGTACAGTACCTAATAACACACTTACAGAGCATTTTTCCACTGTCAATTCTTGCTTAATTATTTTCTTATGATTTAAATCGTGTTATGTCTTGGATAAATTATTATAAATAAATTCACAATTCAATAAATCACCAAACTTCACAGTAATTCACTTTGGGTCATTCCAGATCCAAGAAAAATGCCTCTGCACCTAAGTTAATTTTTAAAATTATGCTGATCCAAATTACTTCCTTAAGTTAATCTAATTAAGCAACTTTAACATTTACTTTTTAATGAAGGAAATACTTCAGACGAAAGTAAATTAAATAAAGTTAACCACTCACAGCAGAACCCCCGCCCTTTAAATTAATGAAACTCACTCTTCTTAATATAACGTAAATGACTGTCCTGGCAAGTAAATAAATCTTACTGTATCATATCATTTCATCTGACATGCATTATTTCCTTGTCATGGCATATAGTGACCGAGGAGACTCCGAAGCCCCTAGACTTCCAGCTGCTGGAGCAGGCTCAGAAGGAGCCACTGACATCACTGCTGATTGTACTTGTGCTAGTATCATACCTGAGCCAGGCAAGCCCCGGTGCATTCTGTCCTATGATTTCGGTTTTATTTTCTCACTATGGTTGAGGTTTAGATTGTTTGTGCATTAAGTTTATAGGAGTCGATTTGAAACCCTAGAACTGCATTAGGTTTAACCTTCCTTATTATCCTTGATGATCCCTGTTTAGTAGTACTTTGGTCTTAAGTTGATCGGTAGCACTGCTATGCTTATTGCTAGGGATCGGTAGAAGTCGAGTGGTAGGTCCCACTCGCATGGTAGGATTGTACTAGAAGAATTGTAGGTATGTTGTAGACCGGACGGGGGATGATGGATAGGTTGTGCAGCAAGGCATTGGAGGTCTTGTGTGCTGTAGCCATGTCTGGTCGATTAAGGACCGTTCGTTGTTGGCCCCGCTGAGCAAGTTTTGAACGTACTGATTCACATACTGGTGTTTATAGGCCCAGTAAACTGAGTAGCTTAGCAATCGTGGGGACGAACCTTACCCTGCTGCTACGGGGGAATGGGACAACCCGCGGACAACGGCGGGGCCGGGTGTCGCGTGGGGGTGGTCCTCATATTTCGCCGGGAGCAGCAGCTAGAATTCGGCCTTGCGGGGGCTTTGTGAAAGGTTGCCATATGTGGCCTGCTCGCGGGCGCATATGTCGTGTGGTAAGGTTTCTCCTGCAGGATGTACATCGATGCCGCCGCTCTCAGAAATGAGCACCCCGCTTGTTCACTGCGTCACATCGTAGTGTGATTATGGATAATGATGATGATGATGCTAGATTATTACTGTTATCTTTATACCTTATGGTATACTGTTATTATTTGATGTATTGTTACTTTATACCGTTTTAGAGGTAAGTGCACTGTTTTATTGGTTAAGTACTTAATTGGAAATAAAACTTGAAAGTAAGGACCAAATAATTAGTGCGCTTTTATGCAAGTGAGTCAGCCTACCCTTGTAGCCTTTGCATACTAGGAGTCGGCTGTAGTTGGCCATGTTGACGGGTAAGTCTTGCTGAGTATTAGTTACTCAGGGGATGGCTCTTTATGTTTTTGTGCAGGTATCGTTTTTGCTTCCGCTGTCGCTTCGCTTTGGTGCGGTGATCGTCTTCAGGTCCACATCGTCGGGCTTCGATGTGCGGCCTTTGTATCGTCGAGAGTTGTAGTTGTTTTAGGTATCTTCAGACTTCCGCTGCTACTCATGTGTTTTAAATCATTTGAGACTTGTAATAACTTAAATATGAAAAATTTGTGCTTATTTATGTGATGTACTGTTGTGTCCGTTCACCGGCACTTCCGACTCGATCCTGCGAAAAGCGGTGACGCTACACCTTTCCAGTGATGTACAACACTAATCAGATCTGACAGATAAAAAAAGAAAAACAAGAAGAGGGAATTAGATTAGATAAACATCAGTAAAGCCTGGTTGGACTGATCATGTGGAGACAAAAAAAAAATGCTCCAACGCGACGGTTACCAGCCCTGCAGAGGATGGCGATGCAGATTGGGACGCCGGCAAGTTACTTGCAGTTGCAGCAGAGGAAGCAGCTTCGTTGAGGTCTCGTTGTACATGGCCGCGGTGTGGATCGACGATGGGCAGGTTCCGGCGTACTTGGCCGCAGGTCCGGCGGCGGGCAGATAAAAGATTTCTGATTTGTTTTGGCTTTGACGGCCAGGGTTTCGGGAAGGCCTTGCTTTTATGTAGTAGACTGAATCGCTAGATGTAGGCCTCCAAATCTAACGGTTCAAGGCAGCCACATCGTGGGGGGTTGTAGATGAGTTGCCGAGCGGTATTCATTGAACACTCGGTCACTTCTCGACATAGCCGACGGTGGCAAGAAAACCATCAGCCATCCACAAAAACCCTCGCCCATTCCATATAATAGCCGAGCGTGGCTGATTGTACAGTCGGTGACTACAAAACCATCGGCCTAAGGCTATAGTTCCCGACGGGTGGTCGGTGACTCGCTAAGACACTAGGCGAATCTTAGGATTCTAGTAGTGCCGACGCACTCCATGATCCGTGGAGGCGCCCCTCCCCTACTCTGCTGATCGGCCATTCCCATTTGGCATGTACAACCGCTTGCCGGCGAGACTCAGCATGGCTTTGCAACACGCTGAAGCACATCAACGCCAGCCAAGGGTGGCCACGAACGCGTGCTTCGGTTGGAAGAACGGCAACTATGTTGTGGCGCAGACATCGACGACGAAAGACCTAGTCTTTCTCATTGATGTAGATTCTGCTGGTAATTGTTGGAAAATTTTGATATGTAGGGACCAAGTACTGATTCTAAATAATATACGCTCCCTATTGAAAAGAAATTTCAGTTATTAGAGTGCACATACAGTGCATGGTGAAATGCTTGTCAGGCTTTTTTCATGTTGTAGGACATGCTTGCTAATATGTTGAATTCAACTCTAGGGGATTTTGTCTACAAGAAAATGAAATTGTGGTTTTGTTTCGCAGACATCGCAAAACTCTATTTTGTCTCATGGATACTATGAAATTGTGATATTGTCCACAACACACTATAGCAGAAAAATGAATTATTTTGAAGTTTTTTTTTATCCCAATGTAGAGAATGCAACACAGCTTGAAATTTGGCACAGCGATACAATGTTGTATACCCTATGCATGTTATATTTTATAACTTTTTATCTGATTGTTTGCATAGTTTGGTTCTAAAATATATATTGTGTTTGGTAGAAAAGTTATGAAATCAATCAAAATAAAAGGCATAAAAATTTCATGAGTAGGGAATATAACGTTGTATCTTTTTGCTAAATTTCAAGTTGTAATGCATTTATGCATTGAGATGAAAAATGTCAAAGTAGTCTATTTTTCTGCTATACTTGAATTAAAACGCTCAGTAGTGAACCGCAGAATGTCCTATATTTCTTCTCAACGATATATCCAAATTATCACGCAGAATCAGTTTTGATGTCACTGATACTATATTTCTCATTTATAGGTTCTTGTAATATTAGAACATAAACATATGTTGACATTCTGGGAGTAGATGTGTGAAACCAGAGGATCCTACTGTAATTGGAAATAAACATTGAGAACTGACCTCCTGTTTGTGATCACGGTTTATGTCTTTGAAAGTATGATCTAGTGGGCGGCGTAATTCTGATGTATTTGTGGTTGAGTGAATCATTATTCTTTTTTCAGTCACTGTGGCTTCGGCATCCACTGTGGCTTCGGCATCCTAATGTACTGCTATGATAAAGCTTACGGTAATGAAAGAAGCGAGGGGGCACACATGACTGAACTTTAACAAGCAGAAGGGATGCAAGCAAGGAGGGAGGGAAAAGAGAGGCGACCTTTAATAATCCTGCGAAAGAAGACGTCCCACTAATCGCCGCCGTCCGGCAGCGGCGGCAATGACAGCCCTGGAGACGGTGCTGG
Organism: Eragrostis nindensis; assembly: GCA_012490785.1. Taxonomy (NCBI): domain Eukaryota; kingdom Viridiplantae; phylum Streptophyta; class Magnoliopsida; order Poales; family Poaceae; genus Eragrostis; species Eragrostis nindensis. The sequence goes on along the minus strand of JAAXCT010000077.1, from coordinate 869,012 downwards.
CGTGGCCTTCTCCGCCCGCTTCCTCTTCTTGCCGCCCCTCAAAGGCACCATGGGGGTCGAGGAGATCAAGGAAAGTTCCCCGAGGACTCGAAGACCGGAGGTGCTGAGATGGTCTGCCCCGAAAAATAAAGTATTTTGAGGACGGGTTTATTTCGTGTTATGAAGCGCTAATCAGCAAAGCATGCAGAGAACCCTGCTCTGTCTTAGGATCCTAAGACTATCTTAAGGCTATCTCTAACGGTCCATGAGACCTAAAACCCAAATTCGATGTCGATAGCGTCAATATACAAGACCAAAAAACTTCAATCTCCAAAGAAAGACCCAAAAACATTGTACCTCTTGTTCCTCGGTGCCTTCCTCCTCTCGCGATGAGCTCTGCCACCACCCGCCGTCGCGCCCCAGCCCTGCTTCGCTGTCGCGCCCCGGCACCACCCCGCCACGGCGCACCCCGGCCCTCGCCCTCTCTCCGGCCCCCGCTCCGCCTCAGCAAGGAGGAGAAGGGGAGCACCGGGGTGGGGGCAGATCCGGCCACGCGGCAAGGAAGAGGAGGGGGAGATCCAGCCGGCGGCGAGTAAGAGGAGGGGGAGATCCGGCTGGCAGCGAGGAAGAAGAGGGGGAGATCCAGCCGGCACGAGGAAGAGGAGGGGAGATGCGGCGGCAGGAGGCCGGCGGCAAGAAAGAGGAGGAGGGAGAGATGCGGCGGTGGCGGCGGGAGACTGGTGGCAAGGAAGAGGATGGGGAGATGCGGCGGCAGCGGCGAGTCGCGGGAGGAGGAGGAGGGAGGAGGGGAACGGGAATGGCAACGACATGGTGGGTTGCGCTGTATTTGTGGGTCGCGTGGTGGGTGACTCCGAAAATGGGTATCCCGTTTGAGTCATCGGCTGGAGACCTGATTTTACACTTTTAGGACCCAGTTTGGGTATGAGTCTCCAAACAGACTTCGGTTGGAGATAGCCTAATAAAAGAAAGTATCAAAAATCCTAAATAGGTCTTTGTGAGATGGAAGAAAAGAGACCCAGAAATTTCAATCTCCAACGAAAGTGAGTACCTAAAATCCTAAATCACCTTTCTCCGCCTCGCGCCGATGCCGCCTCCTACCCCGCCCCGCGCCGCCGCCTCCTGCGCTGCCCAGTGCTGCACGCCCCGCCTCGTGCTGCCACCTCCCGCACCGTCTGTGCCAGCGTTTGGGTCATGGGCTCGAGTGCTCTATTTGTGGGTCGCCGACTGCATGAATCCTAAAATAAGTGTCCTCTTTAGCTCACTAGTTAGAGGCATGTTTTTTATGTTTTAAATCTAGTTTGGGTGTGAGTCATCAAATGGTATTTGGTTGGAGTTTGCCTAATAAGCTGTGTGTGTTGAAACATGGGGCTTGCTGACTGGGTGAGTGCGTGGAACACTTTTAGCCAAATTACAATGAATTAAAATAGCTCACGTAAGATTTTTAGAAGTACCCCTTTTGGTTTATTTGGAGAGACGCAACTGATACAAAACCATCGTCATGCAAATGCAGCTAGACGGGAACTTGAGATTGATTTTTAACAATGAACAACATGGTAAAGCTATTTTTTCGAACTATATGTTTTTGAGCTCGCTTGGGACCTTGTATAGGTGATACCCTAGTTGGAGTGGATCTAGCAGTTATGTCACAACAATAATCGTCTAAGGCCCTGTTTGGATCCTCTAGCCAGATAAAATTAGCCAACTAAACATTTAGCCAGCTAATGTTTAAGATGTATCTGTTTGTATTCCTAACTAATGTCTCTGGTTTTTGGACTTGTCTTACTTTTTTTTTTATATATTTCTTGCCTTTTTTATATGTTTATAGTCAAGTTCATGAAGGTTGGTAGGAGGTGGGGCTGGCTAAAAGTTTAGTCAATTTTAGTCCTCATGCATGTTTGGATCCAAACTGACTAAAATTAGTCAACTAAAAATTTAGAAGGCGGATTCAAATAAGGCATAAGTTGTTTGACATGAGGACAGGCCCGAATTGGACCGGACTAAGATAGGACATTTTTTTCCTCCTGCGGAGGCCCATGGGAGCCCCTACAAGATAAAAGTTTGTGGCTCATACTTAACATTCAACATATTTTCTTGCGAATGTAACATTCAACATTTAATATCAACTAGCAGGAAACCCAGGCGTTGCCCCGGGCTGCAAAATTTGACGTAAAATTTTGTTTTAAAAAACAGGCAAGCGTAGATAGTTCTGAGTATGATGACACAGATGTATGGCTGTTTACTGAAATGGAAGTGTTGATAATACTGAGTTGGCACGCAAATGAATCTTCAATAGGATGGAGCTTGAAATCAGAAAAATGGCAGATAATCTATTGACACGGAAGGGTTGCAATGGTCATGACCTAGATTATTCACAGGCAAATTTTGAGCATTAGTTCAAAATCAATGTATAATTGTGATGGGCAGAACAAAACTCAATCCAACCATCTTGACATCATAGCACCGAAGCGGAATGAAATCCTCTGCCGTGGCTATTGTAACGGCACGGCATAGCACGGCATGCCGTTTCACCGAGGATATGCGTTGGACTCTCTCTCACATTGTTAATAGCCCAAAGGCCGTTAATTAGGCCCATAAAAATGGTAATCTGGAGATAAGCTCCCAGCTTTGTTGCAACAGGAATAAGCTCTGTCAATGGCGTCATGGAGAGATACGGAAACACAGATTAGAGCTTGCCGACTTGTCCATGGCCACAACATAATCTCTCATAACACTCTCCCGCTGCTTGCACTGCTCCTCTCCTCGTCGTTGGTGCTCATCGGCAGCTGTTGATTTGCGCTTTCCTTTTGGGCGCGTCCACCATATGGTGCCCACACGGATGGTGCCTGCTTCTACCGAATTGAAGGAAGCAATCAAGGGGAAACTAACCGGAGTGAGTTTTAGAGACCTAAACGCAGCTACCGGAGGCAAGATTCATAGGTTTAGGAGTTCAATCGATTGTTGTTTCCTAGAGTGGTGAGAGAGGGCTCTGTGGAGAAGATGAGTTCGACGCTGGGAGGAAGATGGTGCTTCCTATTGGGTCCACCCTGGGCCATAGAAGGCCTGCAAAATTGGGCACTACGGCCTGCAATTCTGTAGGAACAAATCCTACATCGTTAAAGCTGAAAAGAGGGGGTCAGATGAAGGACGGCACAGCCGTGCCGTTAGACTAACAACAGCAGAGGATTTCGTTCCAACCATCTTGACATCATAGCACAGAAGCATGAGTTATTTAGGCAGCTGTACAGGCCAGGCTGACACATGAATATTCAGTGGAAAAACTGAATGCTTTATGTAACATTTTTGGCTATGGCAATACCTGCAATAAAACAGGCATTGAAAATATAGAGAGAGAAACTGGAAAACGGAAACCTGTTGCGGCTTAAGGTTCAGATCAAAGAAGTCCATGTCTTCCATCATAGGCACATGACTAAATGCCAACTTTCACTGCAATGAAATCAAATATGCATAATGCAGCTTAAATGCCAAGTAATAAATTGTTAAAAGAAGACACTTCATTATATTTGCTATAATTGCTACACCATCGGAGTCATCTCTCAGAACATGTTCTAGTTCATTATCTCTATCTGATTCAATCGAAAATACAGAGCACAGCTGGATCTCGAATACTGGCATCAAGGAGCGCTGCAAGACGTCGCCCCAGTCCACACGCATCATCTGCTTCGGTGAGGCGTGCCTCCTTACTACTGTCAATATCCTGCAAGGAATGAAAGGGATACTGAACAGCTCGACACAGCAAGCAATAATCAAAAGGAGAAAGACTGAGAGCCTCAGCACTGAGCGACCAATGTAAGATCGTTAAATTAAGCAGTCAGAGAGGTGTGCATCCGGAGGACGGAGCAGGTCGCCCTGGGGAGTACCAATCGCAGGTCAAGCGGTGGTGGCGGCAACGCAGGAATGTAGACTGCAGAGGTACGGCCAGTGCCATGGCAGCGGCGAAGGAGGTCGATGAGGCCTGGTGGCGGAGGCCAGTGGCGGGGCCGTAGAGGAGGGCGCGCGGCGGAGGCGGAGCGACCGCGGGGGGTGGCCTACGTCCGAGCGCGCGCTCGGGACCGCGCCTGCGACGCGGTGGCGCGGGATGCGCTCCCGCCACTCGCAGGCCGCGGAGGGCCGCCTACCGCGCCCACGAGGCGCACCAGCGGGAGACGATCGAACGGGCGGTGCCCGTGCGACCGGGATACGCTTCCCGCCACCCGCTGCCGCGGCTGCGCGCGCTGCTGCTGCCGTCTCAGTGCAGCGGAGCGCCTCGAAAAGGGCAGCAAAAGGAGGGAGTTTCGGGTAAGCCGGCGCACCATCGGAGGGTGGGGGACGGCAGAATCGAGCACGGGGAGGTGCCGAGTCAAGGGAGGAGGGGAGCTCCAGTCTTCGGTACTTCGGGAAGTTTCCCTTTTTTTTTTTGTCCTTCACATAAATAATAGTACGCTCTTCCATTCGTTCACATCAGAGTTCTCTTCCGTAGCATATCTGTCTGGGATGGTGATCTTAGATGGTGGAATTTTCGGCTCTTTCAAGGTTTTTTGTCTCCCATCAATCACTACAAGAAAAAGCCCTTCCAAGCACGCTTCTATTGATGCGCTTTTATAAACGTCAATACACCAGCACTTAAAGACGCTATTTGTCACGGTATTGAGATCGTGTCAATTTAACACGTTATTAGATACGCTTTGAACGTCAATAGCAAAATAAACATATTTTTGACATGATTTTGATGTCAATAGCCCTCTAAAGATGCTTCTTGACACGCATTGAGAAATTATACGATACTTGACGCGCTTTCATTCTATTAGTATCTCACGTAAACACGCTTATGACACGATATTGAAAACGCATAAAAATGATATGATATTAGCAACGCTTTGAACGTATGTAATCTCATCTAAAGACGCTTCTTGACACGCTATTTAGAATGCTAGAGACGTCAAACCATTTAGATAGCATGAGTTAAAAGAAATACATATTTTACTCTAGTCATAGTTGCACATGAGATGAGTTGGTTAAGTGAGTTTGATACAAATGAAGAGGTCATGGGTTCAAGTCCTGCGAATTGCACGAATAATACTTCCCATTAGCATAAGGAATAAAATATGTTTTTTGTGTAATGTTCTAAATAGCAACGTTTTAAAACGTTGTTAAATTAATAGATACGTGATATCAATGTAACTACAAAAGCGTGTATAAGTCTATAGATACGTATCTAGCGTAGCTATGAATCGTGTTATATCTGCTAGATATGCTTTTAAAATGCATCTCTACAGGCATATGACACGGCACGTGCGGAGACGCCCCTAACACGCTTTCTGAAAACGCATCTATTTTCCAATAGAGATGAAATAAACGTATCTAACATATAAATAAAGCGTATCTATAAGGGCGTTTTTCTTGTAGTGAATGGAGTTGGCTTTGATTGGGATGCTCTTGTAATCTGGGGATGTAATTTGCTTCAATATTAATGAAATTCTCCTTTTCGCAAAAAAAAAATATTATGAGTTGGAGGTGATATCCACCTCGTTTTGCTAGCGGGGGACTGCATATATATACGCTAAGAAATAATGCGGACATCCGTTTGTTCGAGAATAATTAAGTAACTACTGCTCAAAAGAAATATATGAACAAATGGCAAATTGTAGATCATATCATATACTGTGCATACAGCTAGTTCCCCTAAATAAAGTATTGTGAACCATGCGTGCTTGGAATTTGTTGGACATAACAGTACGCTCTTCCACGCGCTTTCCTGCCTCCTTGCCCTGGCGCTGGCCAGCGACCCAACTCTTCCTTCATTCAGATGCTAATTTGCAACAAGTCTGTTTCCTTTTAGCCGATTTCTCACTGCCCTGGACAAAGGACAGGAAGCTACAAGGGAAGGCGCTTGGGAGCCACATCTAGGTACGAGCTCATAGCCTCATCATATTTACTTGAAGCAATTTCAATTTCCTGCTGAAAAGAGAAAGCATAGTATATACAGGTGCAAGTCATTGATTTGTTGTGTCTTTGATTCCACGTGCCAATATTTAATCCTCTTAATTTCTTTACATTTTTAAAAAATTCCAAATTCCTGTGAAAAAAGAGGAAGCAACAAGTGCTGTTCCTGCGGTAGACAGTCAGATTCAGTTATGAATTAATAGCCCCACCGATATTTTGCTTAAAAAAAAAATGTTGCGATCACACACCCATCTTTGTAAAAATGTATTGTATCGCGGGTCCCTGATTTAATTTTACCCTTTTTTGTTCAGATTTTATCCTGTGTGTTTTTCCTTTGTTTATATGAGCATTGAACAATATATATATTGTAGTCTGTCAGTGTGGTCTCCCCCCACACCCCCCCCCCCTCTTTTTTTTTAACTTTTCATTTCCCCTTTCTTGATCATCTCAGTTTCCATTGCTGTTTCTGTAACATCCAGGCAATGTCTCTATGTCATGGAACATCGTTGCTTAATCATCGTCGAAAACGAAGACAGCCTACGTCTGTATGCTTAGGTATAAACATGCTGTCACAGATAATGGTTATGTGTGTTCTTGCAGATAGCTGTGATTCTTGGTTCATGTTGACATCTGACCTTTAACAATACTTTTGTATTTCCTTCCTCTCTTTTCAGAGGCTCCCTCTACAGGTGATTCTGTATCCAGTGCAGGTCACTCAAGGTATATGGAGAACTTCCCAACAAATTTTGATTCCGAGTCTAGCCGATCTGTACGACGACGTCTATGTGCTCGCCCTGCTGGTATGGCTGCCTTGCCTCCATCTGTGGCTTCCATTCTGCTTCTCTGATTTCCATTGTCCTTCCTAGAGGCATCGGAAATGACCTAGATGCCCTTCCATTTTATTATCTCCACTACACGTCTGTTGATATTGTCATTTCGCTTATATCAGATTTGGTGAACCCACATGATGAGGTCAGTACTCAGTGCCGTATCAAACGTAAAGCAAAATTACCATCCCAACGATTGGACATGTTGACACCCTTAACAAGTGATGGAGGTATGCATTCGTTACCTTTTGCCCATGTAACATAGATCAATCTAGACTGGCCAAATCGTATTCTGAGCGGAGGTTTGTTAGAATAGTTCAGATTTGTGGTATCATGCAAATGGTTACTTGATTAGTAGCTCTGATTGCCAGGCCACACACAACTTGCACAACAGTTCTTTGTTTCACTCCTCGCAAAAAAAAAAAAGTTCTTTGTTTCACCCTTTTTTTTTTTTGCAGGCCCTCCGACCTGTGACGATGTGCTGGATGGAGCATCAGATTCTGCCAGTGACTTCCCTACGGGGTTTGCCTTCAAATCTAGCCGTGCTATACGAAGGCGCTTGGCTACTCACACTTCTGGTATGATTGATGTGTTCAATCTTCCTTCTACTCTTCCATACTGCCGTCGCTCCATTGTGGCTCATGTTGTCATCTTATTCTTAATAGAACTGCCTCAACAACCTGATACACCGAATTGGCATTAAAACTTGATTGAAATACGATTATAAGCTTGTGAAGCATCTACGTAATCTTAGTTTAGTTTCAGTCATATTCCATTTAATGACCGTTTTAGGTCGTCCATGTAGTTAATTAGGTTTCAGTCATATTCCAGCAAAGGCTTCCATATCATGGAAGGATACTGCGAAGTTTGACACTATTACCACCAATGAGGTTTGTTTGCTCATGTTTTCAAGATACAAATCGGAGAAGTACTTTGGAAGGTCATATAAAGAAAGAGTGCCACATGCATGCATTTACCTGACGTGGATGTAGTGGTAAGCTCTAAGTCCAACTGTGTGAAAAAAGAGGTACATGGTTTTGCAAGGAATTTTTAGGATGACCATAATAATCCTCTTATAAAGTTAGAGCATGAGTTTTTACCTAGATACCACTATGTGCTAAATGATCTTCAAAAATTGAAGGCAGTTTAGCTGGGATTAGGAGACCTTCATATTTGTAAATTGATGGTACCGATGACGCTGGATTTTACTACAAGACTTGTACATATTTTATTGTGAGGAAAGAGAAGGAAAGAGAGTTGAAGGCATGGATGCGGGATATGTTTCGAATTATTAGCGATTGAAGAAATATCAATATTTAGAGGATTTCTTCCTGAATACAATATATAAACAAAGATAGACTCCTGCGGGACCTACTGTGATCCGTCTCACATTCGTGCAACATAATTGTGGTGCCGCTGGAGACATTTTTGATATCATGTACATTGTAAACAAATACAATCTTCCTTTTGCCCCTTTTATAGGGTTACCACTAGCATAGTGTAATAGTACTTGGGTTTGGTCATTTAGGATGAGAGCATTGCATCTTACGCGTGGCTGCTTACATCTTTTATATAGTTGAGGCGATGAACCTAAACCTAATAACAGATAGGATACTGCAATGGCAAAAAAATCTCATACAATTATGTCGAGGGCAGAACATCAGCTGTGTAGTTGGCATATAGAACAAACAATGATTATACACCTCCACGGTGATAAGCTTATAGAGTTTAGAAAGTTTGTCTACCGTGGCCTAGAGATTGATGAGTTTGAGAGGCATCGGGCACATTTTTCTTGAGACTCATGAGATCAGACAAATATCTATTGACTAGTAGATACCCCGCGCGTTACCGCGGTGTTATAATAGAAACGCACAAAAGGTAAATTCTTTAATTGTACCTATTCGGGTAATTCGAAAAAAACACATGGAAGCCAAACTTTTATATTCGTTTGTATAAGATAACTTTATAATAATATGTAAGTAAGCATAGTGCTGTCAAGAACAACATTAATTAAGCTACTACCGTTCAAGGGGAAGTGTGGATAACTTTTAACTTCCAAAAAAGGACATATATACAAATGTATGAAAAATAATATATTATATATCAATCTAAGCAAGAATCTGTGGGTTGGTTTGAAGAGTGTATTGAATTTTGTGAACCTGGAAACACACAGCTGTTTCATGACGATAATAGACTGGTTACTCTAATCGAAGGATCTATTATACGGTATGGTAACGTTTTTTTCAGACTGCCCAAATAATGTAAAATTCACAAGAATTTCTTAGTATTTTACACCCCTATTCTCAGCAGAAATGAATAATTGTAAACCTGGTGCCCGTGCCCCTTACCAAACTGTTAACCCTAATCATAAGGTCTACCAATCCAAAATGGGGAGTACACATCAGGCTAAATATGCAATATCATATTGTTGTCCTCTATGTGTATGATACAAATTAGAGATAAGCAAAGCTGACTGTCACAACAGACATGTTAGGAAAATAATCAACCCAGAACCATGGTAGTACATGCCTAGATCCCTTACCTATTTATTAAGGAAGCACATTCCAAAGACACAGACACCATAACTGAATCCTAGCAGGAGGCAGATGAACTGTTAGAAAAAATCACTATGGGATAGGTCAGTAAAATATTCAAAGTTTGCTTCATCTAATTAATATTAGCATTTCTCTGCATTTGTCTTTCTAAAAATTAATGGTTTGTGAGCATTCTAAAACATTAAACTGTTGCAGTGTCTGTACTTTCAGCTGACTTCGTTTACAGAAGTGGTTTCATGCTGTAGCAGTTTCAGTGGGTTCAGTTGTTATCATACGGAATCAGTACTGAGCCTAAGCATCTTACTTCACTAACTGTGAGTCTGAGATCTATACAGGTTTCTTCTGATATACAGAGAACCGAATGTATTTTATGGCAATTTTAAACATTCAATCAGAAGGGCATGCATATGTTTAGCAAACATAAGCCAGTTGTTGACTGATTCTAGTAATTAGCATGTTTACATGATTAGTGGTATATAAACTTAAGGCCGAAAAAAAAACATGTAGTGAAGCAGATGTGTCAGCAGGGAGAATAACTGCATCTATCTATGGATGACCAAAAATACATTTTATTTGAAACTAATCAATAAAAAATTCAGTTAGTTGCAGGCTCAGTGGAACTTCAAGCAGATATAAACTAAGAGAACAAAGGAGGTAAATTGAAAGATTTGCTGAATCATCCTATTAACACTATACTTGAGGTCTCACCAGTTGTTGAATTGCATGTAAAACACATTGGGCACAGCATCATAGAAGCAAGCTTGAAATCGAAACAACATGCAGCTGCAAGCTAGATGGTCCAAATTCATGATTAACTACGGTTTCATTTCACATTCGATTAACAGCTCAAGAAGACAGAAAAATCATTCATGATTTATTGCCAGAGTTGCAAAGATGAAATAAACTAAGCTAGAAGCACTGCATTCCTCTGAAATTGCAGGATAACTTCTGTTTGGATGCTTGAAGCCATCAGTGGCCGTGCCTGCCCTCAGAATATGGGGGAGAAACTAAGAAAATCATTGAATTACTGGCACTGTAAATAGCCCAAAATCCAAAATATCTTTGGAACAATGCTAGAATTTCGGCAGAGAGACGCTTAAACAAAATAGACCTGATGCCCTGCAGTTGAAGCATGAGCTCATAGTTCTTTTCTTATTCTCCCTTGAAGATGGTTGGCGTAGGCCATTTACTTTCTGGAGTAGTGCTTGTCGACAAAGCTCAGCACACGCCATTGCTGGGGCTGGCCGTCGTCCGTCGAGCCACGCAGCTGCAGTCCGTGCACCAAGCCGGCAATTGAGTAGTGCCGCCGCCCTCTGTGCGCAGGGCTGGCCATCGAGCCGCGCTGCGGCAGTGCGCGCGTCGGGCTGACTGCTAGCAACGCCGCCGCCATCCGTGCGCCAAGCCGGCAGTCGAACTCCGTCTCCCTCGCAGCCGCCGCCGTTGACGCTGTCCATGCGCCCAGTTGGCCGTCGAGCAACGCCCACTCCGTCCGTGCGTCGGGCCGATGGTCGAGCTGTGGGGATACGTGTATTGTGGCTGAAAGGAGGACAAATTCTGCTAGGCCGAGGAAGACAGAGAGCTGGGGATTGGGTCCTGCTCGACCTTTCCCGAATAACAGGCAAAGTTGGAACTGTAGAAACTACAGGAGATCGCCAACGTGTCGAGCAGGGAAGGACACAACGTGTCAAAGCGTGAGGAAAAGCCAGCCCATCTACAAGATTGGAGGTTTTATGAGAGCTTAGATTCAAGTGATTAGTGGCATAAGACGCAGAGCAACCAACGAAGTGAGAGCCTCAACTCAAGGGCTTCACAATCATTTTTTGACCGGCTAAGATATACACAACCATCGTCATCCTCTGACTCCATCTGTCCTCTGGATTTCAAGCAATCATTCAGTTGCTCCGTTGACTGATTTTCAGCCTGTAATATGCAATACGTACGCATGCGTATCTATCTATTATATATATAATTAACGAGAAAAAAGAGTCACCACGTTGGCTCTAAAATGCTAAAAATTCTCACGTTAATCCGAGAAAATAAAAAAGAGAAAATTACCTACCACTGCCATTATGAAAAAATTAGTCAGAAAACCCCCTAAAAATATTTATAAAATAGCTAAATTCAAAATAATAAGCATAGCTTAAAATACCCCTCGAACCTATTTCTAAATTACCCACCATGCCATTATGAGTAAAAAAATAGCTAAATTCGAAATAATAAAAAATAACAAAAATACACTTCACACCTATTTCTAAATTACCCGTCATTCCATTATAAGTCCAAAAAATAACTAAACTTAGGTTATAAAAGATAGCTAAAAATATACCTAATTCTTATTCATAATTTTCTCATCATACCATTATGAGTCTAATTATGACGTGATGAGTAAGCAAGCTGAAAAACAAGCTATGACGATGACAGAGTAAGGATGAGTGAGAGAACCGAAAAACAAGTTAGAAAGAAGGACGGGAAGAGCCTGGAACGAGAGGGCGACAAGTAGGTAATCTGAACAACAAGATGACCAACCTACCACTAGGAAGGCATGGGAGAAGGTGACACGTGAAGGTAGTAGCTCTTGCCGGAGTGGGCGACAAGTAGGCGGGACGGATAATGAGTTGGCAGAAGTGTACTAGAGGAGCAAGTGAGCTAGACAACAAGCCAATGCGATAAATAGCTGAGCATCATTACGAGCAGGCGAGGATGCGACCATAGGAGAGAGCATATAAAAGTTTATTACGAAATATCATAAAATACCTAGATACAAGTTAATAAATTTTATACTATTATTATTGTGAAAACAATCAACTCTAGCCGCGCAAATGTGCGGGCAGTCATACTAGTTTGATATTTCATGATTGGTGGAAGATGATTTTAGGCTATAGGAGGTGCTTGTGGCGCAGCTGGAGGCATAAATAAACAGAGTATGGGACAGTTGGTTGATTATAAAAAGGTTACAAAACGTACATGAAAAGTTAAAAAGATTGGTTAATTTATTGTTTCATTCCAACCTTGGTTTTTAATAAAGATTGGTTCTTTAATGAAACTGTCATTTGAGGCAATTTGTTAATTCAGTTAATAAAGATTGTGTGGTCATGAGTAGATGTTAGACAGGATTCCTCCAGTCATCCTTTTACTTGTTGAAGATGAAAAACGAATAGCGCCACAAGGTTTGTCATCTTCATTTGCTAGCATCACCAGATTATCGAGGGCACCATCCGTATTTATGTTATGAATGAACGAACAAAATCTGTCTTTCATGAACTTATAGGAGTAGAGACTACAGTAGGGAGTAGGTTAATCATAATATAGAACTCAGTTGACCTCTGTGAAATAAATCAGCTCAACTTTCATCAAAAGTGTCAATAACAGAATTGCATTGAAGGTTGCCTCAATGAGCCCCTATTGCGTGATCCTGGGCTCCTGTGAATGTCTTACTTGCAACCTTATGAGATTTGGTCCTATATATGATTTTGAGCATTGAGTGTTGGCCAATGGAACAGATAACAACGCTACATAAGATGAAAATTGGTCTCTGAAATTTACAGATAAATCTAGCTCTAGCTGCTCCTCTCCGCTACTACGTCAGAGGTATTTCTTCTTAACAACGCTACATAAGATGAAAAGGCAGGACGCCTGCCATTTACCCGTCAAAAAAAGAGGTATTTCTTCTCTCTCTCTCTCTCTCTCTCTCTCTCTTTTGGCATGGCAAGCTCTTGAACTGAGCAGTTCGTGTCCGCTAATACTCTAGCTTTTGAGTCATTAATTTTTAGAGATTGGATTGTGGCATCATAATATATCTTTTACATATTTTTGAAACGTTCTTTTCCTTAACACCAGATACGGAGCATGCACATTTAGATGGCATTAAGATCGCTGCAATGGGCCATCTGAGTTCTTTTTTTTTGTTACATCCAAGTTTTACTGTTTTTCTTTGAAATATCAGTTGTATTATTATTTTTATTCTATAAACAATCTGATGGTTGGCGTTCTTATATTTAGTCAATTACTTTTGGAGTGTAACTCTGTCCTTTGATTTGGCTAGATGGCACTAGATATTTAAATGTTGCAACTGTGTTGTATCAATAAGAATGGCGGCATCATAATATATCTTTTACATATTTTTGAAACGTTCTTTTCCTTAACACCAGATACGGAGCATGCACATTTAGATGGCATTAAGATCGCTGCAATGGGCCATCTAAATATCAGTTGTATTATTTTTTTTATTCTATAAACAATCTGATGGTTGGCGTTCTTATATTTAGTCAATTACTTTTGGAGTGTAACTCTGCCCTTTGATTTGGCTAGGTGGCACTAGATATTTAAATGTTGCAACTGTGTTGTATCAATAAGAATGGCTCAGCAGCTCACGCACATTCCTCGCAACTGGTGTGTTAGTGGATGCTTGTTTTTGTAACCAGCCTGTACCTGATTCAGTAGAGATGTGATATGAAAGTGTGTTCATATTGAGCACAACAAGTTCAGCTCCTGACATAATGTGAGAAATATATACTGCTACTTAGTTTTTTTCCCCTCAAATAAATCATATATCACGGATGACGGATCTGAGATATAGTTGTAAGTTCTCACTCTTGCTATATTTCAAACACAATAAGGTATTGTCACAACATGAAGCCTGTATCTTATTGCAAGCCAAGTTAGAAATTTGAATGCTCATGTTTCGCACGCTGTGCTGATCCTCTCATCTGTTGCTAACACGGGCCTCATACTTGCTATTACATATAACTGGTTTTTACATAATGAGAAGAAAGAGGAGGATGTTAAAGTAGCAGTTGGAATGCTGAGTATCAGATGGGACCATCAAAAAATTACCATGATTGGTTAGTTCTCCAAGTGATAATAATTATATTGATAATTTTATTAAAACAACAAGGGGATTTTTTTTTTTCGAACAGCCCGTGGCAACGCACGGGCACTTTTGCTAGTATTTATAAAATAGCTAAATTCGGAATAATAAAAAATAGCCTAAAACACCCCTCGAACCTATTTCTAAATTACTCACCATGCCATTATGAGTAAAAAAATAGCTAAATTTGAAATAATAAAAAATTAACAAAAACACACTTCACACCTATTTCTAAATTACCCGTCATTCCATTATAAGTCCAAAAAATAACTAAGCTTAGGTTATAAAAGATAGCTAAAAATGTACCTAATTCTTATTCATAATTTTCTCACCATACCATTATGAGTCTAATTATGACGTGATGAGTAGGCAAGCTGAAAAACAAGCTATGACGATGACAGAGTAAGGATGAGTGAGAGAACCGAAAAACAAGTTAGAAAGAAGGACGGGAAGAGCCTGGAACGAGAGGGCGACAAGCAGGTAATCTGAACAACAAGATGACCAACCTACCACTAGGAAGGCGTGGGACAAGGTGACGCGTGAAGGTAGTAGCTCTTGCCGGAGTGGGCGACAAGTAGGCGGGACGGATAATGAGTTGGCAGAAGTGTACTAGAGGAACAAGTGAGCTAGACAACAAGCCAATGCGATAAATAGCTGAGCATCATTACGAGCAGGCGAGGGATGCGACCATAGGAGAGAGCATATAAAAGTTTATTACAAAATATCATAAAATACCTAGATACAAGTTAATAAATTTTATACTATTATCATTGTGAAAACAATCAACTCTAGCCGAGCAAATGTGCGGGCAGCCATACTAGTTTGATATTGTTGGTTAATTATGACCCGTTTCCATCTCTAGAGTTGATGAACAATGCTGTGAAAGTTTGCTTTGGCGACATGATCGAACTGGCAGCAACAAGCTCCGGGAACAGCCGTTGCCGCGCCGCCCCGCACAGGCGCGCGTTCGAGGCTTCGAGTTGGCTGCAGGCAATGGCTTGCCAGGAGACGTGCAGCGCGACGACTTCTCGGCAATTCAAATTGTTACTGTTACGCTCCGCTCGCAGCCGTGTGCCACCGGCGCTGGCAATCCGGTCTCCAGTTCCCACGCTGGTCTCTCGATCGCTTACGGTCTCGCGTAGGTCGCATTCCGAGGCCGAGTCACGAACAGCAGATAGGCCGCCTCGATCCCCCATATTACCTCTACCACCGCTGCATCCAAGCACCAACTTACCAAGTGCCTCGTCTCGCATCGACATGGTGCTTCTGCGGCAAATCGGCAACCTCGCCGTCAAGAGGACGCTCAAGGACAGCATGCGCGAAAACATGGCGGCCGCTGCAGAACATAAGCGAAGCCGCGGAGGCGACGCAAGAGCATCCGTGGATCCGCCGGCGCCTACGACACCGGCCACAAGTGCGTCCGCCGAGTCTTGCAACTTGCAAGCAGGCAGCAAGGCAGATGTCGTTGTTTTCCCCGACTCCCTGTAGCGACTGCTTGTGCCAGCGAGCAAATCAGTAGGCGTACGTGTTTGGCAACTCGCCCGCTTTGATCTTTCTCCTCATTTCCTTCTCTCCCATGTTGGATTGTGCTGATATGTTCTTGCATTTCGCCTGCTCAATAAGCCCCATTATTTTGGAGCATCGTCACAATGTGTCCTTGCATTTTCAGAGCCTATCGTCACAATGTGTCTTTATAGCAGGCGCACGCATCCGTGACCCCTGCTTATCTTAATTGTGACGATGGGCTCTGAAAATCCAAAACATGATCTTGGAGCCCGTTTGCATTGCTTTCGGGGCCCGGTCTATTTGATGTTGCACCGTCGAATCGAATTGTGAAGTTCCCGCCTCTACCAATCCCTGAAATGGAGGCCCGCGTCACACAGCCAAAGCCTAAAAACCGGAGACCCTAGTAACTTCCGATGCATGTTAGTAGAAGGCACAAAGGTCTTTCTAGTACCCCGAGCATTATATAACAACAACTTGCACGTTTGCAAGCTATGAGCGAGCGAGGCATTTGATTAGAATATCCTAGAAAGTATGAAGCACTGTAGTTTCTTTGGATCGCGGGCGTACATGCCAAAGCCATGGCAAAGGCGATCCGTGATTTTATCAAAAAAAAAAAGGCGATCCGTGATTAATTAAGAACTTTAATACTTCGCAAAAAAAAAACTTCAACAAGGCAAACGAGGAAGTCTATCCAATATTTTGGAAATGACCAAAACAAAAAAAAAAAACTTCAACAATGCTCCGCCAACTAAGCCAAAAAATCTGTCATGTGGATGCATGTCTAGCTCATAATTCTCGACCCTCACACCTGCATATGGTAGCAGTCGGACCATCGAACAGTTGAGTGTGTTTTGTTTGGTTGTGCTTGAAGGCATTCAAGACATGATTAAACCAATAACCTTAGGTGGCTATTTCAACCTACGCTAGGGCGGGGTGAGGTGGTTTTTGCAACAAACACACTTGAGGTATCAAATTAAGGTGAAGTTATGAGGTGGAATTTGCAATTAAGCAAAAAAAAATTAAAAAAGAAGTATTGTCTATTTAGTAAAAATAGGTTTCAAGCTGTTTGAAGTATTGGCTATTTTTGGAAACTATAAATTTCAAAAGGAGTGGAGCCTTTTTTTTTCCCTGCAGAATTCGTCTGAAACTTCAACATTTTAGTCCAAACAGGCCGGATTAATTGAATCACGATTGGGCTATGATTTGCTGGCTAGCGTACCAAATAATATGCTATACAAACAACTAAAATAGGAATTGTGCTACATAGTTGAATGCACGCACAATCAAGAACATGGCGAAGCTCCATTTGAGTTGCTGGCACGCTCTTGATTAAAATCATTTTGTCACTACACCTTCGTACAGCTTTGTTTTGAATTCATTTGTTAATCAGTCAACCCTGCAAGTAGAGACAGTTGCATTTATTTGTTATGAATCCAGTAGGTGTTGTCGAGAGCACCCACACTGGATAGATTGACGCAGAACTAAAATCTTCTACTGGGCAGTTGATGACGGATTCAT
Source organism: Eragrostis nindensis (assembly GCA_012490785.1). NCBI lineage: Eukaryota > Viridiplantae > Streptophyta > Magnoliopsida > Poales > Poaceae > Eragrostis > Eragrostis nindensis. Next base: position 851,799 of record JAAXCT010000077.1, on the reverse strand, counting down.
GTGTATGGTGTGCTTGATTAGAGAAAAGCTTGAGTAATTGGAACCATCAGTTCAGTTTACTCATCATATGCATTCTATGTAACATATATGTCAAACAAGCTATGTATATGGAATTACCGACCTACTTAGTTAATATGAGTTGCCGATCGACTTTTAGCGACTGATGATTGGTAGCTAATATGGGTCGGTAAAAATGAATCGTGGTGTAGTGTTGGTCCCTGTCTGCCCGATCGTTGTGCACTTTGGTTCGAACTCAAGCAAGCATTTCTTTTGGTTGACATGAAAGTCTTCATTTAGATGTAGGTCGCATCATATGATGTCTAACGGGACTGGTTCATCGTGCAATTATTGAGATTATAATATGCGCAAAAGAACAAGCTAGCAGAGGTATGGAAGCTTTGATTATTCCTAGTTCCTGTTTAGTGGAATTATAATTTTCGGTCCGTTGTTATGTGGGGTGGATAATATATGAACTAGTTTGATGCTATCCGGCTCCAGCGTGGACTGATTAAAAAAGCTCAAGTATTGTCAAAAGGGATTTAAAAAACTCAGTCTGCGTCTCTTTTTTCTGACATACATCCCACTCATTTTGTATGACACGACCATTATAAAAATAGATAAGTAGAGGGGCAACTTTGCAGCATCAACAACCATATGCATTTGAGGATTCGATCTACCACTGCCCTTCTCGAGGAAGAAGAGGAATTGAGGAGCAAGCAAGTAGGTCTCAGTAGAACTTGTGGCCACTGGCCATGGCCGGAGGAGGAGCAAATGCTGGCGGTGAGCCGATGATAACGCTCCAGCACACACCAACATGGATCGTCGCATCTGTCTGCTCCGTCATTGTTCTCATTTCCTTGCTCTTTGAGCGAATGCTCCATCGCCTCGGGAAGGTGCGTGGATCTCTCTCTCTCTCTCTCTCTCTCTCTCTCTCTCTCTCTCTCTCTCTCTCTCTCTCTCTCTCTCTCTCTCGGTGTGTATGTCAGTGTGTTTTTGGATTTCCTTTAGTCTAATGCACCGGCTTGTACCAACTGATGCATGAACAGAGGCTAATGAAAGGCAGTAAGAAGCCACTGTATGATGCCCTCCTCAAGATCAAAGAAGGTTGGACAACATACGTACGTCTATCTAGGAAAAAAAAACAAGTTGTAGTATACGATGAATCTGACTGTTGATCTAATGGTAATGGTGCAGAGCTGATGCTACTAGGGTTCATATCGCTCCTGCTCAACGTGTTCCAGGGCGCCACGCAGAAGATATGCGTGCGGGAGAGCTTCATGCACCACCTGCTGCCCTGCCCCGTCGATTTCGCGCATGCCGGAGCCAAGGACGGTGCCACTGTGTCCACCGGCATGCTTGGTGGTGCAAGGAGGCTCCTAGCTGGAGGAGGCGCCGTGGATGACTATTGTCTGAGAAAGGTATTCCCTAAAGAAAACATACTTGGTTGTTACTGTTGTAAAACTCTTATTGGGCCAGGCCCACCTTCTAGAAGAAGGAGTCCTGGCCCATGTGGACGACTTTATCGAATCTGGCCCAACACGCAGTTAGGGTTTCCCCCTTATAAATAGTTGAGGAGACCCCCCTGTAACCTGACACCAGAATTTCGCAATAAAGAATTTCGTCTCCTCTATTCCAGTTTTACTTTTCGTTATCTGTCGTGATCTACGTGCCGTCGTTCCGCCGATAACTTAACACGTTATCAGCACGCTCTAATCGAGAAACCCGTTCTATAGATCGGTGAACCGCGGTATGTTTTTGTTTTTCGTATGATTCTTGTTTATCTTGACTCGTTGCAGCCAAGATCTGTCCATGAAAGGGCCAGCTATTAGCCGCCCGGATAGATCTATGAAGAAAACAAGAAGAAACAGAGAAAAACAAAGCAACAGATCGGGCGCAACGTCGCCGGGACGAAGCCTCCGGTGCAACGTCGCCGGAGTGCCGACTCCTCAGATCTAACCCTACCCGGCACGAAGTCCGGTACAAGCAAGCAAAACGGCGTTCTTCAAATACGATCTTCACATACGCGTCGCCGAGATCTCAGATCTAGATCTAGGGAACCGGGTCCTAACCCTAACCTTAGATCTACACGAAACTGCACCGATTGAGATTCAAAGAAGAAGCAAGAAAAAAAGCAAGACCCAGGGCCAACGCGCCCCGACCGACGTGTGCCTCGAGCCAATGCGCCCGGGCTGCCACGGCTGCACCAGATCGACATGCAAAAGGGGTTAGGGTTCCTAACCCTAACCCTAGATCTTCTCGAACAAGAACAAGCAAAAAAAAAAAAGAAAAAAAAGAGAGAGAGCGCCGCGAGCCCGGGCCGACGCTGTTGGAGAAAACCATCGCCGGAGCCGCGCCGGGCCGACGACGCGTGCCGGGTCGCCATGGGCCGCGCTGCCGGGCCACCGAAGCCACGACGGTCCGCCCGCGCGCGCCGCACCGGGCCTCCACGCCGCGCGCCAAGGCCGGTCAGGCCGTGCGCGCCGCGCCGGGCCTCCATGCCACGCGCCACTAGGCCGTGTCTCGCGGGGGCCGCGCCGGGCCGCCGCCACCACGCTGCGGAGCCGCCGGGGCTGCCGCGGGCCCACGCGTGAGGGGCCGCCGTCGCGGGAGACCCACCAGGCACCGCGTGCCGCCCCGCGAACCAGGTCCCGTGCGCCGCACGCGCCACCGCGCCGGCTCGCCGGGCCGCCGCGCGGCGGCTCGCCGGGCTGCCGTGGGACGGCCGGCACCACGCCACCACCATGAGTAGCTCCCTCCCCATCGAATCTGAGAAAGAAGATTTGAGAAGAAGAAAGGAACCGGCTGGATCTGAGCAAAGAAGAAAGAAAGAGAAAGAAAGAAGAACCGGTGGCGGCTGGTGAAGGGAGAAAGTGAGGAAGAGTGAAGGAGATTAGGGTTTCGGGCCATTATATACTCCAACGCGATTTTACGAAGAGTCCTCCGAAGATCAGAAAATTACGTATAAGTCCTCGCGCGGTTCTGGAGTTTACAGAAAATTCAAAAAATTACAAAGAAGCCCTCAGAATACCAGATATTTATGAAAATATTCCATGGATTTCTGGAAATTACCAGAAACTCCCCGGAAACTCTGGAAATTACTAGAAAATCCCTGTTAATTACGAAAATTGACAAGGATACTCTGAAAATTGCTCGAAAAAATAGAAAATTCGCTGGATTGTGTTATTTTTTGCATATAACACCCCAGATTTTAGTGATTTTACGCAGAAACACCTATAATATAACTTAAACACGCAGTTTTTGTTATATTTATGCTCCCTATTACTTGGATATATGAAATAATCCTTGCACCATGATATCTTGCAGATGTCTGACCTCGTGAAGAGAGAATTTGAAGTGTTGACTCCTCATGGAAGCAACTACCTGTCATGGGCACTTGATGCTGAGATTCTCCTAAGTGGCAAAGGCCTCTTGAAGACGGTTCTGCCCAAAACAGGAGATACTGCTGCAACAGATGTGGAGAAGGCTCAGGCTTTGCACTTCCTGCGCCACCACTTAAGTGCTACTTTGAAGAATGAATACATGACGGAACGTGATCCAAAGGTCTTGTGGGAGTTATTGCGTGTCCGCTTTGAGCAGATTGAAACTGTCTTACTCCTCAAGGTTGAGCGTGAATGGCAAAACCTACGCTACTAAGATTACAAGACCGTGGAGGATTACAATACCGCACTATATGGGATTGTCACAAGCATGAAGCTATGTGGCAAAGTGCTTGAGCAAAAGGATCTTATTAACAAGACCCTCTCCACCTTTCGCCCTAAGTTCACTCATGTGAGCCGCCAGTACAAGAAGGAAAATTATGAAACCTATGCCGCCCTGAGTAATGCATTGCAGCAAGATCAGGGGGAGGACGAATTGATCATGGAGAATCATAAGAATCGTCCTACTGGCTCATTGGCACCGCATGAAGCGAATGCCATATCCTTCAATAAGAAGAAGAAGAATAAGGGTAAAGGTGCCCCCAAAGCGTCATCAAGCGCACCCCCGAAGGCTCAAAACAACCCTAATGCGTTCAAGAAGAACAAGAAAGGGAAGTCAAAGAAGAAACCTTCAGGGGGAGAGTACGGTGAACAGAATCAGGATTGCTACAAGTGTGGTCAGCATGGCCATTGGTCCAAAATATGTCGCACACAACAGAAGTATGTCGACATGTACCAAGACTTCAAAAAGAAGCTCGCTCAGCATGAGGCTAATTTTGTTGAAGGCACGAAGTCAACAACAAAAGCACCAATGGGCCAACCATCACTAAGCAAATCCGCCGATCTGGAATTGGATGATGACCTCATGAACGAGGACATTGATGATGAGGAATATGTGCATGGAGATTCTGCGTAGTCAAGTAGACTATTATGAATCATTTAGTTATCTATTTGTAATAGGAGTGCAATAAAATTCCTCGAAGGAATTAGTTCGTTTATGTAATCTCTTGAAGGGAAGACATTTGCTTTGAATAAATCAGCTTATGGAATTATTTTGTCATCTATTACTCTTTTGTTTATACTTTTATTATGTATGAATTACAGAATTGTGGAGTAAAATGGCTATGATGAAGACCTCTGTCTCGTAGACAGTTGCACTAACGCTACTATTCTAAGGGACACTTGCTATTTCCAGACACTTCGAAAGTACACTGGAGATATTCTTACTATTATTAGCAATAATAATAAGATTGTTGGCCAAGGAAGAGCCACATTTGTCCTACCGAATGGTACGCACTTAACAATCCAAGAAGCATTACTTTATCCGGATTCAACCCGGACATTGTTAAGCTTTAAGGACATCCGTAGAAATGGGTTTCACGTAGAAACCAATGACGATGAAGGTGATGAACGTCTTATCATGACCAAGAAAGAAGGAAAAAGGAAGACTATCATTGAAAGCTTTCCATCGATCAAAAACGGCTTGTACTACACGTACATTAAGCCAAACAAAGAATTTGCTTTATTCAAGACCATCTTTACCAATCAAGAAGAATATAGACTATGGCATGACCGTCTTGGTCATCCTGGCCTTAACATGATGGAGAGAATTACGAAGAATGCAACAGGGCATAAGTTGAAAACAAAAGATTTCCCGAATCAAGCCGATTTCTTATGCATTGCATGCGCAAAAGGGAAGCTTATTACTCGACCCTCGCAGCTTAAGATTCAAGCAGAATCTATGCCATTCCTTGAACGAATTCAAGGCGATATATGCGGACCAATTAGTCCCACTTCAGGACCTTTCCGCTATTTCATAGTATTAATAGACGCTTCCTCGAAGTGGAGCCATGTCTGTCTATTATCTACTAGAAACCATGCATGTGCACGATTGACTGCCCAGATCATACAATTGAAGACACATTTTTCGGACCATAGAATTAAATCCATCAGAATGGACAATGCTGGAGAATTTACCTCGAAGGTATTTGATGATTACTGTATGAGTATGGGCATCAAAATGGAACACCCTGTACCACACGTGCATACACAAAATGGTCTCGCAGAATCATTAATTAAGAGAATCAATTGATTGCTCGACCATTATTACAGAATTGCTTATTGCCTACCTCTTGTTGGGGGCATGCGGTGTTGCATGCAGCAGCACTTATCCAATTACGACTATCTGCTACACATGAAGAATCACCATTAGCATTGGTGCGTGGTAGAATACCAAATGTTTCCCATCTACAGAGATTTGGATGTGCTGTATACATTCCAATCCCTCCACCTCAGCGAACAGCAATGGGCGCACAACGGAAACTCGCAGTTTACGTGGGTTATGAAAGTCCGTCCATAATAAAGTACTTAGAGCCCTCCACTGGAGATTTGCATACGGCTCGGTTTGCTGATTGTATTTTTAATGAAGATCATTTCCCGACATTAGGGGGAGGGAAGTATCTCTCTTGGGATGAATGCCGGCAAATAGATTGGGATGCAAAAGGAATCCTAGGAATGGATCCTCGCACTAGAGAAGCTGAACTTGAAGTTCAGAACATACTCCACTTGCAGAGAGTTGCTAATGAATTGTCTGAAGCTTTCACCAATACAAGAGACATTGTGAAGTCTCATATACCGGCTGCAAATGCTCCTGAAAGAATAGAAATCCCATTTGAAGGGAATGAATATATGGAACTCCAACCTTCCTCCATAAAAGCAACGAATGCTAGGAAGAGGGGGAGTGAGCCGGTTACAAGGGCATCCAAGAAGCCTAGAGTACAAGCTCCAGCTAAAACTCCTAGGAGACGTCCTGTGGAGAAGAAGCCTAAGCAAAATACTCAAAAGAAAACCAAAGAAGGTGAAAGTGATCCACACGAAGTGGTGAGACTTGAAGAATCAAACCCAAGTGAGAATATGCATGAAAATCACGAGGGAATACCAGAAATCCCTGACCTCAATATATCTATCGATAACGAGGATCAAGGAAATGAAATATCAACGAATTATGTCGAGACGGGAGTAGTATATAATAGAAAGACAATTGAAGTCGATACATACTTTGCTGAAACGATTGCAACACAAATTGATTTGGAATCTGAACCAAAATCAATGAAGGAATGCAAGAAGCGTCCTGATTGGCCAAAGTGGAAAGAAGCAATCTGTGCAGAGTTAAACTCGCTAAAGAAAAGAGAAGTGTTTGGTAATGTAAACCTTACACCAACTGGCATTAAACCAGTGGGTCATAAATGGGTGTTTGTCCGGAAGAGAAACGCTCAAAATGAAGTGACTAGATATAAGGCGAGACTCGTAGCTCAAGGTTTCACGTAGAGACCTGGCATTGACTATGAAGAAACCTACTCTCCCGTAATGGATGGAATTACTTTCCGGTATTTGATCTCAATGGCGGTGAATATGAATTTGCAGATGCGACTTATGGATGTGGTCACAGCATATCTATATGGAACATTAGATACAGAAATCTATATGAAAGTTTCAGAAGGTATTAAAGTCCCGAATGAAGATGACCGCAAATTATATAGTGTCAAATTACAGAAGTCGCTATATGGTTTGAAACAGTCAGGAAGAATGTGGTACAACAAGTTGAGTACATTCCTATTGGAGAAGGGATTTGTGAAGAATGAAGATTGTCCTTGTGTATTCATAAAGAAATCAGAGAAAGGCTTTTGCATAATCTCTGTTTATGTTGATGACTTGAACATCATTGGTACTACAAATGAAATTGAAGAGACTTGCTCATACTTGAAGACTGAATTTGAAATGAAAGATCTGGGCAAGACTACATATTGTTTAGGTTTGCAACTTGAACATACCTCCGAAGGGGTACTCTTGCATCAATCGAACTATACCAAGAAGGTATTAGAGCGATTTAATATGCACAAAGCATATCCACTCAGATCACCTATGGTGGTGAGATCACTTGATATAGATGAAGATCCATTTAGACCAAGGCAGGAAGATGAGGAATTATTGGGACCTCAATATCCATACCTCAGTGCCATTGGAGCCTTGATGTACCTTGCAAATGGTACACGACCCGATATTGCTTTTGCTGTTAATCTACTCGCAAGATATAGCTCAGCACCGACTCGGAGGCATTGGAATGGCATCAAGCAAATCCTCCGATATTTGAGAGGAACTGAAGATCTTGGATTATTTTTCACGAAGAATGGAGAATTAACCCTTGTGGGTTATGTTGATGCTGGATATTTATCTGATCCACATAAATCAATATCTCAAACGGGATATGTGTTTTTATTTGGTGGAACTGCAATTTCTTGGAAGTCAACGAAGCAAACATTGGTTGCTACATCGACAAATTATTCGGAGATCATCGCATTGTTTGAAGCTGCAAAAGAATGCGCCTGGCTCAGGAGGATGACAAGCCATATAATGAATACTTGTGGAGTGGCGTATACTCCATCCCCTACAATTATCTATGAAGATAATAAAGCTTGTATTGCACAAATACAATCGGGATACGTAAAGTCAAATAGGACAAAGCATATGTTACCTAAATTCTTCCACACACATGAAATGCAAGAGCAAGGAGAGATTTTGGTAACACATGTCCGATCTTGTGACAATCTTGCAGATATGTTCACAAAAGCATTACCTTCCCACACTCTTGAAAAGTGTCGGCGTGGTATTGGCATGAGAAGACTTAGAGAAGTGCTTGGAACAGGGGGAGAACTTCCCTAAGTACATCACATTCCCGAATTACATGAGTTATCTCGAAGATAATTCATATCAATCATGCAGATTGATAAACATTAATCATGAAGATTAAAGCATTGTACTCTTTTTCCCTTATGAGTTTTTCACATGAAGTTTTCTCAATAAGATTTTTAACGAGGCAATGTGTGCAATATGAGTGGTGGTAATATGTGCTCTTTTCTCCATTTTTCCCACTGGGTTTTTAGGAGTTTTTATGAGGCATACTTATCACGATAAAGAGCCCAAGGGGGAGTGTTGTAAAACTCTTATTGGGCCAGGCCCACCTTCTAGAAGAAAGAGTCCTGGCCCATTTGGGCGACTTTATCGAATCTGGCCCAACACGCAGTTAGGGTTTCCCTTTATAAATAGTTGAGGAGACCCCCCCTTAACCTGACACCAGAATTTCGCAATAAAGAATTTCGTCTCCTCTATTCCAGTTTTACTTTTCGTTATCTGTCGTGATCTACGTGCCGTCGTTCCGCCGATAACTTAACAGTTACCACCATTATAACTACCCTAGAAAAAAATAAAGTATGTAAAAACATTAATCTACTTAATCCATTTTCAGTGACCAGTCATATTGCGACTGGTTTATAAAGTGGTAATAGTTGTTTGTTTAATTTGATTTATAGTAGGTGTATCGTGCCTTCTGTTCAAATACTGCCTCTTGTATTAAGATGCCTTTCTCATGATTTGGATGGATCATGATTTGAGTTAAAGATGTTGTTCTCATGATTTATCCTTTGGCATTATAACAGTTTGTATCAAAAGCATCCTTTCTCAATAATTGGATGGAGTAATATATATGCATCACTGCATATTTAGTAACAATTCCATATTACTGCATATTTAGTAACAATTCCATATTTTTTGGGGAATAGTAACAATTCCATAAATGGCTACATGCCACAACACTAGCACCACAAAGTCAATCCACAGTCCTCTTTAGTAACTAGGTTAAGAAAACTGTATCATTATAGCGCATCCTCAACACAATTTTACTTGTTTTCCAAACTACATTAATCTGATGGAAATTCTTACAGGGCAAGGTTCCAATTCTCTCGGTTGAAGCAATACATCAACTACACATATTTATCTTTGTGTTAGCAGTAACACATGTGGTTCTTAGTGCAATTACAGCTTTGCTCGGAATCATACAGGTATTGGAACTTGGAACGCTGTATAGGTATTCAATTAGAAAATTAACTATTGCTGATGATTTTGTTCATGTAGACCAGAAACTGGAGGAAGTGGGAAGAAAACATTCAGCTAAATGATGAAAGTGGTACAATAAACATGCTTGCAAGTTTTTTCTTATAGTTTCGTTCAAGGTTTTGCTTAAGTCACAAAGTATATATATTCTAATAGATGCAACTAATGGGAAAAGCTTGTGTAGGTCCTCAAATGTTCAAACATGTGCAAGAATTCAAGTTTATTCGAGATCACTTTAAAGGTCATGGAAAATGCTGGAAGCCATTTGGTTGGATGGTACCTTATCACACCCCCCCCCCCCCCCCCCCCCCCCCCCCCAACTCCCCACCCAACCTCTCAGCACAACGTATTATAAATGTTCCTGGAAAAAATGTTTCCTAGTAGCAAAAGATTACCAGTTTTATAAAATACCACTAAAAGAACATGAATTCGTAAATTACCATTCAAAGTTGAATTTGTTAATGTTCCCCTTCATCGCAAGTTACTTTCATTCATTTTGATATTAGAACACATATGCGAATTCTCAATTCTGCCCTCAATTGATATAAGCTTCATTCAACTTGTTGTTTGTCCCTCTCGTGCCATAAAGAAAAATTCTTATAGAATTCTATACTTCGTGTGGTATTTTCCAAAAAAAAAGCCATGATGATCTTATGGTGCACAAAACAAATTTTATCTATTATAAAGGCACAAAACTTAATCTATATATATTTTTTGGAAGATAATATGCACTTATTTTGCTAACAAGCTTTGAAATTTGAATATTGAACATAGAATTTCATATTCCATTTCAGCGGTCTTTCTTCAAACAATTCTATGGGTCTGTCACCGAAGAGGACTACACAGCCATGCGACTTGGCTTCATCACGGTACTTAGACACAAAATGTTTTCTAACTATTATCAAATATGTCATTATGTAGACTGATCATATGTATGAACTCTATTTGGTATAGAAACATTGCAAAGGACACCCAAACTTTAACTTTTACAAGTACATGATAAGAGCGTTTGAGGCTGATTTCAAGAAAGTTGTGGGTATAAGGTAACTATCTAATGAATAGAGATGTCAGAATATCCCATTTTTCTTTCATGACCTATTGGTAGTAGCACTGTTGCAATTGATCAACTAACGCCAATCTTTTTCTAATTACACAGTTGGTACCTTTGGGGTTTGCTGATGATATTATTGCTACTGAATGTTCATGGTATATGCTTTATACTTGATGAACTGTGCACTTGAACAAATTTTTTTAATCTATCTCATTGTAAGATCAACAATAGACAATTAAAGTCTTTTTAAAATCATCCATTTTAGATTATAATGTAAACTGCATTCACTGTATAAATCAAGCATTTGATACATAGCAATCGAAGAGAAGGTTGTCACTAATAGTTGACGTACATAAAAGTGGTTTATGAATGAACATGTAAGTCTGTATATGTATATTGATTTTTGTTACCTGACAGTCATGTATGCTTACATGTTATTAAAAAAATATGTGTATATACTGACGTGTTGTTTATATATACTTACCAGTTTATCAACAGCACTTATATGTTAGATAGGTGTATAATAACAAATTCTTCTATACACAACACTACAAGAGTAAAATGTACATATAATTTTCCTATAGATCATCCTCAATAAGTTCTATTTATTCTATGTATGAAACAAAATAGTAATACTACTCTTTTATGATGTTTCTGCAGGGTGGTATGTCTATATATGGTTATCGTTGGCCCCATTCATTGTGAGTAAACAATATCAACTTTCAAACAATTATATCTGTGCATCTTCATATGCAAAATGAGTTATAATACAGGGCTGATGGACCTAAAATACCTTGTAAAAGTATAAATATTTAACAGCAATATTGCTTCTAGAGGAATATTTTAACAATAACTAAGTTTAGTATATGAATTGTCAGTTATAGGGAAAAGTACAATGGTTTTAATGTATTTTACTCTTTGCATCAGTTGCTACTTGTTGTTGGAAGTAAGATGGAGCATATCATTAGTGAGTTGGCCATCGAGGTTGCCCAAAAGCATACAGCGATAGAGGGGGAAGTGGCTGTCACCCCTTCAGATGATTTCTTTTGGTTCCACCGTCCTAAATTAGTCCTACTCTTGATCCACATTGTTCTGTTCCAAAATGCATTTGAGATTGCATTCTTCTTTTGGTTGTGGGTATGAAGCTCACTATAACCCCCCAAAAAAAACTTTATTGCTTTGACAATGAATTCAAGTTTAAGAAATAAGAATGATAAAGGCTACCTTGATTCTTAACGCAAGCTACCATGTTAAAAAAATATTGAAAGATACTTTGTACAAACTAATGTTACACATAATTATACATCAAACATTTGCCAATGGTTAGATTTGATATTAAGACAATTTATATTTTTACAAAAATTTAAGGCCTTTAGAATTTATCATCCTTATGCAGGTAACATATGGATTGAAATCATGCATTATGGGAAAACCACCATATGTTATAGCTCGACTTGTAATAAGGTATCCTCAATAAATCTCTAATTTAAACAAAAGCCACAAGAACATTTGGGGGAGTAAAAACTTACTTATGTTATTTATGTGTGCTTCCAGTGTTGCCAGCCAAATCCTATGTTGTTACAGCACCCTACCTCTATATGCTATCGTCTCTCATGTAAGTTATATCTTTAATTAGAAAGTGCTTTCTATTTTGGCGTTTCATTTGATATCTAATTAGTTGGTCATCACATTAATTTCTACTGGACGCTTTTAGCTAATCCTAAAGTTTCTTCACTTTGAGACCTAAATATAAATATGTCACTGTACAATTTGAAAGAGATAGCTATACTTGCTGACATATATATCCATTATAGTTTATCATGCCACTTATATTAGCAACACCATTATATATTACCTTCCCTAATAAAAGCATGAGTAAATTTTCACAAAACTACAACCATTTGTTTGAACATAATGCAATACAATTTTCTGAAGTCTGCTTCATAAAACAACTACTTCAGCCCTGAGCAACAAAAAGTTATCTTTTTTTGTGGAACATATGTGGCTGATAGCTGGGACAAGGTCATGTGACACATGTCTCGGACAAGGTCAAAACATTTGTAGCTTTATGAAATAGACTTTAAAAGTTTTGTATTCAAATGGTACTAGTAATTATAGCTTTCTAACACTCAATCTAAAACTGTGTTGAATGCATGGGAGTAGCTTGCATGGCTCTTTTGTATCTATATCTAAAATTGTGGACAGAGGAGAAAGTGTTCTATCTTCAGAAGTTTATAGTGATTATTATTTATTAGTTGCTATTAATATTCTTTAATTTAACTACTTATTATCTCAATTTTTCCAATTTCATTCTTTTGTATTGCTGAAGATGGGAAGTTCATTCAAGAAAGCTATTTTTGATGAAAATGTATCGGCCGGCCTCGTCAATTGGGCCCAAAATGCTAGAAATCGCAAAGGAAAGAACAAGACAAATGATGATGTGGCCGGCTCCTCCAATGATGGGAGATCTGGTACTGCAGTTCAAATGACGAGTGCATGAAGAAACTCAATAAGTTGGCAAGGGACTTATAAGCTAATCTAAGTGATTAAGTGTAGAGTATTGTTGGAAGCTCTCTCTCTCTCTCTCTCTCTCTCTCTCTCTCTGTGTATGTGTGTGTGTGTGTGTGTGTGATAGTACTCTAAAATCAAGTTATCTCTCATTCGTGGTTTCAAGTGTCGATGATGTTTCAGCCAGGTTTTTCATGTTTTAGTAATGATCATCTTTGTACCTTGAAATGTAATGTATCAGTAATGTATTGAAAGGATTGAAGTTTATAATAGTGTGAGTTTCACAAATCATCAGTTTTGTGTCCATATATATATTTTTTTATTTCAGAAGAACTTCCCAAGAAAAATAGAATGACATCTAGACAAAACGTTAACGGATAGTAATGCAATGTTTCCCAATAATACAAATAAATAAACTCAAAGGGCACAGGGAAACATATGTCTTGCGTTCACGAGGAAGAAGCTAGCAGGCTGTTCATGATGTCCCATATCCCGCACGAAGAAGCTAGCAGGCTTACTATGGATGATGCCCACATGGCCACATCCCTCCGGCACTGGGCTCTCCAATGGATTTCCCGGTTGCGTCCCCCCTCATTTGTTTAACTGTTCGTCTCTATTGCTCAAAAAAAAAAAAAAAAAAAACTGTTCGTGTCTGTTCTCATATTGCCAAGATTATACGGACGTCAGTTGCAAATCGAATCAACAATGGATTATCGAACATTAATTATACAAAACACACAGTATCACTAATCCGTTGTAGTCTAGCTGGTTAGGATACTCGGCTCTCACCCGAGAGACCCGGGTTCGAGTCCCGGCAACGGAATTTTTTTTTGGTTCACAACTACATAGACAAGGACAATCTGCAAACGAATTCATTCCCCATACGTAACTGCAGGTTTGCACGTTGAGCTCATAAACAAATTCTCCGACATCTCTTTTCCAATCAAAGGCTCACAGAATGAAATTTTGGGACTCGACTCATACAATCCTTTACTTGGATGGAGAATCAAAACAAAGCTTAGGGGTTGTTTGGTATAGATCCTCGGAAAGGACCAGATTCTCTGATCTACTGATTCTATAGGACTACTCATACAATCCTCTATGGAGGAAGCGAATCGAGCTGGTTTTTTCAGTTCCTAGCATCTTTGTTCATTTCAGAGAATCACTCCCTAAAATTTGTCAGCTCCTCTAGATTCACTCTAGGAGCAGCAGAGAAGAAGAGCTTCTGCCTGCCGGACCTCGAGCAATCAGGCGGGAAATCTTCCCACCTGTCTTCCAAAACACACAAACCAACATTGAAATTCTGCCGAATACATCCACCCTTCTTCAGAGGCACAGGCAAGCTCATTTCCTGCCGCTCAAAATGATATGCCTGGAGAGCATGGAATAGAAGTTGTTCAGAATGTATTCTAATAGTCTCATATACTCTGAATATAGATTACAGAACCATATGAGGGATTATATAAGTTAGTAATTGTATATTTATGGAGTGGATAGTAAAAGAGGCAAGATATCAAGTATAATCACCTCGCAGGCACAGTCAGATTCAACTTTGGGGTTCTAAGACCCAGTCAAAGTGAAAAATTCCAGACATTAGTGATGTGTTCAATCGAATGTTACAGAACACTTCAAGTCAACATCAAAATAAAATTGCAGGAGAAGAATTACCTTCTCAAATAATTGGAGAAGAAAATCCAAAAAAGATATTACTTTAACATACAACAAATTTGAACTTCAAATACACAGGTGAAGTAAATTATGGTTTTGAAGGCCCAAACTAAATGGCAGGCGCATTAGTGTAACAAATATGTGCACGGCCATGAAGATGCTTATGCTTCATGTGATCTAACACGCACAAGCACAAGACAGGTGTCTGTAATCCTACAGATGGCAAATTCATCTCAGGCTCCAGGAAATTTCTGGTCAGCAAGTTACCCATCTCAGATTTTATCATCACATACTGATGCAAACTTCAACTCTAGACGTCCCATCTGGTGCTTGGAAAGAAGAAACTTTCACCAAGGCAACCAAAAAATAAATACATCCAGAGGAGCACATCATAATACGATTTGGCTAACTTTCATCATTCCAGGTTGACACAAATATCAAATATTGATCATTGCTCATAAACAAATCCATAGTGTTTAACAGCAATCAGTAAAGGGGGAAAAGTACCGCAAAAACAATTATAGTAGGAAAACCAAAGGGTATCCTGTTTTTCTAGAGAGCAGAACACAACAGCATATCAAACTGTTCTGCCATTTCTGAAATGAACGTGAAGCATTGACTTTCAAATAAACAGTAAAGAAAAGATCCTAGATGCCCGAAACTGGTGGTCAGAAAGCTACCAATCTCTATTTTTATCATCAATGGTGCAAACTTCAACTCTAGTCTTTATGATCATGTGCTTGTTACTTCAAAGTTCAAGCAAAAATTTGACCAGAGCACAAATGATGATAAGTCAAGAGGAGCAAACCATATGATTTGGCTAACTTTCATCATACCAGGTGATTAAATGGTTTGACCATAGCCCAGAAACACATGAAACCCATTGAAATACAGAAATAATAACAGAGAAAACATTTGAATAGAGATTAAAAACCTATAGTTTCTGAAGTTGCTATGCCCCGGAGATAAAGAACTAAAAGTACCAGTGTGAACCGATAGCCCTGAAAAGTGAAATGCAAGAATTTTAATAGTTCAAAGTCATTCAAAGGTAACTAATTACAGTCACAGATTAAGGGCTAGCTCGGTACTTAATTACCTGTGTAGAAGTTCAACTTAAACTTATGACCTGAATGCTGAACCAGTAGTACTTGACCTCCCCAGAAAATAAATCTTCAGTTGGCCAATCTGAACTTCTGAAGGTATCAAATAGCAAATAGGGTGTGACCCTGAGATTATTCTCCTGGTTACTTGAGATAGTGACATAATGCTATCACCAACTCACTGAGCTTCTGTGCGCTCAGCATTGGGAAACACTATTTGCCAACTCATAGTAATGTCAAATCATTTAATGTGCCAATAGAGTGACATAATATGAAAGCCAGATCAATTCAGTTGGTGTTGGAGTTAAGTCCTGCGATAATCCAAGCATCATAAATTCAAAATGCAATTTTTCTAGCACATTCGTGCATCCAGTGAGATTGAACTTTAAAAGGATCTAGAAGCATGTTGAGACTTGGCAATCTCTCTCAAAACTGCACCTACAACAGCAGCCTGCTCAAGACATTCAGCTCTGTTCAAAGCATCTAGAAGACTGATGCATGACTTTACATTAATTCTACACCCACGTAATCGAGTTTCTTCAAAAACCTGATATGCCTCAATTGCTCTATTTGCATTGCTCATCCCCTCTATAAGGGCATTGAAACTTGCAGCGTCAGGGATTCCACCATTGGCCTTGAACCTCTCAAAGAGGCTGCAGGCATCTGTTATGTTCCCTACCTTTGCAAGACCAGAAATCATGGTTGTGTACGTCACAACATTAGGGACCAAACCCTGTTTCTGCATTTCTTGCCAGAACACGAAAGCCTTATTGTACTTCTGTGCACGGCAAAGGCCATTTATGAGAATGCTGTATGTGTAAGTGTTTGGTGAACATTTCATTTCCTTCATTGACTGGAAACAGATAAGAGCTTCATTGATTTCTTCAGCTTTCACTAAAGCATCCATTAGGCTGTTCCATGTGTAAACATTAGGTGTCAAGCCCTTCTTCATCATCTCTTCTAGAATCAAATAAGCTTCATCTATCCTACCAACCTTTCCAAACCCATCGATGAGAGAGCTATACACAATAACATTCAATTCTATTCCTTTAGATTTTGCTTCCTCAAAAAGCATGTATGCTTCATCCAACCTATCAATTTTAGCTAAACCATCAATAATTGATCCATATGTAGCAACTGTAGGCGGTACATGTTTTGCTTTCATCTCCTCAAGAACTTCGTAGGCCTTGTCCACCTTTCCAGATTTGCAGAACCCATCAACAACAGCATTGTAAGCTCGGGCATCAAGAAAAAAACCTTGCTGCTTCATGGCATGAAAAATGTTGGAAGTTTCTCTAGCCTGACCAGCTTTTGTGAGACCATGAATCAAAATGGAATAACTTCTGACATCAGGAAGGAAACCATAACCCTTTATATCCTCAAATACTGCTCTTCCCTTTTCAACATCACCCGCTTTAAAAACACAGTCCATGTATGTATTTAGTAGGGTAAGATCAGGCTGGCATCCTCTTCGCTTCATCTCTTTGAAGATTTTGTGGCCATCTTCTTTCCTTCCATGCATGAAAAAGTTTCTTATCAAGGATGTATATACAACAGGGTTAGCACTGTGACCTGCATCTAACATTTTCTCAAATAACCTATAAGCTTCATCAACTTTCCCCTTCTTTCCTAATCCATCAATAAGGGAGCAATATGTCACAGAATCAGGATTACAGCCTCTCTGACTTGCAGTTTCAAACATCGCATATGCCTCCTCAAGCTTTCTTGCCTTGCACAATCTATCAACCATTATATTCACTGTTAATAAGTTTGGGAATAGACCAGCCCTTTCCATATCATCACGTATTTTATAGGCCTCCTCAACCTTTCCAGCATTGCAAAGCATATCAATAATAATGTTATATGTAGAGGAATTTGGCTCTGCATCCTTCTTCATGGCATCAAACAAGTTCAGTGCCTCATCAATCTTCCTCTTCTTCCCAAGGCAAGTCAGAATCGAATTAAATGACACAACAGATGGAATGCAACCCCTCTCCCTTAATCGCTCAAGCAGCTTATAAGCATCCTCAAACTGCCCAGCAGAACCATACCCCATGATCATCGTATTGTATGCATATGCACAAGGCACTGCCCTTTCTGCCTCCATCTGATCAAACAGCTCCTCAGCCTCACCAAGCCTCCCCGCCTTGCACAGCACCCAAATCATGCTCGTGTAAGACACATCATCTGGCCTAAGCCCTTGCGCCTTTAACTCGTGGAAGAACTTCCAGGCCATGTCCACATTCCCAGCCTTCCCAAAACAATCGATGCACACATTGTACAACACGATGTCCGGTTCGAGGCAGCTCCCTTTCACCTCATCCACCAGCGCCAGCGCACCCTCCACGCGCCCCTCACGGGCCAGCGCCCGCACCAGCGTCGTGAACAGGGGCACGCCTACCTCGTACCCGACCTCCTGCATCTGCCGCAGCAGCTCCAGAGCGCGCTCGGGCCGCCGCGCCTCCGCCAGCGCGCCGATAAGCACCGTGTAAGCTGAGAACGCCGGGCGGAACTTTAGCCGCCGCATGATGCCAATCGCGTGCTCGGCGTCGTCGAGGCGGCGGGCGCGGATGAGGGACGCGACGAGGTCGGCGCAGGCGGGGTTGGGGAGGCCGTACCCGAGGACGCTCATCTCCTCGAGGACCTTATCGAGGGCCGCAAGGTCGTGCGAGAGGAACGGGAGGACGGCGTTGTAGGCGTCGGCGGGGAGCGGGTGTGGGGATGAGGCGGAGGACGCGAGGAGAAAGAAGGGGGCGGCGAGGGAGGGGTTCTTGAGGGATCGAAGGACGGGGATGACGGCGTCGGGGGCGGAGGCGGGGGCGGCGGAAAGGGATGAGGAGATGGCGCCGGCGAGGTCGGGCGTCCAGGAAGGGGCGGCGGACAGGAGTCGAAGGAGCTCGGCGGCGAGCGGGTTAGGGTGGGGCGGTGGTGCGTTGGCGGAGGAGAGGTAGCGGAGGAAGGTGGAGGCGGACAGGATCGGGCGGCGAGCCACCGGCGTCCGGAGCGCCGCCGCCGCCATGGGAGGAGGGACTGGTAAAACCCTAGCGGAGGTTCAGGGCTGGACTGGTTTGGGCTCTTGCGGAAAGTGGAAATGGGGCCATCTTCTGCTCGGGCCGATTTCTTCAGGTTTTCGGAAAAACGACATCGGATCTTAAACATTGCTTTGCGTGTGTGTGTGTGTGTGTTGAGAAATAATCGCTCTAAATTCCTCTAAAAAAAAAGAATCGCTCTAAATTTTAAGATGTTCTGAAATACTGCAAGTTGAAAACTCGTTAAGTCGAAACAAAGCTTGCAGCAGGATTTTGAAGTCCAATTTCAGCAACTTCATTTTGCAAATTCATTGTCCTAACCTGGTCACTTTAGCTTGAAGATAGCACCCCTCTTCAAAACTTTGCTGCATGATCAATTTAAATGGGCTAGTTCCGATATGGTGCGAAACCAAAAATCTATTATAACAACTGTTTTTGAAATAATTAAGAGGTAGGACGTATGGAAAAAAAAATAGACTTAGGGATGACATCTAATCAAACTGATTTAGTACGAAACCAACAATGGAAAGAGAATGATTAATTTTAATAAAAAAAGTCTTTAACCCGTGCCTTCTTTAGAGGCGATGAGGCCCAGGGTTGATCAGGAATCAAACACGGGTGGCAGTTCTCCATTCCCGAGCAATTGACCAACCGAGCTGCTGAATGATTAACCTCTATCTTGTTCTTCAAACAAACCGATTCACTTTTTTTTTCTACTATGGTTTCACACCCTAACAACTTTGGCCTTTTCATGTTTTTATGAACCCAACGGCTCTTTCTTAACAAAACATGTCCTACCTGACTGATTTCCTATACCATCACTTTTTCACCAAAATATGTTATCAAGATGGTTTCAATTAACCCACCCTCACCGATAGATGAATGAGGAGCCGTCAGGATGGCCAACCCTCGTTAGAGTGGTGAGTTTCAACAAAATACATATATAGACATAGATTTGTTCAACAAGGATTAGAAGTACGCCATTCCTTTTTAGTAGTGTTGACTTTTTAGTGCAAGTCACACAAGTCCTTCCTATTCCATTCATGACTATTAGGAAGGAACTAAGCTAACATGTTGTAAAGATATTCTTCCACCACAAAATTGAGGGTATGTTGTTCACCACTACACTCATTATCGAGGATATGAAACACATGCATGAAGCTACGACGTTGAAAAGAACATATTTAGATCTCTTGTTTGATAGATCGATTCTATCCATAGTTTTAAGTGGGCCTAATAGGTTCCTAAGCCATCCGATCCAAAATATAAGTTATTTTTCTAGATCTTATCACTCAAACTCTTTAAACTTTAACTGGTAATGTATGAAATTAGATTGACTAATAATATAATATTGATTTTGTTCGTTTGATCTCATGAATTTATTTCCCTAAGGTTGAAACTTCGGTTAATGGAAAAGCTGAATAACATACTCGAATCTTCTAGCTTCACAAAATCAGGCCATTACTTTGAAACTTGTCTCAAAGGTGTTCTCAAGATGTGCAAAGTTTGAACTGATTTACCCCCGAATTATGCGGCCAAAGACTGAACTGCAGTCTCATATAACTGACGCTCACAACTGAGCTTATCTGGAAGAATGCTTAGCTCCTCCAGCCTTTCATTGTTCATATAAATAAAGCTTCTTACACTTTTTTTGTGGCATTGAACCACTTCTCATCTATGTGGATGATGTTATCCATTTTAATGAATATGATCATGTGGCAAAGTACTCTGATCAAGCATAGAATACACCATCTCAACCTTTCTTTCTTATTTGCTTCGTTCAGACATGGTTTAAGCGAGTTAGAGTGCCTTCTTAAAAGGGCCGCTTTTGAACCACCTATGTAGCGAGCTTTTTGACACTCCTAGTTTTTTAGCTAGCTTCTTTATAGTACTCCTG
Source organism: Eragrostis nindensis (assembly GCA_012490785.1). Taxonomy (NCBI): domain Eukaryota; kingdom Viridiplantae; phylum Streptophyta; class Magnoliopsida; order Poales; family Poaceae; genus Eragrostis; species Eragrostis nindensis. Next base: position 831,163 of record JAAXCT010000077.1, on the reverse strand, counting down.
TCGCTCAAGGGAATTCTAGCAATTCTTGATAGATGAATTTGCATCTTCTTTTCTGCCACAGTGTGTGGGTTTCTTTCATGATACGCCAACTGGTAAACCTTGCCTAATACACTTTTGGGCTCTGTCCTAAAGGCGCTAGACTGTACGCTGGCTGACATTGAAATGGTTAGCAACTATTCCTTGTGTCGTCCTTTTTCAATCTCCCATTGTTACTTATCGTAAGTAGTTCTTCATACATGTCTTGCCTTTCTCTGTTTGACATCTCTCTGTGTGTTCTTCGTCCATTTGCAATTTTAGGTACCTCTTCTTCGTCATCCGAATCCGACAACTCCTCTTGGTCGAAGGCAACGTCCACAGCAGCGTACGCACCATAGTCAGCTAGGTACTCTTCCATGACATTCATATCAGTACGTACATCCTCCTCCATTGCATTTTCTTCATCTGAATCATGTGTGCTTTGTTGAATCAGTAAATAAATGAAAGAAAATAGGTTGAATGAATAAATAAAATGCATGTGTCCATAGGTTATCCAGTAAATAAAAAAAAACACACATCCAGGTGCAAACATGTTTCCAACTAGTGCAGGAGCTTAAGCAAAGGAAATAAAACAAAGTATGTTGTGAATGTCATGTGTTTCATGGTAAAGCAAACCTCTATGATATGAACACAACTAGTTGGAAGTGCATTTCGTGATATGTTAGACAACTAGAGAAAGGGAGGAAGAAAAGTATAAGCATTTCATTGAAAAACGTACCTAGATGCAGACCTTCTTCATCATCATCATCTCCAAGTGTAATGTTTAGATCAAAAAGGTAGAACCCATAGTGGTTTCTCCCTTCATGCACATTGAGTTCATCATACTCATGCAGGCGTTGCACAGGAGGAACTCCATCTTGCTCATCCACGAGTGCTTCATTTAGATTTATGGCCCGAAGCTCATGCTCAAGTAGGCCATCTTGATCTCTCTCCGGTGGTGGCTCATTCAGATCTATGGTTATGTGTGATGTATGTGTCTTTGTGTGTTGTGGCTTGCTGGGTGTTGATGCGAGGAAAGAAGTGTTGGATCTGGTTGGTTTATTGCCTTGGCTTTGCTTTAAAGCCTGGTGCAAAGTTGAATCTTTTTGGCACCTGTGGTCAGTTTTTGTGACATGTATGTACTGGTTGTTAAAAATTAGGGCCAAATACATGGCGTCATGTTTGATTTTTCCGCCATCAGCTACAGCCAGCTTTGCCACCAAACAAAAAATAATAATAAGAAGTACAATTATGTCTCAATGAGTACTTCAATTAATAAGGACATGCACGTAATTTGCTCACACACTTCCTCCATCACCTGAGGTGCTAATGCGCCAGCCTTTGTGTGAAGGAGGGAGTAGGTTTTTTCAGACTACACTTTGATTAGACACATATGAGACTATCATCAAATTTTGTGAATTTCACTTTAAAGTTCTTTGCAAATTTTCTAAGAGGGACAAGTAGAGGAATATAGTAGCTGTATAGAGAGAAAGAGGTTAGGTGATGATAATAATAATAGCGAAGGTAAAAATAACTGCAGACAAAACGAGGAGGGACAAATGGAGAGCAATCAGTATCAGCTGGACAAAAGTCACAAGCAAAGAAAGAGACCGCCACAAGAAAGCAACCAGAAAAGCCGGACGCTGTCAGCTACCAACAGTCGCATTTCCACTCCGGCACTGACAGACAGCCGGCGCATTCGACACTCAACGCACTCCCTCCCACTCTATTTGATTCTCTTCCCCGGCACTAAGAAACCAAGAAATCCCCCACCACCTTTCCTCGATCCCTCTCTCCTCCACTTCATCTACTCCGATCTCGCTGCGAAGCCGAGATCCGGCCTCAGCAATCAGTGAGTGCGCTGTGCGCAGCGTGAGACGCTCAACCTCAGTTCGGATCCCATGGCGTCGCCGGCGCCGGGCGGGGAGGAGGGCGGCAAGGGGGAATGGCTGATCTACGCGTTCGTGGCGCGCGGCACGGCGGTGCTGGCCGAGTACACGGAGTTCACCGGCAACTTCCCGGCCATCGCCGCCCAGTGCCTGCAGCGCCTGCCCGCCGGCTCCTCCGGCTCCGGGGCGCCGGCCCGGTTCAGCTACGCCTGCGACCGGCACACCTTCAACTTCCTCCTCCACCGCGGCTACGGTAAGACACTATCGATCGAGGCCTTATACAGTCGAAGTAGGGTGACATTGTCATGTGGATCAAGGACTGTACGCTCAATATCCTGTTAGCTCTGTTAAAAATGTTAGTGTGGAATACCCAATTTTGATTTCTGCTGCATGTAATATTTTGAAGGAATCTGAGTTCATGTTTTGTCCCAATTGGACGGGAAGGTCATCCTCAAAAGGTATTACACGACCTTTATGGCGATAGTATTGTGACACCGAAACAGAATTAAGTAGACATGTGCCACTGAAACAGAACTTAGAAGAGAAAGAAGGTAGACCGCTTTTAGGAAACTTTCTAAATAAGGATGTAATGTTACTGCACGTTCCACAAGAAGAAAAGCGAACCCAGTTTTACCATATCAAGCATTTGACTCGAGCACATTTTGGGGCAGACCAGACACATTTGAGGAACCAAAATTGCAAAACCATGCAGGAAAAAAAAAACTGCAGCTATTACCAGAAAATTTGCTTGAGCTGCTAGCATTGTGGATACATTTAATGTGGGATCCATGGGAGATAGTACACAACTGCATGCATGTAAGTGAAGGTCCTTGCCATGTGAGACTTTAAGGAATAAGGAATTGAACATCATGCACTACATACTAATTCAAGCCACTGTCTATGATACTAGTCCTGCCCTTGAATAATGCTTGGTGATCTCATGCATGTGAGGAGGCATTTTTGTCATAGCTATGCACATTGTTGACCAAGAACCTCATCCTACGGTGTCACGTGTTAACCATGTCGACCCTCAACTATGTGTTGTTGTGTCGAAATCTTGGATATCTGGATAGAAAATTTTTATTTGCTAAAGATAGGAATAACACTTCTGATTATTTGTAGATTCATGGTGACACCTTTGCTCTTTGAATATTTTGTAGCCTACTGCGTAGTTGCAAAGGAATCCGTTCCAAAGAATGTCTCAGTGGCCTTTCTTGAGAGACTTAAAGATGATTTCATGAAGAAATATGGAGGCGGTAAAGCTGATACTGCTCTTGCAAAAAGCCTAAATAAAGAATACGGGTATGTCTGGTTGATTAATACTGCTGAGAGTATTGAAGGTTTTATCCTTACTGATTCATTTTTTATGCTGTCAATTGAATTTTTTTTGAGTGCAGACCAGTTATAAAGCAGCACATCCAGTATGTTCTTGATCATTCAGATGAAATAGATAAAACTTTGAAAGTACAAGCCCAAGTTTCAGAAGTTAAAAATATAATGTTAGAGAACATTGAGAAGGTATGTTATCCATTTCCCCTAATTTAACAAGCACATGCTCATGCGGTTATGTTTATAGATTCATGGGCATGATTCCAATTCGTGTGCTATAATTGATTTGTAGTATAGATGGCACCTAAACCAAGTGATCAGTTAGATCCGGTGGACAAACTTATTTGTTGCACTGGTCCTTTTTAAAAACTTGACCAACCTAGGAGAAACTAGGTGGCTTTTAATTTATTGCATTGCTTCTATTTAGACCACCAAGTAGCATTGGATTGTTTTAATATTAATACATGCAGAAGCATTAATTTGCAAGGTTAGATCAATAGTTTCTCAGTGTTTTCATTTTTACTTTTTTATTTTTATATTGCGACCTTTTCACCGGTCCCTATTTCTACATTTCTTATTGGCTGGCCAGTGAATTCACTGAAACAACTTTCTCAGAGGGCAGGGCATCCCGGTGCACGTCGCTCCCGCTTGCGCAGGGTCCGGGGAAGGGTCCGACCACTTTGGGTCTTTTGTACGCAGCCTTTCCCTGCATTTCTGCAAGAGGTTGTTTCCAAGACTTGAACCCATGACCTCATGGTCACAAGGCAACAGCTTCCCCGCTGCGCCAGGGCTCCCCTTGAAACAACTTTCTCAGAGTGACCGATAAATTATCCTTGAAACATCTTACGTCACTTGTGCAAGTTGAGTCCTTGTGGCAGTCATTTGCTTGCACTTATGACTGCAATGAACTTAATAATGATCATTCAAACAGGAGTGAAACAGGAACAGAACAGTGATATATAACCACACTTTTTCTAGTTTGTAAAATTTGCAAACTGATTCAGCTCAGTTGGTTAGTGCCTCAAGTGGTGAGGCCACCCACCAGGGTTCAAATCCTGGTGTGCACCAATTTGTGGAATTAAAAAAAAAATCCCCTTGTTGGCAGCCTAAAATTTAGTGGTGACGACTTGGATGTCTTGAATCCGGACTGTGGGCTGGTTTGGGCTCTCCTACCTGGGGGTGGTTGCAGTAGTCACCAGCAGTCACCAGCACGATAAACGGTGTTCGACCCAAGTATCTGTGCGGCCCTATAAGGTGATGCCGGGGTTCGGGGTTTTTCTTGACCAGAGGAGGTTGAGCTTCTCTGTCAAAAGAAAGCCATGGGGGCGGTCTTATCCCTACCGGTCGAGTTTTTTTTTTAGTTTGTAGAATTCGTAAGGCATCACTTGAGCTCCTTTTTCTTTTCAACTGATGGCTTCAATTGGGCTACCACCCCTCTCCCCCATTTTAGTTTTTTCATTTATGCTTATTGTGTTTTCAGACTTTGGGTCGTGGTGAAAAGTTAAGTGAACTGCAAGACAAGACTTCTGATTTACGCACTCAGGTACAGATCATCACTTCTCTACTAACCTTTCCTACGCAGCTTACCCTTGACATCTATTCAACCTGCATCATGCACATGTTATTCAGGCTCAGGAGTTCAAGAAACAGAGCGTGAAAATCCGTAGGAAGACATGGTTGCAGAACATGAAAATAAAATTGGTGATTCTTGGAATCCTTTTGCTGCTTGTATTAATCGTTTGGGTGTCAGTTTGTCAAGGATTTGACTGTACCAAGCATGAAACATAGTGAGAATGGTACCACATGACAGTAGCACTAGCTTGGAGTCAAGATCAATGTGTATTTGTTCTGGTGAATTGAAGTGTACTCGCAGATTCTTGGCTCTAGTGATTCCACCAGATATTTATCGCGATGTAACTGTAAAGCTGAGTTGGTCTTATTGAACATATAAGGTGTATTCAGAATGTATGGTCCTCATGATATGAAGTAATAGTACGGTTTCTTCTGCATTAACTGACATTGCCAGTTCATTCTTCTGCTGGTCCCCTGAGTTTATTGTATGCTTTATTTGGCACCGCGGTCCATTTTGACAATAATGCAGCTTAGTTGTAAGATAACTTGTCCTTGGCTAGCTAGCCACAAGAGCTGCATTTCAAATGACAGTACCACTTGAGTGGATATCAGAGGTAAAGATGTGTGTTGCTACCAGGTTGTAAATTACAGATTCTTTTAATGGATTACCCCAATGGAAGGCATAAGATGCCATTTTCAGCACTATATTTATTTGCCATCATTAGTTGTAAGCCTATTTTTTTTTATGACTTGCGTCCCTCTTCGATATTTTCTATTTTTCTATTTCGCTTTACAGCAGAAATTGAGTTTCAAAGATTGGGAATTTCGCTTAGTAACAGCTAGATCCTCCAGCAGGTTTATGAATTATTTTAACAAAATGTACACAAATAAATATCTGAGGACATCCAATCCTCTGAAAAACCAAAATATTTCTAAGCAGCGGTAAGAAAGATGAAGGTACAAAGTAAGCTTGAAACTGTATTGCAAATGGATGGTAATACTTAAAGTCTATAACTAGAACTGATCATTTTTGTTATATTTTTTATTTTTACATTTGTTTGACCACCTGGCACCTAGCAAAATCCTGTGCGTGAGCATACCGCTGTTTCTGTGCTTCAATTTCGTGTTTCGGCAAGTAACTCAACCAGTTTCAGTAATTGTTAGCAACGCATCATCATCCACATGCCATGCTCACTTAACCATCAGCCATAAAGTGAAACATTAACAGAATAGATTCAATTGGAACCACAATAGTAGTAAGTTACATTAACAGGCACACATGCACCTTCATTTCTTACCATTATCGTTGCTGCCAACCACAGGCATATGAATGTCTGAATCAGCCAGGGCACATTATTGTACATAAAGGGAGTGGGATCTTTGATAACTTGTTCGTAAAAATTGTTGGATCACACCTTTGGTTGTCCCTCCATAATGTATACAAGAACTATGACTAATCAGGGAACAGTATTAAGAAAACCAGAGACCCCAAGGTGATGCCTAATCTGTTCTATAATCTCAAGGTACACACCTAGAACTATAGATATGCTACAGTAAACAGAACAAAACTCAATCAAGTAAACTCCCCTTCAGCTCCCACAATTTCACCATGCCATCATCGCTTGCAGATGCCAATAACCTTGGGTCCTGGAAACAAATTGAGAAGATGTGTACATGCAACCAATGTTCAGAAACCATAAGGAAAGTGGTATCATGGATTCAAAAGGTAAAAGCCATTCCACTAAATAAGTCAGGATATTTTGTTGTAAAACCAAGACACTACCTGAGGGCACCATCGGACACAGTTTACATCCATATCATGGGCCCTTTCCTTCTTCAATACTAATTTGTACGAAGGCCCCTCAACCTGTACCATCAAGGCAATCTTAAATTCTTTGAGCAGAAACAACTAAAAAAATCTTTTATCTCTTTTTATAGAATTATTTCACTGCCTCCTGTTTAAAAGCTTGTGTGCTGGCTTCATCATTTGTTTAAGAAAAGAAAGCTGCTATGGTACTGCAATATAATAATAAAACTTCGAGTAAAGTGCACCAACGGTCTTTAAACTTGTTTCGCTGTGTCGTCTAGGTCCCCGAAATCTCAGTACGCATATCTGGGTCCCTAAACTTGCTAAAACGTGTCATCTAGGTTCAAAGTTCCGAAAATGCCCTATGGGCTATGGCTGAAGAGCTACATATTAAGAATGATTTTTCATACTATTTCTCTCCCTAAATTACTGTTACTATTACAATTCATGCTAGGAAACATTATACAGTGCGTGGTGTCATTATTATAGACAAATAAGTGACAAACCATGTTTATATTGAGCCACATCAAAACAACAAGAGGGTTATTTTTGGAACTTTGGACCTAGATGGCACAATTAGCAAGTTTAAGGATCCATATATGCATCTTGATAGTTTAGGGACCTAGATAGCACAGCGGAACAAGTTTGAGGACCGCTGGTGCACTTCACTCTAAAACTTTTCTTTTTATAGGAAAATGAGAGCTATCCATCACTTGGCAGTTTATCTAAAACAAGGACAGATGACTTCCAGATGAAACACTTATGACAATGAGTTAAAGATGACCGAAAATTTATGACCAGCACTGCAGCACAACACTTTATTACAACAAAAGCATCAATTCCAAATTGTGACTGGAACATTGTATTTTAACATTTTCCGCATATATTACTAGAACAAGGTCAGTTAAGCACAGCACATAAGATTGAATCCAGGAGAAAAAGAAGTGTGCAATAGAAATATAAAATACCATATTACTCTTCTCTTCAGTAAATAAGCAGATTGCATCATCACCTGCCCCACTAGCGATAATATCCTCACTGCCATGCACAAAAACAGAAATGACATTAAAGAGAATAAGAGAGAGTTTTACCCCAATTAGCATGAAATTGGGAGCCAATCTGGTCGGTGATTCCAACAGCAAGCATCAATACCCACAAAAGTTATAGGGACTTAAAGTTTGGCCACAGAATGCTTCATACACTGATGGTAGTTTGAAGCTTAAACATCAATGGTCCAATTCAGGAAAAAGTTCTCTATGGAGATTCCATTGCATTTTTGCCATTATCAAATAGTAAAAAAACTTCGATGTGTGAAATAATCACGTTTGTTATAAACAAACTAAACTGAATATCTTTTGCTGGACTAGTGGAACACTAGGTTCTGGCAACTAGGAGTCAGAGATAAACATGGCATAATTCATATTAATTAATGAACTGAATTGAGAAACTGTTCTACCATTTTATCTGGCAAACTTTCCTAAGAATTGTATTCAGATGTATCAAGGATATCCACGAGATGAGAGTTCTATTCACCTTGACCAATGGGCTGAAAAAATGGTTCGGCCATGATATCCTGTGAGAGTAGAAAGGTGTCGCCTGAAATCAAATAACATACATTCAGTTTATAGCAAGTTTCACAGTATGATGTAGTAGTAATATTATTTTTTAGGACATTATCAAGAGTACTAGGATACTTCCCCTTGAGTCAACTGATAGCCATTACGTGAGGCATGATGTAGAACGATAGTAGAACTTTTACAACTAGCTTTGCAACACAAGGAGATAGTAATATTACCTGCTATGATTATCTAAAGGAATCAACTATCATCAACTCAGTCATGAGGCATAGTAGGAAGTATGTCTCAGCTAGTTCAAGTGTAAAGTAGTGGAAATCCAATCAGTTTTTGAAAGGCAATATGAAACACTTCTATGTGAAGAAATACATTCTAATAAGTATTTTTTTTAAAAAAAAAGTTACACTCTCATCAGTTTATCCAATTTGCAACAGGACTAAACTAGTGGAAATAAATATAAAAATTTGATACACCAGAGTAACATTAATAAAGGGCATTAAGGCAGACAACCGGTAGAAAAAACTAATAATATTCTTAAATAATCGCCCGAACGTATTAGGTACAGTTGTGCCATTCCAAGTCTTGAAGGGTGCCACTCATACAGACTACATATGCATATTGATATTAATAACAAAAAGGAAACCATCTTACCAAGATTCATGATCATCTCCAATGTTTGGTTGAGACAAATCAGCACTTGTGTCCCATATTTTCAAAGTGCGGTCATCACTAAATAACAATGTTATAACATTAATAATTTTAGGGAAACCACAAGATTACTCTCAATCAAGCATGAATAGAACGAACCTGCATGTGACCATCCTGTCACCTTTATGATTAAAGGATAATGCCCATACTGTTGATGAATGCCCACTGCAATTAAGAAAAATGTGATCAATCCTACAATAACAATACCATGATAATGCAAGCAGTCAAGACTGAAGGTGGTTTCCATAACGAACAGTTCAGCCCAGATACTAAGATAAACAGAAACATAAGACAGAAAGATAAAAAAGCGATGAAATTCACGCATTGCGTATTTTCATACACAACAGTAACAAAGAAGCCTGAACTTAGTGGTTTGAATTTCATATGAAAATGTTAGTAAGTAGTAAGTACAACAATTCGCAAGCTAATACCAGTTCCAGCATAAAGGGCAGCAAAAAAGGCAATAGATTAAAAGATCACAATACCAGTTATCGGCTTCAGTTAATGTTTGTACACAGTGCCACTCATCGTCCCCGTCATCAGCCCAGACCTGTGTCAGACAAGCTGCCATATCAACCATCAATACTAATAAGAGCATGAAGAGACTCCACCCTTTTTGGATCCAAAGCAAACACAACTCCAAAATAGGAAAATAGATATATAACACACACACGCAAGGGTAAATGTTGCGCTTGCTTAAACATTGACAAGGTTTGTACCCTGATCGAGTTATCGTAGCTGACGGAGACCAGGATATCAAGAAACGGGTGCCACTGAACCATCTTGACATCCTGCGTGTGGCCCTGCAGCACGGAGACGCAGTCGAACTCGTTGCCCGGCTGCACCTCCCATATCCACACCATCTTGTCCCGGCTGCAGGTGGCGAGCAGCAACCCGGAGGGGCTCCAAGACACGCTCTTCACCTCGTTCTCGTGCCCCTGCGCACACACTCACCGCACAAATGTCAATACCCGCGACCAGCACTCAGCATCGTGCAATGTGATGATATCCCAAATCTCAAGCTCAGTGAGCCACCTCAAGCGTGGCGACACACTCGAAATCACCGCCGGTGTACTCCCAAATTGCAGTGGTGGAATCGAAGCTGGCGGTGGCCAGCAGCTTCCCGTTGGGGGACCAGGCGCAGGACCTCACGGTGCGGTTGTGCGTGTCCTCCAGCACGTCCTAATTGAGCCAAACCGATGAAAATTAAGCTAACCGCAATCAATTTCAGAGCTTCGAAACTAAAAAGAACCAAGCGGTTGCCGGGTGTACCGAGCAGCGCCAGGCGCCGTCGGGGGCGCGCTTCCAGATCCGGACGGTCTTGTCACCAGCGCAGGAGGCGAGGACGGGGCTGGCGCCAGGGCCCGGGGCGGGGTTCCAGGCGAGCGCCCACACGCGGTCGGTGTGGCCCGTCAGGCGGTGCGCCTCGCGCAGCTCCGCCGGTGCGGCGCTTGCGGCGGCGGCGTCCATGGTGACCGGACCGCGCGCGCCGGCGATCCTAGCTAGGGTTTCGGGGGTCCGGCGTACACTCGCTGATGCGGCGGGCCTGAACTTATTAGCGGGATGGAGGTCAAAGGCGCGAGGCGGCGGCGGGGTGGGATTGGGGCACACGGAAGTGGGGGAACTCGTCGCGTCTCGGTGTCGGGCGCGCGTGGAGGCCACGCCCCGTGCGCCGCGACGAGAAGTTTTTTTTTTTTTTTGGACAAAAGCTTCCTCTCTTCGTTAATGATAGGGTTACAATCATGTTGCAAGCATTGCAACAAGAAGTTCGGAGGGTATGACTAGGTATAGAAGGCCCTATGATGCATAGCATGCTGGGCACACAAATGAGCTGCCTAATTTGCATTACGCTTGACAAAGACTATATCAAAAGAAGAGAAAACATCCCTCAAAAAAAAGAGGAGAAAACATTACATAGCTCTTGTATATCTGTCAGGATCATAGCAATCTCTGACCTATTATTCAAGTGTCTATTACGCCAAAGCTCCACCAAGGTCTTGGAATCAGTCTCCATAATCACATTCGCACCTGAATTTCCAGCGAGCAATTGCACCCCTGCTCGACATGCTTCAGCCTCCGCAGTCAATGGTGACATTACAGCAAGCAGGCAACCAACTGGCTATGCCCTTGAGGAAAAGACCTTCCTCATCACGAGCCACAACACCTATGGCCCCTGTTTGATCATTGTAAGGAAAAGACCTTCCTCATCACGAGCCACAACACCAATGGCCCCTGTTTGATCATTGTAACAGAAAGAAGCATCAGAGTTGATTTTAATGGCTCCTGCTGGAGGGGGTGTCCATCCATCCATAGCAATGTCCACTGAATAAGGCTTAACACCTATATTCTTGACATGCAGAAGATGTACTGAAGTGTCTAGAGCCCATGTTATAGCCTTCCTGATTGGAATCGCATCTTTCCCGTGCTTCCTATCATTTCGCGAACACCATAGCGACCACATTCCACATAATATGATGGCAGCGTTCTCTCTTGGACAAATGTTTGCATCCAACAAGTCTCGTGCCCATGTCAGTGGATGAAGAGAGGGCAGTTTAACTTGTGTCATCTCCTTCAGATCCAACCAGAATGCTCATGCATGGCTACATTCGACCAAAGCATGGAAGGTTGATTCAGATTTAGCACCACATGTTACGCAATTCCCTTGCCGCTCAATATGTCTGTAGTGAAGGTTGGCTCTGCATGGGATATATTCATTTATAACTCTCCACCAAAAAACCCTGACCTTCGGTGGTACTTTGATTTTCCACAAGACCTTCCAGCAAGGATCTTCGTCTGCCTTCGAACTTGTCGCATAACTAGCCGTGTGGGCTCTATTCTGCGCATCTCTAGATGCCAATAGCCTATAAGCTGAACGCACTGAGTAAGTCCCATGCTTCTCCCCGGACCATGCCCAAAAATCTTCAGTACATCGGCCCAACGGAATGCGCTTAACGGCTTCGACATCTGACGGAATCAGATTATCCTCAAGAGCAGCAGTGTTCCATGTACGAGAGTCAGCAGAAATTAATTCACTAACCCAGGTTGCAGTCGCCCCTTCCTTCCTGCAAATGGGTTTACCACCAATACCTCCAGGGATCCAGCAGTCATTCCAGATATTCGTGCATGACCCATCACCAATTCTTCGAATCAGGCCAAGGTTCAGAGCTGTCCTACCTTTCAAAATAGCACGCCATGTTATGAGATGAATTCTTCTTTTTTTGGGCTGACAAGAAGTCTCCATGTGGAAAATATTTCCCTTTCAACACCCGAGCACACAATGACTCCGGGTTAGACATGAGTCGCCAACCTTGCTTACCGAGCATGGCGATATTGAATTGCTTGATATCTCGGAATCCCATGCCGCCACAATGCTTCGGCAACGTAAGATCAGGCCACCTCCGCCAATGAATCCCCTTGCGATCAATAGCGCTACCCCACCAGTAATTTGAGATGGTGCTTGTGATCTTCTTACAAGTTTCTGGTGACAGTAGAAAACAACTCATCGAATAGGTCGGGATTGCTTGTGCTACGGTTTTTATCAGCGTCTCCCTTGCTGCGCAGCTCAACAGCTTCTCCCCCCATCCTCCAACCACACCTCTGATATTAGTTGGAATATGCTCAAAGACCTCCTTCGTGCTCCTACCAACTGCAGTTGGCAATCCTAAGTACTTCTCCCCCAGAGCTTCTGTGGTTATGCCTGTGATCTGCATCACTTCTTGTTTTGTAGAATCACTGCAATTGCCACTAAAGAAAATAGCTGATTTATTAACATTCACCATCTGGCCTGAGCCTCTTTGGTAAGCTTGTAAAACCTCCATCAGCCTGTGTGCTCCTCTGTCACTAGCCTGTGTGAACAAGAAACAATCATCTGCAAACAGCAGGTGAGAAATCCAAGGTGCATGAACACTGACTCGAATTCCCCTAGCGAGATATTGTGGCCCTGAGAATTTAAGTAAACTTGAAAGCCCCTCGGCACACAATAAAAACAGATAAGGAGATATGGGGTCTCCTTGTCGAATACCTCGTGTTGGTGTGAAGATCTGAGATAGTTGTCCATTAACTCTGACAGAAAAACTTACTGTCTCAACACACCTCATGATCAACTCCACCCAGCGTGGGTCAAAACCAAGTTTTAACATTATCGCCCGTAGATAGGACCACTCAACTCTGTCATAGGCTTTTGCCATATCAATCTTAACAGCACAAGCTCCTGATTTCCCTTTCTTTCTCTTCAAGTAGTGCACATTTTCATAAGCAACCAGAACATTATCAGTGATCAAACGTCCAGGAACGAATGCACTTTGTTCTTCAGAAATAATGGAATCCATAAAAGGCCTTAGTCTGTTAGCGAGGAACTTGGAGCAGATTTTATATATCACATTACATAGTGCTATAGGCCGCGACGAGAAGTTGGGGCGAGCCGATGATTGGGCCAGCCGCGCGACCGGTCACGAACGTTTTGGTTGGTCGATTTGGCTCGAGAACGAGGTCTCAATTTCATTTTCAAAGTGTACAAAGGAAAAACACTGTTTTTTTTGCTACATTTGACTTCTGTTGACCACTATTTGGAAAACAAGAGGATATAGCATCAAACTGTTTGGTTCTGCAATGGGAAAATGGACAACACAGCTTGCATAGTTTCTTCTATTTATTTTGCTATATGTTTAACCAGCTCATATTGTGTTCCTTGTCCAAATGTTCTCAAGATTGAACCTTCTAGATGTTCATGTGTCATATGTAGGCTACAAATTCCTCACCCTTGCAAACAATTTTGACAATCAGCTTTAATTCTATGTGTACAAAACGGACACCGCAATGGCCATGGTGTCGTGACGTGTCGTGCCAGCATGATAGGCATGATAGGCCATAGCAAGGCCTAACCACAAACCACGGGCACGACTCATGCCGTGCTGGCTTAAACACGACCCTCCCAGCCTCCCTTCCATCTTTTTACTTGGCAACGAAATACGAACGTGATCATTAGATTGACCTATGTCCAAAGATGTTCTTCTTGTATTTAGGTATCTTTTTGGCTTGCTTAGTTATTTGGAAGTCTTCATGCTGCACCATCTAGCTTCATGTTTGTGTCTTATGGCCTGATGAGCAGGATATTCAAGCATGACATCACTTAGAATCTCATAACACCGAGCCACGCCACGATTGTGCTCTGGGCGGTTTAGATTTTGCCTAGGGTAATCTCATGACTATTGAGTGCGAGCCACTCATATTAAACTTAACACCGCCTTAGAGCATGTTTGATCGTCTTAGAGTGGAGTAGCCAGTAGCGGAACTGAGGGGACAAGCAGGGGCCATGCCCCCCCCCCCCCCCCCCCCCCCCCCCCCCCAAAACACCAGTAAAACCATAAAACTGTAAACTGTCCAAAAAAAGAAAAGCCCAAGCTTCACACGATTGTGGTTGTGACTTCACGCTTATTTTTATTTTGAATAATATTTTGCAAAATTATATTTAAACATTTATAGTAAAAAAACGCCCATACAATTTTGTGCTTCCTTGGGTCCCACCTTCGGTCAAACATGTGCCACATGGCCAAGTTCCACCACCCGTTAGCCACACAAAGTGCCCAAAAAGGTCACGAGTCTTCATGGCTTTTTTTTTTGTTTTCCTACTGTACTTTCCTTGCGCAATCGGATTTTGAATTTTTGTCTTTTGTTTTCTTTGGAATAGGAAACAGAGTTCGATCTATTTGTTGGGTTTGCATGTTGAGAGGACAGATTTGGAACCGGCCTGTGTTTGGGCCCAGCCAGCCAAACCGGAAGGAGGCGCATTGCAGAGTTGGTCTCGGGATGCAGTTGTTGCCTACTCTCCGCCCACGACTCTCTCGGGGCCGTTTGGTAGAGATTCTCACGCTGCTTCTGCTTCTGCTTCTCCAGAAAAAATGCCAAACGGATGCACAATCAAAACGGATTCTGGCTAAAAGCAGGTAGAATCCATTTTGTGTTTCAACGTAGAAGCAAAAGCAGCAATTTGTAGCTTTTGGTGGATTCTGCCTGACAGATGCGTCAGACAACCGGACCCACTAGACAAAATACAATTATGTTTGTTTAAAAAAATGCATAGATTACAAACTAAACGTCCGAATTATGAACCGATTACACCGTTGCGATCGTTGTGATGAGATCTTCAAAACTAGACCACACTTGACTATATTTTGCAAACTTTTTTTTTAAAAAAATGTTCAAACTTGATCTTATTAGTAGTCATCTACTTATATTTAATTTATTTCATGCACTTATTTTTATTTACACAAAGTGTGGACAAACTGAAGCTTTAATTTTAGAGACACTGCAGTTATTTTACATGCATAATCCATTTCAGAAAATATCAGGAGAATCTGTTTTGCCAAACGGCCTAACTGGAGAAGCTGTTTTGACAGAGAATCCAGCAGAATCCGGAGAAGCTGTTTTTCATTAGAATCCACTGCAGAATCTGTTTTTCGCAGAATCTGAAGCCCTGCCAAACAGGCCCTCCGTCTGGTTCGAAACGAAAACGGAGCAGATATGTCCCATCGACTCAGCACTGTGCTGCGCATTTGCAAACCGTAGGCGTCACATTCTCCAGTTCCACCGGGCGGCAGGCCCCACGTTCCAGCGACACACACGTCCCGACCCCGCTTTCGTCGCGCCCACGAAAGCGCCCCACGGAACAGCTTCGTAGCCGCCAAGTTTTCTCCCAAGTACTACAACCGCGCGTCGGCCTCGGAACGAATCCGCATCGAGCCCGTCTCGCATCGCGTCCCACACGCCCGCCCCCTCCATATAAAGCGCCGCCCCCGCGCCCCCTCCTCCCTCGACTCCACCACCACCCATCGAAACCGATCCATCTTGACCGCCGCCGTCGCCAACCCGTCTCGCTCGCTCGCTAGCTAGTCGCCGTCGTCGTCGTCGAAGAAGGAGGCGAGATGAAGTTCATCGCGGCGTACCTGCTGGCGCACCTTGGCGCGTCCGCCGCCGCCGTCGCCGCCCCCACCGGCGGCGAGGGGGAAGGCGACGACGCCCCTCGCGCCCCCGTCATCGTCGCGCCCGGCAAGGACGACGTGCGGCGCATCCTGGAGTCGGTCGGCGCGGAGGTGGAGGAGGACCGCCTCGACATGCTGTTCGCGCAGCTCGAGGGCAAGGGCGACGTCGCCGAGCTCATCGCCGCGGGCAGGGAGAAGCTCGCCTACGCGCCCTGCGGCGCCGCCGGGGTGGCCGTCGCTGCAGGTGGCGCGCCCGCCGCCGCCGCTGGGGCCGCGGATCAGGCCAAGGAGGAGGAGGAGGAGAAGATGGTGGAGGAGGACGACGAGGACTTGGGGCTCAGCCTCTTCGACTAGTGAGCGCGCGCGTCGCTGGATAGATCCGCGCATCTCTAGTTGAAGTTTACCTAGTATCTATCTATCCTATCTATCCCTAGCAGCAGCAGTAGTTCTTGACTTGGTGGTTCTATGTTTCCTAGCTTTATCTCCTGTGTTGTTTGGAGAAGGGTCTTATATGGGTTTTGTTAATCGGGTACATGCAGATGTTGTCGATCTAATCGAGTTTTAGTAATGTGTTAAGCAATCGGTTAATTTGTGTTCTGGATTAATCTGTGTTGGTAGAGGATGTTGCTTGTTCGTGATGGCTTTTGTGCCCCTTTTAGTTTGCCGACGGAGTTCAAGGCTTGCGGCAGCGGCACGTCGAGGGTGTGCTGCTTGTTCCGGCCTCTGCTTTGTGCGGTTTTGTTGATCGTGATGGAGTGCGTGCATCTGACTTCAGTTCCAGTGATGTGTTAAACAATCGATTAATTTGTTTCTGGATTGATCTGTGTTCGTAAAGGATGTTGCTTGTTCGTGGGCTTTTGGCCTCTTTCAGTTTGTCGGCTTGCAGCACGTCGAGGATGTTGCTGCCTGTTCTCGCCGCTGCTGCGTGGAGACCTCTGCTTTGTTGATCGTGATGGCGCGCATTAACAGGGATTTTAGTTTCTCTTCGGGCTCATGCCACATTAAACGTTTAGTTCCTGCTCCTGTTAACAGGGAATTCAGTTCTAGCACAGTCACAAGCGTTGCAATGCAGAACTAGCACAACAAACTATAGATCCGCCGCCTTTAGTTTGTCGACGTAGTTTAAGGCTTGCAGCACGTCGAGGATGTGCTGCCTGTTCTTGCCGCCGCTACGCGGGAACACACGCTTAGACCTCTGCTTTTTGATCGTGATGGTGTGCGTGCATGTAACTCGATCAGTTATCTTCTAATTTCGTTTTGAACCTGTCACCATCTGTTTCTTTGATCATGGAAGGTTTTTTTTGACGGTCAATGGGGGGAGGAGAACTCCCCACCTGATTCCATTAATTAGAGATAATAGAGGCCCCTTAATGGCCCAGTACAGGTTACAAAGGTTTTCTAAACACCAAAAAAATACATCTGGTTGTACTACATGGGAGAAAACAATCGGCACCAGGCACTAGATATCTCATCATCGTCGCGCGACATACGACAACGCCACAGCTTTGCTTCTTCTCTGCAAGTAGATAGTAGACGAGGGAGCGACGGAGTTTCTTGTCGGAAGACGACTTCATTGCGATGCTTCCACAGCTGCCAGTAGCAGAGGAGTGCCAAGCAATCTCTGTGTTTGCTCGGCGTCGAGTTCCCAAGCTCGCGCGAAGGTTGGTTGCGCCGGCAGCCCAACACCAATGGCGTCCCAGAAGGCCATTGCAAATGAGCAGTCGTACATGATATGGTTTGTGTCTTCTTGCCCATGCGTGCAGACTTCACATATGTCATTTTCAACAATGTTCTTCTTCAACAAGTTGCTCTTGCACTTAATTCTCCCTTGCACCAAGAGCCACCCGAAGAATTGGACGCGCGGCGGCGCCCGGTTGTGCCAGACAAACTTTGCAAAATCACATCCTGGATCAGTCGCGGACATGACCAGCTTGTAGAGGGAGGATGAACGCAGGGTGCCGTCCGGCGCGAAAAGCTCGCTGCGCCGCGCGTCCGGCTCCATGGTGAGCACCACACCAGAGAGCATGCCGCGTACTGCAGCTAGCTCTCTCTCCGCAACCCGGGACAGCCGCGGAACGAACTGTTGCCTCAGTCCTTCCTCGAACACCTGATGAACCGAGACATGTGGGCGTTTTGAGTGACTGGCGAGCGCCGGGTAAAGGTCAGCCAATCTTCCCTCCTCGAGCCACCAATCTTCCCAGAACGCGGTCGACTTGCCGTCGCCCACACGGACTGTTGTAATTGCTTGATACACCGGGAGCAGCTCACGCAGGTTTGCCCAGTGCGTTCCTTTCATGTCGCCGGTCAGGCTCGCAAGGTTCGCGTGTGACCGCACCCAGCGAGCCCACGACGAGTCGGTGGCCGTGAACATGCGGTGGATGAGCTTCAGCAGCAAGCAGTTGTTTTGGACCGCAAGGTCGCGGATGCCAAGTCCCCCCTGATCCCTCGGCCGAGTGACTGTGTCCCAGGCCACAAGGCATTGCGCGCCACTGACTTTGTCCTCTCCCGACCAGAGGAAAGCTCTCCTCTTCCCGTCGTACTTGTCCACCCCCCCCCCCCCCCCCCCCCCCCCCCCCCCCCCCCCCCCAAATGGCAAGTGGAGCGCACACATAGCATATACTGGCAAGGCGTCCACCACTGAATCAATGAGAACCGCGCGTGCCTTGTAGTTCAGCAGGCTGGCTTGCCATCCCGCCAGGTATCTGTCCGCGCGACTGAACAATGGCGTGAGTGCAGATAGGTTCAGCTTCTCATTTGACAACGGCAAGCCCAGGTAGGTTTGGGGGAAACCTTCTTGGCGGCAACCCAGAGCTGACACGCACAAAGGCAGAGTGGAGTCATCAGTGTGCATGGGCACGATCGTACTCTTCCCAAAATTGATGTGTAACCCGGTCGCCGCGGAGAACTGATCCAGCAGCTGCTTGAGGCGCGAGACTTGCGCGAGGTCGGCGGGGAGGAGGATTAACGTGTCATCCGCGTACTGCAGTACGGGGCACGTGAGCTCGGGGGCAAGTGGATGTCTGACTCCGCCGTCGTCTTGGATGAGAGCCTGCAGAACGTCCGCGACCAATAGGAACAGGTACGGCGAGAGCGAATCGCCCTGGCGCAGGCCACGCTTACACGCGAACCATGGGCCAGGGCACCCATTGACAAGCACCGCGTTCCTGGATGTGTTGAGCAGCGCGGTAATCCATCGCCTCCATTTTTCCGAGAAACCTCTAGCTTCTAGTATCATCAACAAACTGCCCCAGTCCACTGAATCGAACGCCTTTGCGAAGTCAAGTTTCAGCACAAGGGTAGGAGCCCTCCTCTTGTAGCAGCATTGCACGTGCTCAACAGCCATCACAAAGTTCTCGGAGATCGATCGCCCTCGAATGAAACCGGTCTGGTCCAAATCAATCAAGGATGATATCTGCTGTTGTAATCTGGTGGTTAGGATTTTTGTTGCAATTTTCACGCTGCAATTTTGCAAACAGATCGGCCGATGAGCATCTGCGGTGGTGGCTCCTGGGCGCTTGGGGATAAGGACCACATAAGCTCGGTTGATGCGCTCAAGATCGACTACCTCCGAGTGGAACTCATCCAGAAATTGCATGACTCTCGGTGCAACTTCAGTCCAGGCTGCTTGGTAGAAGGCCGGCCCGAACCCGTCGGGGCCTGGTGCACTGCATTTGTTCATGGCGCGGACTGCAGTGAGTGCTTCCGAGGTAGTGAACGGCGCGGTGAGGGGGTCGTCATCCACATGATGCCTGCCGTTGTACAGCGCGCCCAGATCAAAGTGCCACTGTGTCGGCACCGTGACCCCCAGGACGCCAACCAGATGATCAGTGAGGGCTTGCGTCTTCCCGTCGTGCGAGGTGACCATCACGCCGGCCACCTCAATTCCTCTTATCTGGTTGCCTCGGAGCCGCTGCGTGGCCTTGGCCTGGAAGTACTTCGTGTCCGCTTCCCCCTCGCGGAGTTCGCGCACCTTGCCGCGCTGCTTCCAGTAGGACGCCAACTCGCGCAGGGCAAGCTGGAGCGCCTCCTGGCACAGCGCGCGCACACACCGTTCACCTGCTGATAAGAGCCGATACTCCTCCAGAGTGTCAAAGAGATTAATAATGAATTTGCAGTTGGAGTGGAGAGTGGGACGAGTGCGCAACTTACGAGCCCAAACCTTTGCTTCGCAGCGCGCCGCCTCATGGAAGGTTTTCAGATCCTTTACTTCTCTTTGCGCTCCTGCTAAACAGATAATTTTAGTTCAGCACAATCGCAAGCGTTACAATGCCATAGAAACATATATAGATTAGTTCCGCATCTGGGTTCAGGCAGAACTAGCACAACAAACTAGCATGAGAAGCCCAAAAGTGCTTCTGCTGGAGTTGGACTGGGCGGCCCTGCAGGACGGGCTTAGATGGGAATTCAAACTTTTTCAAGAATTTGGTTAAGGCAATTTGAATGGGAATTCAAATTTGAGAGGGGATTTGAGCACCAGGAGAACTCCAAATAAACAAATAGAAAAGCAAGCGTAGACTTTTTTTAGGTAATAGACTTTTATTTACGAAATATATCTAAATTAAATTTGAGCTACTTTCACTAAGCACACTAGAGGCCTTTAGTGGCAGGCCAAAATTTAGTGAGTTTTTAATTGCAAAGAACATCAAAACAGGCTAAAAATTTTAAAAGATAAAAAATCCAAATGAATTCATTGACTTTAAATTTTGAGGGTGATATAGTGGCACAGCAAGAGCAGCGGCAGCCTCCCAAGTTGGGTTGGACACTTGGACTGGCTGGGCTGGCTTTGCCAAGCCGGTCTGGCCGATAACATATATTCTTTGAGAGGGAACATCAACTTGGAGGGTGGGTGCAAACTAAGTTACACTACTTGAAATGTTCAGATCGGTCGAACGTGGCATACATGAATGATATGGTTTAGACAGTGTGGCAGCGAAACACATAGTGTTTCTCAGGTGATTGTAGAATAGGTAGTCGCAACCACACCACTACGTTATATTACTGCTGCTTGTTTCACATATAATCTGTTCAAAACTAGCTAGCCCACATCAAAATCCTCCTTCGGTTGACATCAAAATCATCGGGCACCTAACTTTCTGCAAATGAACAACATTTCACCAATTGATAAGTGGCAACCGTGGCGGGAGGCTGATGAGGACGTACGTCATGGCCATAAATGTTTCTGATGTTAATATATCCTGTTTTTCTCTGGCATATCTGAAGTTCAGTCCTGTTCCTATGGAATTAAAGTGTAAATGCTGAGTTGGACCATTGGTTATGAGTTTTGTCTATCATACCATATCAGATCGCAGTCTATTGTCATCACAAATGAGGGCTCACTAATCATTTATGTATCGCTTGACAGCAAGACCTTGAAAAACAGCAAAACGGAAGAATCCAACATCTTGAGTATGCCGCTGTTGCAGAGCTAGTATCATCACAAATGACGACTTCACCTCTTTTGACAGCAATCATCAAGTCGTTTTTTTTTTCTCTTTGAGCCGTTTGAGTACAAATAGTGCTAGACATGTGGTCAAATGTAGTTGTGTTGTCACATTCATTTTTATTACATCACAGAAAAATGTATTTCAGATTGATATGTCACGCATATTTCTGCTACTCCTTGATGATTGATTCAGCTACATGGAACCAAAATTATGTATACTGTGTGTTGTTTCCCTTCCTGAAGAAAATCAATCTAACATTCAGTGTTGATTTTGTGACTTTGAAAGGATCGTTAAGTAGCAATGTTCGACACTCTTACGAACCTATTTAACATTTCTTGCTGAATTTCTATCTGTGGATTGTAGCCCCAAAATCTACCCCAAAATCTACCTGCCAGGTACGCATTGCAGACATCAATATTTTTTAAAGTAATTAGTAAAGCATCCACGTTAACAGCAAAGGTAGAGATAGTTATATCTCTGAAACCTTATTTTTCATGCCAAAGATGTTGCACATAGGCTTATAGTAGGTAGCTCAATGTGGGCATTACTACAAATAACCTGTGTGATCAAAAGGGAATGAACGACCCATATTAAAATGGTGTACCATAAAATTTCCCATATGTAATTCATCACAGATGGCAAATTCCAAGCTAGCTGATAATAGCTGGGGATAATCTGCATGGGCTGTACCCCTATATCAGTGGCAGCTGTTCCATTTCAGCACGTAAAAGTTACAATCAGAAAAGAATTCGTGAGTCGTAATTGAAACAGTACTGGATCTATATATAGAGTACATCAACATGCATGAATACATACATTTTGTGAAATACGTACAGGAGTTCAAAATGTTCTATATGAAAGATACAAATCTCATTTGATGTTTCGAGACACAAATCAAAAGTACACCCAGTGACCCAAACAGAGAATGTTTCCAGGACTTGCTGAAAAATAAGAACCAGTGTGGCAATGGCAGAATCCACAAGCAAATTGTTATGAGAAAGTAAGGAATAAATGCATGTTATTGTAGTTAGGTGCAGACGTCCCCGCACCTACGATAATTTTATTCCAGGACACGCCTAGAGTTTGAGCTCAAGAACGTGCCCCATCTTCTGGTGCATCCCATTTTTTTCCCACTGAGCTTTGAAGTCCTGGTGCAGATTCATCAACCACAGCTTCTTCAGAGAGGTAAGGGATTCAATGTCTTGAGGAACTTTATCGAGACTTGGCAGTCCTACAACATATACACCTTGGATATTCCGGAGCGCGCCATTTCCAATTGTGATACAACCGACATTGAGCAAGTTCTTCAGTACAAGTGTTTCCAGCTTCGGGAAGCGGTCATCAGGAACAACCAAGGACCCTGCACTGCTCGCCCTGTTAAGGCTAAGGTAAGTGAGGTTTGGCACGTGTGCTGCAAGCATTAGTAGTGGATCTTCCGTGAGACCGGACCAGCTAAGGGCTAGATATTTAAGGTATTTCCCATGGCCGTCAAATACTGGACACTGTAGCGTTCGAGCAGCCCAACGTCCTCTGATAATCAACCTATGGAACTGATTGGAATTTGGCTTGAGATGTTCCAATTGAAGTTCCTGATTCTGATCACTTGCGTTGAGAAGCAAGCTTGAAAGAACGGGCATGTTGGAAAGGACCCTGAAAAGCTTTTCTGAATCTGTAGAATTTACGTTGCCAATCCAGACACTTTGTAGCTTGTCCAGTTTCTCCAGTTGTTCAGCAAGGTAATCACTGGCATCGACGGTCTCTAGAGTCTGCAGTTCCACCAAGTTAGAGAGATCCTTAGGTGGTTGTACCCCGATGAAGTACTGGAAACTTGCTTTCTTTTGATCGATGAATCTGTCAGCTAACAGATGCCGCAGCTTCTTGGCCTTGGCTATGCCTCGTGGCAGCTTCTCTATTTGTGTTTGCTTGATGTCCAGGGTCTCTAGGTTTGACAATTTCTCAATACACTCCGGCAGTGACTTCACTTTTGAGCGCCGCAAGCCGATGTAACGTAGATTAAACATATTCGCAATAGATTCTGGCACTTCAGAGATTACAGAATCTTGTAGCTCGAGAACGGTAAGGTAGCAGGATTTGGAGAAGATTGAGGCCCGCTGTGTTACCAAAGGCTCTTGCAGAAAAGAGGCGGAATGCGTCATCCTTGTTCAAAGGCTGGACCTGAATGTGGTGTCCTGAGGATGCAAGACATGCGACATCGTCTCTCCGTGTGGTGATGATGACATGACTTGAGTGGAGATTTTTGAAGATATCTTCCATTTGGATGTACACATCCTTGTCCCAGACATCATCCAAGACAATCAAACAGTTGACGTAGCCTTCGAGCTTCGACTTTATTTCTTGTTTCAGTTCGTACATGTCCATGCTACTGGAGAGTGGCTTCTCGGTGTATCCAATCTTCCCGAGTAATTCCCCCAGCAAAGCTTCGATTGTGTAGGTCTGTGAAACGGTGATCCATGCTTTGGCTCCGAAGCTATTCTTCACCCGGTCATACACATTTGCAACCAGCGTGGACTTTCCCAGCCCGCCCATTCCAGACACTGTAATCACTGTGCTATTCGGCTCATTTGAGTGAAGCCAACCTATCAGCTTCATCTGGTTTCCTGTAATCCCGACTAGATCTCTATCGTCAGTATGTAGAGGAAAGCAGCCTTGAGACCTTCGTCGGTCGATTGCACCGGGACTTTTTGGAAAAATCTGAACAATACGGAGCCACTCAGCTTGCTGAACTTTAACATCATTGATCTCAGCCATTATGTTCACTACCTCATCAGCAATTTCAAAGAAAACCTTGGCATATTGTGCTTTTTTAAGGTACCTCATCACCGAGCTTTCTTCCTGCACTTGGAATGTGTAATAAGAGTATTTGTCCATTACATCCTCGACTCGGAAGGCCACCTTCCGCACATTGTCAATCCATCCCTTCACCACCTTTATCCTGAGACTTTCGGTATCCAAGTCTTGTATTACATTGTGCATCATTTTCAAATCCAACATAATGTGATTACTATTCTCCTTGAGTCCCTTCCGATTAGCTAGTTTGGCTGCCACTGCATTCTTGGCATCATCTCCTACAGCAGTAACAATCTTTGCGATGGCACTTAGGACTGCCTCTGCCATTAGCCCCGTGCTGGACAACATAAATATGGAGCATATTAGAATAACACAGTGAAATATATATGCGATAGCCAGTGACGGAGGTTGAACACAAATATAAGGGGGGAGGGGGCAATGAAATATTGCTATTTTTTAAAACCTTTATTAATGTAAATAATTAACTACTCCTTCCGTCCCATATTACTTGTCATCCTACACTATCTAGTTTTTCCAATTTACTTGTCATCCTCGCATTCCAATGCACTTTCTCTCTTTCTGGTACACCTCTATCTCTATCTCTCTCCTACTCATTTTCTGCGCATTTATCTTTTTCACTTCTCCTTAATCTCCGTGTCGAGAGCTAAAACGACAAGTAATTCGGGACGGAGGGAGTAATTAGTTTGAATTGCTAATTCACTAGTATTTATGAAGTTTTTGTAAAATAGGTTTTTTTTTGGGGTGGGTGGGGGCGCGGGGGGACATCCACTTTAGCCTTACCTAAGGTTCGTCAGTGGCAATAGCTACAAATTAAAAAAAAAACCTTCGAGCCTACTAATTCAATTACTTTTGGGAAAGGGTGTTCTACAGCTGTGTACATACTTTTGGAAAACATAAGTTAATTTTTCATGTATTGTTTCAAAGAAATTTGTAGGAAGCCTATAAGGATTAGATTCACGTTTGGCTAGATTAGATCCCTAATAAAAGTAAAAAGACTAATAATGAATTTGTAGATATGTACTTTTCTGTTTTTGTGGAAACAATGAAGTGCATTTCTTTTATCATTAATTGGACGTCATTGAAGTATCAAACTTTCTATCTATTATTAATTATATTTCCTATTAAAAATTAAAGTGAAATTAAAAATTAGAAGTTAGATTAATTATGTACTGAAATAATTTTTCTCGCTGGGCTTTATAATAGTGATGTGAATTACTCACCAAAAAAGTAAGAAAATCGCAAAAATTTCTCAGAAATGCAAGATATTGTCATTGTATATCTTTTTCTTGATTACATGTTGAATTCAAGCTCAATTTGAGTTGAATGTTCTACGATTTTCATCAAATGTTTTCAAGATTTGTTCGATTTGTGGGGATATGGTTGGTTTGAATGGAATGATTTCTAAGCATCTATCATGCAGTGAGAGAGAGAGAGAGAGAGAGAGAGAGGGATGTAAAGGAGGCAGGGGAAGAGGAGGGGGATGTGGTCCTTTATTTAATTTTGTATATTCTCCATATACTTTTTTTATTATTTGCAATGTTTGTTCATTTTCTTTTGTCATTTTCACTTTTAATCTTCTTATATTGGAAATCTGTAATCATTACTTCTTTAAGATTTTTTATTACTTTATACCTCTCCTTTATTCTTTGTTTAGTTTCTATGGAAGGTGGAAGATGGAAGGACCTTGGATCTATGACATATCAAGACTGGGATGATTTTTTCTCCACAAATTCTCTTAATTTGTTGAAGGAGCCACCTAGCATGCTGAGCATGAAGGGACAACAGATGTATTTGCTCCAGTCTGAATTTGACCGTAAGAATGAGAAGCAGTGGCAGAATACTAGTGTAATCAGGTTTAAAGTAATGGAAATTTCACATTAGAACAAAACACCTCTAATCCCTCTGTTTCGAGAATTGTTAGGATAAGAAATTTAGAGTAATTTTGCAATAAGTTCTTGTACGTCCTAATGACAATAATTTGTGAATGGAGTGATTAGTTTTGAAACTAATTGCGAATATTGCGTCAGTCCAGGAGTACTTAAACATGGTAAAAAAGATTATTTCATTCAACAGGAATGTATGTAATAATTGATATTGCCAATGTAAACAGATGTTTCTAACATGTACCAACCAAGACATTTGTTGTGGCTTGTAGGTACAGGTCCAGATCTAATGGATCTCTTTATCATTTATATTGTGCTGCTAGGATCTATAGTTAAGGAAATTCATTCATTTGTATACAAGAAAAATACAATTTTTGTTTTAGAAAATGCACATTTACACTACCAAAAAATTACTAATACACCTTGTATGATGAAAGGTTATGGCCTACCTGAACTGAGTTATGTTTGTTCTTGTTGTGGTCGTGACCATCAGAGATAATTGTTTTCCTTGGACTCGTCTAAGATAAATTCTACATGGCATGGGCAGCCTACAGCCTGTCTAGGAATGTGATCTTTCTCTAGGAAGCGATCCTGAGCCATCAGCAGGCGTGCCCTCCCTAGGGATACTGAAATGATGTCTTAGCAACTCTCATCTCTCCCCATCCATCTGTGTTAAATCGGTATTCTTCACATCCGCTCATTGCACCTCCGTCCAACGACTCCCCTCCCTCCCCTATTTTCCTCTGCCTGCAATATCTCCAGCAGGCGTGCCCTAGCTTTCAGGCAGCCGGGCGAATCTGTAGTTCCCGTAGTCTGCGAACTCCTCCCCTGTGTCGTCCAAAGCTCAGTTCTCCTGCAACTACTGCCCATGCTTCTAGTTATCGGATCGCCTTCTATGCTTTAAGAACATCCGCTCGAAATCATTGGAACAATTGTTTTCGTTTCATGGAACATTCAATCTTCATGATGGAACATTAGACTTTTCATCATGGAACATTCGATTATTTGTGGTGGAACATTTTTTTCTCAACGTATTTGCGGCTCCGAGTGCCTTCAATGGTGTTGGATGATGAGAAAGAGGCTAACAATTGAGGAATCCAATAATGGCGGCGGTTGAGGTCCTATGGAGGAAGATGACCTAGATGTTCGATCCAAGCTTTCACTACAACAATTGTGGGCTTCTATGACGAATTCTCGTGACAACATACCGTTTCGTCATAAAGCTTGTTGGGTTTATGACGTTCCTGAGGAAATTGGTTGTTTTATGACGAAAACCGGGTTCCGTGATTAAATCTGACCACAAAATCGTCATAAATAAAGACACCATAACATTATGACGAACAAAAACGTCATAATTGGTAAATAATAAACGTCACAGTAGTTATGACATACCTAGGGATCGTATGGTATGGTCCGTACAGAATGAGATGATAAGAGAAGACTGAGTTTCTAGAATGTCCTCAGAATAGAGACTGTATTGTACGATGGTACAGGGACCGTATGGAAGGGTCCCTATTGCGACTGGGCACTTTTGAGCAACGATTAGTTTGAGGTTGGAGGCCTATATATAGTTGGTTGCTTGGCCCTTGAGGACTCTCTTGACCATTGTTGAAGTGTGGGAAACTCGGAGGAAGCGAAGGGCAAGGAAGAGAAGCACTTGTGAAAGATTTGGAGAGATCCTAGTGCTTGGGAGAATAGCAATTGCATCCATTGACCTCTAGGCTAGTGTGAGCTTGAGAGGGCCACTTCGGTTTGTTACTCTTGGTCTATGGTGAGGCATAGACTGGTTAGGCGTCGGCGTTGAGCTGTCCAAAAAGAGTGTGAAAGCCGACACAAGTTTGTACACGACCTTGAGCTTCCCATGCGAAAGAAGCATCATTAGTGGAGCATCCTTTGGCCCACATCACGTGTGGAGCCTTACGTCTAGAGGAGTACTCGGGAGTGCTCGGCGGGACCCGCGACTTCACTCGGAGGATGAAGTGTGCTCTAGGAGGGATCGCTTTGCGCGGAGGGACGGGGTCGAGACTCTGGTGGGAGTGACCCAATGTAGAGTAGGGGAATGCGTCACCCTTCTGAGACCACGGGAAAACATCATGAACATTTCTATCTCTATCTCCTTTATTTACTAGCATTTACCTTTCCACTTTTATGTGCTAGTAGAATTGCATGATAGGTTGCTCTCTTGTTGCATTTACCTTTCCACTTTGCTAGCTTCTTGTCATCACTAAACTAATCTAGCTAGGTTTGTCATCTTGAGCACCTCATAGAGAAATTAATTTGACATCGATTCACCCCCTCTCGGTACCTTGACCCTTTCACTCCTGTTTTGGCCGTTATTTTTTCAGTGGGCCTTCATGGCATGGATGGCTGAGTTTGAAGAAGGGGGATCGATTTGGTTCTCTAAGAGCACACTAGTGGTGGACCTATGGATGCATAGTGAGTCCCTTTAGCACTATGGTGGTAAAAGAATATTGGTGGAGCCAAGATTAGTGAAGTATGAAGCAAGGATTGAAGTGATGATCAAGTTCAACTTAAGAAGGACTCACCCTATTATACAGTGGTAGTGACCATATCCTACGGTGCTAGCCACCGTATGCTACGGTGACTACAGGAAGATGGATACAAAGAGGTGCAATATGGTAAAGGGAATAGAGGACAGTAGAAAATACAGAAGTCTCTGGATAGAAAGAATAAGTCACATTATGGTTGGTCCCTCCACGGCGCCAGCCATGGCGCCCGCCGCTGTGCCTTCCACTCCAACTGTCACGCCACTTGCGAGATCTCATTTTGTGGTGCCTCTCATGCCTTCTTCACCATAGATAAGATATTCTGATAGAAACAAAATAACTAATCTTCTATAAGATTAGAGATGCACAGTGTGGAAATCTTTACATATTACTTGGAGGCACACATGAACTCAACTAGTGACGGCAGGGGCAACAAAACATACACATTAATGATACATTATAACCTCCTCATGCTTGCATTGCGAGCTTTTTTATGATCCAATAATTGTTGAGGAATCAATCATTATTTCGGAAGCATTATCAATGTTCTTTCCAACTTATGATGGAATGGTTCCATCTTCTGCTGATTCCTTGTTTATTTGGAATGATACTTTTCTCTATTTTCACCTTATGCACTCACCCTCAAACTACAAATTGTTCACTTATATACTACTCTTGAGCCTTCAGCTTCCAAATGTTTCTTTGACAACCTTCACATTGTTGTCACCCTTACGAATTTACACGTCGTACTAAATCTATATAGGGCCATATCATCTTCAGTTAAATAAATTAATTTGGCTTCACCATCAGATTCAATTTAGTAGATGAATTCTGCACCTTTGACACAACTTCACTTATCACGGTTACTTTGACACTCTTACCAGCCATGCCCTCATTCGACGACCCAGATTTCATAGCTAAATCCATGACGTCAAATTCAACATCATCGATCACCTTACACCAATCTGGCCCGTAGTCATGTCTCCATAGTTGAGATTCAACTCGTAGTAACCAAAACCTTGCACAGCAAAGGTGGTTCCACTCTAATCACATAACTTTCCAGCGTAGGTTCTACACAACTTCAACTAGACAGTTATCATCAAAGCCTAACTCTTCAATAGAACAATAAGTTGCACTGGCCTCTAGCTCCACGAAAGCTACGTGATCGAGTTATAGGAAGGTGCAGAGCATGATGACAAGTGTTATGCTATACTTAATTTATTCCAAATATTTAAATATGTTCGTTGCATAAGACTAACGGACAATCCTGTGGCTAAAGCATCAATAGACACTCCTCTATCTAGAGCTGCCTGGTGTTGTGTTTGATGGACGCCTAGTATCATGTGTTGTGTATGTTGAACACATATAATATCATTCGATGATGTTGTAATTATTTTGAGTTCTGTGTTTTGTATTGAAGAAATTTATTTGCCTTTTGCTTTCCTAACTGTGAGGAACGTTCGTTTAGGAAAATATAGTTGATCATATCAAAAAGCATATGTGTGATGCCGAACGTTAGAAATATTGCATTTTTTGTTTCAATCTCGTAGAAATGTACCTTCTATAGAAGTGTTTTGCTAACCAACAATACCGTGAGAAAGTACAGGTTCATCACCACACTAGCTCCTAGTGTCTCGTTGCATAGGCCCATGGCTTCGTTAGCAACAATTCAACCGATGCGTGTGATTATTACTCATGAATCCTGATCATGTTATTTGTCACATGCTAGCATTAGATATTTCCTAGCTTGCACATCATTTTAGAGAGGTAAATTTAAGTATGAAGACTCAAAAGCATTGAATTGTTCATGTAGTTTCATTCATCACGTAAAACAAGTAGTATTAATGAGACCATACAAAAAGCTTTTGTAAGGGCTTGTTTTCTTTTCATTCCCTCTTATGCATGTACTGCATTTGAAACATCTGAGAACAAGTTGGAACTCGGACATGTCACCTTGTTTTGCTAGGATGATATGAAAGCAGTGATGAATGAACTTTTACAAGAGGGACGGGAACCACCGTCTCTTAATTATGTTATTCGTGAAGTTGCGCAATCAAGTTCCTTTGTTCACGTTGTGTGCCTTGAGCAGAAGAAAACAAGTAGGGCTTCCATTTCTTCTCAGCTTGAATATCGGAAGTGTGAACTTTACTGTGAGAAATTAAGTCGAAAGTGAACTTTGGCAAACAATCAAACCTAGAGGCATGAGCTGGAGACTTGACGATCTCACTAGAAGAAAAATAGACTATTGTTGTGCTTGGACAACCCAACTTAAGTTTGTGAGGATGGAATCATCACGAAAGATAATGGTGATTGCATAAGCCTTTCGGGAAGAATAGGTGAATAGTTCATCTCTTGTATCTGAATGATGATCTTCCTGTCTTATCTCCATGTTGGTTTAGTTTGCATTGGGTGATATGAATGAACTCATTGTAATGTTGCATAACTTTGTTATGTGGATGGAGGATATGATTTGCTCAACAGTGGCATGTCTCTGTTGGAAATATTTGGTATATATCTTCTATATCTGTTTTATTTTATGCAATGTAATGATAAATTAAAATTGAATATATATTTGTGACGAAGAAGCATGGACAAAAAGAGATGAATGAAGAACAAGCATGGGTCAATAATCAAAGAGCTCAATGAGATTTATGACAAAAAGGCTAAATTAATAAGGACCGCACGGCTAGGCTCAACATGAAAAAAGCCCATGAATGGCCTTACATGGACCCGTTGATTTGTGACTAATCAAACAAGGACAACAAACGGCCAGACTCATTAGGCAAAAGGCCCACGATTGGCCATTTGTACCCGTTGATGATTTTATGACGAAAAAAATAGGCTCAGCTGAAAAAATAAGTTGTATAATGATTTTGTGGCAAAAATAAAATGAACCTAATCTAGCCCACTAAGGTGCATTTGGTAGCAAGAATCGTTTCAGATTCTGGACTGAATCACTTGAATCACTTCCAAAGAGCAAAAGACAGAAGTGTTTCAGAGGAGAATCCAAGCGAAACGTTTCAGCAAAATATATGCACTACGGGCGTGAAGGGTGTTTCACGCGTTCCGCTCCGATTCTCGCCCTTCCGGCTATAAACCTCCCCTCAGACTTGCAGTTGAAATTACGGGAACTGCCACTCCAGGACGGCGCGAGCCCCGAAGAGAGCGCCGGGCCAGGATGCGGTGCCGCGAGCGCCGGGCCAGGATGCGGTGCCGACGGGAACCTTCAACGGGACGCCGACCCAGGATCTGCATAGAGGATCGGGAGAGGAGGCAGCCTGCACTCGATTTTGATTATTTTTTTTAGTGTTTATTCCATTCTATTCGGGACCCTGTGCAAGCTCCACAGCAGCCATTGTGGTCTTGTTCGTGTTTCCTTGTGCGGATGTGAAGAGAAGATGACATACAGGTGGGACCCAGTGGGACCGGGTGAGTTTCGGCTATGTGCACACACGGTCAGGGTGCATATGTGTCTATATCGTACATTTGTATTGTATTTAAATATTTGCATTGTTATGAGAGTGTAAGGGTCAATTCCATATAGTTCTCCTTTTTTTTTTTTGAATCTGAATTCAAATATCTAGCCAAACGGTTCCACAAATGATTCTGATTCAGTTTGAGAAACGTTTCTGGATCGAATCTGAAACGTTTCTGACTCTCGATGAATCTGGAGCCATACCAAACGCATCCTAAGAACTGGGTGTCCCGAGAACTGTACGATAATTCTGTGACAAAACAACCCAACTAAAGATGTGCCAAGAACAAAATTGCACTAGCACGTATGTATAGGACAAGCAGTATGTTAACATGGCTAACGACACAAGACGAACAACGCAAATCAATTCATCACTAATGATGACTATCGACACTGGACTAGTGACGAATTTTCAGCCATCATCAATGCTGATTAGTGATTTTTTATAAATTGTTATAAATCAGCAGATTTTTTATGGTGAGAGCCGGCTCATTTTATTGAACACGGGAAGGACTTAGGAGTCAACAAATGTCACCGACTCACCGGCACTTCGTTCTTGCTACTTGCACGACTTGACCGAATCAGGCTAGGATAGAAGGCTGCCGTGACGCCGCTGCTCCTCACATGACTCGGTTCTCCAAATGCCTCACAACCAGGAGAGATGAGTGGTGCTAGAGCATATTCACCCACAGGATATGAGCACTACCGCATTAGCCGGAGCATGCACTTGGAATTTATGGGATTCCCTTAATTATTTTTACGAAAAACAAAAGAATCCCTTAAATTTGAATTTGAAATGTAGTCGAGTTTATATATATTTCAAATTCAAATTTTAGGGAAGCCCATAGATTCCAACATATCAAAGGTCCATTTTGTTAACAAATTATTTAAGGTCCTTCTCAGGAGAAATGAAGCCTCACTCACGAATCTGCCCAATCAATCGTCGATTCATTCATATGTAAATCATAGTAAAAGCTATCTTTCAACCCCCGTCTTATTCTCTATTCCAGTAGGCAAAAAAATTCCCAATATCAAGATAAACACGAGAACAAGTACTGAAGTAAGAAGAGTGCATGCGTACCTGTTGAATCCTTAGCCTATGAAGTGGCCTACAAACACAGAGACTGCAAGGCTGGTGTCCAAATCGAAGCTCTGCGTACAAGAACATCAAAATTTACTTAAGATATTGGCCAAACTATAGAACTGTAGAGGAAAAAGAGAGAAGAGATTTTGGGATACTCAACTTAAAAGAACAAGTTTGCAATCAGAGTCTAGATCAATAGAAATCCAGTACATAAAAGAAAATCAGACCATAGAAACAGGAGTAGAAGAACCGAAATTACTTATCAGCTATGCCACTCAAGACCAAGCCAGGTTTCGATATTTGGTGGACGCACCTCTGAAGTCGATGTTGAAGAGAGGCATCGACTTTGAAGATCTGGCTCTGCAGCGAAAACAATAAAGACTTGGAGACAAGCAAGACTCTGATATCAGGCGAAGACTTGTCGAAGTCAATTACTATGGTCAGTAGAGGGGGGCTGGTGGCACGTTAGTCGTTACATCCGCATTGCACTTTCAGTATTATTTGCAGTAATAATAAGAAGAGGTTTTAGTGTAGGAAGCAAGCAAGACTATGAATTATTTTATCACAGTTGAACCATGGCTTAGTATAGCACTATATTAGAGATAAATTCACATTTATGAACCAAACAAAAGTAAGCATGGTTAGTGGTGGTGATTGTGTATCTGCCCCCCAGTGTTTAAACTTCGAGTTTAACTGAGCAGACATATTCCTAACGACAACTGGCGCATCAACTAAGAGAGAGTAGATGCATCTTTTAATGTTAGCTAGCCTCCAGATTATATTCTATCTTGTAAAGTCATGGACAAGTAGTTCCCTATTTCAAGAAGAAATTCTGAACACTTGTTGGGGAGCGTGTGCAGTGTTGGTTTGTTAAGTAAACAGATCATAAGAGGGTGGACCAAAAAATTGAAAAAACGTGTGACAACCAACAGCACATGCATGCATGGTCTAAATAATCCTAGTAGGCTGTGTCAGGATGTCACACCATCTTCTTCTCCAGCTCGCCCTCCACCTTCCCCTCTAGCACGCCTGTTGTCGCTACCTCAAGGTCGCCTTCCACCCACCACCTGACCCGGCGAGGTGGTCACGGGCCTAACGAACCGCACGCCCCGGCAAGCCGCCCCACCGCGTGCTCCCGGCGAGCCACGCGACCCGGCGAGCAGCCTACACGCAGAAGCTGGACGGCGAGTGTTGGGTTGCATGCACCAACCAACTTACCCAAAAGCCTAAGCTGATGGGGAAAGGTGGGCAATTCACTTATGGTTCAACACTCCCCTTCACGCGGCGAGTGTTGGATTGCATGCACCAACCAACTCACTCAAAAGCCTAAGCTGATGGGGAAAGGTGAACAATTCACTTATGGTTCAACACTCCCCTTCACGTGGAGGCTCCCTTAGGCCTCAGACGTGGAAATAGGAGCGACGCAGCGGAATATGCGGTCACCAGGACTTGAACTCAAGACCTCTGGCTCAATACCATGTTGGGTTGCATACACCAACCAACTCACCCAAAAGCCTAAGCTGATGGGGAAAGGTGGACAATTCGCTTATGGTTCAACAGCGAGGCGCGACGACATTTGGTAGTGGTGCGCCGGCTTGAGGCTGGGCCCTTTGGATGCGCCTTGAGGCTAGCCAGGAGGAGCGGCAAAGGGCGAACGAGGCACAGGAAGGTGGTGAGGCTGTCCATGGCAGCTTCGGTGGCCGGATTCGCGGCGGTGAGTTGAGATTCGGCGGCGCTGGCGGCCGAATTCGTAGCGGCGGGTGGGGGAATTGGGCTGGGAAATGTCCCGGGTGCAGCGGTTGGATGTTCCCGCGTGCATCCACTCGTTTTAGATTTCAAGAGGTGGAGACCCAAATTTGAGTTCAGGAGAGAGAAATCTAGGTAGAAACAAAAACAATTAGGTATAGGTATCTATTTAGGTACCCTGCTGGATCAGTTTTTTTTTGTCGTTTGACAGTTTTATGTATAGATATTCACTTTAGGTGTTTGCTGAAAATGCTTTCAGGGATAATTGAAAGAGGCTTGCTTGATACAAGTAATGCTTCTACTATGTTATCCATAATTCTGTTTGAACAAGCACGTATGTTAAAATGTGATTGGCGCGCCGCAACTCCGGAGCTCCAGCATTGATCAAGGCTTTATCTGAACAGATGAACTCTTCAGTCCTTGATATTGTTCATTGACGTCACTAGATGCGAGCTCCTTCAGGTTCTGACATGTGTTCTTTGGTGTTCCTGCAGGCTCCCCACCTCTCTCGACCGCTGGCTCTGAGAATCACATCCTCTACGGCCATTGCATGGACTTGACGGGACCGAGGCTAATCATTCACAGCAGCTTTGTCGTGAAGGTGGATGTATAGCTGCATCTCTGCCCGACTCCGACGCACATGACCGAGTTGGATGGTGCCCCAGCACGAGGACGCGCTGGACTTCGACGACAAAGCGGCGGAGCAAGACGACGAGATGGCGGCAGCGGCCCAAAGGGCCCAAGCCGCTGCCACCTTGGGCGTGCCGGGGGGGGGGGGGGGGGGGGAGGTCTTTCCCAAATGTGGCTAGGGTAGATCGAGTCGGTTTTAGAAATAAATAGATAAACTTGGGGAAGTCATTCAAATTAGGTAATTAATTGTTGGTGCCGGTTACACGCACCTTTTGTGACTGCAAGCGCATGGGTCAGTTGTAGCTTTTTCCTTAGAGTATTCCAAGGTTTATCGATCCGTGGAACAAGTGGGACGCTTGTTTGGCTAAGCGTTTGTTACTAATAAAGATGAGCTGTTGAGAGAAAGGTGGTTCAAAAGAACTAATCTAAATGGAACAAATGAATGAGAGAGAGATATTACAGCCAATCAAGAATTAAGACGAACTTCTCACGGTCTAGGTTCACTTGCATGCAAAGATCAAATTAACTGAGTAAAGGCTCTACTGGTTGTTACTAAGTAGACAAAAGTTGTTTGATGCGATCCTGTCACGACGGCGGTTAATGTGAGGCAATCATCTAGCAATAGCACTATTACAATACTATCACCCTATGATATGGGTAGGTTTCATCATGAGAAACATCTTAGATTGGCTTCCCCTGCTTTCTAGTACAATTTGGGGCAAATTGGACGCCGAAGTCGACCGCGTCGATCGGCGCGGATTCGGTGCCTGTCGGCGACTTTTCAACAGAACATCGCTATCTTCGCTCGGGATGAAGCTCTATGTTGTCTAACCCTTATTCCGCGGCTGAAAGTGCCGAAATCCGAACCGTCTTGCGTGTAGAATAGGGCATTCTCTTTATAGGGTCGAAACCAGCCTTCGGCGGCCTTCGAGGGCCTTATTGGGCCTGGTGCCGATCGGCACAAGTCAGGTGCCGGTCAGCACCAACGACTTGTCTGCGCAGCACATCTTGCGAGGCACATATCTCCTAGCTCCGAAGTCCAAATAAGGTCATCCATATATGTTCCGGAAAGCTCTCAACGAGACCTACAATTTTGTAAGAGGAACTTGTATCATTCATGATCGGCTTGAACTCCAAAACTGCATTGCAATGTAGTGCCCTCTCTGAACTAGGTGAATTCCAAAATTGCAATGTTGGTGCTTCGTGGAATCACTACAAGAAACTTGGTAATCAATGACGTTCGTGATTCGTCATGGATTAAGGAAAAACCGTCATAACACGGCATACATGACGAAAACATGATTCATCATGAATCTCGCGTCATGGATTAACCCAAGTGAGGTTACTTATTTTCTATCACAGATCACAACCCATCTGTGACGTTTCTTTTCTGTCACAGAGTGGCCCAAGCCCAAGCAAAGCCCGAATCTTAGTGACGAAATGAATTGTATATAATTGAATCGTCACAATCAATCATGCAAACCTCAATTGCATATAATTTCATTCTTCATATCAGAACAGGCTAAGCATATATGAAGTCATTATTGTCATTATATAAAGCCAATGTACACAACAGATTCTGATTCTGATAAGAACCCGACGACGAGTCGGTAAATTTGTCCCAATCTTTCACGGTACAAACTGAAATAACGGCCTTTCTCCGAGTTTGGTAGCAACCAGCAGAAAATACTACGGTTTCATCAATCAATATATTCGAGTAACAACAGTAATAGGGATAGTTTTAACTGAATCAATGCAGAGATTTCTCGACGGTATCACAGACCAATAAAATATCCTTGTCCCTCAAAGCAAGTAAGTAGCAACTCGAATTAATTTGTCCACAACCAGTATGAAACAATAGTAGATAGATATTGGGATTAGCTTACACAGATGCAAACCAATTCCTCAAATAGATCTTCCACCCGTGCCCTTGATGAACACGAACAGAAGAATTGATTCCAGAAGAAATCAAGACACGCACCCAAGTGTAGCTAGCACCTGATCACGATCTCGTCACAATCCTCAACTGGATCGGCAGTAATTTCCCAGACAGGAAGATGGCGGCGCCACCTTCGTTTGAGAGGAAACCTCGATCAACAATCAAACATAATCAAAACCTAATCTGCCCGATACATGGCCGATACCGGCCAATATAACGCACGCAGGCGTTGGACCATCTGGGCCCACAAATCTGACCCCGAGTAGCACAAATACGACCGGCCCTAACACAACCGAGTTCTGATAAACAATAAAAATATTGCTAATACAACCTGACTAGATACTACATGTATAATACTAATAAAATATTCCGGCCAGGTTGCTAATGCTACTATTAGAATTGCACTTCGTCTCCACTAATCAGGAACCAGATTAATGTCATCCGTACTGACTTTCATGTGGAAATAATTAAATAATCCGGCACCTTGACTAATGAAAGGTGATTAACCTTGGTCGCTTTATTCAGTTCGATCTGATCCCAATACATAAGCTTGGCGCCTCCTCCACAATCTCAATATGCATGGTTCCAATACAAATATATTTCCTTGGCTTCTTCTGCTCTTCTTTCTCAAGCAATGTTGCACCTCTAATAATAATCTTTGATGTCATGCCAGCAACAGTAAATATTTTCTCCTTGGTAATATATTTTTCAGCAAAAGGAATAGTACCAAACCGAAGAACATTCTGATGGAGAGAATTACCATCTTCAATAGTTGAATCATTGCTAGTATTTCCAGAGTTTCTAGTAGAATTAATTTGATGAGCCATGGGCTCATCAGATTCAGTATGACACAACTCACTACAAGAATGTCACTACACAGAAAAAAAAAGGTATATTGCACATCCATACACATTCATAACTAACCGGAGCCTCATTCTACCAAATGTCTTCAGTGTCCAGATCATGAATAGCAGATTTCATTGGTTCTGGCTAAATGTCCAGTTAGCTTGTCCACCGAGAAGCACTGGGCAACTGTATGACAATACACACGGTTTGTAAGTAGAGGAATATAATACAATTACCAAACAATAGAAAAGCACTAGAACTATTTTAACTTGTAATAACTTTACCAGTAAGAACATTTGTGTTACATAAGTCCTTGCAAATCACATATATCTTGTGTGAGATAATTACAATATTTTTAAGAGCTTCTCTTATATATATATAGGAAGAAAATATTAGGATATGATAAAGAGTAATCGTCTTTTAGGAAGGAAAAAAGTAAGTAGAATGATGTAATGCTTCAAAGGTCATTGATATGAACTGTCAATTTTCAGCAAAATAATTTTCCATTCCCAAAAGTTGCACTTAATCTGATACGTAATAGAAAATGAGAGTGTCTAACTGCTGTAATTGATAAGTGCAAGTGCAGGCAAGATTAAACATCCATTTGATATCAACGGTTATGCAACAAGCTGAAGTGGCGCAGTAAATTTTGAGAGAATACGCAGCCAGTGCATTGGAACTATTCCACGAAAATACTCATCAATAGGGAACATTTCTACCGAATCAAAAAAAATAAGATCTTCCAATAACAGGGCACATTTCTACTCATCAATAACAACTGACAGAACTACCGTACCTGCAGCTGCAGATCTTGCAAGTAGAGCTGGGGGACAGGCCGATTCCAAATCTTGAAGCAGCTCACCGGCCCTTGCCTCGATCAGCCGCTCGCTGGACCAGCTACCCCGGCCCTTGCCTCAGCAGCTAGCCGGACATGCTTGCGGCGCGCTTGCCGCACAACTGCTCACAGGACCAACTCGCGCTCTTGCTGCAGCCGCTCACCCCAGCCACCCCTGCCACCATCAAATCCGCAAGCTCCGCTGACAAATCCGGCCACCCCCGCCCCGGATCCGACCATGCCCGGCGCGCAAGGGCGGGCAGGGCTCGTACTGCCTTTGCCTGCTCGACCCGGGTGGGGCTAGGCGGCCAGGGCCCTCGCGTCTCACCCACCGGCGGCAGCGGGCCGTGATGTGCAAGGCGCGGCTGGGGGCAGCGCGCTCTGGTCCCGCTAGGCGCGTGGAGGCGATCGTGGCCAGGTGACACGGTAGGGGCTGCGTCGCCGGCGTGGGAGAGGAAGACTGGAAGAGAGGAGGGAGGGCGGCGGCAGCGGGAGAGGAAGAAAAGAAGAGGCGCGGCTAGGGTTTCCGAAACAGGCCTTGGGCCAAGTTATATCGGTGTGGGCTGTGTGCCTGCTCAATTCATGACGAAAATACAAAAATTATCACCATTAGTGTATAATTTTGACGCTCTTTGAGAACGTCACCTCTATTTCGTCATGGATTAACAAAATTCTTGTAGTGAATTGAGCCTTTATGTCATGTTTTTACCTGATTTTGCATCATAACATTCAAAACACAACATACTTCGAAATATGGTTAAAGTTAGATGCCAAGTGGCTCAAATGATCAATAAACACACTAAAATGATAGTTAAATGATAGGTAAAAGGTGGTCTTATCAAGCACCAACAGTAATTCGAGATAGAGTTGAGATTAGATCTTATTAGGAGTCTTTCTTAGAGAACATGTCGATTCCTCCTATAAATAAAAGGGCATGTAACCAGGTTTGGATATTAAGAAGAAAAAGGAATTTATCTCCCCAATCTCTCCCGCTCTCCCATTGCCGCCGCCCTCCCCATAACCCTAGCTGTGTGCCACCCCCTCCTCGCCGTAGCGCGCCCCCGGGCAGCTGCCCTCTCGCCGAAGTGTACGGAGGGCGATAACAGTAGGTCAGATTGACACTACCTATCTTTCAGGGTGTTGACTGGTAGCAGGGGGTGGAGAGAGTCTTGGCTACATTTGTTTTGACATGAATATTTACAGCCGGGTTTACCATCAAGGTGCTTGCTACATCAATCTGCGCAGAGGCAACATATTGCTTACATGAATAACTTTTGGCATTTTTTTTGCGAGGGAGTCATATTTATCGACTAGTACAAATTTATTTCAAGTTAACTATAGAGCTGATAACATTTATTTTATATTTTATGGACTAAATGTGAATTGCGCACAAGATTGTTAAAAATCAGTTTAGATATAAGGTAGATCATTGTGTAGTAGGATTATGTTTCTTACATATTTTTTATTGCTCTTTCTCCCTCAAAAAAAAAATTGTCCACTGATACAGTATCGAGGTGCAATCTGGAATCTCAGGTTTGATCTGGGTGCACGCATCGTTAGCTTTTTTTTTTTTGTTACCGTTTGGTGGGTCAACTTGACCGATTAGGCGCGATGACCAATAATGCTAGCTGACAATATATATTCCATGGTGCTATCGATAAGCAAGTGGAATTACTTAACAAAAGTTGCCTCGATAGTTAAATTTGCGGATTGTTTATCAGGTTCAGCATGCCATCAAACGAATGTAGCTTTGGCCATGACTATGGACCGCAATGCTATTGAATTATCATCCGATGTACTAAGACCTTATATATGCTGGTGACCTTGAATTATCACAAGAAACTGACAATAAATATCCTATAATATCACAAGAAACTGACATATGCCACCAAATAAATCCAATTCATATATTTTAATAAACTCCATGCGTTGTGTGCAAATGTGCAATGGAAGTCAAATTGCCGTCCACTTCATCCTCCTGAGTATGAATTAGTAACGTTTCATGCATTCTAATCGCAGTTCTTTCTTTGTAATAAATTTTGTTCCCAAGTGTTGTCAAGCGTTCCCACTAACAATCCTCTGAACGTCCTCTTTTAACCCGGCTATGGCGTTTAGTTTGATGTGTTTTAACTACCTTCTTCTGTATATACCATGCCTCCGGCCTCCAGTTCGCCGCCCTCCTCCAGAGACACAGTACTCAATCGTCTCTTCCGTTCCTCACATTCAGATGCGCCATGCATCATCACCATCATCAATGGACATTTCTGCTACCTGCAACAATATCCTTTTGCTGGTGGTTCCTTTTCACCCTCCAAATCAATTTTCAATCTTATTTCTTCTTAGCTTTCTTGCTTATATTTTTCATCTGTTCTATGCTGTACAACACTAACATTATATTGTCTCGTCGTGTACAGATTGAAACTAGATCCTTATTCTTCAAATCAGAATCAAGGACACTTCTTCACTTCCGTGAGCGGAGTTGTGCGACTTTTTAATTGTTGGTGACGGGCGCTGATATACCTTGCAGCATGTGAGACCATTATCTATATATATATATCTCTGTTGCTTGGTTGATAAGATATACAGTGTGTGATTTTATTTAGGTTAGCATCTGTTGGAACGATAAGATGTTGATGTGATCAATTCCGTCCACTCTGTTCGAAATGAGCAAAGTTCAGATTGAACTTTGCAAATATGTATTGGGTCATTTCTTTTACTTCACTAGATTTAGCAGGCTAATTTTTTTCATGAATTCAAATCCTGCATCGTCTGCTCTTGCTATTTTGTGGTATATATAACTAATCAGTTTTAATGGATGTTGTGCCCTAACAGAATTGCTCAATGGAAACTGAAGCCACTATATAGGCCAAACGGTAGTTTCAAATTAGAAGGTAACTACGCCCACCCGACATTAAGTTAGTTTTTCACGCATGACTGCTTCATCGGAAATTTAATTTTTATATCAAAGTTTGCCCTTCTAAAAGTGTGCTCAAATTTCAAAGTTGGTATCTCAGCGCTCAAATTTATAGAAGTTTGCAAACTCTCGTCATATGTCAGAGTACCTCCTTTTATTAGCTTTTCCCCAGTTTGTTTTTTTTTGTTTATTTTCTATCATGTTAAAAACAGGTTCACTATTTGCTTCTTGCAGCATGTCAAAGGCAATTTTATTTATTTGAGTTATCATTACACACTAGAAATCAAATCCTTTCCGAAGACAAGCAGTTATAGAAAAGTTGTTAAATCTTTTGTTTGTCTATACAATCATGCTATTTCTCTCTTATACTCATTTTCGTATCAAATTTGTATATAGTCACACCATACTATTAATTTGAAAACCATCATTGAATTCACCTAGTAAAATACGTCTCTAATAGTCATCATTAATTAGCGACTTGTTTTTTAAACCCCTCTCTAAACATTGAGCCATATTATTAGTGGCGGGATTTGAATTTTTTTTTGTCATTATTGGTTCCTCGATTAGGATTTACTGTGAAGTAATAGTAACGAATTTTTAAACACGTCACAAATAAATCTCATATTATTGACGTGTTCTTAAAAGACATGACTAATGTACATGTCTCCTTTTCCCTATTTTGCGGTAGTGTGGTGGAATCTGGAATCTTTGGTCCTCATTTTAAGAGCAAAACACCAACTTGGAGTAGTTTGATTAGCAAATGGATCGGACCGTGCATGCTCTAATGCACGCATATCAACCAGCCATCTTAATTAAACTGTTGTGGTTTGGTGGGCTAATTTGTCCCATTACACTGTTCCATAATAGCCATGGTTAAAACACAATAGTGACAGAACGCCAAGTTCTATCCGATGTTATAAAGATCCAGCGGACTCGGGCAAAACCGCTTCGAGGGATGAGCCCACGGAAATGCTCATGCATCAGGGCAAACCACCCGCCACTGTGCTGTCGCAACTGAAAAATAAAAACTCTAGTGGCGGAAGCTTACCAGCCCAAAAAAAAAAAAAACACTCCCGCCATCACGCCGTCGCACTGCGAATGCGTTCCCGATGGTCGCAGTTGGTGGCAGCGCAGAATTCCGCGCTGGTTTAGTGAGAGGATATGTGATGGAAGGAAAGTCTAGGGCTGTCAAAAAAGGTCGAGGCTCGTGAGCTAATCGAACTCAATTTGCTAATAGCAGATGAAGATCGTTTACTTTTCCAGCTTCTACGTTGGTTTCCCAGACCCAAGCACCATACTGGAGCATGCAGCTGTAATGTGGACAAACATCCTAGCCCACACGACTTCACCTCGTGTGCCTTCCTCTATCCTCTCCTCACTCCACTGCTTTCTCCCATCTTCTCTCCTCCGGTCCTCCCGTGGCTCTTCCCACCACATCTAGTCCAGACCTCGATCGACCTACAGGCTGCAGTAAGCCGCCTGGACGATCCTATGGATCTGCAGAAATTCCTTTGTTGTGTGTTTATTGTGCATCTTCTTTCTATTCGGAATGTCTCTCTGTCGAGCTTTAATTAAGTCGAGCTCGAGCACTCGCGAGCTGGTCCGAGCCGAGCTTAAGCATAGCTGGAAATTTGTAGCTCGATCGAGCTTATCTAAGCATGCTTGAGCTCGGCTCGTTGACAGCCCTAAAGGAGAGGGTGGTGGTGGATGGAGTGAGAGGTGGATGTGTCCACTTCCACATGGGCCATCTTGAAGCACGTGACTTCGATGGATCGGTGATAATGAACAGTTTGTCCGATCGGTGATAATGAACAGTTTGTCCGGGGTTGTTAGGTACACCTATCCATCCAAATTCTTAGAATCTTTGGGTACGTTTAACGTTGTTTAGGATGCCTTAATGTTTCATTAGCTCCTTTTTAGCTTGTCCGAAGACCGTGCCAAGTTAACCGAGGCCACGTGATTTTTGTCGGGCACGCCCGCTCCTCCCATACTTATCCACCACGCGCCAGCGCAAGTGCATGTATTTTTTGCGCTCACGCGCGGGCAGATATGGGGGCGGCGACAACGTAGGCGTGACTGGCTGGGGCGAGAACCAAACGCGCGTGCCCTAGGTTTCGAAGAAGTAAACATGGGCATATACTATATACCGGGCAGGGCAGCCCGCGCCCCTGCTCCTCCTTTTAATTACAAGAGAGATCTCTAGCTAGCTAGCTTGCTACACTGCACTACGGTACTACACAGCGCAGCCATGTCCTGTCCTGGAGGCCTCCTCCTGTTCGTCTACCTGATCAGTCTCATGGCTCTTGATCAGGCCACCGCCCTCTCTTTCAGCTACAACTTCTCCATCCCCAGCGATGCCGCAGACCTCACCCTCATCGGCGATGCCCATATCAACAACACCATCGAGCTCACCTATAACATCCAAGGGAAGTGGAGTGTGGGGCGTGTGGCTTACCGGGAGCCCGTGCACCTGTGGGACAGCGTCACCGGCAAGGTAGCCAACTTCACCACCAGCTTCGCCTTCGTCATCGGCGGCTTCAAAAACACCAGCCGGGGAGACGGCTTGGCGTTCTTCGTCAGCCCTTTCCCCACGAGCCTGCCGCCGGAATCGGGACGCGAGCACCTCGGCCTCTTCAGCAACCCGGAGAAGACCAACAAGCCGTCGCCGCCGACGGTGGCCGTGGAGTTCGACACCTGGGCGAACAGCTGGGACCCCCCCGGCGCCAGCGCCGGCCCCGACCACTTCGGCATCGACGTCAACAACCTCACCTCTGTCAGTGCCATGGAATTGCCAAGGGTAGGCCTCTACGGCAACATGTGGGCGGAGGTCGCCTACGACGCAGGCTC
This sequence comes from Eragrostis nindensis, assembly GCA_012490785.1. NCBI lineage: Eukaryota > Viridiplantae > Streptophyta > Magnoliopsida > Poales > Poaceae > Eragrostis > Eragrostis nindensis. The sequence goes on along the minus strand of JAAXCT010000077.1, from coordinate 786,313 downwards.
CCAGCTGATGACGGTCACCCTGCGGCTGGCAGACGGGAGCATTTACCGCGACGAGGCGAAGGTCGACTTTAGGGCAGCCGGACTGCCTCAGGACGTGGCCGTGGGGTTTTCCGCAGCCATGGGGACTTACTCGGAGTCGCACCAGCTCCTCTCTTGGTCCTTCAACTCAACGGACGTATCAGGTAACTACAAATTTTTTAATTTATTTGGAGGATTTTCAGTCTTTTGCCCTTTCTTGTTTAGATACTACAGAGGGTTTTTTTTTAAAGATCAACTACAGAGGTAAATATTACTTAATCCTCACACTGTCTAATACCCTTCAAATCTTGAGACGACAGATCCATCGAGCAAGGCCCAACCGGGGGTACTAATGGTACTTTACATTGGATGCCCATTAGCAGCCGTTTTACTGGCCGCTCTGGCTTATATTATTTATCGCAAGTGGGTGCGCCCGCCCATGATGGACGACATCTCGCCAGGTATGATATCATCTGATTTTGCCTTTTAATTTCATTTCAAAAGCAGCTTGGGTTTAATTAAGTAGCTTCACGCGAAACTAAGTCAATTCAGATTGAGGTAAATTTATGGGAGAATATCCCTGCAAGAACGTCCCTCCAAACACATTTTTCAGAAAGCCCATGCATTCGAAACTCAAAACCCCCGCCCGCTTCAGATCTGCTCTCTCACTGAAGTGAAGCACCAATTATTCCCCTACTTCTTATCTTATATTTACTAATTGGAGGCTCCTTCTGAGGCCTCCACGTTAATAGGAGAAAAATCCTAGAAATTCTCACAAAAAAGCAAAACATCCGGCCGTACAAATTAAGTAAGATAAACGGTAGCCTTTTCGAAATTACCCACCATGCCATTATAAGTAAAAAATATAGCTAAATCGAAATAATAAAAAATAGCTAAAAATACCTCTCAAACCTATTTCTAAATTACCCAGCATGCCATTTTGAGTCTAAAAATAGCTAAATTCAGCTAAAAATACCTCTAAAAACTATTTCTAAATTACCCACCATGCCATTATGAATCAAAAAAATAACTAAATTCGGAATAATAAAAAATAGCCTTTCTAAATTACCCCAACATGCCATTATGAGTCCAAAAATAGCTATAAGTCAAAAAATATAGCTAAATTCGGAATAATAAAAAATAGCTAAAAATACCCCTCAAACCTATTTCTAAACTGCCCACCATGCCATTATGAGTCAAAAATAGCTAAATTTGGAATAATAAAAAAACCAAAAATACCCTTAATTCCAATTTCTAATTTACCCACTTACCATTAAAAGTTTGAAATAGCTAAATTTGCAATGATAAAAAAATACAAAATACACCTAATCCCTATTTCTAAATGATTATATACCATGTACGCATAATTATTAGTAAAAATATATCAATATATAAACATATATGATGGTTAAAGTTTTGATAGTTTAATATTGTGTTTAACTGAATATACATATGTGTTACCCATGTGACGGTCTAAAAGATACCCATTTCTTATAGATCGGTCTTGAGTATACTATAAATAAAGCAGTAAATAAGAAATCAAATTTAGGTATATACATATGTCAACAAATAAGGAGGTAGACTGTTTGGTGTACTCATTTTTCACAATTTTTTTGTGAAATTAGTTACATATATTCTAAAATATAGTAAAACATAAATTAGAATGACACTACTCTTCTATGGTTTGCGTGAAATAGCTAAATTTGCAATGATAAAAAAATTACAAAATACACCTAATCCCTATTTCTAAATGATTATATACAATGTACGCATAATTATTAGTAAAAATATATCAATATATAAACATATATGATGGTTAAAGTTTTGATAGTTTAATATTGTGTTTAACTGAATATACATATGTGTTACCCATGTGACGGTCTAAAAGATACCCATTTCTTATAGATCGGTCTTGAGTATACTATAAATAAAGCAGTAAATAAGAAATCAAATTTACGTATATACATATGTCAACAAATAAGGAGGTAGACTGTTTGGTTACTCATTTTTCACAATTTTTTTGTGAAATTAGTTACATATATTCTAAAATATAGTAAAACATAAATTAGAATGACACTACTCTTCTATGGTTTGCGTCATCGCAATAAAGTAAAGGTGTGAGACGTTAGACTTTGATATTTTTTATCACGCCAGGCTTAATAGGAGGTCACGAACAATGGCCTAACATACAGAGTGTGGTGTCTTTGAAGTTACATTAAGCCATTAATTTATGTGGGGCAAAACAAAACCAAGAAAAATAACTAATATATTGGGTATAGAAAACATGGATCTAACTGATCGTGTCTTTGAAAAGTCATATGGCGTTGAGATTCCATCTAATATGAAATATGGTCTAACAGAAACTTAATAAAAAATTTAATATTCAATTAACTCGATTATTATGCTATCAAAAGTATTTAAAAATATATCCATTTATGTGTCTTTCTAATTTCCAGCCCGTGCGATGCACGGGTTGAAAGGCTAGTATTTACTAATTGGAGGCTCCTTTTGAGGCCTCCACGTTAATCGGAGTAAAATTTCTAAAAATTCTCACAAAAAAGCAAAACATCTGGCCGTACAAATTAAAGTAAGATAAACGATAGCCTTTAGATCTAACATGATCGAAATTACCCACCATACTATTATAAGTCAAACAATATAGCTAAATTCGAAATAATAAAAAATAGCTAAAAATACCCCTCAAACCTATTTCTAAATTACCCACCATGCCATTATGAGTCCAAAAATAGCTAAATTTGGAATAATAAAAAATACCTCTCAAAACTATTTCTAAATTACCCACCATGCCACTATGAATCCAAAAAATAACTAAATTTGGAATAATAAAAAATAGCCTTTCTAAATTACCCCACCATGCCATTAGGAGTCCAAAAATAGCTAAATTTGGAATAATAAAAAAGCTAAAAATACCCTTAATTCCAATTCTAATTTACCCACCTACCATTAAGAGTTTGAAATAGCTAAATTTGTAATAATAAAAAATAGAAAATACACCTAATCCCTATTTCTAAATGATTATATACCATGTACGCATAATTATTAGTAAAAATATATCAATATATAAACATATATGATGGTTAAAGTTTTGATAGTTTAATATTGTGTTTAACTGAATATACATATGTGTTACCCATGTGACGGTCTAAAAGATACCCATTTCTTATAGATCGGTCTTGAGTATACTATAAATAAAGCAGTAAATAAGAAATCAAATTTAGGTATATACATATGTCAACAAATAAGGAGGTAGACTGTTTGGTGTACTCATTTTTCACAATTTTTTTGTGAAATTAGTTACATATATTCTAAAATATAGTAAAACATAAATTAGAATGACACTACTCTTCTATGGTTTGCGTGAAATAGCTAAATTTGCAATGATAAAAAAATTACAAAATACACCTAATCCCTATTTCTAAATGATTATATACCATGTACGCATAATTATTAGTAAAAATATATCAATATATAAACATATATGATGGTTAAAGTTTTGATAGTTTAATATTGTGTTTAACTGAATATACATATGTGTTACCCATGTGACGGTCTAAAAGATACCCATTTCTTATAGATCGGTCTTGAGTATACTATAAATAAAGCAGTAAATAAGAAATCAAATTTACGTATATACATATATCAACAAATAAGGAGGTAGACTGTTTGGTTACTCATTTTTCACAATTTTTTTGTGAAATTAGTTACATATATTCTAAAATATAGTAAAACATAAATTAGAATGACACTACTCTTCTATGGTTTGCGTCATCGCAATAAAGTAAATGTGTGAGAGGTTAGACTTTGATATTTTTTATCACGCCAGGCTTAATAGGAGGTCACGAACAATGGCCTAACATACAGAGTGTGGTGTCTTTGAAGTTACATTAAGCCATTAATTTATGTGGGGCAAACCAAAACCAAGAAAAATAACTAATATATTGGGTATAGAAAACATGGATCTAACTGATCGTGTCTTTGAAAAGTCATATGGCGTTGAGATTCCATCTAATATGAAATATGGTCTAACAGAAACTTAATAAAAAATTTAATATTCAATTAACTCGATTATTATGCTATCAAAAGTATTTAAAAATATATCCATTTATGTGTCTTTCTAATTTCCAGCCCGTGCGATGCACGGGTTGAAAGGCTAGTATTTACTAATTGGAGGCTCCTTTTGAGGCCTCCACGTTAATCGGAGTAAAATTTCTAAAAATTCTCACAAAAAAGCAAAACATCTGGCCGTACAAATTAAAGATAAACGATAGCCTTTAGATCTAACATGATCGAAATTACCCACCATACTATTATAAGTCAAACAATATAGCTAAATTCGAAATGATAAAAAATAGCTAAAAATACCCCTCAAACCTATTTCTAAATTACCCACCATGCCATTATGAGTCCAAAAATAGCTAAATTTGGAATAATAAAAAATACCTCTCAAAACTATTTCTAAATTACCCACCATGCCACTATGAATCCAAAAAATAACTAAATTTGGAATAATAAAAAATAGCCTTTCTAAATTACCCCACCATGCCATTAGGAGTCCAAAAATAGCTAAATTTGGAATAATAAAAAAGCTAAAAATACCCTTAATTCCAATTCTAATTTACCCACCTACCATTAAGAGTTTGAAATAGCTAAATTTGTAATAATAAAAAATAGAAAATACACCTAATCCCTATTTCTAAATGATTATATACCATGTACACATAATTATTAGTAAAATATATCAATATATAAACATATATGATGGTTAAAGTTTTGATAGTTTAATATTGTGTTTAACTGAATATGCATATGTGTTACCCATGTGACGGTCTGAAAGATACCCATTTCTTATAGATCGGTCTTGAGTATACTATAAATAAAGCAGTAAATAAGAAATCAAATTTACGTACATATGTCAACAAATAAGGAGGTAGACTATTTGATGTACTCATGTTTCACAATTTTTTTGTGAAATTAGTTACATATATTCTAAAATATAGTAAAACATAAATTAGAATGACACTACTCTTCTATGGTTAGTGTTGGTCGTTTGTACGCACCTAACTTATATACCGCAAGTGGACGGTGTATAGTTGTAGCACTTTCACTTAGAGTATTCCAAGATTTAATATCGAATCCACAGAGAACAAGCGGGACTCAAACTATTATTTAAACTACTAAATTAATATAGCAGAGGTGTGTGTGAAAAGGATGATTAACAACTAGAGGTGAAAGAGCCTGCGGTTGTAACAAGGTTATAAAAAGGATTCTCTCCTATGGTTTGGAACGCTGGCATGCAACTCGGATTATTGTACGATTGATAGGTTTAGTATTGTACAAGACATGGTGGTTTCGTTCATCCCGATCCTGTCACGACAAGGGTTAATGGCTCCCCACTGGTTTCTTGCACTATGTGATAATTGAAAGCATAGCTGAGGCCTCAACTACACTAATGAATTCATGTATTGATCAGATACGGAATAAACGCATCACATAGACTGAACGCATCAAAAGAGTATCGTAAGTGTGAGAGTTACATAATCAGATTTCCCTCGCCACGGAGAGAATATGAGATCTACTCACGCATCATACTGCAACACATGAACATGGCTACAATAGAACACGAGGATTCAACGTGGACGCCCTGGTGCCGATCGGCACGGCAGTGTGCCGGTCAGCACGATCCTTCCTTTTGGTGGTGATGATCGGTAGTCGCCGTCTTCGCCGCCACAACCTTCAACCTAGGTCAAAACTTCTATCTGTTCGCTCTCCTCCTTATTTCGCGACCAAGATCTTATCTTTATAGCTCCTTTTGATTGTGGGCTGGATTTCACCGACTCCGACTCTGATATTTCTTCCGGGCTTCATCTTCTCCGAGTGGGCTTCATGTTTAGGCTTAACCCTGGTGGTGCCGGTCGGCACGAGATTTGTGCCGGCCGGCACGGCCTCCAAATTCTTCGTTCTTGGGGCCTCCGGTAGCTCTTTATCCGTAGTCTCTTGTTTTCACCTGTTTTCTGCAAATCCTTCCAAATACACAGAAACTACGCATATATATAATAATAGGGTTAATTGTTAGCAATAATGACATAATAAGGTATTAAAAACACAATATTTGTCATATAAAATGGGTACATAGAAAGCACTAACAGCTAGCGTCATCACAATAAAGTAAAGGTATGAGATGTTAGACTTTGATATTTTTTATCACGAGAGGCTTAATAGGAGGTCACGAATAATGGGCTAACATACAAAGTGTGGTGTCTTTGAAGTTACATTAAGCCATTAAGGAAACTTTATGTGGGGCAAAACAAAACCAAGAAAAATAACTAATATATTGGGTATAGAAAACATGAATCTAACTGATGTCGTGTCTTTGAAAAGTCATATGGCGTTGAGATTCCATCTAATATGAAATATGGTCTAACACAAACTTAATAAAAAAATTAATATTCAATTGACTCGATTATTATGCTATCAAAAGTATTTAAAAATATATCTATTTATGCGTCTTTCTAATTTCTAGCTCGTGCGATGCACAGGTTGAAAGGCTAGTATCACTTAATTTTTGGTGCCCCAGATCAGCGCCAATATCCATGTTTTGAAATTTTTTAATTGTATTTCGTTCTGAATAGTAGTTGAGGTTATTTTAACATATAGCTGTTGCAGTATAAATTAACTTGAGTGCATTCCTCGCAAAATAAAATAAGAGAATATCAATTACTTTACTGCAAATAGAAATCCAGGATTCGTAGCTCCTTTTACTAGGTCTCACAACTCACACACATATAGACCTAACACACAGACTAATTAAGATTGAGAGATCAACGGAACCACTATTGGCTCCGTAGACGACGTGCCCGTCGTACTGACCATTGTGGCACAACACGTGGGAGGTGAACGACTTCGACTGGAAGGCATGCCCCGGGGCTATGGCTGCGTTGAGTGATGCTCGAACGTAGGCGGGCAGCTGCTCCATCGAGCGACTGACCACCGAGCTATCAGCTCGTTCGCAATATCACCCGATTTATTTTCTGTAAACCACCCATGGTCAAAAGTTCATATGAGATTTCCCTCTACATAACTCAAGTTATTTTTCCTGGCAAATTTATCAGTTGCAAAGAAGTTCTCGTACAACGAGCTGCGCACGGCGACTGGAAACTTCGCCCAGACCAACAAGATTGGCTCTGGCAACTTTGGGGAAGTGTTCAAAGGTGACTTGCCCAAGCAACAGGTGGCGGTGAAGAAGATGACAGTGCAGTCGGAGCAAAGCAGGAAGGGCTACATCACCGAGGTCATGACCCTGGGCCAGCTGAATCACCGGAACCTCATGAAGCTCGTTGGCTGGGGCGACGGCGGCAGCAACGACAAACTGCTGCTCGTGTACGAGCTGATCACGAACAAGGACCTCGAGAAGCACCTCCACGAATCGGAGAGGCTGCTGACATGGCCGGAGAGGTACAAGATCGTGCGCGGCATCGGCCGCGGCATAGAGTACCTCCACACCGGCAGCAAGAAAAACATCCTGCACCGGGACATCAAGCCCAGCAACGTGATGCTCGACGACGACTTCGAGGCCAAGCTCTGCGACTTCGGGCTCGTGAGGCAGGTCGACCGAGAACAGGGTTCCCTCAACGGCACGGTCATGATAGGAAGCATGGGCTACATGGACCCCGTCTGCATGGCCACCAACGAGGTGAGCACCGCGTCTGACATGTACAGCTTCGGGGTGCTGCTGCTTGAGGTGGCCACCGCCAAGAGGCCTGAGGTCACGATTCACGAGGGAAGGGTCCTCTCAAATGCCCTAATTGATGCTGTTCGTGAATCCGACGCCAAAGGCACGGTCCTCGAGTTAGCCGACGAGCGGCTCAACGGCGAGTTCAACCGGAACGAGATGGAGCGTGTTCTGGCGGTCGGGCTCTTGTGCGTTCGACCGAATCCCAAGGATCGCCCGGCAATCAGAGAAGCCGTCGACTTGCTGTCAGACCTCAGACGTCAGGTACCTCAAGCGGTGGATGGAATGGCGACCCTGGCTAGCTGAAGACTGATCTGGCAATTTCAGAGCGCCAAGGTTTCTACTAGCTCCGTCCTTAAATCTTTGCCATAGCTAGGGATGGAGGATAAGCGGCTCTATGGTAGTTTGAAATTTACCTTTGCTGTTGCACACTGTAAACTCGGTGTCCCCGAGTGAAGTTTGTTAATTATTTGCTGTTGCACACTGTAAACTCGGCATCCTCGAGTGAAGTTTGTTAATTATTTGCTGTTGCACACTGTAAACTCGGTATCCTCGAGTGAAGTTTGTTAATTATTTGCTGTTGCACACTGTAAACTTGGTATCCTCTAGTGAAGTTTGTTAATTATTTGATGAGAACAAGGTGTGGCCTTGCCGCGCAGTTTATGCCCCCAGGTTAAATGGTACGATATTCGAATTTTGTTGGTAGTTGTAATCAAGAAAGGGTTGTTGAGCATAAAGAGTCGGTGGATCTCTTCTTTTAGTATGGAAAGTAATATTTTCACTATTTTTTCATGTTGAAGGTTCGTAGAGCAGTATGAGGCCATGAAAATCTATCTATCTATCTATTATCTTAATACTAGCAAGATGGGCCGCGCAATCTCCGCGGCTTGGCTTGTTACAGTACTTGAAAATATTAGACATTTACTTTATACTCCTTACCAAAACCCACATACACAAATACATTCAATCAATAAACATAATTTGTATCAACCTTTTGAATTCCACAATAATTTCATAAGCTTATTAGATGTTCACACATATTGGTTAAATATATGCTCTCGACCATTTGGCACAATTGAGTTTGTCGGGTTTCATGCGTTTGCGGACTACAGTATAAGTTGCAGCTCAAGCCAGTTTAAGACAATTAACCTATGATATTTAGCCTCTGTTTCTTCACTGGCAGTTTGATCTGAAGCAGTAAGATGCATATGCTTGCAGCTTTATGAGAACATTAGACATATACTGTCAAACTCCCATAACAATAACAAAGCTTTTGTCAATATCTATAACAAGAACTAAAATCTCCAACAATTAGTTCTTGGTATTTAGTCAACCAAATAAGATCTCAATTTTAGTATAAAAATTTTAAATTTACCAGTAACAACCAAAAAAGAAAAAGAAAACGAGGTGACTCAATACATGTTTATAATTACCTATCATTGTCAACGTGTGCCCACTGCTATTATGAAATAACCCAAAATTTTCTATAGGTATTTTTAAATTACCTACCACAACCATTAGAAAAGAATGGACACCAAAATACCTCTACACTATGGCCCTTTTTTGGTTTCGACTTACGAGCGGCTTACAGGCGAAGAAAAAGCAACAAATCCCACCCAAATGTGAAAGGATCAAGATACCAAGAGGGGGAGGGTTCAATCGGTGTCTAATTAATTTCTCTGTAAGGTACTCAAGATAATGAACATAGCTAGACTAGTTTAGTGATGACAAGAAGCTAGCAAAGCGCATACACTAACAGGTAAATGTGGAATGTAAAGTAAGTAAAGAAGATTATGATAGAAATGCTCATGAAGTTTTTCCGTGGTCTCGGAAGGGTTGAGCCTTCCCCTACTTCACGTTGGGTCACTCCCACCGAAGTCTCTTTTTCCGTGGTCTCGGAAGGGTGGAGCCTTCCCCTACTTCACGTTGGGTCACTCCCACCGGAGTCTCGATCCCGTCCGTCCGCGCAATGTGATCCCTTCTAGAGCACACTTCACCCTCCGAAGTCGCAGGCACGTCCCGCCGGACATTCCCGGGTACTCCTCTGAAGGTGCTTCTTTCGCACGGGAAGCTCCAAGATCGTGTACAAACTTGTGTTAGCTTCCACACTCTCTTTGGACAGCTCAACGCTAACACATAACCGGTCTAGGCCCCATAGACCAAGAGTAACAGCTCAACTTGACTCTCTCAAGCACTCACTAGCCTAGAGATCAATGAATGCAACTTGTTACTCTCCCAAGGACCAGGATCACTCCAAATCCTTCTCAAGTGCTTCTCCTCCTTGCTTTTGGCTCTCACCAGGTATCCTCCAGGGGCCAAGAGACCCCTCAAGGGGTAGGCAACCGACTATTTATAGGACTCTAGTCTCAAACAAGCCATTGCCAAAAAGCAGTCTGTCGACAGAGTCACCATATCAAACGGTGACTACTTCCTCTTCTGCCAGAAGCTTCTCTCTGGTCTTCATCTTTAGAGATCACCGTACCATACGGTGACCCCCACCGCATCATACGATGGCTTCATCTACTTCATCTTCCAGAAACTCCATATCTTTTGGAAATCATACAGTGACTCCAACTCATCCTGCCAGAAACTCTCCTCTTTCTGGACATTCTCCAGTAGTCACCGTACCTTATGGTGGCTTCCTTTGAAGTTGATCTTGATCATCTCCTCGATCCTCGACTCTAACTTCAAAAACCTTGGTTCCTTCACTTCTCTTTCTCTACTCTAAGTGTCTGAGAGACTCACCATGCATCCAAAGATCTCTACACTATTGTGTACCTAAGAGAAAACTTGAACCCCCTTAATAGTCTGGTATTACCTATGGACTCAAGCTAACATCTAACCAAACCAACACTTGCTTAGATCCACCTCCTCGACCACGACTCCATCAAGTCCAATGTCCCAAATTGTTGAGGTAACCAATCATCGAGTTGCCATATGAGAAAAGGTTAGCGCACTCCAACAAACGATGGTTCCTTCCAATGTGACCATGATCAACATCCTACATCAAAATGTTAGTCACATACGAAGGGTCACCCAATCACCAAAACATTAATGCCTTTTGGTTTTTCATGCTCCAATGGTCATGAAGCTTATAAAATGGCTGCGATTAATTATCGCATATTAGGAACGCCGTTTGCCACGATAGCGTCTCACACACGTGAAACCTGATTCTCTCCACCGCGCGACCAGGTCGGCGTACAATAGAATTAGCGAGTCTCTTTTCCATCTCCTGTCCTCTCTCCCTTGTGCCCAACGCCCGGCTGCTCTGACCTGCCAATCCATCACCGCGCAACCCCGTGCCAGACTCTGTATCGCCGGTGCCCCGTCCCTCTGAGATCAAGGAGGTGGATGCCCAACGTTGACGCCCTTCCTCGACTCCTCCTCCCCGGATTCATTGTGCTGCCGCCCTTCCCCGACTCCGCCACCCTGAATCCATGATGTCGCCGCCCTACCCCGACTCCATCGGTGTGGATTTAGCAGTTGCGTGGCTCGACCAGCGTGACAGCCAATCGACCCACAATGACGTCGCCACCCGGTGCACTACGAGCCGAAGACGAAAGCCCGTACCTCCACGGCAAGGTCGATGTCGTCCTCCACGCCGTCGGCCCCCAACGTCCATGCTGGCCTCAGCGACGACGACAAGCCAGACAATGAGCACCGCCCACTCCTCCACAGCAAGAAGACGAGCCTCATGGGCATTCAGGTCATTTAGGACTTAGGATAGACAATTGCATGAAAATAATCAAGATTGCCAAAAACGGAACTGCTCCCTAAAGGCATAAAACGTCTCCCTCCCGTACTCATCCGCGCATCACTCGCATCACAAACTCCTGCCCTGCGTCGAGCTTCAGAGATTTGCCAAAAAAAAAAGGTATCCATTTGCTTCTCTGATGTTCGATATCCTCAATCAGTTTATTGGATTTCTTCTTCTTCATAAAGTTTAGTCTCGTTACTAGTTTTGCTTTCCATACGTATGTAGGCGAAACATGGACAAGGGGAGGAACGAGCAAGAGATGGGGGGCGCAGCCGCAAGCGATAGGAGCAATGCGAGCCCGGTGGTTGCTGATGAGCCAGTTGTCACAACAATCCGGTCTGCATTCTCTTTTTCTGATTTTTCAATTCCATGCATCGGCTTCTTCATGAACATCATAATAGTTGGTAGTCAGTTTTGCTGTTTCCTACCTGTACGTAGGGATCGTGTAGTTGTCGAAAGCACGGCAGCAAGGGCGAGATTCAGAATCCATGGACATTTTGGTGGACACAGTGATCCCGGAAAAGCGGTTTGAATTTTTCTTGTTTCAATTTTCGATTTCTGCCATCGCCTCCGCTGTCGATTTCTTCTCATTCCTCAATGTCAGTGTATTTATTAGCCTTGCTTTGGATCTCAGTGTAGGATAAAAGTCATCAAGAGGAAGATGCAGGCCACGGCCAACGACCAGGGGAGGATTAGGCGCATGAAGATGAAGCTTGACAGCGAGAATCTAGCAGACCAGGTCATGATAGCGGTCCTTGACCGGTTCGATGTTCAGGCGAATCTCCTGTCGGTCATGGAATTTCGCACAGCAAGCTGGGGAAACTGGGGGACTGCCTAGAGCGAGCCGGAAGACCACCAAGTGAACTCGATGACATCATCTCCATATGCGACAGGCATCAGTCAAACCTCGAACGAAGTAAGCGCTTTGTATCACTTTCAGAGGACGTTCCGCTGCTTGAGATAACGATTCGTGTATATATGTCGGTTGTTTCTAAATTTGTTCTAATTCATTCGATTCGTTATAAATTTCTTGATTGTTTGTGTAGCTCTCAACAGCTGCCGCGACAACCTCTCCGAATTTCGCCGCATGCTGATGGAGATCAAAACAGCTGTGTCCGTGGGGAAAGACGCCGCCGCTGAGGAGGAGGACGCAAAGCGCAAGGAGAAAGAAGCTGCCGCTGAGGACAACGACCCTGCTGCCGAGGAGAAAGACACCCCCGCTGAGGAGAAAGACGCAGCTGCCGATGACAATGACCCTGCTGCCGATGAGAAAGACGACTCCGCTAAGGAGGAAGACGCTGCAGCCTAGGAGAACGACGTCACATCTGCAGCGGCCGCCGCCATGGCTGCTTAAGCCGCCGCACAAGAAGACTAGTTAGGGTCGGCCGGCGTGTATAGTCATCTCGTATCGTGTTAGTTACAAGAAGACTAGTCAGGCTCCCCCGTACGACGAGGCTTATTTTGTGGCAGCGCAATGTGGATCACCGCCTGCTGTGCGCGGACATATCTTGTTCCGTGTTTGATTGACGCTTATCCGGTGCATTGCATATATACGATGTTCGGGGTTATTTCTGTTGTGCGATGCATAATTTACGCCACCGTGATGTTGGTGGCCGCCGTGCTTCGCGAACACATATGCTTTCCTTGCTCGATTTTTATCCAGTGCATTTCACGTTTAGTTCAGGGGAAGTTCTGGTGCATGGGACAGCGAGTCTTCCCTTCTGTAAACACTAATCGTACCAAAATACTACAACAGACTATCCGGTGTGGCTTCCATTTACTAAGGAAGGGTACCCACATCCTTTCACCACCTTGAAAGACATCTTCGATCTTTTGTCTTCAATTCCTTGCCATGTCATCTATCTTTTCTGATATGGTAGATACTTAAATGCTTATAAAATCCATTCAAAATAGATTAAGACGCAGCTACCGATGAGAAAGACGACTCCGCTGAGGAGGAAGAGAATGAGAATGCAGGCAACACTCAATTCTCTGACGCGAGAATGCAGGCAACAGATAATCCTGTGCTGTAGGTGTTTGAACACCAGATAATCCGTTGCCGCAAAGGTCTAGAGTTTTGTTTAACCACTCTATTTGCTGAACGTAGGCCAGTCTCGAGAGTACCACATCTGTTGAGCAGAAACTGAAACAATGGACCAGCTGTTGAATGTGGATTCAACAATCTGAAGCACTGTAAAAAAGGGACTGAAAGTTGAATTGTGGAATCCAGACAAACAAATAATACTCAGATTTGACCTCCAGATTTCATGACTGTGGATTCTACAATTCACAATCCAATGCTGAAACAATGGCCATCTCGGTTTCTTTGCACGCAGGTTTATCCATTGCTTGCATTTCAAGATGGGATTAAATTCGGTAATCTGTTCCACGCATTACAACTGAATGAGGCATGCCACGTAAAATTTCGTCTGCTGCAGGAGCACGCGCGGGTAGGTCAGTGGTGAAGGATCGAGAACTCCACACGGACACTACTCTACTCGTTGGTAGAACATTTGTCCGTTGAAAGAACAAAGAAACGAAGCATTTGTCCGATGATATAACTGTTTTGTCACCAATCTATCCGGTGAATGTAGGCCAGTCTCAAGATTTGTCTAAAGTTGTGAAGCCTTGCACGTATGCAACGGACAATCCTCTGTTGTCGGTGTTTCAACACCAGACGTTCCGTTGCAACAAAGGCGTCCGTTGAAAGAACGAGTAAACGAATCATTTGTTTGATGATGCAACTCTTTCGTCACCACTCTATCCCGTGAGCATAGGCCAGTCTCGATAGTACAACATCAGCTATATAGAGATTTGTCTAAAGTTGGGAATCCTTGAACGTGCTCATTGTTCACGTGGAGCCTCATTTAGTGCTAACCCCCCGCTGAGACCAGCAATAGTAGAAAGCTTCATAGTAGTAGTATTTGTTAAGCGAGACACAATAATTTGTCAAACGAGGCACAATACAATACAACTGTCTTGTCACCAATCTATTCCGTGAATGTAGATCATTTTTGTCAGTTGAAAGAACAAACAAACGAATCATTTGTCCGACGATGTACAACTGTTTTGTCACCAATCTATCCGTGAACGTAGGTCAGTCTCAAGAGTGCCACGTCATCTATAGAGATTTGTCTAAAGTGGATCTTGAACGTGCTCATTATTGATATGGAGCCTCATTTAGTGCTAATGAACTGATCCGTTTAGGGTCCCCGGCCGACTAACCCCGTCATCATGGCGCCCGGGAGAAGGCTTCTCCTAGAAGGGATCAAATGGAAAACCCCAGCTAGCTCCGCGATCTCTCGCCGCCGTGATGTTGGAGCGATTCTTCCCTTCTGTAAACACTACTACAACAGACTATTCGGTGATACAGTTTGATCTTCTCACCGGAATTTCCTTTCAGTCTGTAATTTCACAAGATTCCATGTCAGTTCCTGGGACGTTCCGGTGTTTGTACACGACCCCGTCGCTCGCTCGTTGTCACAATAAATGTGGTTTCTGCCAAATTTTCACCAGCCCGCCGAAACGAGAGGGGCACTTTCAAAATATCACCCGTGATGCGGAAAGTCCATGTTGCCACTTCCTCTCCGCAGTCATCCGCGTTCTTTTCCCGATCCACAGCCAAGGGTCTTTTGGTAAACTATGCCCAGGAAGCCTTCAAACTGCGCTGAACCTTGTCCTCGCTGCCAAACCAGATCTCGTCTCGCCGCTCCCTACTCTGCCGTAACCTCGCCGCCATTCCCTAGCTTCACCTCCGTGTCCTCCCCCCCCCCCCCCCCTCCCCCGGCAATCCCCCTCTGTTGTCTTCCGCCCATTTGTTGTATGCACCGACGCTCTGTCCTTCTCCACGACTCGATGGCACCAGGGCGGAATCCGGCGATGGCAGGTATATTGCTTCGCTCTTTGTAGGGGATGTTGATTTGTTTATATTTGTCGTTTTGGGCATACAACTGATATTTGTCTCGACTTGTATTTGAAATAACCAATCTCACACAATTTGTTTTACGAATGTGTAGAAGATGTGCTTCACCATGAAGAGGAAGAGACCAACGAATATGAGCTTCAATGACAGAAAATAATTGTTGCAAATCAACAAATCTTGACAAGCCTTGGTCTGCCGGGGACCCTAAACGGAGACAGCAGTAATAAGGTTTTAATGTTTTCGTTGCATTCGCAAGTTTCTGCAGTCTGTTTAACAGTGTTACTTCTTAGTACCGTAGACATTGCATAGCTAATTTTTCTTCCATTTTTCCCGTTGAGGCCTTACAAGATCCTAAGGGGAGAGGGCAGAAGATGTCAACGCAGGATGCAACCAGTCCTGTTACAGGCGGAAGAGGTTCAAAGAGAGTGTTGCCACCTCCTCAAGAAGTCACAAGAATAACTAGGCAGCGGGCAAGGGAATTGTCCACTGTAAACCCTATCGAAGAAACACAAGAGGATAGGAGCCAAGTGCATGATGACGGCAAGGATCTCCCTTGTTATTGCTAGATATTATTTACTCTATTGCTGATAGCCACTTAATGACTAACACGTGATTGCAATTTGTTAGAGGAAGGAATCATAACTACTCTAAAGGGCCCAGGAAGAGTCGGGAACGAACTGGAAAGGATCAACAAAGGAATGTGCATGAAGTTGCCAATCCGCATTTCAGAAGGGAAGAAACGGCCTGAAGTACCAATGCAAGCTGCAAAGCTTGCAACTGAGGCCGGCATCGTACTGCGGCGGCACATACCAGTCCTTTCTCACTGGAACAAGTTGCAGCATGAGCAGGATCATCTTTCTAACTACATCAAAAAAGTTTCCGTAAGTATATCATCTCCTGGTCAACACTGGAGGAAAATTCTATTTGATTTGCTGTACCAAACTTGATAAGCTCACGGGTGCCCGATCTTTTGATTCCATTTGGGGAATAACTTTGATTTCCTATGTACTAGGTCCAATTTTCCATGGACACCACCAGCAAACCAGTGATTTCAGCTTGTGCTGAAATCCAGCCAGCGTCAAATGAGATATAAGTTGAAGAAGAAGTACTTCGATAATGTACCGGTGAGTCAACGGATTACCACATCGCCTGTGTCATCGATGGATGACAATCAATGGGCAGAACTTCTGAAGTTGTGGTCAAGCCCACAGCACAAGGTATGGCAGAACTTCAAAGCGCCTTGTTCCTTGTCAGTCAACATAATGTTAAACAGTTGATTCAGGATGCCATCTGATTTTAGAGTAGACATACAAATACTATGTTGTACCCGTACTTTGTTCTGCTCTACTGGATCCCTATGTCGTGCCTTTATATGTTTGTTATAGACTGAAGTGTTATGTTATACTACTTGTTTTACTCTTAATTAAATTTGTTCATTGCACAGCAACGCTTAAGTGATGCTGGACGTTAGAAACACTGTATTTTGTTATCACTCACAGAAATATGCTTTCTGCAGGAAACGTGTCTTGCAAACCAGCGGAACCGTGAGAAAGTCCGGATGCATCAGCGCACTGGCTCCCGGTGCTATGTTGCACAGGCCCATGCCTTGGTAAGGAAATAGTCAATCGACTCCTTTGTTTTCTTCTGATCAAATCCTGAGTAGACATTTCTTTGCACATGATTTTAGAGAGAGAAATTCAAGGATGAAGAGCCCACTGCGGTGGACCTGTTCAGGGAGTTTCATTCATCACGGAAAACTGGTTCTGTTAGTGAGATAGTTCAGAAAGCTCTTGTAAGTGCTTGTTGTTGGCGGTTCTTATGCGATAAAATTAAATTCATTAATTCCGCAAGCGCACGGATCACCATTGTAGCATTTCACCTTGGAGTATTCCAGGGTTATCGTATTTATATTTCCGCAGGGAAGTAGAGCAAAAGGGAGCTGAATAATAGCAATGCATTGGATAATTTGGAGAAAGAAATAATGTATCAACTATACTTGAGACGGGGGTAAGATAGGCATGATATATATGGGTGGCACACACATCCTCAAATCCAAGGTAAATAAAAGAAATAAAACGTAGTATATATTTGGGAGAGCAACGAGATAGAGTTAAGGCTACCTGTATGTTTATCTATTATTTACTCTTTCCAGCAATCTAATCTACAAAGGTTATCTACTCTAATTAAGCTCATACACATACAAGTCATGTCGTTTCGGGGCACACACGTGCTAGGTTAACCGATGATGCTAGTTCAAACTTAGGGAACCGCATGCTATAATTAAGACCCTGCTGAGTCCAACCCAGACGTGGTGGATTACAGAGACCGGTGCAGCAATCACATACACTCGCGGCTACCATCCTCAGTGGGGCTGGGTGCCAAACGTGCATAGGCCAAGCTCTAAGCGCCATGCTTACAACCCGCCTAGAGGAACTATTCTTGATCAACGGAGCAGTCCTATCTAAGAATGAACAAGCACAGATTTCACACGACGTCATCTCCGACGAAGGCACTCTCTCGTACTTGCTATTCCAACAATCACGAATCCCACAACAAGACTTCTACGAGCACTTACTTAACAGAATAAATAAACTAAATAGAAAAGAATTACTAAAAGAAATAAATAAAGATAAAACTAATTATATAATAAATAAAATAATATCTCAAAAGAGTAAGATACAAAGAACTATACCGAACTCCGAGAATACTCCGGAAGCTCGAGAGAGCTCTCACTCTACTCTACTCTACTCTAACTCCCAAAGCTACTACTAAACTAAACTAATGAACACTTAGATGAAGTGTGATGGTGCGAGTTGCTTCGGAGGCCGAGGGGTCCAATTTATAGCTTGTGAAGGCGGTGGGAGCACCCTGGCCGAAGCTGGAGAGGCGGTGGCGCCAAAGTCGGCCGGCCGGCCTAGGGGGGTGGCCGGCCGGCCGTCCCCTGTGGCGGTTTGCCACCGTCTTAAGCGTGGACGCTCCAGATTCAGTCCCTGAAGTCGGTCTGAAGGTCGGCTCCTCGCTGGGGTCGGCAGAATTGAAGTGAGGGCCAAGTAAAGGCCCAAATAGCCCACCTTCTAGAATGGCGGTGGAATTCTGCTGGGCTGGCCTCTAATTATGCGTTGTGGATTATTTTCCAGCCCACTGGAGGAAGTCTGGGGCCTGCGGCCACCAAGTGCGGCCGGCTGGCCTAGGGTGGGGCCGGCCGGCCAGGGAAATTCCCTAGCTGGGCCCACTTTTCTCCATTATTCACTCCTGCATCCAAATATTCACCAAAACCTGTGGAGTAGCATTATTCCTAACTACTGCCGACAACCTGCATCCAAAATCTTGGTGTTATGTATTTATTTACCGGTAGGGTGGCGGTCAAATCATGGTTTAACGACTGCCAACAACCTCCCCAAGCTTAAACTTTGCTCGTCCCGAGCAAACTCAACTCAGGGTACCGGCGGATCAGGAGTTACAAAGAAGCGCCCCATGGGTAATAAAGATGCAACAACATACTCCCTAAACAGTGGTAAGTTTACGAGAGCACAAAATATTCATGAGTGTTGCAAAAATCGTGGGGCTTATATGTCACACCTTGTCATGCAGTATTGAAGACTAGAATGATACTTTTGGACAAGTAAACAATTCTAGCAGGTATGCATCCAGAGTTTTTATGTGCTGCAAGGTAAGGTGCAAAAATTCTCCTTCGTTTTGGGCGGCACTTCTCTTACCACTCCGATGTGAGTCTTATTCCTACAAGCTTCACTCATCCTACCTTCTACCAAATGAGGCTTTGTATGTGGAGCTTGGTAAGGAATGCACAAATGTCATGCATATATTGTAAAGCTAAAGAATGAGTCTCAATCAACATAGCAACTCCATGTATTTTGGTCATAGGAAATAATGTGCTAGAGGGGGAGAAAATGAACTCACACTTGTGGAAGGGGGTTTTGAAAAACATTGGTCCTTTATTTTACTCAAGATGTTTATGATAAGAACCATATAGCCTTTGACTTTTGTCATGCAACCATGGAGGTTTTTTTTTTTTTGACTACTCCATGGTGCAAAGGGGCCATAACTTTTTGCATGGTTCAAGGGGACATTTTGAAATATTCTTGAGCTTTTTTGGATGGACCAAAAGTTTTGCAAACTCTGAAAAATGTTTGGTTGATTTATCCAAACATTCCCCTTTTTATTTGGTGGAAAGAAATTTTCGAAAACACACGCGAAGGAATTATGACCAAAATTAGGAGTGCTTAGTTTCAAGAGTACATCAAACCTTAACAAAACTCAATACATAAACAAATGGCTATGAGTGGGGCTGTTTCGAATATTATGATATGGCTCTGGTAGGTAAATAAATCCTCATACTAAGAGAAGTGTGCCAAAACAGAAGGGTTTTAGGTACTTGCAGCAATTCAAGAAAAACATCCCTGGATGAAACCATACTAAGAAATTGCAACAAGTCCTAATCATGCCATATCACAATCCACAATGCTTAGACTTGGTGTAACAAATGCAACCCACGGAAATAAGCAAGACTCATGATGTGATCATGCTCAAATAAAAATAACACATATGTCGGGAGTAGAGGTTGCATCTATGCGACACATGGGAAGCTAATTTGTAACTCGATCATCATTTCCCTTAAGTGTAGCATAACACCAAGATTCTAGCATTTATTCGAAACAGGGAGTCTATTTATTTATTAAGAAAGTTAGGAATACTTACCTGGGGGTCCTCCCCAAGCTTGAGTCTTTGCAAGACTCGAGCTTGTATTGAACTCCTTCTTACCTGGGGGCCCTCCCCAAGCTTGAGTCTTTGTAAGACTTAAGCTTGATTCAGGCTCTTCCTCCTCCTTCTTGACCTGCAAAAAAGAGTGAGGATGATACAAGTGGCTAGCCCCTAATGAGCATCACCGGGAATCCTATTATTTTTGTTGTTTTTAATTTTTCATATTTTTATTTTATTTTTATAGTTTATGAAAGGAAAAACAAGTGCTAGGCCTAGCTAGGATAACGATTGGGATGGCCTCCCCAATCGGAGGGCTCTCATTTTTACGTCTTTGAGCTAGACGTTCTCCATGTCTTCAACTTGTTTGGACCTCGCTCGCTGGAGAATCTGGCGAGGTAGAGGTTCCTTCTTTCTTCCGCCACACTTTGATTGTCTTCTTTGTGTTGGTGGCGGCGACCTTTTCTTCAATAGGCGCCTTTGTTGTGCTCTCATCGGTCGATACCGTAGCTGCCTTCTTCTTTCTTGAGCGCCTTGCTCTCCTCTTCTTAGGCGATTGTGACTCGCCTACTCCTTCTTGTGGTGGAGGAGCAAGAGGGGCTTGAGGTGTGTTAGGCGACTGAGGCATTCTCCTTTGAGTCCTCCAATAATTAGCTGGCCTTCTTGCATTCTCTCTTGCCAGATAGTTTCTCATATATGCAATGAGCTTCTCTGGCTGTGGCATGGGTGGAGTAATCTCGATCTTCTCCACTTCCCTTGGGTCCTTTCCATATATGACCCTCACTTGCTTGCATTGTTCAACCTTAGGCTTGAAGCTGAATGTCTCTTCCCTGCCGTTGAAGTCCAAGTGGATCTCTCCTGCCCCCACGTCGATGTTGGCATTGGTGGTGCTCAGGAATGGCCTCCCAAGGATGAGAGGAGTCTTGACATCCACTTCCATGTCAAGTACAACGAAATCGACGGGAACGAAGAGATTTCTGATCTGCACGGGCACGTCTTCGACAGTCCCCAAGGGCAGGCGTAGTGACCCGTCTGCAAGCTGGAGCTTCATGGTTGTTGGGGACAATGGGTGGTTTAACCCATCGTACATCGCCTTTGGCATGATGCTCACACTTGCTCCTAAGTCACATAGTGCTCGAGCGAAGCACCGGTCGTTGACCAAACACGGAATGGTTGGCCATCCGGGATCTTTTCTGACCACATCCTTGGGGAGTGCAGCATCCAAGTCGCTCTCTTCACACCTGATGGTTATTGCATTCACACTCTCCTTGGGATTAACTTCTGGTTGCCCAGGAAGTTTACCCGCACGAGGAGACTGCACAGCTGAAGCTATTTGCGCGATTTGCGTTTCTAGCATTTTATTATGGCTTAGCTGATTTTGCAGAGCAGTGCTGAACGACTCTAGCTTGGCATCCATGCTCTCTAAAGCCTTGTCCGTAGTAAGAAACTACTAATGCTGTCACTGATCTTGACCTGGCCGAGAACTAGATCCTTAATAGAGGGCTCATAGCGAGAAAGATTACCATTGTTACCTCCCTGATTCTTGTTGAAGGAGAGGTCGGGCCTGGAATTCCAGCCGTAGTTGTTCTGGGAGCGGTACCCATTTCCATTGTTGAGGAAATTGGATTCCTCTCTCGCATCCGGGCAATTGATGCCCATATGCCCAACGTTGCCGCATTCCTCACATGTCATGCAGGAATCCGCAACTTGCAGGTCCTGTGGAGACTCCACCTGGCGGAGTAGCTGATCGAGCTTGATGGCGAGCATGTCCATTGTCTCCACTTGGTGCACTCCACGGGTCTTGGTGCTCGCCGTTTGGCGTTCACCATGAGTCTGGTTGGCCGCCACCTTCTCAATCAACTTCTTAGCGTTCTTCACGCTAAGGGAGAAGAAGGAGCCGCCTGCTGCGGCGTCGAGGTGCTCTCGAGCGGACGGCCTCAAACCGTGGTAGAAACTCTGTATAAGGAGCCATTCTTCCATGCCATGGTGTGGGCACGAGAGAACCGTACTCCTGCATCCTGTCCCAGGCTTCCGCGGTCGACTCATCTGCGAGCTGTTGGAAGCCCAATATCTTGTTCCGCAGGGCAGTCGTCTTGCCCGGCGGGAAGAACTTGGCGAGGAAGGCATTAGAGCATGCCGTCCACGTGTCGAGGGATTCTTGGTTCGCGTAGAACCACTGGAGAGCCTTCTCCAACAGAGAGAATGGGAAAAGCTGCAGTCGGATGGCGTCCTGAGGTGCATCCTTCATGGCGAAAGTGTTGCACGTCATCAAGAACCTTTGGAGGTGAGCGTTCGCATCCTCCGACGGCTTCCCACAGAAAGGACTAAGATCATGTTGATCAAGGCTGGCTTGAGCTCGTAGTCCTTGTTGGTGATGCGCGGGTTGGGACCCACGCGGATGTTCTCCGTAGTCGGCGCGGAAATCGTTGATCGTCTTCTCAACAACGGGGTCGGCCATTGCTTGTTCGATGGGGAGGCCCTGACAACCGGTGGAGGAGACGATTCAAGAGCCAGAGCGTTCTCGCGGATCTGTTTGGTGAGTTTCGCTCGAACTTTCCTCAAGAACTGCTCTGGATCTGTATGGAAGTTTTCTGGTAGGTCGAAACCAGTCATGCACAGTCCTGTTTCAAATTTCCACAACAAAGAAAGACAGGACAAGGGTAAGCCCGCAAAAGTAAGTGATAATTACTCTTCTCACAAACTTCAATGCATTTATTCAGTTCCTAGCTGCTACTTCCCCGGCAACGGCGCCAGAAATGCTTGTTGGCGGTTCTTATGCGATAAAATTAAATTCATTAATTCCGCAAGCGCACGGATCACCATTGTAGCATTTCACCTTGGAGTATTCCAGGGTTATCGTATTTATATTTCCGCAGGGAAGTAGAGCAAAAGGGAGCTGAATAATAGCAATGCGTTGGATAATTTGGAGAAAGAAATAATGTATCAACTATACTTGAGACGGGGGTAAGATAGGCATGATATATATTTGGGAGAGCAACGAGATAGAGTTAAGGCTACCTGTATGTTTATCTATTATTTACTCTTTCTAGCAATCTAATCTACAAAGGTTATCTACTCTAGTTAAGCTCATACACATACAAGTCATGTCGTTTCGGGGCACACACGTGCTAGGTTAACCGATGATGCTAGTTCAAACTTAGGGAACCGTATGCTATAATTAAGACCCTGCTGAGTCCAACCCGGACGTGGTGGATTACAGAGACCGGTGCAGCTGTCACATACACTCGCGGCTACCATCCTCCGTGGGGTTGGGTGCCAAACGTGCATAGGCCAAGTTCTAAGCGCCATGCTTACAACCCGCCTAGAGGAACTACTCTTG
The DNA here is from genome assembly GCA_012490785.1 of Eragrostis nindensis. NCBI lineage: Eukaryota > Viridiplantae > Streptophyta > Magnoliopsida > Poales > Poaceae > Eragrostis > Eragrostis nindensis. The sequence goes on along the minus strand of JAAXCT010000077.1, from coordinate 762,810 downwards.
GTCAACGGAGCAGTCCTATCTAAGAATGAACAAGCACAGATTTCACACGACGTCATCTCCGACGAAGGCACTCTCTCGTACTTGCTATTCCAACAATCACGAATCCCACAACAAGACTTCTACAAGCACTTACTTAACAGAATAAATAAACTAAATAGAAAAGAATTACTAAAAGAAATAAATAAAGATAAAACTAATTATATAATAAATAAAATAATATCTCAAAAGAGTAAGATACAAAGAACTATACCGAACTCCGAGAATACTCCGGAAGCCCGAGAGAGCTCTCACTCTACTCTACTCTACTCTAACTCCCAAAGCTACTACTAAACTAAACTAATGAACACTTGGATGAAGTGTGATGGTGCGAGTTGCTTCGGAGGCCGAGGGGTCCAATTTATAGCTTGTGAAGGCGGTGGGAGCACCCTGGCCGAAGCTGGAGAGGCGGTGGCGCCAAAGTCGGCCGGCCGGCCTAGGGGGGTGGCCGGCCGGCCGTCCCTTGTGGCGGTTTGCCACCGTCTTAAGCGTGGACGCTCCAGATCAGTCCCTGAAGTCGGTCTGAAGGTCGGCTCCTCGCTGGGTGTTGGCGCTTTCTAAGTACCCATTTTATGTGCCAATAGTAGCCATATTCCTCCACATTCTCACCATATTCTTGTCATAATTGTGCATTATTACCCCTAACCTTGACGAATTCCACTTGTAGTGTTGTTTAAGTGCTATGATGCAGAGTTAGGTGAAATGACACTATAAAGGCTCAAGTATGAGAAGTAACGACATGAAGCCCGACTCGCCATGCAAGGAGGGCTTCCCACTAGCCCATGACGCATCCAAGGCACCTCTGGACGTCCATGGAACCCAATATGCAAGCCCAAGGTCGTGGCCCAATGCCTAAGGATTTCTAGAAGGTTTATCCGGAAGGAAAGATCAATTCGCGCAGTCCAGAAACAGCACTATATTGCCACATGGTTTACGAGTTCAATACGTGCTCTAATGGGAATCCAATGTAAAGGAAAGTTGTAGATCTCGTCGAGAGCTTTCCGGAACACATATGGATTGTCCCGTTTGGATTCTGGAGCTAGGAGATATGGGCCCCGCAAGGAGACCTGCGCAGAGGAGTCCGAATCAGGATAGATATTTTGGCATCGCATATTTGGGGATCTAAACGGCCGAATCAGAAGCTGAGTTGAATACCAAAGTTATAGATCTTTTCGTGGGCTACAAGATAGAGTCTGAGTTTGCCTCATTTGGACTCCGGACGGTGGAGATATGATCGATGGAAGGCGGAGCTGCGAAAAAGAAAAATCGAGTCCGAACTGGAAACGAGTCGTGCCGATCGGCACACCTTTGGTGCCGACCGGCACCGACCTAGATTCGGTTCTTTTCGCCTCCAAACGCCTCCCCACTATATATGAAGCCCATGGGACGCCCCAGGACGGGAGTTGGACGACGGAAGACCTAGGGAGACGCCTCACACATCTAAGATGCCGCCCGGAGTTGAGAGCCACCATATAGACAATGTAATCTAGGCTAGTTAGCTTGCCGGCGTAGCCTCCATGCGCGGTTGGCTATGCCGGAGTTCTTGAGCCTCCCTTGATGTTCGTCAAGGTATGTAATTGATGGTGACCATTGTGTCATTGTGAGAATTCTTGGTCTTTAATCGGATTGCTTTGGTCTATGCGATTGTGCTTGTTCTTAATTCTAGATACCTAGTAAGAATAGACTCGTGGCGAAGGTTTGTTCTTATGGATCTATCGCATAGTGCAAGAAACCGGTGGGGAGCTATTAGTACTCTGTCGTGACAGGATCGGGGCGAACGAAACCACTATGTCTTGTAGAATACCGGAGTAGTTTGTGTAAGCTAAGACCTTGCTTTGACGTGATTTTACCTTATGGCTGGAACTACTAGATTATACAGGTTAAACTCTTGGATTGGATCTTGGTGAATATCAATTTTCCTGTTCATCACTCACGGTGCCGATCGGCACGGCCTCCGTGCCGACCGGCACAACACCTATCTTCTTCACAACTGCGTGTGTGCAATAGTACTTCATGCTAGGATTGTTCTGTTAGACGAAATAGTAAAACCCTAAACACGGTTCTCTTGCTGATCTCTGTGGATCGATATTAAACCTTGGAATACTCTAAGGGAAAGTGCTACAATGTACACCATCCACTTACGGTATACAAATGGGTGCGTTACAAACGACCAACAAGCATATTTCTGGCGCCGTTGCCGGGGATCGGCAACTCGAACCTAGGGTGATCTATCTAGTTTTTCAGACTAATCCTATTCTTTTATTGCACATACCCTGTTTTTCGTGTTTGTGTGTCCATTGAAAACAGGTACAGCTAGACACATAGTTATCCAAGGAGTACAGACGGTGATCCATCCTCCCGGTGCCGGCCACCACAACCGTGGTGCCGATCGGCACTGCATGGGGGATCGCTGCCGTGTGTTTTGGAGACGTCCAAAACGCTGGAGATCGACGACGTTGACGATCTGTGCTACCTTCTCCTCACACCGGGAGCAAACTACTTCGTGCCGGTCGGCGCAACGCCCATGCCGATCGGCACCTACCGATTTATCAAAACAAGGTGCACGCTCTTGTGTCAAATTTTTTAAGACTAATGCTTTGTGAATATTTGGCTTGTTCATAGCAATAGGATATGGGAGAAAGATTGAGGGCAGTTTACCATGAAGATCGAGGATTTCAATTATAACATTGAGGGCATGGTGGATATGTTCTTGATCACGAGTTTGTTGTTCTGTCTGCTGGCTTCCCGGAGGTGTGCACATCCGTACAGAAGTTTGCATGGTCTAAAAAGTTGATATTCTGAAAGTGCATCAAGTCTAGTTTTCAACGGTTCAAGTCTCACATTATTTGGAGCTTTCTACAAGGATTTATGGCCGAAACACGAGACCCTGCGCAGGCTGTTTGAGAATTTCGCGAGAATAGCAACCAATTGGAAGATTGAAGCAAATATGGAACTATGGGACCATAACCACGTGATCCATGGGTTCCCAAACATTTAGAAGACTTCCTTTTGATGGTAGACACGGATTCAAGTCGTTCCAAACACGGTGTTTGAATATTTGGAAAGTTTGAATTCAATTCGGATTCATCGCGAGACAGCCTGACATACCTTTACAAAAACAGCCATATCTCCCTCATACGGAGTCCGATGAGGGCGTGTGAGTACTCGTTGAAAAGATAATTTGATGACCGACGCAATGGTACAGGTCGCAGCCTCTGATTCATCCTGGTCGCAGCTCAGAAGCACGAACAAGACGTCGACAGAAAGAAGAGAAGGCAGATTTCTTCGGAACAACCCAAATCGGAGGAGAAAAGTTTGGAGATCTTTGGATAAAGTGTCCTGAGCAATAATACAGCAAGATAATGGAGTTGGCGCAGCAATGACGCGTGGGAACACCTCGTGCCGACCGGCACAGCCGCCGTGCCGACCGGCACAACTACATAATATTCGGTACTTCTCCTATCTCTCCAATAGATTACTCCCACAACAGTATTGAAGATTGGATGCGACGATTGAAGAAAATATACAGTGATTGATGATGGAAACACGATAGTGGTTGGGTTTTTCTCCGGATCCTGCTACCAACCAACAAATATACGTCATTCACTTGGTTATCACGATGTTCTCCATGAAGCAAGTTCAGTTTTTCGATGGTTGATTGGGATGAACACTCAAGAAAAGAGCCTCCGTTATTCGTCAAGAAGAAATCTTCCAACCGTCAACCCGTTGGAGCATGAACAAGTTGAGAAGTTTGTATCCTTGCTGGTACGAATATTCATCAAGATTCACGAGTCAAAGGACAAGCCGGCATATGCTCCAATGCTTAAAAAGATGAAGTCATCAAGATTCTCCGAAGAAAAGATCAAGAAGATGAAATCATTGGTAATTCTGTAAGCTCTCCGAGCTGATCAATATATAAAACTTTTATATCTGGACAGAGCTTCAAGTCCTCTTTCCAACGCATCAAACGGTACTAGATTTGGATTTTTCTACAAGGATTTATGAGCAAATCATTGGACGCTGCGCGGGCTGTCAGATTTTCAAACAGCACGCAGCCTTGGAGTAAAAAACTCATAGGTCCTTCATACGGAATCCGTTTGAGGTGTATGAGCACTCGTTGGAAAGATATTTTTGCTACCTACATTGTGGTATAGGTTTTAGAACCTGTTTCATTCTGTTGGTGACACGAAATTCAGAGAGAACAGGAGCTGCAGATTATTGATGGCATAATTGAAGAAGGAAATAAAGATGACGACAATGCAATTAGCTTGAGCAATTCTTCCATGAAGCAAATGATCAGAGATGAAACAAAGCTGAAGACTCCAGAGCATTATATCATCCACACACATTGAGCAATATGCAACACAACGAGGAAGGGCTATGAGCGAACCACGACAAAGTTGCATAAAAAAAAGCTGCATGGGCATTTTTGGATCTTACACCAAGAACCATGGCTTCGCGACAACAAGGTATGTGAGAAGTCTAGCTACTTGACTATAACTGAAGCGCTTTCGGGAGGCAACCCGTGTTTTGTGTCTTTCTTTTGGGTCTTTTGTTTGGATTGTTTAGTGCTACTAGGAGGGCAACCTAGAGGTTTTTGTGTGAGAATTACCCAACTCGAATGCTCATCTTGTGGTTAATTTGTTCTAGTCTAACATTCTTCTTTTTAGACCACCACCATAATTTGTTTTGTTCTCTTTAATGAAAATCATCCACTGCATGCATTTTTTTTTTTGTGAGCATTTGCTTTGTTTTTGCATAATTGCATTCTCTTGTCTGCATTAATTTTTTTTCACACATGATAGCTTGGCTTGTTTACTCTCCAATGAGCACTTAATTGTCTTGGTGTACACTCTCTCTAGCAAATTTAGGTGTAAACGTGGTGTTTATGCTTGTTTGTTGAACAACATTGGATAGTTCATTTGCCTTGCTATGTTTTGCATCATTTGCATTGGTTGGTTGCTACTCTTTTTCAATGCGCTATCTTTCTAACCCAGCGGAGTTTTGCAATGGCTAAGTCATGATAAACATGGTGTTTAGACTTTGGTTGTTAAAGAATTTCGTTTAGATTGCTAGCAATCTAGTTGTAAGCATGGTGCTTAGAGCTAAGTGTAAACATTGCTTTTGTGTTGCTTCCACGCCTCTAACCTTCGTTGCTAACTTCAAAACTTTTTCTTCGCTTTGCTAGTATAGGTGCTACAAGATTGTGATCGCTTACTACGTACCTGATCAATACATGAAAGCATGTCATGCTTGCTTGTTGTCTTAAATTCTTTGCTAGCATTGTTCTAACAACTTCATGCATCCACACTTATGCACACACTTACACCCATTAGGTTTTTCCTTTCTACTAGAATAAGTTGTGCCACAAATTGAGCTTTGAGGTTGTTGCTAGATGGACGATATTGTTCTACTCCCGACCATCACCTCGGGAGTAGTATGTGCACTTAATTGTTTTGCAGGAATGAAAGAAACACTCTCACATGAGAAAAATTGGAAGAAATAAGGTGATGTCAGCCACATGAGCGAGATGGAGCATTGGGACAGCAGGTACAAAGGCGATGATCGAAATTGATGAGTGTGCCGATCGGCACCACTGTTTGTGCCGACCGGCACCACTTAGTGTGCTGATCGGCGCTCACCCGCTACTCCTGTTATCAAGTTTTTCTCATGCAAATCAGCAAAATCTTAAGCATGGGGGAGACAAATGCTGGGTGTCAATTCATTTAAATGCGGTAACATCTCTTCGCTTCCTCTCTTCTCTAATCTCGTTCTCTTCTCATTCTTGCAAGTATCATCTGCTATCAACTTGGTTTTTTGTTTTCTTTTCTCGTCTTGTTTGTGTCCATCACCATCTTTTGCTTGTGCTTTCACTCTAAATGATGCATGATTATGATGAGGATCTTTGCTAGAGAAATGATGAAAGTTGCTATTGTTGTTGGAACTTGTTTGATTCGTTGCATATAATTGTCCCCCGCTAAATTTTGAACTTACATTGATAATAAGCACCAATTCCGCTGTTCTATTTGTTTAAGTGGAGGGCGACGGATAATATGATAGAGACCCCATATGATTGTGCTGTTCATTTGAACCATGCTTTGCTCTTGAATAAGAAAACTCCAACATAGCTAGTGTCCTTAATAATTTTTAGAAAACTATAATGTCTTAAAGTCTCTAATCCTTGCAATTATTGCTCTCTTGCATTGATCATACCTACCAAAGCCAAATATGCTACACCTATATGATAAACCTGTAGATTGCAACATGTAATTTGGTGAGTTGGGTCAAGTTTGTGTTCTTTTGGTATGAGACTTAGAAGCTGGCCATTCCGTTTGCGTAACTATCACTTGTTTGCTAGCCTTTTTCATATTCAGCATTGCCTATTCTACTCTGGAATGTGTGCATACTTCGCTGAATATTCCTACCTGTAAACCCATATTTCTTTCGGTGATGTCCTCTCCTTGTCCACAACCTATGATATGAGTTTCTCGTCGAGCCATTGCACTATTTCTATGGTTTTATGCATAAATTATCAAGATATCTTGCTCAAGACGAAGATTTTCATCACCAAACACCTCTGAAGACTTTCTGAAGCGCAAAGGATCAATTTGAGGCGAAAACAGAGAAAAGTCGGGTTCGTGCCGACCGGCACAAAGTCCAAAATCAGCGAAAAGCCTCCTGTTATCTCCAGAAATCAAGTATATGTGTTTCAGACGGTCAAGGAGAAGAAATAAAAGGGTTAACTAGTGCTTTTTCTTTTTCCACTTCCTATATGCTCGGGACGAGCATCGTTTAAGCATGGGGGAGTTGGATCGTCATCTACATTCCGAAGCACTAGTTAATGGACTTCAAAGATTGTTGATGGAAGATCAAGATTGTTTATAGTGTTATATCAAGTTGCAAGAGTGGACTTCATAGAAGATTGTGCATAAAACCATCATATTCAAGTAAGTGCATTCAATTGGCTGAAACTCTATCCTTCCAACCATGTGCAATCCGATTTTGAGAACTTCATTTGTGTCTTAAGATCATTCTTTGCCATTTGCACATGTCCACCTTTCTAAAGCATGTGTTTTCCTCTCTTCCATCATCTTTTTCTAATGGCCTTTTTGACAAGTCTCTGTAAAACCAAGTAGAACTATCTCTTGATTTGACAATATTCTGAGTTACATTGTTTTGCTAGTTGTTTTCCTACCAAGCTACACATAAAGCCTTCCACCAAATATTCGTAGAAAGGATCACTTCTAGTGTTTGGCTTGTGAGATTTGTGAGATGAGTGTTGTCTTGATTCTTGCAAGAGAGTGTTTTGTTTGGATATATGAGACTGAATTTTTGGAAAAACTTTATGATCTTAAGGCCTAGTTTGAGGAGTAATCTGTTTTGGGAGTTGAAGTTACTTTATTTGATCATTGTGGTCGGTTTTAAGTCTAAATCTGTCCCCCACTAGTATCTTTGAGTAGCTGAATTGGTGCAACATAAAACTTTTGTGCTATACTCTTAAAGCGGGTTGGATATGCATGTGCTTTGAAGCAAGTGAAGATGACATGACTGCAACGCTGATCTCTCCTTGAGGGGGTGAAGTGATTTATTTACTCGAGGACGAGCAAAGGTTTAAGCATGGGGGAGCTGTTGGCGCTTTCTAAGTACCCATTTTATGTGCCAATAGTAGCCATATTCCTCCACATTCTCACCATATTCTTGTCATAATTGTGCATTATTACCCCTAACCTTGACGAATTCCACTTGTAGTGTTGTTTAAGTGCTATGATGCAGAATTAGGTGAAATGACACTATAAAGGCTCAAGTATGAGAAGTAACGACATGAAGCCCGACTCGCCATGCAAGGAGGGCTTCCCACTAGCCCATGACGCATCCAAGGCACCTCTGGACGTCCATGGAACCCAATATGCAAGCCCAAGGTCGTGGCCCAATGCCTAAGGATTTCTAGAAGGTTTATCCGGAAGTAAAGATCAATTCGCGCAGTCCAGAAACAGCACTATATTGCCATATGGTTTACGAGTTCAATACATGCTCTAATGGGAATACAATGTAAAGAAAAGTTGTAGATCTCGTCGAGAGCTTTCCGGAACACATATGGATTGTCCCGTTTGGATTCTGGAGCTAGGAGATATGGGCCCCGCAAGGAGACATGCGCAGAGGAGTCCGAATCAGGACAGATATTTTGGCATCGCATATTTGGGGATCTAAACGGCCGAATCAGAAGCTGAGTTGAATACTAAAGTTATAGATCTTTTCGTGGGCTACAAGATAGAGTCTGCGTTTGCCTCATTTGGACTCCAGACGGTGGAGATATGATCGATGGAAGGTGGAGCTACGAAAAAGGAAAATCGAGTCCGAACTGGAAACGAGTCGTGCCGATCGGCACACCTTTGGTGCCGACCGGCACCGACCTAGATTTGGTTCTTTTCGCCTCCAAACGCCTCCCCACTATATATGAAGCCCATGGGACGCCTCAGGACGGGAGTTGGACGACAGAAGACCTAGGGAGACGCCTCACACATCCAAGATGCCGCCCGGAGTTGAGAGCCACCATATAGACAATGTAATCTAGGCTAGTTAGCTTGCCGGCGTAGCCTTCATGCGCGGTTGGCTATGCCGGAGTTCTTGAGCCTCCCTTGATGTTCGTCAAGGTATGTAATTGATGGTGACCATTGTGTCATTGTGAGAATTCTTGGTCTTTAATCGGATTGCTTTGGTCTATGCGATTGTGCTTGTTCTTAATTCTAAATACTTAGTAAGAATAGACTCGTGGCGAAGGTTTGTTCTTATGGATCTATCGCATAGTGCAAGAAACCGGTGGGGAGCTATTAGTACTCTGTCGTGACAGGATCGGGGCGAACGAAACCACTATGTCTTGTAGAATACCAGAGTAGTTTGTGTAAGCTAAGACCTTGCTTTGACGTGATTTTACCTTATGGCTGGAACTACTAGATTATACAGGTTAAACTCTTGGATTGGATCTTGGTGAATATCAATTTTCCTGTTCATCACTCACGGTGCCGATCGGCACGGCCTCCGTGCCGACCGGCACAACACCTATCTTCTTCACAACTCGCGTGTGTGCAATAGTACTTCATGCTAGGATTGTTCTGTTAGACGAAATAGTAAAACCCTAAACACGGTTCTCTTGCTGATCTCTGTGGATCGATATTAAACCTTGGAATACTCTAAGGGAAAGTGCTACAATGTACACCGTCCACTTGCGGTATACAAATGGGTGCGTTACAAACGACCAACACTGGGGTCGGCAGAATTGAAGTGAGGGCCAAGTAAAGGCCGAAATAGCCCATCTTCTGGAATAGCGGTGGAATTCTGCTGGGCTGGCCTCTAATTATGCGTTGTGGATTATATTCCAGCCCATTGGAGGAAGTCTGGGGCCTGCGGCCACCAAGTGGGGCCAGCCGGCCTAGGGTGGGGCCAGCCGGCCAGGGAAATTCCCTGGCTGGGCCCACTTTTCTCCATTATTCACTCCTGCATCCAAATATTACCAAAACCTGTGGAGTAGCATTATTCCTAACTACTATGCACAAAATCTTGGTGTTATGTATTTATTTACCGGTAGGGTGGCGGTCAAATCATGGTTTAACGACCGCCAACACTTGTTTCCTTTTCATGTCCTCTTGTGCATGTCCCGCACTAGAAAAATCTGTGAACAAGATGGAAATTTGACCTGTCACCCTTGTTTTGCTAGGATGATATCAAAGCAATGATGGAAGAACCTGTACAAGAGGGAGAGAAACCGATGTCTCATGGTCGTGCTGTTTGTGAAGTTGTTCGAGCAAGTACCTTTCTTAAAGTTGTGGGCCTACAAGCAAAGAAAAAATCAGAGTTCCCGTTTGTTCCCAGTTGGAAGCATTGATGGCTGAACTTGAGCGCGAGAAAGCTGAAAGTCTACAAGTTGAACAAATAGTTGAACAATAGAGGAGGGAGATTGATGCCTTGCGGAAGTAAGCGGAAGAAACGAGAGACTCAAACCGCACTATGGAAGCTCAGTTAGAGCACTTGAGGAAAGAATTAACACAAAAGGCAAGCATGATCACTTGCCTCTCTTATGTCTAATTTTGATGGGGAAGGTCAGGTGCATCCTTCATGTCGGACATCTGAATGATTTTTTTAGTCTGATTGGTTTTGGTGTGATTACTGAACTCTGTGTTCGTGGGTAACCCATTTTGTAATAATCTGTATGGAATGTGAACTGCGACATCATGTATAACTGACTCATCTATGTATTTAACAAGATAAATTTGGCATATCCTTGTGACGATCCAACCTGATATGATTTGTGACGAAATAGTTGGACCTCAAATGGGCCCGCATAAGGCCATTTATGTGTTGGGTGACGATCTGGGCAACTGACATGTGGAGCAATAAGGCAAAGCCACGTGGACCACTCAGAGCGTGACACGGGTGCCAATTGAGAAAAGACACGTGTGCCAGTAGACAAATGACACGTGGACCAGTAAAAAAAAGGCACGTGGACCTCTGAAAGAACACGTGGACCAATAGAAGAGCGACACGTGGACTCTTGAATAAAGACACGTGGACCAATAGAAGAGTGACACGTGGTGACTCTCGAAAAAAGGCACGTGAACCAAAATCGACATGTGGACCAATATGAAAATGACATGTGGACCAACAGAAAGTAGACACGTGCATCGGAGACGTCATCATGCTGATGTGGCAACGTTGCATCCTGCCATCGTGGCAGTATATGTATACGAGTACCGTATGATAACCTTGATCGACTGCTGAATAGTTGAAAAGGTCATAAATCACGACTTACCACGCTCGACTACTGACACACGCTAAAAGGTCATAAATCGCGATTTATGACGAGAATTTCGTCACTAGCAGCAGTCGGTGACACCTTAATTTCGTCACAAATCAGCACATCTGTTCTAGTGTTTGACCGGGGAGCTGCTCAGTGGTCTGTCAGTATCTACACGTGCCCAACACCGTGCACCACTCCGATCTTAACGGCTCCATAAGTTTATGGGCATATCTCACAAATATTTGTGTTGATCATGTGGATATCAGAACTACCGTTGCATAAATCACAGGAACATCAGTTGTTTTCAGTGGTAAACACAGGAATGTCTGATACAACTCTTTAAATTCGATATTATAGTTACATATAAATGCTCAAAGTACAACATACAAATCTATTTGATGTACAACCATTGTAAGGAATAAATCAAGGATGATTCATTAAACTCTAGCTAGAACTCGAGATTGGAGAAGGCGTCCTCCTCGACCAATCTCGCTTTGACGAGGTCGACCACCACTTCACGGAGCGCAGGTCTCCATCACCGCGTGTAACGTGCACGAGGTCCTCCGCATGGCGCTCGGAACCGGGGGAACTGAGATCAGCAAGGTCAGGGAAGAGAAAGAGCGATTCTATCTCCGCTCCAATTTGTTGGTCTGAACTTTCCAACGTGGACAGTTCAAACCAAACAAAATGAGGCTTGAAGCCTCCAATCTTTCAGATATTCCATCCCTACGAGATCTCCAGAAATCCACATTGAGTGATTTGGTGGTGACCACTTCGCCTGTGTCTGTCTCTTCTCTGTACGAGAAGTTTGCAATGACCCAACCAAGGATTGCCCGACGGCTGTGAAGAGTGAGATAGACCCATGAATGGAGGAGTAGGGATTGTCCAAGGGACTGTGAAGGGTATGATTTCCTAGTTTGTGGATACTGTAGTGTCTGGGTGGACCTTTATAGTCACGGTAAGTGGTGGCGGTTCTTATGCGATAAAATTAAATTCATTAATTCCGCAAGCGCACGGATCACCATTGTAGCATTTCACCTTGGAGTATTCTAGGGTTATCGTATTTAAGCAGAGCAAAAGGGAGCTGAATAGTAGCAATGCATTGAATAATTTGGAGAAAGGATAATGTATCAAACTATACTTGAGACGGGGGTAAGATAGGCATGATATATATGGGTGGCACACACATCCTCAAATCCAAGGTAATAAAATAAATAAATCATAGTATACATTTGGGAGAGCAACGAGATAGAGTTAAGGCTACCTCTATGTTTATCTATTATTTACTCTTTCTAGCAGTCAAGTCTACAAAGGTTATCTACTCTAGCTAAACTCATACACATACAAGTCATGTCGTTTCGGGGCACACACTTGCTAGGTTAACCGATGATGCTAGTTCAAACCTAGGGAACCGTATGCTATAATTAAGACCCTGCTGAGTCCAACCCAGACGTGGATTAAATTTGGATTACTGTTGGTGCTTTCTAGGGACTCATTTTATGTGACAAATAAGGTGTTTTTAATACCTTATTACGTCATTATTGCTAAGAATTAACCCCCATTATTATATATATGCGTAGTTTCTGTGTATTCGGAAGATTTGCAGGAAACAGGTGAAAATTAAGAGACTACGAGTAAAGAGCTGCCGGAGGCCCGAAGAACGAGGAAATTGGAGTCTGTGCCGGTCGGCACGGCCTGTGTGCCGACCGGCACCATGGAGGTCGGGCCCCAAACTTGAAGCCCACTCGGAGAATATGAAGCCCAGAAGAAATATCAGAGTCGGAGTCGGTGGAATCCAGCCCACAACCGAAAGAGACTATAAAGAGGAGATCTTGGTCGCGAAGTAAAGAGGGAGAGACAGACATACAGAGGTTTTGACCTAGGTTGAAGGTTGTGGCGGCGAAGACGGCGATCACCGATCATCACCACCAAAAAGGAAGACTGTGCCGACCGGCACGTCGCCGTGCCGATCGGCACCTGTGGGACCACGCCAAAATCCTGCGTCCTACTGTACTCATGTTCATGTGTTGCAGTATGATGCGTGAGTAGATCTCATATTCTCTCCGTGGCGAGGGAAATCTGGTTATGTAACTCTCACGCTTACAATACTCTGTTGAACTCGTATCCGATCAATACGTGTTTATTACATAGTGCAAGAAACCAGTGGGGAGCTATTAGTACCTTGTCGTGACAGGATCGGGGCGAACGAAACCACCATGTCTTGTAGAATACCAAACCTATCAATTGAACCATGACCTGAGTTGCATGCCAGTACCCCAAACCATAGGAGAGAATCCCTTTCATAACCTTTATACAACCGCAGGCCCTTTCATCTCTAGCTGTTAACCACCCTTTCCACACACACCTTTGCCATATTAATTTAGTAGTTTAAATAATAGTTTAAGTCCCGCTTGTTCTCTGTGGTTCGATATTAAACCTTGGAATACTCTAAGGGAAAAAGTGCTACAACTGTACACCGTCCTCTTGCGGTATATAACTGGGTGCGTACAAACGAAAAAACAATTACAGAGACCGGTGCAGCTGTCACATACACTCGCGGCTACCATCCTCCGTGGGGTTGGGCGCCAAACGTGCATAGGCCAAGTTCTAAGCGCCATGCTTACAACCCGCCTAGAGGAACTACTCTTGATCAACGGAGCAGCCCTATCTAAGAATAAACAAGCACAGATTTCACCCGACGTCATCTCGACGAAGGCACTCTCTCGTACTTGCGTACTCCAACAATCACGAATCCCACAACAAGACTTCTACGAGCACTTACTTAACAGAATAAATAAACTAAATAGAAAAGAACTACTAAAAGAAATAAATAAAGAATAAACTAATTATATATTAAGTAAAATAATATCTCAAAAGAGTAAGGATACAAAGAACTATACCGAACTCCGAGAAGACTCCGGAAGCCCGAGAGAGCTCTCACTCTACTCTACTCTACTCTAACTCCCAAAGCTACTACTAAACTAAACTAATGAACACTTGGATGAAGTGTGATGGTGCGAGATGCTTCTGAGGCCGGGGGGTCCAATTTATAGCTTGCAATGGCGGTGGGAGCACCCTGGCCGAAGCTGGAGAGGCGGTGGCGCCAAAGTAGGCCGGCCGGCCTAGGGGGGTGGCCGGCCGGCCGTCCCTTCTGTCGGTTGGCCACCGTCTTCTGCGTGAACGCTCCAGATCGTCTCCTGATGGCGGTCTGAAGGTCGGCTCCTCGCTGGGGTCGGCAGAATTGAAGTAGGGGCCAAGTAAAGGCCCAAATGGCCCACCTTCTAGAATGGCGGTGGAATTCTGCTGGGCTGGGCTTGAATTATGCGTTCTGAATTAGTTTCCAGCCCACTGGAGGAAGTCTTGGGCCTGCGGCCACCAGGTAGGGCCGGCCGGCCTAGGGTGGGGTCGGTCGGCCAGGGAAATTCCCTGACTGGGCCCACTTTTCTCCATTATTCACTCCTGCATCTAAATATCCACCAAAACCTGTGGAGTAGCATTATTGCTATCTACTATGCACAAAATCTTGGTGTTATGCTTTTATTTACCGGTAGGGTGGCGGTCAAATCATGGTTTAACGACCGCCAACAACCTCCCTAAGCTTAAACTTTGCTCGTCCCGAGCAAACTCAACTCAGGGTACCGGCGGATCAGGAGTTACAAAGAAGCGCCCTATGGGTAAATAAAGATGCAACAACATACTCCCTAAACAGTGGTAAGTTTACGAGAGCACAAAATATTCATGAGTGTTGCAGAAATCGTGGGGCTTATATGTTACACCTTGTCATGCAGCATTGAAGACTAGAACGGCACTTTTGGACAAGTAAACAATTCTAGCAGGTATGCATCCAGAGTTTTTATGTGCTGCAAGGTAAGGTGCAAAAAATTCTCCTTCGTTTTGGCAGGCACTTCTCTTACCTACTAATGTGAGTCTTATTCCTACAAGCTTCACTCATCCTACCTTCTACAAAATGAGGCTTTGTATGTGGAGCTTGGTAAGGAATGCACAAATGTCATGCATATATTGTAAGCTAAAGAATGAGTCTCAATCAACATAGCAACTCCTTGTATTTTGGTCATAGGAAATAATGTGATAGAGGGGGAGAAAATGGACTCACACTTGTGGAAGGGGGTTTTTGAAAACATTGGTCCTTTATTTTGCTCAAGATGTTTATGATAAGAACCATATAGCCATTGACTTTTGTCATGCAACCATGGAGGTTTTTTTTGACTACTCCATGGTGCAAAGGGCTATAACTTTTGCATGGTTCAAAGAAACATTTTGAAATATTCTTGAGCTTTTTGGATGGACCAAAAGTTTTGCAAATTCTGAAAAATGTTTGGTTGATTTATCCAAACATTCCCCTTTTTATTTGGTGAAAAGAAATTTTCGAAAACACACGCGAAGGAATTATGACCAAAATTAGGAGTGCTTAGTTTCAAGAGTACATCAAACCTTAACAAAACTCAATACATAAACAAATGGCTATGAGTGGGGCTGTTTCGAATATTATGATATGGCTTTGGTAGGTAAATAAATCCTCACACTAAGAGAAGTGTGTCAAAACAGAAGGGTTTTAGGTACTTGCAGCAATTCAAGAAAAACATCTCTGGATAAAATCATACTAAGAAATTGCAACAAGTCCTAATCATGCCATATCACAATCCACAATGCTCAGACTTGGTGTAACAAATGCAACCCACGGAAATAAGCAAGACTCATGATGTGATCATGCTCAAATAAAAATAACACATATGTCAGGAGTAGAGGTTGCATCTATGCGACACATGGGAAGCTAATTTGTAACTCGATCATCATTTCCCTTAAGTGTAGCATAACACCAAGATTCTAGCATTTATTCGAAACAGGGAGTTTATTTATTCAAGGAAAAGTTAGAGATACTGACCTGGGGGTCCTCCCCAAGCTTGAGTCTTTGCAAGATTCGAGCTAGTGTTGAACTCCTTCTTACCTGGGAGCCCTCCCCAAGCTTGAGTCATTGCAAGACTTAAGCTTGATTCAGGCTCTTCCTCCTCCTTCTTGATCTGCAAAAAAGAGTGAGGATGATACAAGTGGCTGGCCCCTAGTGGGCATTGCCGGGAATCCTATTATTTTTGTTGTTTTTTTAAATTTTCTACTTTTTGTTTTGTTTTTATGGTTTATAAAAGAAAAACAAGTGCTAGGCCTAGCTAGGATAACGATTGGGATGGCCTCCCCAATCGGAGGGCTCTCATTATTACGTCTTGAGCTAGACGTTCTCCATGTCGCATTAACTTGTATGGACCTCGCTTGCTGGAGAATTTGGCGGGGCTGAGGTTCCTTCTTTCTTCCACCACATCTTTGTAGTCTTCTTTGTGTTGGTGGCGGCGACCTTTTCTCTACTAGGCGCCTTTGTTATGCTCTCCTCGGTCGATACCGTAGCTGCCTTCTTCTTTCTTGAGTGCCTGGCTCTCCTCTTCTTAGGCGATTGTGACTCGCCTACTCCTTCTTGTGGTGGAGGAGTAAGAGGGGCTTGCGGTGTGTTTGGCAGCTGAGGCATCCTCCTTGGAGTCCTCCAATAATTAGCTGGCCTTCTTGCATTCTCTCTTGCCAGATAATTTCTCATGTATGCAATGAGCTTGTCTGGCTGCGGCATGGGTGGAGTAATCTCAATATTCTCCACTTCCCTTGGGTCCTTTCCATATATGACCCTCACTTGCTTGCATTGTTCAACCTTAGGCTTGAAGCTGAATGTCTCTTCCCTGCCGTTGAAGTCCAAGTGAATCTCTCCTGCCCCCACGTCGATGTTGGCGTTGGTGGTGCTCAAGAATGGCCTCCCGAGGATGAGAGGAGCCTTGACATCCACTTTCATATCAAGCACAACGAAATCGACGGGGACGAAGAAGTTTCTGATCTGCACAGGCACGTCTTCGGCAATACCCGCAGGATGGCGAACCGATTGATCCGCAAGTTGCAAGCACATGGCCGTTGGTGATAACAGGCGGTTTAGCCTGTCGTATACTGTTTTAGGCATGACGCTCACACTTGCTCCTAAATCGCAGAGCGCCTGTGAGAAGTGCTGGCTGCCGATCGAACATGGGATGGTTGGACACCCCGGATCCTTCTTCTTTTCCGGAAGAATGTTCAAAATGGCCGGCTGCACTCTTCTGTAAGCTTCACTACCTCCATTGCTGGAATGGGGCCCTTGTTGTTGAGGATGTCCCAGAAATACCTAGTGTATTTAGGTACCTGCATGGCATCAAGCAGCGGAATATGCACACATATATGTCGGATGGCCTCAACAAATTTATCGAAGCGCTCATCCACGGTGAGCTTCTTCCTGCGGTCAGGATAGGGCAAGCCTGTAGTGTCAAAATATTCATGAGGGGCTGCCTTTGGTGGAGCTTGCTCAACGGGAGGTTCTGTCGTTGGTTCCTCCTCGGAGCTCTCCTTCTCGGCATCTTCCTTTTCAGGGACCTGCTTTTCTGGAACCTTTTTGCCGGCCTTCTCCTTGGGGGCTGCGTTTGGTGTCTTCCTCTCTGCACCCTTGGGGTATGGTGGGCCCACAGTACCTCTTCCGCCCCTGGTGGTGATAGCACTAACATTCTCCTTCGTACGAGGAGCCTGCACAGCTGAAGCTATTTGCGCGATTTGTGTCTCTAGCATCTTGTTGTGGCTTAGCTGATTTTGCAGAGCAGTGCTGAACGACTCTAGCTTGGCATCTATGCTCTCTAAAGCCTTGTCAGTAGTAAGAAACTTCTTACTAATGCTATCATTAATTTTGACCTGGCCGAGAACTAGATCCTTGATAGAGGGCTCATAACGGGAAAGATTACCATTGTTACCTCCCTGATTTTTGTTGAAGGAGAGGTCGGGCCTGGAATTCCAGCCGTAGTTGTTCTGGGAGCGGTTCCCATTGCCATTATTGAGGAAATTGCATTCCTCCTTCGCATTTGGGCAATTGATGCCCATATGCCCTGTGTTGCCGCACTCTTCACAAGTCATGCGGGAGTCCGCAACTTGCAGGTCCTGTGGAGATTCCACCTTGCGGAGGAGCTGGTCGAGCTTGATGGCGAGCATGTCCATCGTCTCCACTTGGTGCACTCCACGGGTCTTGGTGCTCGCCGTTTGGCGTTCACCATGAGTCTGGTTGGCCGCCACCTTCTCAATCAACTTCTTAGCGTTCTTCACGCTAAGAGAGAAGAAAGAGCCGCCTGCTGCGGCGTCGAGGTGCTCTCGAGCGGACGGCCTCAAACCGTGATAGAAACTCTGTATGAGGAGCCATTCCTCCATGCCATGGTGTGGGCATGAGAGAACATACTCCTGCATCCTGTCCCAGGCTTCCGCGGTCGACTCATCTGCGAGCTGTTGGAAGCCCGATATCTTGTTGCGCAGGGCAGTCGTCTTGCCTGGCGGGAAGAACTTGGCGAGGAACGCATTGGAACATGCCGTCCATGTGTCGAGGGACTCTTGGTTCGCATAGAACCACTGGAGAGCCTTCCCCAACAGAGAGAATGGGAAGAGCTGCAGTCGGATGGCGTCCTGAGGTGCATCTTTCATGGCGAAGGTGTTGCACGTCATCAGGAACCTTTGGAGGTGAGCATTCCCATCCTCCGACGGCTTCCCACAGAAGGGACTAGCCAAGATCATGTTGATCAAGGCTGGCTTGAGCTCGTAGTCCCTGTTGGTGATGCGCGGGTTGGGTCCCACGCGGATGTTCTCCGTGGTTGGCGCGGAGAAGTCATTGATCGTCTTCTCAACCGGATCACTCATGTTGTTGTTCGTTGATGTTGAGTGATCGACAGTCGTCGGAAGGGATCCTTCAAGAGCCAGAACTTTCGATCGAGCGTGGGTGGGAGGAGGGGTAAGCCTGGCTCTCACCCTTCTCAAGAACTGTTCGGGATCTGGGTGGAAGTTTTCTGGTAGGTCGAAACCAGTCATGCACTGTCCTGTTTCAAATTTCCACAACAAAGAAAGACAGGACAAGGGTAAGCCCGCAAAAGTAAGTGATAATTATTCTTCTCACAAACTTCAATGCATTTATTCAGTTTCCTAGCTGCTACTTCCCGGCAACGGCGCCAGAAATGCTTGGTGGCGGTTCTTATGCGATAAAATTACATTCATTAATTCCGCAAGCGCACGGATCACCATTGTAGCATTTCACCTTGGAGTATTCCAGGGTTATCGTATTTATATTTCCGCAGGGAAGCAGAGCAAAAGGGAGCTGAATAGTAGCAATGCATTGAATAATTTAGAGAAAGGATAATGTATCAAACTATACTTGAGACGGGGGTAAGATAGTCATGATATATATGGGTGGCACACACATCCTCAAATCCAAGGTAATAAAAGAAATAAATCGTAGTATACATTTGGGAGAGCAACGAGATAGAGTTAAGGCTACCTGTATGTTTATCTATTA
Source organism: Eragrostis nindensis (assembly GCA_012490785.1). Classification (NCBI taxonomy): domain Eukaryota; kingdom Viridiplantae; phylum Streptophyta; class Magnoliopsida; order Poales; family Poaceae; genus Eragrostis; species Eragrostis nindensis. The sequence goes on along the minus strand of JAAXCT010000077.1, from coordinate 743,587 downwards.
TTTACTCTTTCTAGCAGTCAAGTCTACAAAGGTTATCTACTCTAGCTAAGCTCATACACATACAAGTCATGTCGTTTCGGGGCACACACGTGCTAGGTTAACCGATGATGCTAGTTCAAACCTAGGGAACCGTATGCTATAATTAAGACCCTGCTGAGTCTAACCCGGACGTGGTGGATTACAGAGACCGGTGCAGCTGTCACATACACTCGCGGCTACCATCCTCCGTGGGGTTGGGTGCCAAACGTGCATAGGCCAAGTTCTAAGCGCCATGCTTACAACCCGCCTAGAGGAACTACTCTTGATCAACGGAGCAGCCCTATCTAAGAATAAACAAGCACAGATTTCACCCGACGTCATCTCGACGAAGGCACTCTCTCGTACTTGCGTACTCCAACAATCACGAATCCCACAACAAGACTTCTACGAGCACTTACTTAACAGAATAAATAAACTAAATAGAAAAGAACTACTAAAAGAAATAAATAAAGAATAACTAATTATATATTAAATAAAATAATATCTCAAAAGAGTAAGGATACAAAGAACTATACCGAACTCCGAGAAGACTCCGGAAGCCCGAGAGAGCTCTCACTCTACTCTACTCTACTCTAACTCCCAAAGCTACTACTAAACTAAACTAATGAACACTTGGATGAAGTGTGATGGTGCGAGATGCTTCTGAGGCCGGGGGGTCCAATTTATAGCTTGCAACAGCGGTGGGAGCACCCTGGCCGAAGCTGGAGAGGCGGTGGCGCCAAAGTAGGCCGGCCGGCCTAGGGGGGTGGCCGGCCGGCCGTCCCTTCTGTCGGTTGGCCACCGTCTTCTGCGTGAACGCTCCAGATCGTCTCCTGATGGCGGTCTGAAGGTCGGCTCCTCGCTGGGGTCGGCAGAATTGAAGTAGGGGCCAAGTAAAGGCCCAAATGGCCCACCTTCTAGAATGGCGGTGGAATTCTGCTGGGCTGGGCTTGAATTAGTTTCCAGCCCACTGGAGGAAGTCTTGGGCCTGCGGCCACCAGGTGGGGCCGGCCGGCCTAGGGTGGGGCCGGCCGGCCAGGGAAATTCCCTGACTGAGCCCACTTTTCTCCATTATTCACTCCTGCATCCAAATATCCACCAAAACCTGTGGAGTAACATTATTCCTATCTACTATGCACAAAATCTTGGTGTTATGCTTTTATTTACCGGTAGGGTGGCGGTCAAATCATGGTTTAACGACCGCCAACAGTAAGCTGCACAACACCTCCCTCTGATGCAAGAACGCAACACGCAACGTACTATCCTGTGTTGTAGGTGTGACGGTCCGTTGCTGTAATGGTCCACAGTTTTGTTTCAGCGCACGCTACCCCTTGAATCAGAACGAGAGCAAAAGTGTGTGGACAAGAAATGCAATCGTGACCATAGTTAGCCAGCTAGTAGTATATATGTACTAGTGTAAAGTCTAGTGAAGGGACGGATAGTCAACCGAAAGTGACGAACCGGCCCAAGATCTGGGGCAGGGTTCCCCTGACGTGAGCCGGGGTCACTAACCTGTGGGCCCGGACCAAATTTTGGCCGCCCACTCAAACTGGCTGCTGGGCAGCACGCGCTGGGCTTTCGATTTTCGTTCACAGAAGGGCGAAACGAGGAAATGTCGGTTTTGTGCCTGTCCTTCCGAACGCTTTCATGTCTCCGCGAAGGGTATTTTGGGAAAGTACCTCGGGCAACTCTTAAAATATCCCCATCCTTCTCCTCAACAGAGCCATCCCCCAGTTCAAAAAAAAAAAACAGAGTCACCCCCAATCCCCATCTCTTCTTGTCGTCGCAACATTGCTGCGATCCCAATCCGTCTCCGCCGTTCGTCGCCCTGTACTCCCTGGTCACCCATTCCTGACTCTCCTCGCCGTTTCTCCCAGCCCCCTTCTTCCCGGAGCGGAACCAAACTCCGACGACACCAGCGGGGAATGCGGGACTGAAGCGGAAGCATGAAGGTACTTGTTTTCCTTGTTCCGTAGAACTTGATACTCGTTTAGGTTGTCTGTGATTGTTTGTGGAATGCGGTGATTGCCGGTCCTCTTTGCTTTTTTTTTTAACTATGTTCGGTTGGTCTGTTCACGTGCCGTGCCATGCTGAGTTCATGAGTATGTAGCTTAGATCTGTTTTGTTGAGCTACAGACTTAGAAAAATCTACGGATCTGGAGTGGGCAATGGGTTCAGGGTCTGGGTTGCCTAATATCGTCACTTTGATGTTGTTTTTGACTTAAAACATAGGTTAAATGCTGAGTTCATAAGAATGTAGCCTTTTGTTGAGCTATATATCCAGAAAAATCAACGGATCTGGAGCTGGGAATGGGTTCAAGGTCTGTGGTTTCCTGATATCGTCACTTTGATGCTGTTTTTGACTTAAAACATGATGATTATGCTTTCTCATTTGAATGCTGGAACCGTGATGATTATGCTTCTGAATGTATTCATCAAAGTACACTGCAACCAGAAATAATCTGTGTTAACTTGAGTGTTATTTAAAGCTTATTGCACACATGAGTACAGCTACATCCTTTGATAATTACATTCATTTGACTTCGCTTCTATATGCATGTAGAAGGAACAACAATTAAAGGTGACCTACCAGCAAGAGACTTGTTGGAGATGCGGTCAAGCCCGTTCCAGAAGGTATCACAACGTCAAATTGCATCAATTTTATATTTTCTGTACCTTCAGAATCTGATTTGGCTTCTTTTCTTTCTATGTAAAGCATACTGTATCAGATAACCTCATCTTACCATAATGCAACATGTGCAGGAAAAGCGTGTGAGAATACAACAGGAGAGTTAAGTAGCTAAAGGAACGATCAACAGGAGATCGAATCAACAGGATCTCAGTGTTACATCTCTGTGGTAAGAAGCTAAAGGAACGATGCCTCAGATAACCAATCACGAAAGCTTCATCTCGTTTGTTGTTGCAAGTTTACCCTTTACTTTGTTGTCCACATGATTCCAGAAGAAAGAAATGCATCGGGCTGCGGAGGTGACCGGATCTGACATTTTTTAGGATAGCTAGACACCTTTTGTAAGTCCTGGTCCTATTTTATCTCATCTGGCACATTGGGTACACTTCAGGCAATCTTAGTACATAATGAAAATCTTAGTTGACGCTCTTTATTGGCCAGGATGATGTCGACCACGAAGCTGTTCCTCAAGTTGTGCAATCTGGTACAGTTGTTGAAGTTGAGGGCATCAAGTCACCCTCCAAGGAGTGCTCCAACTGTTTACAAGAGATTCAGGCTGAAGTTCTGACAACTACAGAAGGCCACAAAGCACTTCGATGACTGATGGATAAGTAGGAGTAAGAGTTGGCAACGTTGAAGGATGCACAAAAGGCAGATGCAGCAATGAAATCTCAGTCCGATGAGATTGAATGTTTGAAGAAGCAAACTGAAGCTGATAATGCCCGCATGGAGGAACTGCTGAAGCTCCATCACTTGCCACGTCCTGGACAAACTGTGCACTGAAATCTTAAGTATACTCTCCTTACCCTTTGGTCGTGCGATGGATGTAGTTTTGTTTTTTAGTTGTTATTTGGGATTATGACTCACGGCACATGCTTATGAACCGTCAAGAAGAAGTTTGTATATATATTCTGTCATTCCTGTTCTGTCATCTATGTTACTGTGTAACTTCTATTCTAATTTAAATGAGTTCGGGATCGTAATTGCACAAAAAAATGGGCCAGCAGAATGAGAACCCGGGCCAGCTACTGTATGAACGGAAACCTATTACGTCTATGGGCTATAAACACAACGGCCCAATAATACGTTAGGCTTCTTCCGGGCTCTATTTGGACCGTGCAACAATCTGCGACGAAATGCGCACTGACATGTGGGCCCGACCATGTCAGCCCATGAACAAACAGTAACAAAGCGGCCCACTTTGCTGTGGGACCCACCTTCGTTATTGGGCTTGAAAGTGGGCCACAACTATCCTCTGGCCCACGAGGTACGACGAAATAGCCCAACAAAACACGGGCCATCGATTTTGGAAGCCCAGCTGAATTGGGCCGTATGTGGGCCAAATCACGATTTATGACGAAAATAGGTGATGCCATGTCAGCAGCCACGTCGGATCGCCATCCGACGTGGCCAGTGGCTATGTTCGGCTCAGTTTATGACAAACGAAGAACCGTCACAATCCAGTGGTCTGCGTCTAAAAAAGGTCATAAATCACGACTGGCCATGCTCGACTGCTGACGAACCCGAAAAGGTCATAAATCACGATTTATGACGAAATTTTCGTCACTAACAGCAGTCGGTGACACCCTAATTTCGTCATTAATCAGCATATCTGTTCTAGTGATAGGAAGTACAACTTCCCCAAGCTTAGGAATTACATTAACACGAAAGCCACATAGACACTACTTAAACATAAGAATTACAACAACCTAACTAACTAACCACATTAACAACCGAACTAACTAAACTACCAGTGGTTAGCGCGCGGCTGCACATCACTTCTTCCTCCCAAAATCTTGGCCACTATGGCGCGCGGTTGTCGGCGGCGACATCTCCTCCCAAGCTTGGCCACCATGGCGCACAGTCGTCGGCGCGTGATTACTCCCAATTGTGGTTGCGAGCAAGGTGGTGGTGGCGGTTCCTCCCCACCTTGTGCGCGTCCTCGGCCCTGCGCATCTACAGGACATGGATCATCATCCTCGGCATGGATCGACCTCCATGCCGGGGCAGAAGGGGCACAGGTAGGTCAACTTGCTGTACCCCTGACAATGATGCGCAGCCCGGAGCCAGAGGATCTGCCGCCATCGTGGGAGCGCGGCGCGGCTGCCCGAGCGGTTGGCCAAGGCAGTGGCACAGCGCGAGCGCGGCATAGTCGGTGGTGGAGCGGGACCGGGCCCGAAAGCTGGCGAAGGAGAGCCTGACGAGCTTGGGAGAGCTGTGGAGGAAGGATGATAAGCTGCAGAGGCGGCGGTGGATAAGGATGGCAAGCGCGCAGCGTCGATTTTGCTCGTGAAGGGCGCCATGTTCCTTGTCAATGGGGAGTTTGTAGCGGGCGTACGAAGACGTATCCAGCCGCTACATATGGCTTTGTACGTAGTGGCGGGTCACATTACGGTCTGCCGCTACAAAGGACACCAAAGGAGCCGCTACAAATCCTTTGTAGCGGTGGGTGGTAATGTGACCCGCTTCTTTAGCGGCGGATCGAATTCACAGTGCCCCACCCGGCACTGTAGCGGTGGGCGTCTTTTAGATCCGACGCTAAGTGATTTTGGACTCCGTATACCGTAGCCGTTTGTTTCTTTTTCTAAAAAAAAAAGGGCCGCAAACCCCGCCTTTATTGATGGCTATTGCGGGTACCCATTTGTTGTAGTGAACTAAACGCGAACATCAATGCCTCTGTGTGCACAAACAACATAAGGAAAAAGCAAAGTGGAAACTACGGGCGTGTAACTTTGGGCGTGTACCAAAACGACTGCTCATGGGGGCTTGGGACGACTGCTGCGATGACTGCTGCAGTTAAAAATCGTAGTCTCTCACGCTGTTACCTGGACCTTGGGCTGACGGGTGATAGTAATGACCTAAGGGAGTGTGAGGAGGGACTATTAAGATCTGGTCGATGACCAGAAATTACTGTGCCTTTGCCTACAAAGTACTGATGTGGCAGTTAAATGGCAGCTAAATTTTAGCATATTGTTATGACACATGTGCTGTACATAAAAATTATGTAAGTGGCTCAGATGTAAGTCTAGGTAGCACTGCTCGATACCTCAGTAGACTCACAGGGCTAGCATTGACGTCAAGAGAAAAGAATTCATGGTGCCACAACAAACAAAGCACGACGACCAGAGGGATTGTTTGCTTGCAACGCGGTGCAGCTGCTCCCGCCGCGTTGGAACCGCGTTACCGCGTAAATCTACGCGGACGCCTGCAGCATCTTGTGCATGCTGATGCGGCCCTAACATTTGATTCTGCATTTATTTATTGTGACCGGAAGGACTAAAGGACAAGGACCGCCGTCGTGCTCTTAAAACACTCTGAAACTGAAAGGATAACGTCCAGGGAAAAAAAGAGCTCCATCTGCCTATAGTACGTTATATATGTTTATCCTTGTGATAAAGCATGTTGTTTCGAAGTGTTTCCTCCCCGGGAATATGAGCTGCAACTTGGCAGCTCGTTTTTGTTCTAAAGTGCAACGAATTGATTCGTTATATTGCATATACTTACTGACGGTACCTTGCTGTCTGGAATCTTGTGGAATTAGCAGAAATTTATTGGATCTGCTTGAAGTGAGTGGTTTTAATCAATGGGATTAATTATTTGCAGAATGGTAAATAGTCTTCTAGGTGTTTACTGTTCTAGATTATAGAAGCGAAACTACATTTATTTATTAGTCATATTATCACAAAGCTATTTTAACTATTAACATGTTTTCTTTGATCATCAATGGTATCCTAAGCATACACATGGTTTGTTTTTTAAAGTACTACAACTAGAACTTACTTCACTGTCACCTAATGGTATCTTACTTGCAAGTAGTAAGTATTAGTTTTAGTTTATGATCATCTGGAATGATTTGTGTAGGCTTGTCGTTGAATAAATTTATTGAAAATTTAGGTTTGAAAGATTTTACAACATACTTACTGAAAACTGCTGCTAATCTGTAATCCAATAGTTTCGAAGTTTCTGGTTTAACTATTTCTCTGTTGCACATAGACGTTATTACTCACTTGTCTCATTACGTTACTCCCTCCGTGTTTTTTTTTTCTAATTGACGTTAGGACCTGATCTATAGTTCAGATTTGAACTAATGTCAACATTTTCCATATGGAGATAGTACTCGAATGGTGCCATTGTTATGAACCTTGGGCATTTATAATAACTCAAGGTTGGTGTATATTATTGCATAATGTTTATTAATCAGAAGGTGGCAAAACTAGTATGAAGCTTCAACCTGATCTTCATGTTCAGGGAGTTTTTTCAGAGCTGTACTGTTCCCCTATTAGTTGCTAAGATTCTTTCATAATATTCATGGGCTATATATAATCCCTTCTGAGCTTCAGAACTAAAATAAGGTGAGTACTTCTATTTTTCATAAAGGGGTTCGATTTCCAACATATAGGGGGAAAGACAAATTCCTCCTTTAGTGTTTTAGGGAGTTCCATCCAGTGTAAATTGAAGTCCAATATTTATCACTAAATATTTAGTTTCGTTGTTGCAACAAACATACACATGATTAAAGTCGTGCGACTAGCAGCACGAAACAAGTACCTTGTATTGAGTTGCATGCACCGACCAACTCACCCAAAAGTCTAAGCTGATGGGAAAGGTAGGCAATTCGCTTATACTCCAACACTCCCCTCACGTGCAGGCTCCCTCAGGCCGCAAACGTGGAATATTGGAGTGGCTGTAATTTATTTAATAAATCGCGCCAGCCAGGATTCAAACTAGAGACCTATGACCCTGATACATATTGAGTTGCATGCACCAACCAGTTCTCCCAAAAGCCTAAGCTGATGGGGAAAGGTGGGCAATTCACTTATACTCCAACACCGTGTTCCCTAATAAAGCAAAGCACTATACAACTATGGAAAACCATAATTGATGTTGGTTTAAAGGAGCCTCACATATGTATGAAGGGGCTTCTACAAAAAATGCTTTGGTTTCAAACATTTTTTTTCTTATCCTGTGGAGTCCCGTACAAAAAAGTAAGAAGCTAAGCTAGAGTAATAACAATGTAATTTGTCACAACAAACAACGCCAACGGCTAGTCAAGTCATAAAGAAAAACAAGTCAAGTCAACTCCTTGATGCGATTCCTATATTATGTACCCAATCACATCCTCCACAAAGAATCAAGGGACACCAACAACGACAGTACAAAGGCCGAAAAAACATGGGCGCCTAGTTCCCTAAGCCTCAGACACTCACCTAGCTCCTCCAGCCGTGAAACAGTACCACTGACTGATCAGTGATCATGGGGGCCTTGGAGGACTGCTGCGTCGACGACTGCTGCAGCTGCTACAGCTGGAAGCAGTTCTGGTGGTGCATGCTCTTCCTCGCCGTCCTCGCCGTGGTCGCCGCCATCGTCATCCTCGTCGCCGCCTTCGGCTTCGTCCGCCACGCCGACGTCGCCGTCGACGACGCCGCCCTGACCCGCCTCGCGCTCGCCAGCACGCCGACGACGGCGTTCGCGTACAACCTCTCGCTGACGCTCACCATCCGCAACCCGAACTGGGCCATGGCCATGACCAACACGGCGCCGCTCGAAGCCGCGTACAGCTTCGACGGGCAGCCGTTCGACCGCGTCCGGCTGGCCGACGACGGCGACGAGCACCCCGCCGGCAAGACCAGGGTGTACCGCCTCACGTCCGGCGCCGCCGCCGCCGCCGTCACGCTGGGCAACGCCGGCGTCGCCGAGTTCAGGAAGGAGAACGCCACGGGGACGTTCGAGCTGGAGGTCAAGCTCACCGGCGAGGTCAAGTATACGGCGCGGGCCACCAAGTGCAAGATCGAGGCCACCTGCCCGCTCAAGCTGCAGCTCGCGCCGCCCGGGGAGGCGGCGACGGTCGTGTTCCAGAAGGTCAAGTGCAAGCTCGCCAAGGCGGAGAAGAACTGTTAAGTGTTACTACTACTAAATAATTAATGCCTCTGCAAGCTAGTTGGAAGTGATGTCATGTTGTTTTTGTGTTTCGTCTGTGCTGCACGAACTAATTGTCAAACGTGCAGTTTTAGTTTGTTTGATTTTCTGCAGTTAGCCTGTCACTGCGCTAGGTACCTTTTCTTCGTAAGGTTAAGAATCTGTAAATTATTGTTATCTGTGCAAGAAAACAACTGCGCGGTCCATGGTCGACGTGGGAGTCACTAGCCGGCTGCCGTCGACCAGAGGACGTCAGAGTGCAAGCTTGCTCGCCGGGCATGACGAACTGCAAGTGCTAATAGCTTATGCGGTTGGTGTTTGTTCCGCTATGCGGATATGGTTATTTGTTGGCCTACAATTTGATGTCAGTTGATGTGAGATATGCCCTTGTCCTTTGTGTCGTGAAAACGTGAAAAGGTTTGATTTTGACTAAACCTAAAGTACTTATTTTTTGGACAGAGGGAACGGTTAAGTAAGAATAAAATATGTGAATTTTAATTCAATTTATCATAATACTGGCTTAATTGGACGAATCCCCCTATTTATGACAGTAAAAAAGTGCCCCTATTTTTATGCACACAAAATCCCAAGACAGAGAGACCGGCCCGCGTGAAAAAATTAAGTCTTGTTGATTCTATCTCACACATGCCCACTTGTATGGCATGACAGGCTCAAGAGATGACCAATACAGAGTTCTCATAATAATAATAATAATATAATAAAGAACAAGGCTCTTCTTCCATGTAAGTGAAGGTGGGACCAACATCACTCGGCCAACACAAGTCTCCCTCTCTCACACACATGCCCACTTGCCTAGCAAAGGGGCTCAAGGACCAATGCATAGTTCCCATGACAAAAGGAAAAAAAAACAAGGCTCTTGCATACATGCAAGTGGAGGTGGGGGTTAGCCTACACTCAAATGGACCAGAAAAGAATCACGCCTCTTGAAGTTAACTTTCAAATGAATCCAACCTCATGTCCAAATCAAACCGGGGTCATTCAAAATGGAGCAGAGGAAGGATCATGTGTGATGTTAAACCGATTAGGGACCCATTTTGAGTTACGGTAGCTTACCTCCTGGCTGTGTGGACTCGCTATAAAATGTAGCAACTGCCACCATTTGAGGGTTGGGTTTTGTTTAGTTGTAAGTTTTGCTATTGCTAATTCTTTGTAGCCGCGTGTGTCAGCTAGACTATCCATTCTATTCGATTCAGAACCCTATCATTGTGATTTCAGATTGAGTATCATCTATTTGCAATTGAGTTGCTTGTTTACCTCATTCTTGCTTGTTCTTCTTCGATTGCATCAAAAATTACCCTTGTGTGGTTTGGTTGATTGTGGTCCAGAAGATCACAAACAATCACGGAAGTTGGCTTATCAGTTGCTAAGGTGCATCTTTTCATGGTTGTAGTCGGGCCGTGAACATCTCTCCAATCCAAATCAAAGTTATTCCCATCTCTCATTGAAAGAATGACAATAAACTCACTCGGGTTAATGTCAAGATATAAGTAAGGCGAAATTTGCTATGGGGCACTGAACTTTTGTGGAATTGGCCATTTCACACTGAACTTTTCATAATTTGCCAGAACACTGCAGCATCGTGGTTGTTTGCTAAAACACACCGCCGGCTATATAATACTGATTCCTTTGAACTTGGTGAGAGAAAATTTTCTAAATGACATCGAATACCCCTGCTTATGAGGATCTCTCTATGAGCATGAAGGGTCAATATTCAAACATGAATTCAGCCCTGTCATGATGCCCTCGTTTCCACATATGTTTAATCCAAAATTAAATAGTGTGGAAAAAATTCATAATTAGTTCATAATAATTTTCTACTAAATTCGTTCGCTTGTAGTTATAGCACTTGCATACATGGTGGAATCTTTTCAGTTTTGTGAATCATCGCAGGATTGCAGAGCATTTCAGTCCCCCGTCTGAATCTCTAAAGGCGATTGTGCTAACCCCACGTACATTTGCCGGTTTTTATACAACCATGCCTACTGATTAAAATAAGAGTAAAAAGTGCTACATGTCTGGTTTTGGGCTATTTTGCCATCTGGTTTGTTGCTTGGAATTGTTGATGTACAAATAAGGTGACATGAATGTACATTTTGACGTATTTAATTAATTAATTTGTTTGTGCCCTAGATAAGTATCCATGACAACATTTTTCTCTACCGGCAACCTAATTTGTAAGAGTATTAGGAAAACAAATAAGACATTTTTTTAGATAACAGTAAAAAGTGTCCCGGCCTTCACCTCAAAAGAGGGTAGAGGCAAAAAATAAAAAATAAAAAAGACATGACAACATTCATTGAAATCCATGCTACCTTGAAATTTGGCGTCGCGCTTAAGCAGCTAATAAACTCGTAGCTCACAAAGAGTACACATCGGCTTTCCCTTTTCCAATCAGATGCATCTGCTAACTGCCCTCCACTTATATGACACAAAAAAATAGTCCAAAACAGGAAAAAGAAGGTTTCAAATTAACAGTTTCAAATTCAACTATAAGGTTGGTTTTACATCAACAATTCAAAAATGTTTTGACTCAAATATGCTTCAACATAGTTTTTTTTAGAGAAATACCCCAAGGGAGAGCTTTTGTAAGGAAATAGGTACGGCATTTGGGATCGAACCCAGGCTGGCACCCTCCCAGGCGGTGCATAGTTAAAAAAAGCTTTAACTCAAATTCAAATATGTCTAAAACTTAATGTTTCAGCATTTTTTACAAGTTAGATAATACCAGAAAAACAAATAAAAGATAAAAGAAACCTTCGTGACTGATGACACTAAGAAGCTATGTCCTGGCCTCGCCGTCGATGATGTTGAATGTGGCTTTCTAATCCTGTGCAGTCAAGGTGATGATCGAAGAATGGTGGCCCAACGCTGGGATAATCCGCAGGAGGTGGCGGCCGCTTTGCTGTATGGCTCCCTCCTTCATGCCATGGGGTGGTTCTCTTCAACGTCGAGGCACCCTTCTCTCGCCTCTGGGCGCCACCAAGTCAAAGAGACATAAGAATTGAGCGAAAGGGTTTGTAGCCTAGTGGTTACAAGAACCTCATTAGCACATAAAGTCCTGGGTTCGACTTCTCGTGGGAACGAATTTTCTAGGATTTAACGGTATTGTGCGTTCAGCGGCAGGCGATGTGGCCGTCGACAGCGAAGCGTCAGTGGTGACTTCGTCAATCTCGAGGACTTTTTGGCCCAGTCTTCAAAGATGCTTATAGTGGTAGGGTTTGCATATGTGCGTTCATAGCGGTAAGTGTGCATACGTTGTGAGTGTCTGAGGCCCTGTTTGGATCCTCTAGCCAACTAAAACATTAGCCAGCTAGTTTTTTAGCTAAGTAATTTTAGGAGGTACTTCTTTTGATCCTTGACTAATGTTTCTGATTTTTAGACTTTTCTCGCCTTTTTAATGCGTTTCTTGCCTTTTTTTTATATGTTTAGTCGATTTTAGTAGCTTTGAGGTGACTAGAGGCTAAGGCTTTGTTTGGATCCTCTAGCTGGCTAAAATTAACCAACTAAAATATTAGCTAGCTAATTATTTAACCAACTAATTTTAGGAGGTATTTGTTTGGATACTTGACTAATGTTTCTGGTTTTTAGACTTTCGTTGCCTTTTTAATGTGTTTCTTGCCTTTTTTATATGTTTAGTCGATTTTAGTAGCTTTGAGGTGACTAGGGGCTAAAAGTTTAGGAGGGGGTGGGCTAAAAGTTTAGAAGATTTTAGGAGGTTATGTTTGGATCCTAATTGACTAAAATTAGCCAGCTAAAAGTTTAGGAGGTGGATCCAAACAGGGCCTAAAAGTTTAAGAGGGAGTAGGCTAAAAGTTTAGGAGATTTTAGGAGATTATGTTTGGATCCTAACTAACTAAAATTAGCCAGTTAAAAGTTTAGGAGGTGGATCCAAACAGGGCCTGAGTTGTATTATGTAATGAAAAAAAAAAGACTGAAGAATTGAGACTGAGGTAGCAACGGAAAGGGATTGGGATTGATAGTTATCCCTTTTGTTGTTTATTTCCTTTCCTTTTTTTTTTTGTGGGGGGGGAGGGGGTCTATTGCGTTTTTATCCATGTGATTTGGCTTCCAATTTAGATTTTAACTCTGAAAGTTAAGGTTTGTGATTTTTTTCTTTGGAATTTCAAAACGAAAACAAAGTTTACTCCCTACTGAGGTAAAATCGCAGTATTACCATAATAAAGTCACACTTCAGTTTGAAAACCAGAAGTAAAATCGCAAAATTGAAAAAAAAAATAAAATTGGAAGTGAGAGGCAAATCAGAGATAGAAACGCAATATTCCCTTCTTGTTTTTTTTTTTTTTGACACCAAACTCATTCCTTATATTACTGTGGGATCAGCTCGATCGCGATCCAGAAGAGAATTAACAAAGTCTGGGAGGGGATCAAGCCAAACATATGGCTGATTCGGGTCCCCATTCAGACTGGAACGAGCTAATTCGTGCGCGCACGAGTTGCACTCACGATTACAATGGCATATAGCCTGAACTACAAAATCTTCAGATAGCAAAGCTCTAGCTTCTCTGAATAGCCAACCACCCGGAGCGAGGTCATAAGCATCAGACTTGAGTGCCGTCAACAAATTGCTTGAATCAGTCTCCAGAACTATACGTGATATACCGATCTGTTGTGCGTGATTTAGAGCTGCGAGGCAAGCCTCGGCCTCAGCATGCATCGCATCATGCAAATTGAGAAGGGCACCAGTCCCAGCCGCAACACCACTCCCATGATGATCTCTGATGACAAATCCCCATGCACCTTTTCTTGTTGTTGATATGAACGCACCATCAAAGTTGATTTTTAGCGTACCTTCGGGGGGCACCATCCATCTACTTTGTTGCCGATGCTTACTGACATGAATCGCAGTAGGTTTCAAACCATCTGATAAAGCCATATATTGTGCTCTGTGTGTTACATCCTCAGTTACCGGCATACGCTCCCCAGCATTAGCTTTATTCCTCGCATCCCACCAACACCACAGGAAGTTGATCACCAACCTGCGAGAGTCCTCTTCCAAGCCCAGGATTTCATGAACCACTTCACCACCAGATTTTTGAAGAAGCAGAGCACATCTGATCTGCTCCATATTAAGAGCTCGCCAGCACTGCTTGACGCCTTTGCACTTTAGGAAAAGATGCCCCCCATCCTCGTCTAGCCGGTGACATACAGGACAGGTAGTATCGGCATCCATCCCCCTACCTTTTTTGTTTCTCCTCAACGGGAGTGAGTTATGAGCAAGTCTCCATAGAAATTGCTGCACTTTTGGACGACAATTTATTTTCCAAATGTCCAACCATTTCAGAGAAGTAGCGCCAACACCAGTTGAAGATTCCCCAATTTGCTTCTTCCCCTTTCTATCTTCCTCATCCTTTAGGACATGATATGCAGATTTCACCGAGAACAGACCCCTCCCGTCGTGGTGCCAGGCCAAGAAGTCCTCCTGCTCCAAGCGCACTGGGATAGACAGGATTAGCTTTGCATCAGCTTCCCAGAATAAGTCCCTCACGAGCTGTACATCCCAAGTTCCTGATGTGGGATCAATGAGGTCAGAGACTCTGGTCAGTACATTCTGGCCTCTCGGAGTCACAGGCCTTCGGGTTGCTGCATTAGGAATCCATGGGTCCAGCCATATATTCACACGTTGCCCATTCCCTATTCTCCAGATTAAGCCCTGTTTCAGTGCCTCAATGCCTCGGAGAATGCTCCTCCAGGAGTAAGATATACCAGCTTGCTCTTGTGCTAAGAGAGGATCACCTTCTGGGAAATACTTTGCACGTAGTACCTGTACACAAAGCGACTCCGGCGCAACGATTAATCTCCATCCCTGCCTGGCCAGCATCGCTAAGTTGAAGGTATGCAGGTCACGAAAACCCAGGCCACCCTTCTCCTTTCGTCGACATAGGGTCTCCCATGACAGCCAGTGTGTCTTCCTCTCATTGTCCATGTTAGCCCACCAGTATCTCCCAATCATGGCACTGATATCATCGCAAAGAGTCTTGGTTAAATCAAAGCATGACATAGCATACGCCGGCATTGCCTGTGCCACAGCCTTGATAAGCACTTCTTTTCCGGCCTTGGAAAGTAATTTCTCTTTCCACCCCTGAATTTTCTTCCAGATCCTATCCTTTATGTATGAGAAAGTCTTCGATCGCGACCTCCCCATATAGACCGGCAAACCCAAATATTTTTCATTCATTGCTTCTGCATCTATCTCCAGTTTTAGCATGACAATCTGCCTGACTGAGCTCCTCGTGTTCTTACTGAACATAATACTCGACTTCTCCATATTGATCATTTGCCCCGAGCACTCCTCGTACAAAGCTAAGATATTCCGCAGATGATTTGCACTTCGTTCATCAGCTTTCAGAAGTAGCAATGAGTCATCTGCGAACAGTAGATGAGTAACACTCGGTGCATCACTACACACTTTCACCCCTTCCAAATCTCCATTTTCCTCTGCTGCATTCAACATAGCCGAGAACCCCTCGGCGCATAACAGGAATAGATATGGCGAGAGAGGGTCTCCCTGCCGTAGTCCTCGCTCTGGGTTGATTGTTTCTGACAATTCACCATTGATTTTAATTCTGTATGATACCGAAGAAATACACTTCATGATAGTCTGTACCCACTGTGTTGCAAAGCCCATCTTCTCCATCATCCTTCTCAAAAATTCCCATTCTACGCGGTCGTACGCTTTACTCATGTCCAGCTTGATTGCCGCATAGCCATCCGCCCCCGTTCTCTTCGTCTGCATATAGTGCGTGAACTCATAAGCCAGGAGCACATTGTCCGTGATGAGGCGCCCAGGGACAAAAGCGCTTTGGTTCAGAGAGATGATGTCCGGCAAGATGACTTTCAGCCTGTTGGCTAGCACCTTGGAAGCCACCTTGTAGATCACGTTACACAGGCTAATAGGTCTGAGATCCTTGATGCGTTCTGGTTGTGGTACCTTCGGGATTAGTACTACCACAGTTTCATTCCAGCCCTCCGGCATCTCGCCTCCTTGCAAGAAACCTTTCGCTTCTCGTATGACATCAGCGCCAACTATATCCCAAAATTGTTTGTAGAACAGCGAGGGCATGCCGTCCGCACCTGGAGCCTTTAAATCACCTATATCGTCAAGTGCTTTTTTAATCTCCTCGTCCGAGAAGTCATGTATTAGCACTTGATTCATCTCGTTGGTCACCCTGGGGGCAACATGCTGGAGCAATTCGTTATGGCGTGAGCCTGCATTAGAGAGGAACAAACTTTTGTAGTAACTAGTAACTAGCAAGATGGCCCGCGCGATTCGCGCGGCTAGATTCATTATAGTATTATGTTATTTTTTAACATTGTGTTTTTTAATCTTTTTTTATAATATGTCATCGTTGTAAGAATTAGCTTTTTGGTAAGGATAAATGGACCTGCAGCTTCTATGGCGTTGCTGCCTTATTGTGCCTCCTCATTGCTTCAATATTTTTACATCATTATCAATATTTTTGTTTCCACCTTACACAAAACTAAACAACAGGCCTTGGTTAGTCAGAACCGCCAATATTTTTGGGAGAATTACCTATAGGATGAACATATTATATATACCTTAATACGCTTGATTGACTGATACGCCGAATGACTAAGAGAAGTAGACCAAGCCTTCTTCTTTTACCTTGATTAGAGCCCAAGCATGTGAAGTCCTCTCACATCTGGTATCTAGATAAGCCACCATGCATGTCATCCATGCCCAACAGCTCCTGACGTCAGTACTCTCGTACATCTCTGCAAGTTATCGCTTCAATCTTTGCTCTTGAGCTTGTTGATGCTCATTCCCTTCACTGGTTCTTGAGGAGCATCTTTGATGGGCGTCCTAAATGTTGTATTCGTTCCCCTTTGTCCTTACGTGGCGTTATCCAAAGTGCACATTGCACTTGGTTATAGCTCCTCCTTCGTACTTTGACGTTCGTCTTTTACCAAGAACGAATATGGACATTTGGTCCAAGCATTTGCTTGCTTAATTAGGCAAGGTGCATGCACATCACTACCTATCTGCCTCCAGAAGACTAACATCATGCCGTGCATCAATAATTGTCGTTTCACAGTGGAATGTCAATTAGTTACCTCGTCCAGGAGCCTTAGAAGACTAACATCAGGGCATCCATCAATACCTGTTTAGCAATGGAATGTCAATTAGTTGCCTCATCCAGGAGCTGACGTTTGGCCTCCGTTGTTACGTATGTGAGGTCATTTTCATTCGTTGCCGCACTATCCGACTGCCTGGATGCAAGATCTTGGTCAGCCGCCATGGTTATTAGTGTTGTCTCCACGCGAATCTTGCTCTTGTCCCTGCATCCATGCACAAAATTGATACTATTTGGCGAAGGTTGGCTGCACGCTGTGGTATTGCCATGTAGACCGTCGATCTACCGTTTGGCCTAGTTGACGGATGACTGGAGCTACCACATGTTGGCGATATCCAGGGGCGGCTCGGGTGCACACTGCTGTGGTGTCATATGAACTGCCTATCGATAGTGGCTGGGGCAAGGAAATCGAGCATGTTGGCCTCGTCAACGATTGGCGCATGTCGATCGCTCTGCCACCTGCACAATTTCCCCAATCCTTGGCGGCCGGCATGCTGGTTGCTGGCGCTGCTCTGGTCACCGAGCATTATTGGGGACTTGCTGCTCATGGTTGACGTGATGGCCTGAGCTTGATGGTGCCCTCGGGCGGCCTGCCTGAGCCACCGCTTCCGTCGCCATGCCTCCGGCAAGCACACGTTGGCCGCGCCGATGGGACCTTGGAGATGCAGATGCGCTGGTCTAGTCGACGGAATATATTTTTTCCAAATAGCTTTGTTTACGAAGAAACATGACGTAGATACGTATCAAGCTACAGTGCATCTCCGTATTCGATTGGTTCTTTTCCACCTCGTCTGTATTGCTTCCGATCTTTCTTTCAATACCCTCTATTTCCCACGTTAACATGAGATGGCGGTGGTTTGGTGGTTTCCGTGAACCTTGTTTTTCCCATGTTAGGACTCCCTTTTGCCCCTTTTATTTTATATTTTCCCCTTATTGGAAGCGGTCTTTTCTTCCTTTTTTATTTTTGCACGTCGGGGCTCTCTTTGTCCAAACTATAATGTATCTATTTCAAATCATGGTATTTATTTCCTGTTTGCTACGTGGACTCTTACTTAATCTAGACCGTTAGATTTTCATAAAATCTAACGGCTCGTAGCTTTTCTTTTTTTCGATTAACGTGGTAATTTCGTGGCCTTAAGAGCGAACGTGGTGGCTTCTTTTTCTCTTCAAATACTAAGATAATAATAGATAAGTTCTCCAATTTCTCCTTCTTCAGTCACCACTCCCCCATCATCTTTCACCAGCTTTCTTATTCTGTTCATCCTCCTCCTTTCTGAAGCTTTCTTATTCCCTTCTTGTTTTGGCACCAAGAGGAAGGGAGAGAGGAAGCTTCTTGCCGGCATAAATGGAAGGGTAGAACGTTTTGGTGCACGGTGAGAGAGGAAGCTTTCTTGCACGCTTGCACATTATGAGCGCATAAGGAAGAAAAGAAAAAAAAAAAGCCATGCTTTGTCCTTGAAGAATACGGAGTAGTAAGTGTTTCTTCTAGCCGGTTTTGTCCCTTGTTCTTGAATCGTTGCAGTTTTCCTGTTGATGCAGGCGGTATTTAGAAATGAAGGACCAACTGCCATCACATGGCCAGCTCTCCTCACGAGTTCTGGCATTTTGAAGCGAATCAAAAGATTCCAAGTGGCACATTGAATTAAATAGCCTAAGCAATTTATCCTATCAATCCCGTTCTCAGAACCAAGTTTTATCAATCTTACATCATGAATAGCACATATATACTGAAACATAACAGCATACAGCAATGATGCAAGAAAGAATCTTGTTCATACATTTAACACCGCAACAAGGAAATTAAAGCAATGTTTCTCTGCTCACATCCATCAAAGCAAATCTCGCTCATACATTTTAGCAAGGAAAAGAATGAATTTAGAAGGAGAAAACAGACAGATCAAATGGATTGCTACCAGCACCATACTACATGGCGCATCCTACCCGAGAGAAGACTAAAGCACAACCACACATGAACTTCCAGTTCATCAGTAGACCATCTTACAGTATTTATCATCAGATTTCTTGAGCTCGCAATCGACCTTGGTGAACTGGGAGTTGGCGCCCGGCGCCGCGAGCATTATCTTGACCGGGCAGGTGGCCTCGAAGTCGCACTTGGTCTTGCGCAGCTGGTACTTGAACTTGCCGGTGAGCTTCACCTCCACCTCGAAAATCCCCGTCCCGTTCTGCTTCTTGAACTCGGCCTCGCCGGCGTTGCCCAGCGCCACGACCCGGCCGTCGGAGTTGACGGCGAGGCGGTACACCATCGTCTTCCTGGCGCCCAGCTTCTCGCCCTTTTCGGCGACCACCGCGCGGTCGAACTGCTGCCCGTCGAAGCTGTACCCGGCCTCCAGCGGCTTGTCGTGCTTGATGCCGATGGCCCAGTTCGGGTTGCGCACGTTCATGGTCAGCGACAGGTTGTAAGCGAGCTCCGTTGCCGGCGTGGTGATCAGGGCGAAGCGGGTCAGGGACGCGTCGTCCACGGTGATCTTGATCTTCCGGAGCGGGCCGCCGAAGATGACGATGATGAGGACGATGCCAGTGATGAAGATGGCGGCGACGAGGAGGCCGAAGAGGAGGCACCCATTCTTGAGGCACTCTTTGAACTCGTAACAGCTGCGGCACATTGTTGCTTCACCGGGCGGTGGCGTTGCAGCAGCTTTTCCTGGCTTGGATTGGAGCAAGGGGGAGAAGGTGGAGGGGTGATTTTGGAGCCGATGAATTTGAGAATTTGAGATCTGGTATTGGGAGAGGATGCAATTAAACTATATAGGCGTGGTGCTCTGCTCGTAGTCTTCGTCTTTGTTTTACAGTTTTATATAGTCAATATAGAGCAGGGCTTATCTGGACTGTGCACATGTTATATACTACTAGATGGCAACTTGTAGAAGTGAATACTATAGTACATATCATGAAGGAGAAGACCGTCCTTTCTTTGGGTCAAATAGAATTTTATTCCGCATTCGCTGCACAGGGACTGGGGACAGCTGGAGGCTCTCGTTCAAAAACCTCAAATGGCAAAGAGGCAGCAATCAAAGCTACAGCGAAATGTGGCTGATATGCTGAAGCCAACCACAAATTTGTTCAGCTGGTTCCTAAAAACCTTTAGCACTTGTCAACCCACTATCTCCTCCAGAATTTCCGAATTTTTAATTGTTTACATTGTAACAATTATGAGCCTTGATATGTCTCAAATGTAACATAGCATTAATCCAAAAAAACTGAGCTGAATATATTAGTTTGTAATTTTATCTTTTGCTCTGATGTCAATATGGGCCGGCACATCGCATTAGCGGACCTAATTTAGGTATATTTGGATTGTAGACGTCAAAAAAGAAAACGATTCATACGAAATTCAGTTCAATTGAGACTATATAATAAAATCTCATTTTTTGACACAAAATTCATAAAAATTGATAGGTAGACCCCACTCAACTAGGCCTAACCATGATGAACTTTCTTGTGAAGCTCTTTCAATGAATCGCTCAAGTACTAGAGCAGGTTCATTAAGCTGTGGAGACTGTGAGGTTGAAGAACCATGCTTTTTGTGTGTAAGCCCTTATATGTATTCTCTTTGTGCTAAGTTCATATTATTGTATTGCTCTTTTGTATTACATGGTCTTGAATTCATTGCTGGAAACTACAACTTATATTGTATACCCTAACCAAACAAATTCTTTTGATATTATCAATTGATTTCAGAGAAGATAGAAATTGCTTGATCAGTAAACGAGGATTTGGAGATCTAAATGCATTTTGTGGGAAACGAAATGGGCATTTAGACGGTACCCACCATAAACTGACATAATTAAATGCGCAAAACTATGTCCCCAAAATTTCGCACCAGCCCATGGTTAATACCTTCAAAACAAAAGGGAAAAACCAGTGCGTCTTACACCCAAGACATCTTAGATGACGATGCTTCATTCAAGGTTAAAGAATATTCTAAAACACATGGTACGATGAAAGCGGCCTGAACATCCATATTCCAACAATTGAAGCATCATTTGCTTTCCCCCTCATGCTGAGTATTTTGAGCTTGAAGAGTGCATCGAACGAAATCTACCAGAATTCTCTGTTCACTTTGAAGTCGTGGCTATATTACTGGACTAATCACGCGGTCATCATTGTTATTGTGATGAAGGGGCGAAGTAGAAGATGAGTTGTACTACAGCATATTGAGTAGCTTAATGGTTAGCCTGCTAATGAGTGGGAGCAAGTCCACCGGCTCAAGCAAACATGTTCTGATTTTCGTTAGTACTAGCAAGCAGGAGATCTAAGCTCTTTTGTAAAAGGGATGTTGGTTCTGTACTGAACAACAGATATTAACAGAGCTTCTAAACACCTCGGGGTCGTTCTCCTTCATAAAAGAAAAAAAAAGCTCTTCAGAATTTCTCACCGCCTTTTTTTTAGTCTCAATTTCTCACCACCTTCATTCTGCTCTTCTGTTTACTCTAGATCATTGGGCTTTAGTACAGCAGAAGCATCGTCAGGGCACTCCATTGCATTCCACTGACCCCCAGTTGCCGATCTGTTGTCATCACTTTGTCCCCACGAATTGCAGTTAAAAATCGGACGGATTATGTCAGGGCAAGGGATCAAAAACAGGTGTACATTCTCCCTTGAACTGGAACATTTTGTTTCATCTTATTAGTTATAATATTTATTTTTTATAACTTGTTTTATCACTAGATATAATTTAAATATGACTTTTTTATATTTTTATTTTTTTAGTAAAACAAATAGTTAAACTTAATGTGTGACAATCAACGAATGCTTATACAAAATGTGAATGATGACCGTATCAACACAGTCTAGCAAGATTAGTGACCATGATTTGCATTTTCTTAAGTATCATGGTCAAATCAAAATCAACAAACAAGTATCATCCATGCAGTTTTACTCTTTTTCTCGTTTGGAGCCATCCCTTACCACAATTTGTCCCGTGAAACAAACACTAATT
The DNA here is from genome assembly GCA_012490785.1 of Eragrostis nindensis. Classification (NCBI taxonomy): domain Eukaryota; kingdom Viridiplantae; phylum Streptophyta; class Magnoliopsida; order Poales; family Poaceae; genus Eragrostis; species Eragrostis nindensis. Next base: position 721,869 of record JAAXCT010000077.1, on the reverse strand, counting down.
AATTTTGGTACACTGCAGTGACCGTCTTAGCGAACCGCAGTTTTGCTTAGCGAACCGCAGTGACCGTCTTGTATCCGAATTAATTTTGAAATCTTTAAATTCTGTATTGAGAACAAGTTCAACAATTGTAAATGCATTCTTCATTGTTAGGTCGATGGGCTTGTGACGGTGACAGCAGAGTTGCCGTGCCACAGGTATCAGGAGGCAGCCAGACATATCCATAATAGAACAGCATTCACTTGCTTCGGACCGGCGTCCCCATACGCGCTCTGTCCCGGCTCGCTTGACTGACCCCGTCGTCAAGTCAACGGGTCCCAAACACCCAACAGCAGCAACCCCCCATCCTCATTCCCAAGCAAGCGCCCAAAATCCCCCGGCGATGGGGAAGATGGGCGGCTGCTGCGACGACTGCGGCTACTGTTGGGACGAGTGGAAGTACTGCCTGGCCTGCGTCGCCATCGTCATCGGCGTCGTCCTCTTCGCCGTGCTCCTGGCCGCGTACGGCTTCGTCCGCCACATCGACGTCGCCGTCGAGGACGCCTCGCTGACGCGGTTCGACCTGGTAACCTCGCCGGTGACGGCGTTCGCGTACAACCTCACGCTGACGCTCACCATCCGCAACCCCAACTGGGCGATGAGCCTCAAGAACACCAAGCCGCTGGAGGCCGCCTACAAGTTCGACGACCAGCAGTTCGACCGCGTCCAGCTCGCCGACAAGGGCGACAAGCACCCGCCGGGGAAGACGAGGGTGTACCACCTCGTCCGGGAGTCCAACAGCAGCTTCGTGGCGCTCGGGAACGCCGGCGAGGTGGAGTACAAGAAGGAGAAGCAGACGGGGAGGTTCCAGGTGGAGGTGGCCGTCGCCGGCGAGGTCAGGTACACGGCGCGGTACACCAAGTGCAAGATCGAGGCGACGTGCAATCTCGACCTGCAGCTCGCGCCGCCCGGCACGGAGGCCGTCGTGTTCCAGAAGGTCAAGTGCAAGCTCGCCAAGCCGGAGAAGAACTGCTAGTCTCTCTGCTGGTGCCGGCGGCGATGCTCTGTTCTGTTCTGTTCTTTGCTGGATTGACTCTGCGTTTTGTTGTGTGTGTGTGGCTCCTGGTGATTTGTTTCTTTGACTGCAGTGTGCGTTTTCAACAAACAATTGCGATGCTATGTAGGATTTCTCATGTATGTTTGCAACTGATTGATTGTTTTCGATTATGTTCTGTATATTTGTCCCTTGCGTCATTTATCAAAACACACTATGTTTGTTCTACAAAATGTTGATCTGAGTTGCTCCGGCGAGGTCAGGCTGTACCGGCGGCGAGCCAGGCCCCACGGCGAGCTCTTTTGCTTTGCTGCCAGAGGGACAGGAATTGTTTACTTGCATCGTGGGACAGGAATTGCGAATAAAGCGACAAGAATGGCAACGACGGGAGCGTGGACCACATATGGTTGTTGAAAACAAATGACGCGCTTGTAGGAAGCAACTAAGCAAGGTCGGATGCCCTGGCCATGGGAGGTGAAAGTCTTGAAATCTTCAATGGAAGATGCTCTGTTAGCTGTCTCGATTGGCCAATCAGATTTGAGGGTACGATGGAAGGAAAACACATTGGCAGGGGAGGACCAACTCATTTTATTACTGCACCAAGAACATGTCCTCGAGTCAAATGATCATTTCGGGGTGTTCGGTTGGAGGATGCAGTTGCAGCTGCAGTTGCAGCTGCAGTTTGAATAGTGAGAGAGAACACTCTAGCAATTCAGTTGACTGTAGCAGCAGGAGCAGCAGCAGGAGCAGCAGCAGCCGGCTGGTTTCCAGCCGGCCGAACACGCTCGTTAACATGTTTCACTCACTTGAACCGGCAGCAAACACATGTTCTTACGTTTCACCCTAGACACACGAGAGTAGAGTGGAGTGGACAAATGAGTACCCAGCCCACTTCATTGTTATGATAGTGAAAATAATCTCTTCCAGCATCCAACCTAGTACTCCAACAGCTTTCATGTTTGAAAGAAAAAAAGAAAGAGCATAAACAGCCTTAGTGTGCTGCAAACTTCGAATAGATTGGACAGACTGATGTTCTGCGGCTCCACGCTGCTGCTGCTTCTTTTTCCCCTAAAGGAGATGAACCATGTGGCAGCACTGACAATGGAATCATCCAGAAAAATGTTCCCGACTGAGATAAATACAAGAAAACAATATCACATAAACATCCAACCTCTCGATCGAGAAAAGTGGAAAGTAAATATCAGGAGCACAAAAAGAGATTACCAGGGAAAAATTACTCTGCACATGAAGGTAAAGTTGATCATCAGAAGCATTACAGGTAGAAATGTCTCCTCTGCACTATATAAGAACCTTAAGAAGAAGCAGAGTGCGGCTACACTCCCGTGAATATTAACTTAATATTTGGAAACTTCAACATGCATCTTAATCTGATGCGTCCATGCATAGGATACCCCCGAAAAAATGAGACTGCAAAAGATTTACCCTTTTGAGGGCAGCGTGATCCATCATCAGAACAAAGAATGGTCAGGTAACCTTCAGATTGAATTAGCGGCCGTGGCCTAAAGCATATTACAAATTACAACTCTCTACATGCTTATAAGGTGTAAAAGTTGCTAGTTGGTAGAAGCAAGTATACAATACAATGAATCAAGGTATGATTCGATCATCGATTAGACGACATTTCGCAAAAGTATGGTGCAGACCAGCCTTTGCTTTTTGGCTCCTGTACTAGAATCGAAGAACCGTTTCCAACAAACTATAGGTTGTCATCATCAATGATTTCATGTCCCTCGACTTCACTTACTTCTGTAGCAGCAACAGTAGTAGTATGAACAGTATTATTGCTACCACGGCAATGTAGCAGCTGACGCTGAAGGCTCTCAATAAGCTGATTAAGCTGTTGAATATTTTTCTCCTGAGATAATATTATCTGCAGATAGCACGTAAATCTTAGATGATGGGAAAGGGCAGGATACAATGGATATCTAGATACGAACTTTAGCAAAGTAATGCCCCAAACAAGAAGCAAATATGGACCAAGGGCTCCAGTGGATTAATTCCCAAATAAAAGGGCGCAACATGGTTCAAAGGTGCATATCAAAATTTTGCTAACAAAATGGAGGTGCATCACTTGTGGCGACATTGCCAAGATTGTATAGCACTAGCAATAATTTCATACCAAAATGGAGGGACGTCACCAGTAATGAGTTATTTTGTGGCAACTGGCAAGATTGTATAGCACTAGCAGGTCAAGGACAAAATTAAAATAATTGTGATTCTGATTGACAAGGTCTCATTCCTTTAATCTGGTGAGACATACTCATCATAGTAATGGTTTTCCTTTCAAGAAGGATTCTTTGTTACCGGTAACCAAGATGATCTTAAATGAAATGTCACAGTGCAAATTTTTATTTCCAAAATTTAGAAATCATACATTTAAATTAATCTACAAGTCGTTCTATTCACATGACATGGTAACCAGCTACAACTACTAACCAACAAACTAAGTTAAGCTGAGGCAAAAGTACTGACAAACATAGTGCACCATGAAAAATTCCAGAAAGGTCACATATCCAGGCTTGCTTAAATCGGGCTTCAATATACGCACAGAAGGGCCAAAAGTGGCAGCCGGCTATGCACACGGTGCAAGTATGGGACCTAAAAGGGGCTAGCATTATCTCTTTTATTTAATGAAGTTATTAGTTATTAGGAAGTTTTTTCCATTACAGGATCTGTGGTGTAAGTAGACTAACTGAATGGAATGGGTTCATCATTTCTATTAACAGAGTACATCACACCTCCAATCTCTCTCCCTCTCTCCCTGCACAGTCTCTGATCTTCTTCGTAGCAGGTAGCCAGGTACAACAATCTCGCAAGCACGATCCTAATTTTATCCACAAATCCTATATCCCCCTATATCCCAACAAAGCCATTCTAGTGCATTTCGCAAGTGAAAAAGAAACAAGCATACAAAAATTCCCATATATGTTATCGAACAAAACAAGTTCGCAGACATTTATCTTGGCAATATAAATTTGCACTGCTTAACCGTTTTACATAGTACATACTGACGTGTTTGTACGTTTCTTTTCACCCCCATGTGCCAGTACCTTCAGCATCCATGATTTTACCCTCTTATACTGCTGGAGTCTTGCCCATAAAGAGACCATTATAAGGAATCATGCTATTCTGTACTATATATAATCTGGATTACGTACTACATAGCGTGGAGTGGCAGTGGATCGCCTGATTGCACCACAATCTGGAAATAGCTGCCTGACCTGATCTTTTTTTCGTAACATGTTAAGGCCACCATTTGTGAATTTTGAGCCCAACACAAAGGTCACAAGATGCAACAGTTGATTGTTGTACAACTGTTATCTTGTTTCACTTCCACTCATGCATTTTTTTTTCTCGAACATGCAGGAGAGCTATGTGTCATTTCATTAAGAATAAAAGAAGTGGAATACAAAGGAAAAAGGAACGGGGATAAGACCCCTTTTGAACTCACACTAACGCACACAGAACCAACTCTGGGTGATAAACTAGACATACGGGCCACACCTTTATAACACAATGACCGACGCACGCTAGGAAGTAAAGCCAAGTGCCCAGCGTGACCGATGGCAGGAGCATGTAACCAAGGGATGATGCTCTTGCCAAGCACCTGAGAGTGCTTTGATTGCCTATCGTTGGCAGCATGTGTAGGATACTGAGTATTACTCCATTGAAAACAAAATCATTTCTATGTTTCCAGAGCTCCCAAACCACTAATCGTTTAGTGAATTAGAATTTTTCCTTCGTTCCTTAGGCACCCCTTTGGCTGCACGGTACCGCAAGTTTGCAAACTGAATATGCATAGCAGTGATAAATTGCAGTATTTGTTCATCTGAATTATTTTCCCTGTTTGCAGTTGCTGCGCTATGGTATCTAGTTAGTCAGAGGGATCTTGTCGATCCTAGTTTGATTTTCGTTACTATAGATTCGACAAAGAGGCTCCCAATTAGCAACTACAATCTACAGCCAAAATAGATAATCACTTTTGAAAAAAAGAAAAAGAAAAGCCATCGCAATGCCAACTGAGCCTAAATTTGGCCCTAATGCATTACAAACTCCTAGGTTTTTTTGATCAGCTGGTTGCTACCCAAGACTGGCCAAAAATTCCATACTAGACAAGCTAGTATTGTAAACACATATTCATCCAGAAAAAAAATCAATTCATAGTCTAGAATCCTTACTCTGATCTGACTGGCTGTAGCCACAACCACAAGTCCTGTTAGTGACTAGAGCTCATGAATACGATGTAAGTAAGCAATTCACGTTTCCTTCAAGCTATTGATTTGATAGATACTAGCAAGAGCAGAGGTTTGGTGGAGCTTTGCACATTCTATGTATGGAGCAGTTGCTTCACATGTGAAGCGATAAACAGAAATAACAACGCATTCGCAAGCAGCAACAAACCTATTAACTGGTACTTACGCTCTAAAAAAAAAAAGAAGGGCAGCCCGGTGCATGTAGCTTCCGCTTGTGCAGGGTCCGGGGAAGGGTCCGACCACTTTGGGTCTTTTGTATGGAGCCTTTCCCTGCATTTCTGCAAGAGGTTGTTTCCAGGACTTGGAACCTATGACCTCATGGTCACAAGGCAACAGCTTTACCGCTGCGCCAGGGCTCCCCTTCTGGTAGTTACGCTCTAGCTTACTGAAAATCGGAAATTGACTTAATACTAACTATGGTGGGTCTTCAATATCACTATCAACTATCCCGAGATCAATTAAAGTCTACACACTTTGGCTGGTTTAATGGCGATCACGATTTCAATAGGTACCTAGATTAGTTCAGATATTTTTTTTTTGGGACAAAAAGATTAGTTCAGATATCACTACATATGCCAAAAGATTTCTTCAGAAGGGGGAAATGAAGCACAACCGCGACAGACGTTTCAATTAAAGAGTGCACCTAACCTGCAGACCACACGAATGGAGGTTGCGGCCACCGAAAAAGAAATTAAAAATAACTCAAGCTGATTTGACAAGAACCTTTTCCTTGACGGCGTCGTCCCGGCCGAGGAGCTGCTGCCTCCGGCGCGCCGCCGCCGGGTCGGCGTCGGCCGCGTCCCCGATCTGCTGCTTCCACTCGAACTGCGACGTGATGACGAGCACGAGCAGGAGGAAGACCAGCACCACCGGCCGCGTATTCATCCCCGGCTGCCTCGCAACGACCGATCCCCAAAATCAGAAGCAACCTCCCGTCCACGCGCGAAGAACCTAGCAGCAGCACGGACGCGGTGAGCAGCCAAGAGATGGAAGCGGGCGGGGCCGGCGAGGCCAGCTAGACTGATCGAGGACAAGAACCAGGGGGGGAGGACTAATTACCGAGAACGCCCCGGATCTCCGGCAGGGGCGGCGGGCGGGGGGAGAGACGGCGGTTGCAGATGATCCTGGGAGAGAGTGGGACACAGTTCCGCGCAAGGAACCGGAGGCGGCGGGCGGCGGCGGCTCCGGTGCGCAGAAGAGCGCCGTGCGAGGGAGGAGGGGTTGAGGGGGGACGGAGCGCGTGGACTGCTGGGCTGGTACAGAAGCGGAGAGGAGAACGAGACAAGTTCTTAGAAGGGCGTCGCTGACGAAGCTAAGCTCGTCAAAAAGGGAAGTTAAGTAAGCTTTTCGTAATTTCTTTCTCGCGTCCTCCTATCAAAATTCTAGTCGTCTTGACATTAACACAGCCTTTAAAATATAACTTTAACTAATATTTTTTATTTATAAAACACAATTAAAATGCATTTTTATGAAATCATATTTCAATACAAATCTATTCATGTTATTTTCATATTTAAACTTAACATATAAAAAAATATAATTAAAATATTAAAAATTGATTTGAGATACTAAAGGATTATATAAAGAAGCTGTTTCACATCAGTACTTTTGGTTCACATCTCAATCAAGTTTTTCTGTCCATACGATTACCATCCAATGCTCCACACAGTAGTTATTCTTTGATCTTAAGTAGCTAATCGGGCCACCTAAGCTGAGTAGATATCCGACAAATGCCTTGTCAGAATTAAATGACACCGTACAACACGCTCCATGCTAGTTGGGCTCATTTTAATCAGGCCCGCGCCAACCTAAGCCGAATGGATCTGATACTCCATAGTAAACCGGCTATTGGGCTTGTCCTCGTTGCATTTTTTTTTTTGAACCTGCTAATAGCTATCATTCATGATCTCAAAAAAAAAAACTATCATTGATATTTATTTGTATGATAACTTTTTAGTTATATTTTTTCTCAAGTACGTTGCACATTTATTAGAACAAAAACTTGCACGACTTTCTTGCTAATGCAAATTAATTTTGGTAAACAAGAACAAATACAAAAAAATGCATGGTAAAACAAGTTACATTTATATTGGGATAACATTATAAAAGAAATTTATTTATTTTGCAACAGAGTGAAAACAAAAAGAGATAAAAAGAGCACATAGCAACTATAACTCTCCTCTCCATGCTGAAGTTTCTCCTTCAAATAAAACAAAAATAATATATGACACAAGTATGCCCCTCAATGCAAAGATATCTGACAATGAGAAGAGGTAAAAATAGGCCAAAAGCCAAACTTAAAAGGTAGCATGAATGGAAACAAGACTAGCCCAATCGGTGAACAAGGTAGAAGGGAATGAAAATGTGAATGTTCCCACAAAACGCACAAATGGGTGTCCTGAAAATCCAAGAGGATATAAACAAGAAACTAGTAGCCTTAGTGAACCGCTTGACAAGTTTTCTTTTACGTGAATCAGAATTACTAAAGAAAATATAAAAGATAAGATCAGGAGAACACATAATACTGACCACAGATGGCAGTATTAAAACACATATCACAACTTTCTTTGTTTCAATTTCTAATGTATGAATTAGTCATGATCAAACTGAAACAAAAAAAATTACATCATTATTATTATATACAAATTACTACTCTACTAGCAGTATAAAGTTTATATACATTCTGGTGTAATATTTATGTTCTATGAGTACTTTAGCACAAGCTTGCGACGGGGGATACAATCAAGTATTTTTATTGATTTAAACAATAAAAAAAGACCAAACAAAATAAAATACATCTTACATGATTTGCTCACACAAGATTACAATCAAATATCAAGAGAAATCCAAGAACCAGGAGCCTCTCTCGTTGTCCCATGGAAACAAGACAACAAAACGCCAGACAAGCCTGATAGCAATTAACACCAAAGGAAGCCCAACAACTAAACAAAGCCCATGTGCCCTGGTAGAGTAACTTTCAAGCAGCCCAACCATACATAGTGCATGAAAAAAAAGAGAAGTACGCATGCTTAATGGAGTTGCTAGTTTGGTCAAACTTGTCTAGGGTAACGGTTAGGTGTGGCAAATCAGGGTTAGGAACCCACCATATGCTTAATGGAGTTGAACCCTTTCGAAATTGACTTGAAACTATTTGAAATTGACTAAAAGGTCTAGGAATTAAAGTTGTAACACCTTGGAGTGAACTTGAAACTTTTGAAACAGATATTTCGCAACCGTTTGTTTCATTCTGATTTTGTTTTGGTTTTTATTCCTCTTGGATAGTTTCGGCATGCAAACAGAGATGGAGGAGGAAGGGCCGAAGCCGCTGGCGTGTGTGGTGTACTTCCTTCCGGAAACGAGCGCAGCACATTTTGCCCGCGCGGCGCTCGCCACGATCGATGCGTCAGTACTTGACACGACGTCGACTGTGGCAGCACATATGCATGTCCGGCACGCGCCGCGCAGCGCAGCAATCTAGCTAGCGCCCTTTTGTCGTTCCTACATCACAAGTTTAGTAAAAAACGGGTCGGCTGTTTGACTTTATCGGTGGAAGCCGGCTCGAGTGATCGATCGCCGTCAACAATGGCCGTCGTCTCCAGACTCGTTCTCCTCCTCCTCCTCCTCGTGCCGCTACAGCTCTGCTTCCTGCAGCTCTCCCTCGCCGGAGAGCTCCTGGGCCAGGCGCGCGCGCCGGGGTTCGCCGCGTGGCTGCGCGGCGTGCGGCGGCGCATCCACCAGCGCCCGGAGCTGGCCTTCCAGGAGCACCGCACCAGCGAGCTCGTGCGCGCCGAGCTCGACGCGCTCCGAGTCCCCTACGCCTGGCCCGTCGCCGGCACCGGCGTCGTGGCAACCATCACAGGCGGCGCCGGCGACGGGCCCGTCGTCGCGCTCCGCGCTGACATGGACGCGCTCCCCGTGCAGGTCCGTGCGTTTCTTTCTTCTCACCTTGCCGGCGGCACGCACGACCGAGTCTTAATTGGTGATGCCTCCCTTTTTTATTGCTATTTGCAAAATTATTCTTTTTCTACTATGGTGTTGTTGTCCTTTGGCAGGAAATGGTTGATTGGGAATTCAAGAGCCTGGAAAGTGGGAAAATGCATGCTTGTGGACATGATGCGCACACAACAATGCTTCTGGGAGCTGCTAAGCTACTTCAAGATCGGAAGGATGGCTTGAAGGTATTTTTTTTTAATTAGTAACCAGTTGAAAGTTTATTCAGTTGTGCTGAATTTTGAAATGATGCATGTACAACGTCACCGGATTGTCTTGTTGTCCAGGCCGAGATTTGTCTGTATTTATGCGTCACACCGCACATCACAACTTACAACCATATTTTGGCAATACTAATCCATCCATCATAGTTTTTGTTTCAATCTTATTCAGCTGGTGACTCACTGTGCCATTATTTATGCATCACTGTTTGTTTGTTTGTTTGTTCTCGGTTCATCTGTTCGTCAGGGTGCTGTAAAGCTTGTATTCCAGCCAGCGGAGGAGGGTGGTGCCGGGGCCTATTACGTCTTGCAAGAAGGCAAGCTCGATGGCGTGGCGGCCATATTTGGCTTGCATGTTGATCCGATCCTTCCGGTCGGTATTGTTTCATCCAGACCCGGGCCCTTTGCTGCAACAGCAGCTCGATTCAAGGCAACTGTCATTGGAAGAGGTGCGCATGCTGCAAAACCCCATCAAGCGATCGATCCCATTGTTGCTGCAGCCACCGCCATTCTCAGCCTTCAACAAATTGTGGCCCGGGAAATCGATCCTCTCCAAAGTGCAGTATGTCAGCTGCTTGCTTACTATTGTGCGGCCGGCACAGTATACATATACTTTCATCTGCGAATTTATTTGTTCTGTAGAAATGTTATTGAAACAAGTGGTGCCTCCCTGCTGCCATTTGAACTTTATTTCAGGTTGTATCCGTCACTTTTGTGGAAGGAGGACATGCCTACAATGTTATTCCGGAATATGCCACCTTTGGTGGAACCTTGAGAAGCATGACAAATGAAGGTTTATCGTATCTCAAGAAGAGGACCAAAGAGGTACGTAAATTCCACTTCAACCTGAACTATATATATAAAGTTACTATTAATTATTTCTTTCAATTGATAAATGCTTCAATCGAAGATTGTAGAAGAGCAGTCAGCTATACATCGCTGTAGTGCCTCAGTGGACTTCATGGAGGACAAGATGATGCAATATCCTGCTGTGATCAATGACGAAGGAATGTATGCTCATGCCAAGGCAGTGGCCGAGAACTTGCTTGGCAAAGAAAACGTTAAGGTTGCACCCAAGTTAATGGGTGCAGAGGATTTCGGGTTCTATATGCAGAAAATGCCGGGCGCGTTCTTCACCATTGGAGTCGGCAACGATAGCACTATGGTGACTGTCCATTCCACACACTCCCCTTACTTCGTGATTGACGAGGATGTTCTTCCCATAGGATCTGCATTCCATGCAGCCGTGGCAATTGAATATTTGAAGAAACATGCATCAACATGAAACTAAATGGAAAAATTATGCTTATTGTGGATTGTTTGGGGACTATATATTATTCTCACCATGGAGCTATGCTGAATTCTTTTTTTTTTTGTTCTGCTTCCTTCCGAGGATTCTTGAAGTTTAACGTTTTTAAAAGTATAACCAAAACTTAAATTTACTAAGGTGTTGACAAAGCGCTCCTCTCACTCAGTTTAATTAATTAAAACTGAAAAAAGGTAGAACTGTGGTAGAAGTGCATTTCTCTTCAAAATCTATAAGCATTGAAACAACTAGGCTCGACAGGCGCGCTCCGCCGCGCGTGAATCGACGTTGTATTCTTGCCTGGTTATCCTTCACGCGACCGCGCATGCAATTTCTGCTGTTGCTTTCTTTTCTTTGATAGAAGTTCTGCTGTTGCTTTTGGTTCTTTTGGTCCCAACGTTCCACTGTTGTTGCCGCCTGAGGTCGTGCGTTTGTTTTTTTTTTTTTTGAGGCTTAAGGTCGTGCGTTCGGTGTCGCACAGAACATCAGTCCCGAGGAAGGCATAGCGATGCGAAGCGTAACGCGTCTTGAAGGCGAAGCCGGCCGGGACCTCCTATGCATAGGTCGTCCTACAAAATTCAAGTTATAGGTCAGCCTAATAGTATATCAAATTTGACCCATTTAAAGCAACTTAGTTTACAGACAAACTATCAACATTTTCAAACAACAGTTTCAACATTTTCGTAAGCCTATGTCAATATTTTCAAACAACAGAGTCAACATTTTCGCTAAAAATGTTGACATAGCATGTAAAATGTTGACACAGTGAAAATAAAATGTTGACATAGTACATTCAAAATGTTGACGAAAAATTCGAATTTCAAAAAAATTCAAAAAATATCCATATTGGATCTCATTTTGTAGCATTAATTCTAAACAACATCATGCTTCAAACGGATTCAAAAACGGACTTACGGTTTAGGAGAAAAATGCGTTTGAAATGTGAAAACCGGTTCTTTTTCTCCTCCCTCCTACCCGCCCCAATAGGAAGACGACACGTGTCAGTTTCTGGTTCCTCATCTCTTTACCAGATTGAATCTCACGCGTTCATCTAGTCTCGCACAGATCTCAAACACTGACCTATCAAAGGTTAAACATAGCCCGCCCTACGTATAGGATTTACGGAGCCGGCCTCCCGCGCCCGACGGCCCACGAAAATTTGATGAATGGCGGGCCAGGAAAATCAGGCCCGACGACCATCGAAAGGAGATCAGAACGAACCCAGGAACAATACAAAGGCCGCATGGGCTAACCAGCCCAACAGAATGGAACCAGGCGAACGCCCGTGCAGCAGAGAGGAAAGGCGGTGCGGGACGCGGTAAAAAACGGAAGGAACACACTCAAACGCAACGTGTCGATACAGAACCTAAGCCATGTAGCCCAAAACGCTGAGGTGAGCCCTTGCCTCCCATAGTTAAAGATTAGGATATTTAGATTGTACGCAGAGTTTGTTGATTACCTTTACATTCTTTTTATATTTTACGGAAAGGACGGCCCCTGGTGTTATGGCTCAGACTTACACTAGTATATTGTCCGTGCTAACGCTATGGTGATATTTAACCATTTCAAATAAAATCAGTATGGAGTCTGATCCTCTAGTTGAAATTCAATCTGATTTGATATCCTCAAAACCTTTGAAATGAACAACTGCACACGATATCATGAAAAATTGACCATACATGGAACTGGCTAGTAAATGCCTTGTCCTTCTTCCACTCCAGGCAACAAAACAATTTTAGAAATGTGTAAACTCTACATGACAAAATTAAGTAATTCTTTTCTGCTAGTAAAGCATTGTCAACTTTCATCATTCCATAGTGACCATTTCTCGCTTTTACTCATCCCCTTTGAACATTTTTCCCAACATTGATCAGGTAGCCATTTTGTACCTGTCTCTGCAACTCCTCAGTGAGCCAACCCCCATGAAAGCCTCTAACTGGATCTGGATGGAACCTCTTCTCATCCAGCCACCAATGTTGAACTGAGTCAAAGCGTGATCTAAAATGCAAGAGTGAACCACATTCAGGTGCAATGCTCTGACTACTCGACCAGTGCACATATAGCCGGCAGCGACAACAACAACAACATAGCCTTTTATCCCAAGCAGGTTGGGGTAGGCTAGAGCTGAAACTCACAAGAAACAAAGAGAAACACAAAAAAACACAAAGCAGTAAGTAGCGTTAGAGGTAAAAAAGGATCACGGTTCAGGCCAAGCGCTCCTATCCATAGCTCATTCCTTGGAGATATTCCACTCCTTCAGGTCCCTCTTAACCGACTCGTCCCAAGTAGGTTAGGTCGACCTCTACCTTCCCTCTTTATATTATCAGCTCGCTTTAATTAAAACCCCCTACGCACCGGCGTCTTGGGATAGGGTTTTGAAATTTCATCAGACGGTAGATACATAAGTACAATCTATTATATATATACAACAGAACATCAATGGTTCAAGGCTCAGCCATGCATATTGGCAAATCTGAAGACATGACATGATTACAAGTCCGCTTGCATCAGAGTTTTGCCATCCTTGTCGATGCATGGCTTGCATCAGAATTTTGCCATCCTAGTCAGCTTGCCTCCACTAATCTGCAACAACCCAACAACGCAAGAATGTGTCCAGAAACATACAACACCTGTCAGGGTCCCAATAATACAGAGAAAAAGAACATAAAATAGAGGAAGTCAGGAAGGCAAAGACGCAAAACAGAACAGAATGATCAATTATCTACTAGCAAACAAGAAGATCAATTATCTATACCTGCAATGAAAAGGCATTAACATCACACACAAAGAGCACAGGGATATATAATCACATCAGAGTACAAGACATGCACACTTTAGTTTGCATAGAGATATGACTTGCATAGCTTTGTGTTCGGTAAACCAAGGGCACATCACACAACACAAAGCACATCCGCACTAGCATATTTGACTAGGAGCAAAGCAAACAAGCATCATCATGCAGTCAAGCACGAACAGTCAGCAATAGACAAGCAGGGGAAGACAAGGAGATTGGTCACCTACGAGTTCTCCACGCGTGGGGACCAGATCCTCTACCGAACTGCACCGAGCAGTGAATTCGTTCGTTTCAAATAGGACAATCACGCGGTTCCCAGCAGCAAGGCTTGCATCTACGCCTGTGTATAGCGTCCCAGTGTGCCCAATACAACCAGGCGGGTGACGTGGTGCCGGCGGAGGAAAAAAGCAGCGGCAAGGAACAGATTGAAGGGAAAAAGAACAACACTGCAATACACTTTGGCGCCCAACGATAGAGGGCCCTACGTGAAGATGGGAGACGATGCGAATGAAGAGCCCTACGGAGCCAACAACTGAGTAAGATCAGTCCATTTTCCTTTCTGATATCAGCAGGTTTTGAGCCATTCCGTTGGATGTATATGCGGCAGGCGGCAAATTTTAGTAGTCTGTACGTGTAATCCCAAAAGTACTAATGAATTCAGCTGTTGCCTTGTATACTCAATCACAGTCCACAACAGCTTTAGTTTTCCCCCTTGATTTACATTACCGTTCATGATGTTTCAGAGAGAATATGTTGCCCTGTTTGGTTCCACATGTTGGCATGAAATTCAAAAATCCAAAAGAGGATTGGAAGTTTTGGTTAGCTTACGGTGGTCCGACAGGTTTTGAAGTTAGAAAAAGGTATGCAAACCCAAGTAAGATTGATGGCAAGATCACGTACTGTTGATTTGTTTGTGCCAATGAAGGTCATCGAAGACAAGATAAAAGAAATCAAAATGTAAAATGCCATCGAGCTGAAACAAGAACAAATTGTGATGGGTCTTGTAAAGGAAAAAGAGATTGATGGATATAAAAGTGTATGATCTGAATTTAGAACACAATCATGAGCTTCACTTGCCAGAAACTTTTCACTTGATGGTGTCACAATTTTTTTTTCTGCCAAGCTTTTGAAATTGAAACAGCTAACGATTAAGGAATAGGTCCAAAATCATCGCATGAATTAGCATGTCGCCAAGTGGGTGGACCACTTAATCTGAGTTGCACCCTTCATGACCATAAAAACTAGTTGCAAGGCAAGCGGCAACGAGAGATGGCATATTGTCAAGCTGGAAGCATGCTCAAATACTTTCAGAATAAGATGGCAGAAACCCATCATTTCAATATGCAACAAAAAATAGATATTGAAAAGAAGATTGCAAATATATTTTGAGCTGATGCTAAAATGATTGCTGATTATGCACACTGTGGTGATGTAGTTTCCTTTGACACTACTTTTGGCACCAATAGAGAGAGTGGGCCTTTCCGTGTTTTTGTTGGATTCAATCAGTTTAAAGAAACAATTGTTTT
Organism: Eragrostis nindensis; assembly: GCA_012490785.1. NCBI lineage: Eukaryota > Viridiplantae > Streptophyta > Magnoliopsida > Poales > Poaceae > Eragrostis > Eragrostis nindensis. The sequence continues at coordinate 706,728 of JAAXCT010000077.1, read as the reverse complement.
TGGTGTTGAGCTAATGTACGACGAAACATTTGAGTGTTTCAAATGGCTCTTTGAGACCTTTCTAACAGCATATAATGGAAAGCAACCCAAAACATTTTACACAGACCAAGATTGTGCAATGGGAAAGGCGGTTGAGCAAGTGTTTGAGGAGGCATGTCATGGATTGTGCATCTTTCACATAATGCAGAATGCTATCAAACATTTGCCTAAACAAGACAAGGATAAAGGCTCTAATGTTCAAGCTGATTTTAGTGCATGCATGTTTTAGTATGAGGACAAGGAAAAATTGGAAAGAGAATTCACTTTCTTTCAAACTTTCGTGTTACAAATCGATCATCATCTGACATTGCCATGCTATTTAACTCAAACTAGCCCATCAACCCGTGCAGTACTTGCACGGGCTAGCAATTTAAATATATTAGTTAAGCTTGGGAAACATAAGTGCTACTCAGATTCCAATGTTTGGCTATAGAATATTATTTTTTCGCTTGGTACCAAAATATGAGTGGTACAAAAAAGTTGTACCACTGTTAATAGAAGGCATGCTATAATTTAGGTACCACTTTAGCACCAATCATTTTCTTACATATTGACATTAAGTTTTATTAAGTATATTTCTTTGTTTTCCTATGTTTTTTTATTATTTATGCAAAGTAGGCATTGCCGTACTGCATTTGGCTGAAGGGCTTGTTCAGAATAAAATCATTGTCCGCGTAAACATCTAGAATAAAATTATGAGAATAGTATAACTCACAATATGTCGTACTACTTGAATTGAAAAAATAGGATCAATATAAAGTACTCTTTGATTACTGTAGCGATTTCAAAATTGTCACAAAACTTGTGCAAGGAGCCCTCCAATGTTTATCGCTTTATAAATACAATTACCCAAATTTCAATGAACCAATAACCTTAGTTAACATAAAAATGGGATTTCGTTAGATACCTAAACTGTTTTTGTTTCTATGGAAAAGTGAAAATTCAAAAATTGAAATCACATAATACCTAGCTGTGCCTACTAAGTTTATTCTAGATGGTACGGCCTTATACATGTTCAGAGCAGTTGGTCTAACAACCGCCTGATTCTACCTGCAGTGGAAGCATGTGGCCTTGCAAGAGCACAGGGCTTGGTCAGCCATGCAGGGAGCGGCTCCTAGCTGTTAGCTTCAACCATATATAACTTGATCCAGTTCATCTATGCATTATCTTGCTCGTAATCTTAATTTTAAAAATCATGCACCTACTGCAAAAGAATGAATCTTCTCATTGTATACTGTTACAAACCAGCTGAGTTTAATTAAAATGAGGTTACAAGAATGTGATGTACGTATAAAATAAGGAAAAGTTAGAGCTGGAAAGTTACGCGGTTGAGATATAACACTATATAACTATATTCTGATAGCATTCTAACCGACGTGGAGCTTTCATGTGCCTGCATGTCAATTCCCAACGACGTGGACATGCTCCCCGCCTTACTCCTTTTACCGCCCCCCTTGGCCCCACCATGTGCTGCTCTTTCTCCTCTCTAGCAGACGAGCCCGTGCCCGACCACCATTTTGAAGGCGCTAGATTCCTTGGCCTGCCTAGAAAAGGGAAAAAAAATTGAAAAGAGGTCAGCACCGGGATGGGAGGTGACGGCGCGGAGAAGAGAAGAGGGTGGTGCAAATCAATCCTGGAAGGCACCGAATCGGAGCCCCAATGCCGAGTCCCGATGCAACTGTGAGAAGAAAAAAAAAACTGAAGTTGAAGGTGAGAGGAGGCCGCCATGAGTGACTTTGATGGGAGCGACGCTTGCTGCTTCATAGGTGACCCTGTGCCGTCCTTCTTGTGACACATGTGTCGATTGGAGCTCAGTCCTCTGTCTGATTGCACGGGAGAGAGAAGATGAGAAAGGAAGATCGGAGCTGGAGAAGAAAGCGGCAGAGAAGAGAAGGGTGTGGTGTTCCCGTGGAGGGAGGATAAGGATGTGGTCATTTTGCATTTACACCCCTGCTCTTATGTTATATTTCAACGTTTAATTTTTTGGACTTGCACTCTTATGGTCCAGCCCCCTATCTTTATCAAATCTACACACCATCTTTCGATAACAATATTTTTAGCATTTAATCTATGAAATTGAATAGACATGAGAGAGATTTAGCATATATTTTTCTTCAAAATCTATCCATGTGTTAGCCAAATGGGCGCGGCAGAGCGCGCCATTCTTCCTAGTATGTTTTAGTTCACAAGGAGACAGCAGACGCGTTGACAGGTCGATCCATGGATGCAGACCAAAGAAAGTTGTGTGGCTAGTCACGTTACAAGTGCCTTTACCTGAAAGAAAAAAACATACCCATCTTCAGAGACATTGTGCCCCCACCTAAACTGTTCCCTATTTACACGAGTTCGACGTGCTCATTCCCGTTCACTTTTTGATCATCAGAACGTTCCTAGGGCATCACATGCAGTCCAGGCTAACGTTAAATGGTAGCTAAAGTGGACTTTAAAGTATGCGTGCAAATGGTACAATGATTAAGACCAGGACCGGCTTTTGAATAACTTTGAAGAACAGCTAGAATGCTTATAAATAGGTGCCCAGCCCTTGCCCAGATGAACTCACAAGCTAAATTAAATCAGGTGAAGAAAGATATCGCAAGTGATTGCACACAATTTTTATTGCTGATTAGTCTTAGAGGCTTTATCTAGCGGCGGGCAGCTGAAAAACAGCAGAGGTACATATAGACGAACAATGGGGTTCGAGCTGGGCGTTGTAAGCATTGTGGTAGGCGCCGTCGCCGGAGTCCGGATCGTGCCGCAGGTGCCGGCGATGTACGTGTTCGGAGACTCGACGCTGGATGTTGGCAACAACAACCACTTGCCGGGGAAGAACGTCCCCAGGGCCGACAAAGCCTACTACGGCATCGACCTCCCGGGCTCCGGCAAGCCCACCGGAAGGTTCAGCAACGGCTACAACGTCGCCGACTTCGTCGGTATGTGTGCATCTATATACATTCATGATGTTCTTGTGTGTAATCTTGAATACGTAGTCATGCATGATATATATTGATTGTCGTGGATGGATACAAATTACGCAGCCAAGAATCTGGGATTCGACAAGAGCCCTGTGGCTTATCTGGCGCTCAAAGCACGCAATTATCTGATCCCCAGCGCCATGACCAGAGGAGTAAGCTATGCATCAGGCGCAGCCGGGATTCTTGATTCCACGGTACTTGAGGGTAACACCAAACCAATTAATTAGCCATTCGATCGTAACTAATTAACCGCTCCACAGCTGGATGCATGCACTGATCATGTTTGGTTTGCATGCGGCAGAACGCGGGACGCAACATCCCTTTGTCGAAGCAGGTGCGCTACTTCGAGTCAACCAAGGCGGAGATGGTGGCCAAGGCAGGCTCCGTTGCGGTGACCCAGCTGCTGTCCCAATCCTTCTTCCTCCTCGGCGTCGGCAGCAACGACTTGTTCGCCTTCTGGACGCAGCAGCAGCAGCAGAACGGATCGGCGGCGACACAGAGCGAGGTGGACGCCTTCATTAACAGCCTGGTCTCCAACTACTCTGCCACCATCACGGTATCTATCTATCCATCTATCTATCTAGATTAATTTTATTTTATGCAGCTTATATAATTGAATAATAATTGATGAGCCGAGATTTCGTCGATATATCGATCATCAGGAATTAATCAAAGTCGACATGCATATACACACTCACGCAGGCGTTGCACAAGCTGGGCGCCAGGAAGTTTGGCATCATCAACATTGGTCTGGCAGGGTGCGTGCCGTGGGTGCGCTTGCTGAGCCCCACGGGGGCGTGCAACGACGGCTTGAACCAGCTCGCCGCCGGCTTCGACGCCGTCCTCAAGGCCAGCCTCCTCGCCGCCGGGACGAGCAAGCAGCTGCCGGGCCTCCGCTACTCCCTCGCCGACTCCTACAGCCTCGACACCGGCCGCTACTTCTTGAGCGCGGACAGCGCTTGCTGCGGCGCCGGCCGTCTCGGCGCGGAGGCGGGCTGCCAGCTCAACTCCACGCTCTGCGCCCACCGCGACGACTACCTCTTCTGGGACTGGGTCCACCCTTCCCAGCGGGCCGCCATGATCAGCGCGCAGGTCTTCTACGATGGCCCAGCCCACTTCACAACCCCCGTCACCTTCAAGCACCTCGCCTCTGCTAAAGCTGATTGATCGCTATGTTAACCTCGTTCATCCTCCTTTTGGTCTAAAAATTCATCAGTGATATCTATACTTCATGATCCAGTTCATTGATCTCTGCACATTGTAATCAATTAATTATGAATGATTATAAGATTTCAGTTTTTACACTCGTGCATCCGGCCACTTCTCTTGTTTGTATGCAACTAGCAGGTGGCCCGCGCAAATTGCGCGGCTATACATGTTACATATTTTATTTGATCTTTTTTTACTAACTACAGCACACAAATTGCCAACCTGATCTTTATTTGTATGTAGTTGAATTTTTTTGACTATAAATCATTTTGATAGGTTAACATATCATATTGTTTGAAAGTTTGGATTTTTCTGACAAAATAAATCATATGTGTAGACTTGTTCTGTTCTTACAAATATTCACGCCATTTTTGCGACTTGCACAGTTCAAGCTTGGGTCTTCTCGTCCCCTACTAATCCACAACTTTGTCATTGTCACCTGTTAATGTCACATGTAGTCATTTTACTAATATATTCATCGAAAACAATATGCCTCGTCAATTACTGGTACACAAACATCTAAACTCTGCCCTTGCCCACCGGTCTGGGGTTCGATCTCCAGATCCCGCACCCAGCGAAAAAAAGTTCCTCGCCTTCCCGGTCAAAGCATTAGGTAAAGACTCGCGCCACAGCTCACACGGCCAGCTGAGTCCCTGTGTATGATCGGAGGAGGAGTTTTCTCGGCCTACGTGAGAAAGTCTTCTTCTTACCAAAATGAGGTCGGGGGGGGGGGGGGGGGGGGGGGGGGGGGGGGGGGGGGGGGGGGGGGGGCGCTTCCCTGGCATGTTGAAACTCTTCCCTTGCCCAGCTTGATCCGATCAAGATAACCTTCATTGTTTCATCCTCGTGACTACACTATTTTGTCTCACTTGTTATCTTTGCAAGATCTTTTTTTTTTTGTGAAAATAAAGAAATATTAGCATACAGCAACCCAACAACCTGTTCAATGTACTCAGTTCTCAGCTATTTTATTTCTTACTCCTTACGCAACCCAAAATATGTTAACTTCTTCCTAGCAAGAAGTGCATCTCGAATCCGATTGCCACTACAGTTTGTCTGAAGTTTACTAGGACAGGTAGTTGCATATATACCGGTACAATTAATTGATTTCTCATGTCACTGCTGACTCATTGATGAATTATTCATGGCGGGAATTATATTAAGGCCTCTTGATAGAGGGGCCTGTGAGTTGCCTCCCTGAAGTAACAATCTTCAGCCCTTGATTGACTTAAACGAAATCATAAAGCACAAAAGCATCTCAATCCTCGTGGCTTTTTTCTGCTTGCCTCCTCTATAGCACTAAATAGATGACGTGGCTGAGCTCTCGTTCAAGCAGAACCGACTGCTGCTTCTTCAAGCTGAAGCTCATTACTACGTACGCGGAAACCAATCATGTGGCAGATAAACATGCGGTGCTGGCGCTCTGTATCTGATACATCCTTGTTTCCCTGATCCTACGTGTACAACGATGCTTCACTCCCACCAACACTGCGCATGTCTACAACTCTGCAATACGTCACCAAGCCACTTCTCTCCATCCAGTAATCTTGAGTTTATTGCCCTCAAAAAAACGTAATCTTGAGTTTACAGTGAGAATACTTTTCCTCGTCTCCATGTACCCACTTTTTTTTTTTTTCCTAATGCCCGGGTTGGCTGGTGTTCAGCGCTTGATGTATGGAATCATCAAAATCGCACATGGAGGCTGCGAACGCCATCACAGTTGTTGAGGCAATACTGTTGTTTTCCATATAGGCTGGATGCTGACACAACCACGACAGATGTTTGTTACTTGTGGTAATACTAACATTCCATGCTGGTCGTCGTGTGCCGACACTGGATAGCCATTGTCATCATATCAAAGTAATTTTCAGATTCTGATTCCTGAAGGGATGTCGCGATGTTGATCATCTGGTTCATGGTAGGTGCAGTGTAGGACCATTTGGCAGCGTTGAAGACCTCGGCGATGGCCCTCCTGGTGATGCTCACCTTTTATTGGTTATTTCGCTTAATTAGTTGCTTGATGAACCTGCCTCTATTTAGCGAATGATGTGGCTAGTCTTCACCAGATCAATCCATCAGATAGGTTCTGCTAGTCTTCACGGCCTACCGGACCATGTCCACTTGATTCATGTCTTCGCGACTGAGCAGACTGTCAGCTTCGCAGTATATCCCACCATGCACTTTCGCAGGGTGAGGTCAAATTGCACAGTGCAGGCACAGCTACCTGACTTCTTCTCCTGTGTTATGTGACTAAGGTACGATGTGCTTGTATGGTTGGCTTGTTCACCACTTGACCTTGCTTGGGTGCCTTGCCGTCGGCGCAGTGCAACCTCAATAGCTTGCCTTCTACGATGAAGTTAAGTATTCCCTTGTTGGTGCTAGAGCCATCCACACAGTTCAATGAAAAGTTGAGCTCAATGTTGTCGATCTATATCTTGGTGACGTTGGCAGAGTAGCATTTGGCGAAGTCTAGGCATAGCGCTTTCTGAACGCGTGGATTGATGTGGTCTACATTTGGTAGCGGGCGTTGGTGTCAAAATTCCTGTGCTGTGGACGTACAACTGGTTGTTACGACAAATCATGTGGAGATGCCGTGGCCAAGCATCGGCCGTCCTGTGCTCTTGTCATGTGGAACGGATCAGAGACTTGAGTGCCTGATCCATCTATACATGTAGCTTATCAAATCGGACAAGCACATTTTTTTTCACCTTTTATTGGTTATTTTGAATTTTTCTGTTCACAAACTGCGGTTAGCATGGGTTCTTTGGATTCCAATCTAAAATGTATCTGTACGTGTAGCTCTTTTGTTTTTTTACTTATCAATCGGACATGCACATTTATCTCTAGTAGCTCTTTTTGTTTCCTCAATCAGACATGCACATTTATTTCCTAATTGTAGTTGGCATGGACTCTTTTATCTAAACCGTTAGATGTTCATAAAATCCAATGGCTCATAGCTTTTCTGTTTTCTAATTAACGTGGTAATTTCGTAGCCTTGAGAGCGAACGTGGTGGCTCATTTGGACCTTTAAATACTAAGATAATAGATATATTATAATAATGTTACATAGTGGTTGTTGAGTAAAAAAAATGTGATCCACGTATAAGACACCTTGGTAAGGTGGAAATATAGCATGCATCATATATAGCGTCAACAAGACAACAGGCACGTTAACAGATTGATCTCCAAACAAATTGTGATTTCCTACGTGCAGCGAAAGAGGTGGAAGCGTACATGTGGACGTGCAAGAGCAGAGGAGCGGGTCTGATCTTGTTCTGTCTAGATCGCCTAGGATATATTTTAGAAAAAGGAATATATTTTAATACAAGACCAACTGGTAGATCGTGTTGTTTGTTCTGTCTCTCTCTTTTTGCGCCAAGGAAAACAAATCACAAGTTCCAACAAGAAATTGGCTGGATAACTCTCGGTCTCTTCTTTTGCTTGCGCACCCCAATACAGAACACAAACTACCAGATCTTGCGCAAGAATAAACTGATGTGGTCCTGCTGCGCAAGAAAAAAAAAAAACAGGAGCTGACTCAACAACTTAAAACACACTAGGACAGACAACACGAAACTCGACCACCAACGCGACGGTGTCGATGGACACAAACTCAACAAAGCAATCTGAAACGAAATTTGCGATGGCACAAAAGGTGATAGGACAGCGAAAGATGAACAAGTAAATATTTTTATAGGGTAATTTTCTGGACTCTAGGATGGAGGCAAAATCAAACCAATTAAACTGGGGTGGGGGAGAACCTGACAGTACACCTGAAGCTCTGATTACCACTTAATATGGACTAGGGTTTCCGATCTTTCGAAAGGTTCTGATAACTCTCGATTTGGTGGAGACTTGACACACGTCGATCCAGTTTTCGAACAACACACGTTCCGAATCCCGCAGTAGCACCACGTCTCATCAGGTTATCGACTGGCGTTGCACGGTCGACCTCGCCAAGAAGGCTAATCCTTTTCTGCGAAATGAAGAACACAAGCAAGAACGCAGAAGAATGCAACCAAATTGCAGATATATGATGAAACTCACAAACCAATGAACGACAAAACTGTTCTTGACAGAATAATCTTAGCAAAACCCCATCCTAACTTAGGTGGCAGTTACATACTGATACTATAGGGTTTAGGGGCGTGAAAGACCCTTGGACGCGCCCTTAATGGGCTCCAACACGTTACAAAGCCCAAAGGCAAAATTAAGGTGGCGCAACACCGAGAAAAATTCTAAATATCAACTTGTTTTGACGATTACCGATGACTCCGGATGAATTTTGTCATGGGACCGATGCCATTAGAAAGGTTATCAAATTATCGTTTCGTGAATTTATAGAACACCCAAAACCGAACCCCTATGCGACCTGAGCTACCGTTTTAGTGCAGATTGCTCTGGACTATGAAACGGACTCGAAATCGACTTGGATTGAGCCTCCAACTTAACGGACACCTTTGCTGGCCCTCTACGGCTCCAAACACCTCTCCAGCTATCTCCTCATCATCTCTATGGTTCCTAACAACAATTAAATCTTTAAGTAGCATTTTATTCTCAAGACCGTATAAAGAATGCATTAGGAACGAGCTCACCCGTAAATTTAGTTGTCGTGCATGAGCTCTAGTGATTGATCCATGCATGTGAAGTGGAGGATCGTTGGTTGTATCTGAAGGAGTGATGTTCTCATCACAGCGAGGCGCCAGTGGTGACTTCGTTAATCCCGAGGATTTGCTGGCTCAGTCGTCGAAGATGCTCATAGAGGTAAGGTTTACGTATGTGTGTTTATATGGGTGAGTATACGTGTGTTGTGAGTGTCTGAGTTGTGCTGTGTAATCGTAAAAAAAAAAGGTATATCAACACATACACTACAATCCATCCAAAAAAAAACACAGTATATGACCTGACCTCATCTCCTTTTGGTATAAAATTAAACTCGTCGGTGCATATCATGCTTTGATCAAGTTCATCTCTAGCTGCACAGTGTTTATGTCACGCAGTAAAAAAAAGATGTCATCCAAGTATAAGACACCCTGGAAAGGTGGAAAGATAACATGTATCATAGCTGTCAACGTGACAACAGGCACACTCCACCCATGCTGACCAAACAAAATGCGATGTGCTACGTATACTTATTTATATTCCTTGAGTGTCATCTGCGCCCATCACGTGCCTACTTGGCTATTTCACATGGTAAACGCATGCAAATGGCAATAATGTTCAAGATAACGACTGGCTTGGTCGTCGATAGATCAGTTTCAAAACCCTTACTTGCCACATCAAGCTTTGCAACCTGATCTATATCGGCGGCAGGTTATATTTGTGTACACACGAAATATACTTGTACACAGTAACTGTCGCTGATTTTCCCAGCTGTTAGGTTATACTATCTCCGTTTTCCTCATGCTCGGCCGCTGGACCATCACGTGCCTACTTGGACCATCTCTTCGCTGGGTGCCCCTACACCAGGCAGGTTTGGAGACGTGTTTTCCTCATGCTCCATCAGCCGCGGCCAAATAGTGGTTGCTGACACCACGGTGGAGTTCTGGACCTCCTTGCGTCGGCTTGTTCAACGACCTGTGAAGGACGGACTGGACGTGAAAAACCTTTGCTGGAAAAAACTACAGGCGCCGACCGGCAATCTTCACTATATAAGGAGAGTTTACAAATACAGGGGAATAACAATGAGTTGTCAACTCTTTCCGTGCAACATACAAGATGTATATATATGGTGGCTAACAATACAACCCGTAACGTGGGAGGACTCCACCTCTCACACCTCCTAGGCGTCCCCAGCGAGGATATAATTCGGATCATATTCCAACAAACTCCACCTTGAGACGAATTCCATCATGTAGCAAATGAATTATCATCAATCAACTCACTTCAATAATAAATAACACCGCGCGCCAACAAGTCACTAGGACTTAAACTTTAACACCAACTAAGCTTGAGCATAACTCAAACTTAGTAGTAGGAACTGGCTTTGTCATCATATCAGCAGGATTATCATAAGTGCTGATCTTGCACACTTTCATATCACCTCGAGCAATCACTTCTCGAATAAAATGATACCTCACCTCAATATGTTTTGATTTATCTGATCTTTAGTAAGGTAAATAGCACTCTGGCTATCACAAAATATAGTAGTGCAGGAATCATGTCCACAAAGCTCAGCATACAAACCTCTCAACCAGAGAGCTTCCTTTCCAGCTTCAGAAATAGCCATATATTCAGCTTGAGTAGTTGAAAGAGCAACAGTAGACTGCAAACATGCTCTCCAACTAACAGCACAATTACCAATGGTGAAAACATAACCTGTGAGAGACCTCTTCTTGTCTAAATCACCAGCAAAATCTGAGTCAACATAACCAACAAGTCCATCTCCCGATTTCCCAAACTGCAAACAAGCATTAGAAGTACCGCGCATATATCTCAAAATCCATTGAACTGCTTTCCAATGCTCTCTGCCAGGATTAGCCATGTATCTACTAACAACACTTAATGCATATGATAAATCCGGACGAGGGCAAACCATAGCATACATAAGAGAACCAACTGCGCTGGTATAAGGAACTCTAGATATGTACTCAATATCATAATCTGACTCAGGACATAACGCTGAAGATAGTCTAAAATGTGGAGTTAATGGAGTACTCACTGGTTTAGCATCATGCATATTGAAACGACGAAGTACCTTTTCAATATAGCCTTTCTGACTAAGATATAACTTGCCAGAACTCCTCTCTCTGATAATCTCCATGCCAAGAATTTTCTTTGCTGCACCCGAATCCTTCATCTCAAATTCACTATTCAACTGAGATTTTAATTTGGCTATTTCTGACATATGTTTTGCAGCAATCAACATGTCATCGACATAGAGTAGCAAATAAATAGCTGAACCATTAACGGTCTTCAAATAAACACAGCTATCATAATTAGAACGCTTAAAACCATGAGAGAGCATAAATGAGTCAAATCTCTTATACCACTGTCTAGGAGATTGTTTCAAGCCATAAAGAGATTTCTTCAACTTACAAACAAGGTGTTCTTTTCCAGGAATAAAAAAACCTTCAGGTTGGTCCATATAAATGTCTTCATCTAACTCTCCATGTAAGAATGCAGTTTTAACATCTAACTGCTCAAGCTCATAATTTTGCATAGCAACAATACTGAGTAATGTGCGAATAGAGCTACGTTTCACAACTGGAGAAAAGACATCATTATAATCAATACCTGGAATCTGGCTATAGCCCTTCGCCACCAACCTTGCTTTATACCTTGCAGATTCATTAGGAGAAATTGCTTCCTTCCTTTTGAATATCCACTTGCAGCGAACGGGCTTCTTCTCTTTAGGCAACGGTACTAAATCCCAAGTACCATTCTTATCAAGTGACTCCATCTCATCTTGCATAGCGGTGACCCAATTGTTGCAATCAGCAGAAGTAATAGCCTCAGCATAATTAGAAGGTTCTGCACTACCTTCAACATCTTCTGCACAACTCAATGCATAAGCAACAATATTACACTCCTCAATTAACCTCTTAGGTCAAACATGAGGCCTCCTAGACCGGTCACCGGCAATAGAACGTTGTGAAGGCTGCACAATGGGAGAAGAATGTGGGATAACTGATGAATCATCATCAACAATTGAATTTTCATCAATAGGTGTATCCATAGTATCTGGTGTATATTCTGAATCAATAAATGCTCCACCTGCACACTAGAGGTCTGCGAACTCTGAACAGGAACATTAGTAGTCATAGCAGATTCATTAAAGACAACATTTCTGCTAGTAATAGCCTTTCTAGATTCAGGATCCCACAATCTATAACCTTTAACACCAGAACCATAACTAAGAAAGATGCACTTAATAGCTCTAGGCTCTAATTTACCATTATCAACATGAGCATAAGCTAGGTAACCAAAAACTCTCAAACCAGAATAATTTGCTGGAGAACCAGACCATACCTCAATTAGAGTTTTCTTATCAATAGCAATAGACGGTGAACGATTAATGAGATAGCAAGCAGTGGAAGCAGCTTCAGCCCAAAAAAGTCTATCCAAACCTACATTGGACAACATGCAACGGGCCTTCGAGATGATAGTCCTGTTCATACGCTCAGCCACACCATTCTGTTGAGGAGTATAAGTAACGGTGCGGTGTCTCACAATGCCTTGAGACTTACAATAAGAATTAAAAGCATTAGAACAGAATTCCATCCGATTATCAGTACGAAGTACCTTCACCTTTCTTTCGGTTTGTTTTTCAACCATAGTCTTCAACTCTTTAAATGCTGAAAATGCATCTGATTTATGCTTCAAGAAATAAGGCCAAACCTTCCTCGAATAATCATCAATGATAGTCAACATATAACGACAACCTCCAAGGGAAGTCTTGCGAGCTGGCCCCCATAAATCAGAATGCACATAATCAAGAATACCTTCAGTTGTATGAACTGAAGTGTTGAACTTCACCCTCTTGTGTTTGCCAAACACACAATGCTCACAGAAATCCAGCTTACTGATATTATGCCCATCAAGAAGTCCTCTCTTGCTCAAAACTGCCAAGCCAAGTTCACTCATATGCCCAAGACGCATATGCCAAAGGTTAGTAGCATCAGAATTAGATAATGACTTAGAAGAAACAGCAGCATTACCAATAACTGTAGTGCCTTGAAGAAGATATAAATTGGCAGTTAATAAATCACCTTTCATGACAACAAGAGAGCCTCGAGATACCTTCATAACTCCACCTTCAGCGGAGTACTTATACCCTTTGCGATCAAGAGTACTTAAAGAAATGAGATTTCTCGTCATAGTTAGAACATGCCTCATGTCTGTCAATGTTCTGACAATATCATCAGACATCTTAATCTGAACAGATCCCATGCCTACCACCTTGCGAGGTGTCTTATCACCCATCAAAACAGAACCTCCACTTTGGACAGATTCATAAGTGGAGAACCAATCTCTATTAATGCAAATATGAAACGAGCAGGCAGAATCAAGAACCCATTCTTCATCAATTTTAGCACATCCAGCATAAGCAACGAGAACATCACCATCAGAACTACTATCAGCAGAAGCAACACAGGCTTTACCATCATCAATAGATTTACCTTTCCCTTTATTTCTCTTTTCCTTATTCTGCAACTTATAACATTATGAGATGTAATAAGTATCACCTTTGCAATACCTGCAGAACTTTTCTTTGCCTCTAGATTTTGAGCGACCTTTGTAGCCACTCGAGCTCTTGCCTCTAGAGCCATGTGTTGATTTCTTCTCTGTCCTACCACGGACAGCCAAGCCTTCTCCATCAGAACTGGCACCTTCAGCAGATACAATCTGTTTCATCTTTTCCTTTGCATGCAAAGCATCATAAACCTCATTGACGGTTAGAGTATCATGACTATATAAAATTGTGTCTCTGAAATTAGAATAAGACGGGGGCAACGAACACAAGAGTATAAGAGCTAAATCCTCATCATCATATTTTACCTCCATGGACACTAGGTCCGAAACGATCTCCTTGAAGACCGACAAATGAGAGGCCACAGAACCACCCTCTTGCAGCTTGTGTGTGAACAATTTCATCTTCAAATGCATCTTGCTGGTGAGATCCTTTGACATACAGATCGATTCCAGCTTGAGCCATAAAGCAGCAGCGGTTTTCTCCTCCAAAACCTCTTGCAAAATATTGTTAGATAAATGAAGATGAATTTGTGATAGAGCCTTACGATCCTTTCGCTTTTCCTCAGCGGACCAAGACTCTTGCTTCTTCTTGTCGAAGCTATCAAGCGCATCATCTAAATCAGTGTGCGCTAATATTGCCCTCATCTTGACTTGCCGTAGAGAAAATCGTGTATCACGATCCAGCAGCGGAACATCTGCGAATTAATCTCGCGCGAGAGACGGAACAGGACCCGTCCTTCAACCGTGCCACGCGCACGGGAAATCCGAAGTGAAGATGAGTCTGCGGCGGACAACGAGCGACCAAAATCGCCCAACAGATCAGATCGGCGGCGGCGGCGGAGAACAGGGACGAAACCCTAATTTTTTTTAATCAATCTCGTGTCTGGCTCTGATACCACTTGTTAGCAAATATTGCATAAACAAGATCGAAACGAGACACAGATTTTTACGTGGAAAACCCTTGCGGGAAAAAACCACGGGCGCCGACCGGCGATCTTCACTATATGAGGAGAGTTTACAAATACAGGGGAATAACAATGAGTCGTCAACTCTTCCCGTGCAACATACAAGATGTATATATATGGTGGCTAACAATACAACCCGTAACGTGGGAGGACTCTACCTCTCATACCTCCTAGGCGTCCCCAGCGAGGATATAATTCGGATCATATTCCAACAACACAGGGTTCATGTTGATCACATATGGATGATTTGGAAGGAGTGTAATGTGCGTGTATTTCAGTCTGTTTTCTCCACGGTAGATGTTCTCGTTGATAGCAACCGCGCGATCTTGCTAAGAGGTTGAGAGAGTTTTGGATATGATAGGTCCTAGCTTAGCTCTCTCCCGGTGCCAAGTTGGCTTTGTTTTTTATGTAATTAAACTAGTAAGATGGCTCGCGCTAGATAGCGCGGCTAGACTTACCATAACAATTTTTTTAAAGCTCTATTAATTCATAGGGGGTTTGAAATTTGTAGAACATTTCAATGTCGTATCTTAAATCTGGCAATGACAATAGGGTTAAGGGTTTTAGTGGTTAGAAAAGAGGTCATGTGGGGCAAGATGATAGTGAGCTGCTTCAGTCAGATAACCAAATATTAAGGGTGTGGTTTTGATCGTTGGATGGAAATGACCACACCAATTTATAAAAAACAAAAACAAAAGGGGAAAGTACTAATATGTACCAAAGTAGTGTGTCTTTCCAAGTGCCCAACATAATAATAGTATTAATTCATTATGCATTGTTAGAGCTCCTTTGGTTGGGTTATTGTTGCGTTGGTTCCGACTTATCTCAACAACAGTTGTGCTGGTTATGGTTGTGCTAAAAACATTTGGTAGAATGGCTTATCCTGCAGCTTCTCTTTATTTTTAGAGGCAAATATGTAATAGGAGGGCGCATTTCGGGAGGGAGCCGGTGAAGCTATCATTTCGTGGCTCCATGCCTTTGGTAGCTTGTCTTGCGTGCCACATGCAACAGGATGATGCATGACTGACGACCGAGCACGGGGTTGTTTATACATGTACAGCCCGCCGAAACGTCAACAAATCTAAACCGAGCGGTCAAAATTCGCCTCTGGCACCTGTTCTTAGTTGTTTCTCTTACTCTTTGGTGTTTTTTGTTGGCAGTCACGATTCTCACTGCACAGATTGCAATGTTAACATATCATGCCATTCTCGTATAATCTCGACATCGCTTTTTCTATCCAGTTTGACCACACTTGCAAAACATGATTGCCCTTGCCCTCGATCGTACAGCATGCTCATGTACCCATTTTATATGACAAATATGGTGTTTTTAATACTTATTATGTCATTATTGCTAACAATTAACCCTCATTATTATATATATGCGTAGTTTCTGTGTATTCGGAAAGATTTGCAGGAAACAGGTGAAAATGGAGAAACTACGGATAAAGAGCTACCTAAGGCCTGAAGAACGAAGAAGTTGGAGGCCGTGCCGATCGGTACCAGCTTCTGTGCCGACCGGCACCACTAGGGTTAAGCCCAAACATAAAGCCCACTCGGAGAAGATGAAGCCCAGAAGAAAAATATCAGAGTCGGAGTCGGTGAAATCCAGCCCACAATCGGAAGGAACTATAAAGATAAGATCTTGGTCGCGAAGAAAGGAGGGGAGCGAACAGATAGAAGTTTTGACCTAGGTTAAAGGTTGTGGCGGCGAAGACGGCGATCACCGATCATCACCACCAAAAAGGAAGATTGTGCCGACCGGCACACCGCCGTGCCGATCGGCACCTGTGGGTCCACGCCAAAATCCCGTGTTCTATTGTAACCATGTTCATGTGTTGCAGTTTGATGTGTGGGTAGATCTCATATTCTCTCCGTGGCGAGGGAAATCTGGTTAGGTAACTCTCATACTTACGATACCCTTTTGATGCGTTCAGTCTATGTGATGCATTTGTTCATGTATTTGATCAATACATGAACTCATTAGTGTAGCCGATTGCGACGGTTACGCTATCGATTATCACATAGTGCAAGAAACCAGTGGGGAGCTATTAACTCTTGTCGTGACAGGATCGGGGCGAACGAAACCACCATGTCTTGTAGAATACTAAACCTATCAACTGAACATTAATTCGAGTTGCATGCCAGGATCCCAAACCATAGGAGAGAATCCCTTTTATCACATTGTTACAACCGCAGGCTCTTTCATCTCTAGTTGTTAATCATCCTTTTCACACACACTTCTGTTTTATTATTTAGTAGTTTAAATAATAGTTTAAGTCCCGCTTGTTCTCTGTGGTTCGATATTAAACCGTGGAATACTCTATGGGAAAAGTGCTACAACTGTACACCGTCCACTTGCGGTATATAAGTAGGTGCGTACAAACGACCAACAAGCACATTTCTGGCGCCGTTGCCGGGGAGCAAGCCAGTTCTTTTACTATTTATTTATCCTACTAACCTCTAATCCTCTCTTTTCTAGTTTGTTTTTGTGTTTTCTTTCTGTGTTTCCAGGATGGGTACTCCTGAACCGACTCATATGGTTAGGGAGCATTCACTACCGTCTCCAGGATTGCTGATTCCACAAACTTCTGATGAGAAAGTCACTGCTTCGTCATACGTTCTCAACCCGACCATCATCAGTATGGTCGAGAACAGCAAATTCTCTGGGACGAAGGACGAGAACCCGTACACACATCTGCAAGATATGAAAGTTCTCTGTCAGACCTTTAAGCATGAAGGAGTACCTCAGAATTGGTACAAATGGTTGCTATTTCCATTTTCTCCAGATGGAAGAGCCAAGGATTGGTACAAATCTGCAGCCCGTGAAGCTAAAGGAAACTGGGATAAGCTTATAGGAAATTTCTGTTTGCATTTCTTCCCGCTTCCGAAGGTGCAGAAATTGAGAAGAGAAGTGGTTAACTTTGAGCAAATGAAAGAAGAAACCCTCACGCAAGCATGGCTGCGCTTCCAATCTTTATTGAAGCAAGGGTCCGACTTGGGCATGGATGATAACTTGACTGCTCAGACATTCTACATGTCTCTCGAAGGATCCTCCAGGATGAGACTGGATAGTTCGGCTGGAGGGAGTTTCCTCGACTTAACTACTACTGCAGGTCTGGATCTTTTGAGTAAGATATCAAAGACTGAAGCTATGCATAGACATTGAGAAGAATTCTAAGAAGATCCAATTCCCCTTGAAAGGTCGACGCTAGTCAGAGGTTCTTTGGGACTCAAAGCTGAAGCGGAAAGCTGTACAGTATCCGAAATTGAATTAACAGTAAAGACAGAAGAACCAGTGCAAGATGATCTGAAAAGACCAAAATCCGAGGAGGTGCCGACCGGCACAGCTGCCGTGCCGATCGGCACACTTGAACCGAGAGTGGCGATCGGCACAATCCTTGTGCCAACTAGCACGAAGCCTGCTGTTATGGGGATTTCCAAAACTGAAGCTGCAATATTAGAAGAGCATGAAAACAGTTTCGTGGATAAATTTCCAAGACCAATGGGAGATCCAACCTTGAGCAATGCTAAACCGTTGGATGAGTCTGAACTGTTGGATTGGATTCCTATAGATTTCAGCTCAAATCTGCTAAATATGAGGAGAACATATTACCCAAGGTATGCCTCTACTACAGGAGTTCAATATAACTTCCCTAAATAGACTAGAACTTCGGAAATCCTAGACAATGTTATCATTGGTGAAGTATTGGGGAAATTGTATAAGGATGATATGAAAATTGACCGGATGGAGGTTCAACAAGCAAAGAAGCTATTTGATAGTTGTTTTGTCCCGTCGCCGTATGAAGGATTATGCGGAGTATATGCAGTTGGCCTTACAGAAGGAACGGAAGTTGATCCTTACATACCGTGCGAAATCGGGCATAGAAGCTTTCCTAAAGCACTATGTGATTTTGGCTCCCGCGTCAGTTTGATGACATACGAAGCATTCATGGATATGCCTTATGACATAAAAGGAAGATTGCTAGGAACCGAGCTTGAGCTAATCATGGCGGATGGAAGGAGAACTAAACCACTGGGAGTTATCAAGGATATTAACATTGAGGTAAAAAAGAATGCCATACCAGTGGATATTTTTGTTCTTGATAAAGGTGAAGTTGGAGTCGAAGATATTATCTTAGGAAGACCCTTCTTGAAGCTTGTACTTCTTGAAGCTTGTACAAGCTGTTATTGATGCTGGAAAAGGTCATCTCAAATTGACTCTGGGCGGAGAGGAAGTCCTTTTTGAATTCAAAGACCCACCCGTTATTCAAGAAAGTGAAGACCCACCCTCTCTCCAGGAATTCTTTTCAGAAAAAGATGAAGAAATCAGTACAGGATATTCAGATCCGTTGAATAAACTGTTTGAGGAATCAGACAGGGAAGAGGTGGAAATTCAAGCCAGTGCCGACCGGCACAGCGATGGTGCCGACCGGCACAGAAGCGAAAATCCTCAATTTGAGCCTTTGGGTAATCTGGATCCTGGTGCAGCACCAGAAGTAGAACTGAAGCCACTTCCTGATGGTCTACGGTATGAATACTTAGGTAAAGATAAAACTTATCCCGTCATCGTCAATAGTGCTTTGAATAAAGAAGAAACGGAACGATTGCTTGCTGTTCTGAGGAAATTCAAGAGAGCCATCGGCTATAATATTGATGATATCAAATGAATAAGCCCGCCTTTTTGCACACATAAGATCAATCTTGAAGAATCAGCAAAGCCAGTTGTTGAAGGCATGCGACGATTGAAGGAGGGCATGAAGGAAGTTGTGAAGAAAGAAGTGCTGAGACTTCTTAATGCAGGAATCATTTATCCTGTTGCTGATAGTGAATGGGTGAGCCCAGTGCATTGCGTACCAAAGAAAGGAGGACTGACAGTTGTGCCGAATGAGAATAATGAGTTGATCCCTCAACGAACAGTTACAGGATGGCGAATATGCATTGATTACAGGAAACTGAATACCGCTACAATATCCATTACCATTCATTGATGAGATGCTTGAAAGTTTAGCAAAGAACTCTTATTTTTGCTATCTCGACGGTTATAGTGGTTTGTTTCAAATTCCTGTTCGACGTGAAGATCAGCATAAGACCACTTTCACTTGTCCTTATGGAGCTTATGCTTATCGACGAATGCCATTTGGTCTTTGCAACGCACCAGCTACATTCCAGAGATGCATGAATGCTATATTTGCTGAATTCATTGAAGACATTATGGAGGTATTTATGGATGATTTCTCTGTTCATGGTACTGATTTTGATCATTGCTTAGCAAATTTAGAGAAAGTACTCAAGAGGTGCGTAGAAGTTGATTTAGTTCTTAATTGGGAGAAATGTCACTTCATGGTAATCGAAGGGATTGTCTTGGGTCATGTTATTTCTAACAGAGGCATTGAAGTAGACAAAGCTAAAATATCCACAGTTGAAAGGTTGCCACCATCAACTGGTCTTAAGACTCTTCGAAGTTTTCTTGGGCATGCAAATTTTTATCGCAGATTTGTCAAGGATTATTCAAAGATTGCTAAGCCATTGACAGAATTGCTGCAAAAGGACATTGAATTTGAGATGAATGATGAAAGACTTACCGCTTTTCGGAAGTTGAAAGAAGCTTTATGCTCAGCGCCTATTATGCAACCTCCGGATTGGAATTTGCCCTTTGAAATTATGTGCGATGCAAGTGATTATGCCGTAGGAGCGGTTCTTGGACAGCGAAAAGAAGGTAAAGTGCATGCTATCTAGTATGCTAGTAAAACTCTTAATCAAGCCCAGATTAACTATACAACAACAGAAAAAGAGATGCTAGCTGTCATATTTGCATTTGAGAAATTTAGATCTTACATCCTCAACTCTAAAGGTCATGTTTATACGGATCATGCTGCTATTAGATATCTTGTCTCTAAAAAGGAGTCGAAACCTAGATTGCTTCGTTGGGTTTTGATGTTGCAAGAATTTGATTTGGAGATTAGAGACAAGAAAGGGATTGAGAATTCAGTAGCAGACCATCTATCTCGTTTGATGATTGAGGACAAGGAAGGATGCATTGGTGATGCTATGGCACAAGAGCAGCTATTTCGAGTTAAGGATTATCGAGAATCATGGATGCAAGATATCATAAATGGATTCACAGGGAAGCTGAATGATTGTAGCAAGAATTCAAGAAAGAGGATTGTCAGTGAAATGAGGAAATTCATATGGGATGACCCTTATTTATATCGATATTGTGAAGATGGAGCTGTTAGAAGGTGCGTACCTCGCGAGGAACGCGAAATCATATTGGGAAAGTGCCATTCGTCTGAATATGGTGGACATTATGGGCACTTTCGAACACAAGCAAAGGTATGGGCTAGTGGATTTTATTGGCCTTCGATGCATGAAGATGCGAAAAGGTATGTTGCTAGATGCCCTCAATGCCAAAGAATTGGAAATGTTAATGCTCGTAATGCTATGCCTTTGAAGTATAATCTGCAAGTTGATATATTTGATGTTTGGGGCATGGATTTCATGGGACCGTTTGTTAATTCTAATGGCTATGAATATATTTTGGTTGCTGTGGACTATGTGTCAAAGTGGGTAGAAGCAATACCATGCCGCGCTAGTACAACTAATGAATCCAGGACGATGTTGAATGAGTACATATTTCCAAGATATGGTGTCCCTAGAGTTATTATAACAGATGGTGGAACTCACTTTACTGGACATGAGTTTACTAAAACTTTGAAGAAGATGGGTATTGAGCATCGAATTGGAACAGCCTATCATCCACAGACCAACGGTCAAGCAGAAACCTCTAATAAGCAGTTGAAAGGAATTCTCCAGAAAATTGCTACAAGAGAAGGAAAAGATTGGTCAAACAAGTTGAATGGCGCACTTTGGGCTTATCGCACAGCATTCAAGACACCAATAGGTATGACACCCTATCAATTCGTCTATGGAAAGACTTGTCATTTGCCTGTGGAATTAGAACATAGAGCATATTGGGCGATCAAAGAGATGAATTTAGATTTAGATGCTGCCGCAGTGAAAAGAAAGATTCAAATTAGTGAACTCGAGGAAATGCGCTTAAAAGCTTACGAGAATGCAGCTATCTATAAAGAGAAAACAAAGAAGTGGTATGATAAGAAGCTATTGAAAAAGGACTTTCACGAAGGAGATAGAGTGCTATTATTCAATTCAAGATTTCGGTTGTTCGGTAAAGGCAAATTGAAAAGCAAATGGGACGGACCGTATCTTGTTCATAAAGTTCTTCCTTCCGGAGCTGTTGTCATCATGGATGGAAAGCAAAATACATACACGGTGAACGGCCAACGACTAAAGGTATATCTTGAACCCGACACTTTTGAGTTAAAATCATTTGATATTTGTTATGTGGATTAAGTGATTGGGTGGTCGAGCTTAACGACGTAAAACAAAAGCACTGTTGTTTTTGCTGTTTTTCTTTGTGTTTTCTGTTTCCTTGGTTTTATTGAGTCGTGCTGGCAAATTTGCCTCTGTGCCGACCGGCACACACCTGTGCCGATCGGCACAGGAGAGTCTGTGTCGTTTTCGAGTCAAGTTTTGTCCTTCCTCCAAGACATGCTTGGATGACTTCTAAATTTAAGAGATAGATTCCGTTTGGAACAAGAGAATTAAGGATATATATATGAAGGTGTCGTCGCGAATCTCAGTATCGAAAATCGAGCGCCGCCAGAGTTCCAGCGAAACCCTAGAACCAAGATCAATGCAAGGCGGCGGAATCGGCAGCGGAGGGGATGGTGTCGATCGGCACGACGACGGTGCCGACCGGCACGGCAGTGCCGATCAGCGCGACGGCGGATTTTCGCCAATGAGCCCGACTCTGCCATGTGAGTGCGACATGAACCTTAACCCCACCGAGGACGATCCGATTGTCTGGTCGCACTTGAAGCAACGATGGATGTACAAGAATGAAGCAGATGCATTCAATAGAGAGAAGAAGGAGATGGATGAAGCCCTCCGGAAGAAGGTCAGAGAGGTGGTAGTACGCAAAGGTAAATCCAAGGTTAATGATAGCACACCAGTCTCCGATAGGTACACAATGGATAGACTTCTCGCTATGGAACGTCCTTTGACATATGATGATCTTATCGCCTTTGAATCAGTACATACTGATAGCGAGAAGGAAGAGTTAGACAGAGATTGCTTTCTAACCATCCAAAGATCTCGGCTTAATGATGGAAGGACTTCCGACGGTGGTGCCGACCGGCACACAACCGGTGCCGATCGGCACGGTGTGCTTCCACGCGTCCTGACCGTCTGGGAAGATTTTCAAGAGAAGATGATACACAAGAACACCAGAGGTTTTGGATGTAAGTGTTTTTACTGTCTGAAAGACCATCAGAAGCAGATTGAGAATTATCTAGCTGATCCTGAATGCATCCCTGCGACTTTCGTCTTTGATGATGGATTCCCCGTTGCTAAAGGGCGAATGACCCCTAAAGAGATCAATGATGAAATTCAGAGGCGTATTGACAGGGACAATGCTGCAAGGAGAAGAGCGCAGAATCTGGCTGACTTAGAGCAGTATTTTGCAACAAAAGGCAGCCGTGCCGACCGGCACGATGCTGGTGCCGATCGGCACGACCTCAAGGTTGTTGATTTTATTGACATAACTGATGAGTCTTCTGATGATGAGCCAGAACCGAAGAGATCAAAGGAAGTAGAGGGAGTTCGGCGTTCCGCTCGTCTTTCTTCAGAGCCACGAGCGAGATATACCTCAGAATCGGTGTGCTACTTAGAAACATCTCCTGAGCATGAGCACCCATTAGCTAATCTTGTTGCAAAGGATGAAGTTGAAGCAAAGGAGGATTTGGAAGAAGATCCCGAGGAAGAACCAATGGAAGAACAAGAAGAAGACGAAGGAGATGTGCCAGAACCTGTTGATGCCGAACCATCTAGTGCAGAAGGAGCTACAGGAAGCCTTGCAGGAGCTCAAGGAAGTGCAGGGCCGCGTTATCAAGTAAACGGTATCTCGCTTTTTCTATCCAGTTTGACCACACTTGCAAAACATGATTGCCCTTGCCCTCGATCGTACAGCATGCTCATGTACCTATTTTATAAAACAAATATGGTGTTTTTAATACCTTATTATGTCATTATTGCTAACAATTAACTCTCATTATTATATATATGCGTAGTTTCTGTGTATTCGGAAAGATTTGCAGGAAACAGGTGAAAATGGAGAAACTACGGATAAAGAGCTACCTGAGGCCCGAAGAACGAAGAAGTTGGAGGCCATGCCAATCGGCACCAGCTTCGGTGCCGACCGGCACCACTAGGGTTAAGCCCAAACATAAAGCCCACTCGGAGAAGATGAAGCCCAGAACAAAAATATCAGAGTCGGAGTCAGTGAAATCCAGCCCACAATCGGAAGGAACTATAAAGATAAGATCTTGGTCGCGAAAAAGGAGGGGAGCGAACAGATAGAAGTTTCGACCTAGGTTAAAGGTTGTGCGGCGAAGACGGCGATCACCGATCATCACCAGCAAGAAGGAAGATTGTGCCGACCGGCACACCGCCGTGCTGATCGGCACCTGTGGGTCCACGCCAAAACGCCGTGTTCTATTGTAACCATGTTCATGTGTTGCAGTATGATGCGTGAGTAGATCTCATATTCTCTCCGTGGCGAGGGAAATCTGGTTATGTAACTCTCACACTTACGATACCCTTTTGATGATTTCAGTCTATTTGATGCATTTATTCCGTATTTGATCAATACATGAACTCATTAGTGTAGCCGATTGCAACGGTTACGCTATCGATTATCACATAGTGCAAGAAACCAGTGGAGAGCTATTAACTCTTGTCGTGACAGGATCGGGGCGAACGAAACCACCATGTCTTGTAGAATACTAAACCTATCAACTGAACATTAATTCGAGTTGCATACCAGTATCCCAAACCATAGGAGAGAATCCCTTTTATAACCTTGTTACGACTGCAGGCTCTTTCATCTCTAGTTGTTAATCATCCTTTTCACACATAATTCTGTTTTATTAATTTAGTAGTTTAAATAATAGTTTAAGTCCCGCTTGTTCTCTATAGTTCGATATTAAACCTTGGAATACTCTAAGGAAAAAGTGCTACAACTGTACACCGTCTACTTGCGGTATATAAGTAGGTGCGTACAAACTACCAACACTCATGTTCGACACAAAATGTTTCCTCCATCGCCAAGATAGTGGGTAAGCGACTGATCGGTCTGCCTTCCGAGGCATACGTTTTTTCAGTTTATAATTCTTACCATCCAGCTTTTGGAAAGCTTTTGATTGTGGAATCAAACCTCTGGTGACGGCTGCCACACAACAGTAAATCAATCAAAAGTTTTTGTCATCGTTGCCGTCACCTAGAGGCTAGAACACACTACCTATCAATATCTATATGTTCGTTCTTTCCCTTTTAGATAATAATCCGTTGAACTGACGGCCAGCTCTCCTCTGTATGACCAGCGCGTCGGCATCTTCGCCTTTGACTTCCGTGCAATTGTTACTCCTTCCTTGCAACGTGATCTATTTCGACTCGCTAGAACTGGCAACGATTGTCCTACGATGGTGTGGTTTACCGTGCATGTCGTGTTGGCGGTGAGCTCCAGTGATCTCGCACATAACGGATGTTGGCGGGGTGTTGTGGCAAGTCTTCATAGACAGGTGCTGGATGGGCTAGTCCGTGACCAAGGAATGCCGGCATTCCGAAACATCTTGATCATGAAGAAGCTCTTAGATAAGTATGCGGACATGGAGTTTACTACCAGCAATTTTAGTTTGGACGTCCTAGCGGATGGCACCATCGAGTCATCCTTTGTGTGATCTCCTCTCCAACTTACAGCCAGCTGATTGCGTTCTCGTCGAGAAAGAATCTTCGATCGTGTCCTTTGATCTCATCTCTTCCAGGCCATGCCGTATCTGATTTCAGTTCACAGGCCCAGAAAAAAATTAGTATTTCCTTATTCGTAAAGAAGGCCAAAATGCAAAGTGGTGAATACTATGGCCCGACGTCATATTGTATCGCATAGTATTTCCTTAATTATTCATGGAGGACTTTTACAATCAAATGAGTTAATCTGGACCATTAAAATTCTGTCTTAATTATAGTTGGTAAATTGTATATTCAGGTGAGAAAAGGTCCAACGTGTGGACATACTCTGGAGACGGCTTTAATTGCCATAGACTGATTACCGTACACATCAAGGATATTTGACATGGAGTCTTTGAGCTATTCTCTCTCTCCAAATATGTATGCAAATCAAACTACTATTTTTTATAATTTTTAATTCTGAATATATTATATTTATGAATTCTTTCCACATAAGTATGATGTTTAATCTAGACCGTTAGATGCTCATCCAGTGATGTCTAGGTGCTCTAATCTCGTTGGCCCCCGAGCTCCATTGGGCGGCAATGGCGGATGGCTTCTTTCTGAACTTCTGATGAGAACCGTTCTTTGGAGGAAGAAGAAGAAACGAATGGGTAAATGGGCTCAAGAGCAACATTGGGCCGGACAGGCTACGGTGGGCTTGGAAGGTATTGGAAGAAAACTCTTGCGTTTATTGGTTGTTGTGCTCCGGTGGATCCTATATGTAAGGCGGGCTATGGTTAAGCTTTGATAGAACAGTGTTTGAGCGGGCTATGGTTAAGCTTTGATAGAACAGTGTTTGAGATTCGTGCAACGGCTCAGATTCGCGCAGGTGGAGAAGGACGGGCTGAGGTGCCGCCACGTGTCAGCTTCTGGTTAGTGCGGGTGGGAGGAGGAGGAAAAAGAAACGGTTTTCAAACTTTAAACACATTTTTCTCCCACCGTAAGTCCGTTTCGAATCCGTTTGAACCATCGTGTTGTTTAGAATTAATGCTACAAAATAAGATCCAATATGAATATTTTTTGAATTTTTTTGAATTTCAAATTTTTTGTTAACATTTTGAATGTACTAAATCAACATTTTATTTGCACTGTGTCAACATATTTTATATACTATGTCAACATTTTCGGCAGAAATGTTGACTGATTTCTTAATTAAAATAGAACTACAAAAATGTTGACTCTTCTGTTTTAAAATGTTGACGCTCTGGCTTGGGCTGGGCTGCTCAGATTTGATAGGCTATTGGGCCGATCTATTTTATGTTAACCATAAGACGCCCTCCATATAGGAGGCCCCCTGTGCTCCCTCTCAGGGAAAAAAAAAATACTGGTTGTTGTGCTGACGGCAAATGGTATTGTGCCTAAAATGTTGACTTAAATATAGTGGAGTTTCCTCTTGCGGGGTTGTATATCCGAGTGAATACACCATAGCTCGAGCCTTTGGACCAGCTGTCGCACGGCGTGTTTATGAGGCGAGCACTAATAATGTGTTGTTTTAGCGGGCGGCGACGGACAGTGTGGGTGGGTGGCTAGGTTTCTGGATCGGCGTTTAGCTTCTCGACGGGGTTAATTTATAGATTTTTATTTTTTCATGTTAAAGCAGAGCCAAGTTGCCAACTCACCGTATGCATTCGATTCAATCGCTAAGCAAACCAACGCCTGCTTTACGGTATATGCTGTAGCAACTGACCACCTATATATATTTGTTCATGACCGCCGTCGTGTAGTTCAGCCCCCCTACAATTTTCGTCTGGATCCGCCACTGCTTGGCGCGGTCGCCGGAGTCCATCCGAGTAAGATGGTGCGGCGATGTACGTGTTCGGGGACTCGACACTGGACGTGGGCAACAACAACTACCTGCCGGGGAAGGACGTCCCCAGGGCCAACAAGCCCTACTACGGCGTTGACTTCCTGGGCCGGCTCCGGCAAGCCCACCGGAAGGTTCAGCAATGGCTACAACATCGCTGATTTCATCGGTATGTGCATGATCGATAATCTCTTTTTTTTCCTTTTCAGGATGCATGGGTAGTATATATTTGCTTCTGTAATAATTAATACTGTTGTACGTATATAGCAAAGACTCGGGTTTTGAGAGGAGCCCTATGGCCTATCTGGCGCTCAAAGCTCACAAATTTCTGATCCCAAAAGCTCTCACTAGCGGCCCTTGCAAAAAAAAAAAAAAAAAAAAAACTCTCACTAGCGGAGTAAGCTACGCATCAGCAGGAGCAGGGATTCTGGACTCCACGGTAATTAAGCTATATATATGCAACATCAGACTAGCATGCATGCATGCATTCGAGAGTGACAAGACAACGTTATTTGAGAGAAGGGGATCGATCGATCGATTGGGTTTAATTAATGCATGGACGCGGGAACCAACATCCCGCTGTCGAAGCAGGTGGGCTACTTCAAGGCGACCAAGGCCGAGATGGAGTCCAAAGTTGGCCCGCACGTGGTTCGCGACTTGCTTTCCAAGTCCTTCTTCCTCGTCGGCGTTGGCAGCAATGACTTGTTCGCCTTCTCGACGGCGCTGGCCACGCAGAACAGGTCGGCCACGCAGGGCGACGTAGCCGCCTTCTTGGGCCATCTTCTGTTAATTACTAGTTACTACATCACCAACTACTCGGCCGCCATCACGGTCAGTACTGTGTGCCGTCTTCTGTTAATTACTAGTTACTACTTAATTTTTATCTTGCTGTATTATGATGAAAAACTAGCTTAATTGATCCTCGATCTCACTCAACAAGGTAATTGACTTAATTATTGGAAATTTTACATTAGAGTAGGATACAATTTGTGTACGTAATAGATGGGATCACGTCCAACAAGTTGTGGAATAGCTTATAACCTTACCCGATTATTAAGGTGGCTAGTGTCAACCATATGGATCCTTCGCAAAAAAAAAATGTCAACTATATGAATATATACACACACGACTGACGAGTGACGACGACTAAGATTTAGAATTCACGCAGGCTTACCCGATTATTAATTAAGGTCGCTAATGTCAACCATATTATACATGCATACTGTGTTGCAGGAGCTGTACAGTCTGGGCGCCCGGAAGTTTGGCATCATCAACGTGGGTCCGGTGGGGTGCGTGCCGCGGGTGCGCGTGCTCAGCCCCACCGGCGCCTGCGCCGACGCCATGAACCAGCTCGCCGTCGGCTTTGACACCGCCCTCAAGTCGCTGCTCGCCTCCAGCCTCGCCCCCAAGCTGCCGGGCATGGCCTACTACATCACCGACTCCTACAACCTCACGCAGGCCGCCTTGGCAGATTCCATGGCAGCATGTAATTATATATAGTAGTAATTAGTTAGTTTCTGTCTTGTCTTGAGTATATATGTATTTGCTCTTATTAATTAATTTGTAGTAGTAATAATAATAATAATAATAATAATAATATAATTGGGTTCGCAAGCTCGGACAGCGCGTGCTGCGGGAGCGGGAGGCTGGGGCGCAGGGCGGGTGTGTTGTTCCCACCGCCACCCTCTGCCCCAACAGCAACCGCTACGTCTTCTGGGACTACGTCCACACCTCCCAGCGGTCCGCCATGATCAGCGCCCGGATCTTCTTCGACGGCCCACCCTCCTTCACTACGCCCATCAACTTCAACCGCCTGGCCCACCACACCTGATCCATCCATCGCATTCTTCTTCAGAATCGTTTGTTCCTGATTTATATTTGTTCCATTTTTCATTTTTTCCAGTGCCCGTTGAAGTATCTATTGTTTCCAATACCCTGCTGGAGATTGTTACATACAGGATGTCAAATAAAAAATATTCATTGTCTCGGAGACCCTGTATATATGTGTCACTTTCTATAAATATATATATCTCCTCTAGATTGATATCCAATAATGGACATATTGTCCTCTACCTTAGCTACAGCTACGAGAAAAAAAATAAAAAAAGGTAGGTCCCGTCTATGTGGCACTCGGGTGTTTCTGGAGCCACCAACACCCGAGTGTTTGCAGGCACCGAAACACCCGATTCTAGCTGGAAGAAAAATCGGGTGCTACTCAGAGCTCTAGCACCCGAATCTCTAGCCCTTCAATTAAGATCCAAAAGCTCAAATTAAAACAGGATCTAGACATGTTTTTTTCAGTTTTTTGTCCTGGTTCTCTCTAAATTGCCTGTACACATATGTTCCATGCAGAAAATTAAAAGAACAAAACTAGTATGAGATGAAAATAAAAAAATTGAACACAATTGGCCATAACCCACGAATTACACATCAATCAGAAAAAGCAGGAATAAACAAAATCCATCACAAAAAAATCATACCAAATTATTACTCTGCTCATTTAGATACATAGAAAATGTTCATAACAGATGAATTATTCTTCAATAGCAAAATAGCTATCTCAAATAACTATACATAACATATACTCAAATACTAAATGAGAATTTTTGGGGACCCATACATACGTCCAGCAGAAGACGACTAAGACTCTAATGCCTTAGTCCCAAAAAATCAAGAAAACAAATGCCATACTTAGCACACTGTCACCTCGAAATCTAGCATCATCTTTTGTACAATATTCAGTTGGCATATTCTTGTTGATCCACTGCAAGATAGACAGCTACAAACTAGCAGAAGGTCAGACTTTCTAGTCTGAACTAAGTAAATCAATGACGAAGTAAATCAGCTACTTGTTAAAGCACCTAAAAAGAAATCAACTAGTAGTTCTAATCAAATTGGATTAGAGGAAATAACTAATTATTTTTAAACTAGGCAAAGGTCATTACATTACATCACTATGGCATGCAAGCTGCTCAGAGTTGGGCATCGATCTGCATGAGCAGTTCTGCTAAAAAGAAATACTTTTTCTTACCATGTGAGGAACAAATAAGGAAAGGAGCCATGAATTCCTAAGCAGGCATGACAAACAGGCAAGGCACCAAATCAACAAATCAACTCTGAACCAGCGTCGTCCAGTTCTTTCCATTCTGAACATTCCTACAAATGTAGCCAAAGGTCAGAGTTTGTCTGCAGATTCAAGCTGAGCAAGAATAAAAGAAGAGTTTTGAGACCAATTGCAAAATAAAAAAAATCTCATCCAAATGTCAATCATTGGAAGACGTTTTTCACAACAAAATCATCAAAGTTGTGCTAGACAGAAGAGGGTAAGTAAACCTAATCTGAACTTGGCCTTCTTCTGAATTATGAAACACAGAGGTGGGTTTAGTGTTAAAACTGAAATAAGAAATCCAATGATGACTACTGGACAAATTGGTAGATTGTTAAGAAATTTTACGTAGTGCAAAATTACATAAGGTTATGAGTTCAGTGAAAATATTTATTGCAATTTGGATCAATTTTTCACTAACTAGTCGTACTTGTGTTATGAGTTGGACAACAACTTATTCATCTCAAATGAGTACCAAACATGACATTTACAAGAACACTAAAGAAGTTACAATGCACAAAAACTAAAATTACATGAATAATGAGGTGTAAGATTATCAAATCAGACATGTAACTTTAACACACTGTGTAATACAGAGCAAAAAAAAATCCACACAGCATTGCGTAGATCATAGTGCAATAAACACCAAACAAATGCTATTAACATAGTGCCACAAAACTTGTGTTAGGCAAAGAGACTACTTATACTATGAATCTATGATAGAAGCAAGAAAAAATACAGTAGTAGAGAAAAGCATTCTTTTGAGGCAGGGTTAATCCTTTGACTTAGGTTACTGGAAATCCCTCCAAAAGTTCCGATGGAAAAAGGATTATGTCACATTATATATAGAAGATTGCTAGAAAGATCAAGCTCATCATCACCACATTGACAGCTGGATGCTAGCTTCAAAATCTGGATCTTCAGATTCATCAGGGCTACTGATCTCTATTACCGCAGCTGCCTTTTTCCTAACCATCTGTACAACTAAGAAAATTATATGAGGGAAAATATTGGAGTCGAATGTAGTGCCATATGAAAAACGACATATGTAGACAGCCCACCAACCATTCCAAATAGAAGGATTGCTCATGTCCTGTTATATAAAGTGAAAATTTAATACTGAAAAAACTAGTGTACTCAGAAGACAGTCACTGCAAAAACTAGTGTACTCAAGCTTGAGCATCATTCAGAGAAACGAAAAAGGTAAAAAGTGAGCTCAAATAACACTAATCCATGCAGAATAGAATGCGCGGACAAATTCCCCAATGCAAAGAGAATATGAATGAAATGGGTGAATTACTGGTCATTCAAAACGATTATGATGAAATCCTACTCGAATATCTATGAAGTTATTTGCATATACTAAAATTGATCTCAACTCTCAGAATAAAAAATATACACAAGACACTGCCATGCACAATAGGAAAAAGCATAATGAGCTTACATTAAAGTTACAGTGCACAAAAACTAAAATTACATGAATTATGCAGTGTAATATTAGCAGATCAGAACTGTAACTTTAACAAAATGCATGTGTAATATGGATCAAAGAATAGATTACCGCAAAGCAATTGACACTGGTTACCTTTCTGAAGTGAACAGGCAGAGCCAAAACTAAAAGAGTTGAGTTACTGAAAAATATGGCTAGTGGCGACAGGCAATTGACAAGCTACGGTGAACATCAATTAACTAGAACGAAGCAAGAGAAAAAATACTGCTAGACTAGCGTTTCAAAGGTAACTTGTGAAGGAACTTCAGGATATATCAGCAAGAAAAAGATTAGTGAAAGAGCATCAAAGTATTGGAAATGGACGAAGAGGTCAGTAGCTTACTAACCTCTATGAACTAGCTCTGGGTTACATTTTGTATTGTTCGTGCTGGAAGCTTAATTGTGGTGTTAATTGTGGTGCACACAATAGTTGCTGAAAATAAAAGAACAGAACATGTCAACGGAATATGTAATTTTTTTTATCAAGATGGCAGAAGAGAGAAACGGAAAGCTAAAGGGAGAGTAGCATATTAGACAAAAGGGCGATCTTTAGCATCTATCAGAAGTATCAAACAATGGATGAACAGGTCAGTATATCACTAACCTTCAGCATATTAATCTCAACATGAAAAAAAAGAGAGAATGATCTAGAATCTCAGCATCATAGCTTTTGATGGAAAATAGAAATAGAATCTTAGAATTAAAAGACGCACACATGACATTGTCATGCTCTATAGCAAAAGGCATAGTGAGCTAAAGTATCTAAAGTTGGACAGTACCAAACTTCACATTTACAGGTACATTGATTTCCTTTTAAAATAAAAGTTATAGTGCGCAAAAACTAAAATTACATGAATAATGAGGTGTAATATTAGCAGATGAAAGCTGTAACTTTAACAAATTGTATATGTAATATTGATCAAAGGTTAGAGCTGGTAACCACTCGTTTCCTTCCCCTTAAAAAAGTCATGTAGATTACATGATCAAAAGAGATTTGTCTAACATTTGTCAGGAGCCAGTATTTAAGTATATGGAGTAATAGACAACCAGGTCAGAACATCACTCACCTAGAACTATGCTTCATTTCTACACGATCGGACCTTCACTTATATAGTGAAAAGGAACATACCAGGAGGACCTACTAAAGTACTCAGGTAAATGATTCAGTGAGCGAAGAAAAAGATTTAAGTCTCACTGTTCAGCAAGCAATGAGCAGCTCGCTGTAACATCTCTCGAATAAATAAACCAACCAAGCTGCTAAACTAAGGTCTACAGATTGAGGTACTAGCAACCAGGAGCAATTGATAAGTATATGAAACCCGAAGCTGGATTGAGGTACTAGCAACCAGGAGCAATTTATAACTATATGAAACCCGAAGCTGGATGCGATGCTTTGCTAGTGCTAACGACACACCCAAACAGAGGAAACAAAAGTGCTTTGAACAACAGATAACATCATCAGAAGCATACATCTCTAACTGCTAAAAGTATCTAAAAAGTCGAGATATGCTTACTGTTGGAGGCTGATCAATTATTGCAGTTCAGAGCTGCACATACAGTGGAGAAGGGCAGTGGTGAGCGCTGAGCTTCTTCTTGATGGAGCTTGTTGCCATTCCTTGAAATCTGAAGAATATGTGAGCATATTCAATTGCTGTTCCCTCAACATGAATCAGAGGGCCCCTAAACCAAGTACAAATCAAGCAAATGGAAGATGATATATATGAATCAAGTAGTATATCTGGAACTCGAACTGAATTTACAAATCCTAATCAAATTCCATTTCAAATCCCATCAAACGAACCCTGAATCTACGATGCCACAGATCGCATAAATAAATGGCACAAAAGGGATCTGAATCCAATCAAGCAACAACAAAGGGATACAGGATCAGAAATTGTAGAAGAACCAAGACAAATCGCAATAGTTCAGAACTAATATGGGGCAAGAGACAAACCCTAGCAAAAGGGGAACGAACGGAGAAGAGAGAAATGAGAGCAATGCGACCCAAACCAAAATCGAGTGAGTCGAAAATGCAGGGATAAAATCGAACGAGTTGAGGTAGGAGGAAGGAAGGGATCCAATGAATAACCAGAAAATTCGCCGGCGAATCATATCCATTCGAACGAACCCAAATCAAATCAAATCAGACGAAGTCAGGGAAACAAATCACACAAGCACCAAGACGAATGAGGAAGGAAGAAATTTCCATGGACTAAACAGAAGATCGCCGTGAATCGCATCTGGCAAGACAGGACCCAAACCCTAGCCTAGAGGAGGGAAGTCGATGAGCTCGAAATGAAACGGGGAAGATGAACAGCATGAACAGAAGCGCGACAACTAAATTCCAAAAAAGATAAAAAAGGACAGGCCCACAAGTCAGGCGGAAGCCAACCAACGGCTCGCGTTCACGCCACAGGATGCATCGCACGGCCACAAAATCGGGTGCTCGCAGCTCCAGAAACACCCGGGTGGTGTTTAGCTTTCCCGAAAAGGTAAGGAAAAAAAACAAAAGCAAGTACAAGAGAGATCTTGTAATTGGAAGGAAAAAGAGAGCACGACTAGGCCAAAGCTCGGTTGCCCGAGTGGCCAGAGCGGTCAGCTCCGGGAGTTTCTCCTGTCGGCCCGGGATCGAGCGGCGGCACCCGCGCGGTACTGTAGTGAAATACCTGCAGTGCAAAAAAAAAAAATCCCCTCGCCTCCCAGGTCAAAGCACATGGTAAAGACTCGCGCCGGAGCTCATAACGGGATCGGGAGGGGATTCGGGGGTTTTCTCAGCCTGTGTGAGAGGCTCTTCTCCTTAGCAAATGCCGTCGGGGGCGGTCTTCCCCCGGCAGGTCGAGTTTTTTTGAGAGCATGACTAGCTAGCTAGTACCTAACCATATGCAGCTCACCTTTGATTGATTCATTAGTCAGATCATCTGTGCATGACCAAACCTCGTGTTTATCGTTTAAAGAAATAAAAAGGGGGGGGGGGGGGGGGGGGGGGGGGGGGGGGGGGGGGTAGTAGAGAAGCTGACATTGTTATACACAAACGTGTAGATTATTACTATAGTTTCAGGTGCACATGCTGTCATGATTTATTGTTTATGAACTAGTAGAGCTTTCAGTATAGAGTGAGATTAAGAGACAGCTCACAGCAGATACCTGCACGTTAACGGATTATCTACCTGTCTATATTTGCTGGTGATCTAGCTAATAGATTGATGAAAGCTAGTTACGTATATATAAACATGAGCTAACTACTGCGTTGGTCACGTGCATATCGATCAACCTATATATTCGCTGTATATAATGACACGGTAAATCAACGCATGAATATGGCGTGCTCATTCCCACTCACTTATGATCACCAGTGTTGGGGAAAGGCGAAGAGGTTCATGGAAAAACTCATTGTCTCTTCGTTTTCGTTTATTCCGTTGCAGGTTACGAGGTGCGCGGTGCGGAACGCGAAGAGGGGTCTCTACTCACGAGCGTTGAGGCGAAGCCCCGAAGCGTGAACGCGAAGAAGTTCTTCGGCGAAGAGCTTTTGGCGAAGAACCCTTCGCGTTGGTTTCTTCGAGTAGGGGCCAGGAGGGTCCCACCTCCGAATCGATTAGGGTTAGTATTGCAAAGAATGTTGTAACATGACTGTTATGCCCTTTAGACAATTTGGTACATAGGGTTTGTTGTATGGACTAGTGTGATCAAGGGTATTTATGTCAACGGTAACACATGTTGGGTAGGCTATAAATAGCCCTCTCAGGACTCCTGTTGGGGGGGGGGGGGTCGATTCCTGTTGAGTGGTACCAAGGTACTGTAATATGAATGTTCCTAGAAATGCATTTCCCTTCGCCTTGATTGTTTCTCTCTTTCGCATTTACTTTCTTATCTTAGGTTATAGTAGTGATTTGTCTAGCGAAGCAGTTTTATGATTCTTGTTTGGAATTGTCCAGCGAGGATATCCCAACAATTGGCGCCCACCGTTGTGTTTTGGCCGAAGATCATCTCATTATGCCACCCAAGAAGCTAAAGCCTGCTGCCGCTCCAAGAGCACCCAAGGGGACTCCGTCTTCGGCTTCGCGGCAGCTCACTATCATTCCAGAGTCTTCGGCGTCAGCGGCAGCAAACTTAGCTAGTCCCCCTGCGCCGAATGTCTCCAATCAGCAACTCCCTCTTGAGCATGCAAGAGATGCGGAGAGAACAGTAGAAGACACCAATAGTCAAGAAATCTTAGTCGAAGACGCCACTGAAGAATCACAAGATGATGAGGACCCAGAGAACTCTCCGCGTGTTAACCAGCATACCGCCGTTAAACGCACTGAGCACACTGCTCCCATTCCTGGTAACACCCAAGAACCTGCTATGTCTCAGGCGGCGGGATCTTCGCAAGAGCTGCGAGGCCGAGTAAATTCCCTTGAAGAAGCAGAGCTTCGGGAATTATTGGCTCTTGAGCATGAATTACGAAGACTAAAGGAAGCAAGACTAAAAGCAGCTGAACAAGATCAGGGCAGATCAAGAATCTTGCAACAAATTGCACAAGCTAAAGAGTCAGTCGCAGCGCTGCAGCGCGAAATACATGATCTCTGCGCTGATGATCAGCATCATTCGGGCCGTCAACAGCAATTTACTCCTCGTGGCCCTTCGCTTATTTCTCTCAAGTTCGACAAGAACTCTCCGCTGTCAGAGGGAATTCAGCTGACTCCGTGGCCGCAATCTTATAAGCCTATTCCTCTGCCAAAGTATAATGGCCGATCTGACCCAAGACAATTTCTCATGAGTTATGAAGCCGCCATATCTTCAGCAGGAGGCGATGATATTGTTTTGGCGAAGACATTCGTCACTGCTATTGAAGGGCAAGCTTTAGACTGGTATTTCACTCTCAGACCATCTTCGGTATATTCATGGGAGAACCTCAGAGATAAATTGCTGCAAAATTTCCAAGGTTTCTTCCGTAAAACTGTAACCGCCCTTGATCTGAGGTCTTGTATTCAAGGAGACAAGGAGCCACTGCAGGATTATTTCCGGAGATTTGTAGAGCTGAAATCTCAAGCATCTGGCGTCGAAGATAACGTGGCCATAGAAGCAGCGCTCTTGGGCCTTCGCGCCGGACCATGTGCTACTCACTTCGCAATGAACTACCCTTCTACCATCCAAGAGCTCTACTCAGACTTGGAAAAATACTGCAGAGCAGATAATGATTATAGGCGAAGAGTCGCAGCACAGAATGGTCAAAAACAGAACAAGCGAAGCCAGTCAGATGGTAACAAGCAAGATTGGAGTAACAATAGAAAGCAAAACAAGCAAGCATCTCAACCTCAGTACATAAATCAAATAGACTCTCAAGAAAAGCCCGAAGAGCCTCAGCATTCCAGCGGAAATAGAGGCGGAAGGAATGGGCGAGGAAGAGGTAGAGGAAGAGGAAAGAATCAGGAGCCTAGAAAGCCATACTGTATATTTCATGGTCTCGACAAGGGGCACACTTCCAAGGAATGTCCGGAGACCAAAGAAACTTTTGATAGAATCAAAGCAAAAGAGCAGCCCCCTAACCAAATCAAGTCCAATGGCCTAGCCAGCCAATATACCCTCACTTTCAACCACAATACTACCCTTCGCCCTTCCCAGTTCAAAACAATTACGGCATCCCTCCCAAACAGGATGCACACCATCATCACCAAATACCTCACTACCAATCCAGTCATGTAAACCACATACCAAAAATGCTACCAACACCCCCACCTACTCCTAGCCACGCAGCTCGCGAAGAGTTACCTCCTCCACCGCCTTTAATACCAAAGAGCGAGAACCAAACTCAGGACAATCCAAGTGCCAACCCTTTCCCGGTGTACGGAGTTATCCTACCGATTACTGGAGGCTCTTCGCTCGAGTTCGAAAACAAAAAGCAGCGAAGAGATCACTTCCGCGCTGTAAACACCATTTCCAATGTAGCACCTATTCGCAAAACCAAGTGGTCTCACATACCAATAACCTTCACCGAAGAGGACCTCTCCCATTGCGACCTAAGATGTCACCCGCACAATGATGCAATGGTCATAGAAACTAATGTCTATGGCTGGATAATCACCAAAATACTGGTCGACAATGGGGCTTCTTCGGATATCCTATTTGCGAGTACCTTTGATCAACTAAAGCTCGACAGAAATCTTCTGGAACCCTCCGAGACTCCGCTCTATGGTTTCGGAGGCAAAAGAATCATCCCGCTAGGGAAAATTACCCTGCCAGTTTCGTTCGGAGATATGTCTAACCCAAGAACCGAGCATATTACCTTTGATGTGGTAGAGATGAATTATCCATACAACGCCATCTTCGGCAGAGGAGTGATCAACACTTTTGATATCATCCTTCGCAATTCTTTCCTTGTCATGAAGATGCCTGCACCGTAGGGGGTTATCACAGTCTTCGGTAATCAACAAGAAGCCAGAAATATTGAAAAGGGCATTGCTCCAGGCCAGAAGAATGTCTATGTCCTCTTAGATAAACCAGACAACCAACAGACTGCATCAACCTCTTACGACAAAGATCACGACAAAGATGAGAAGTCCATTCGCGAAGACTGTGAAACCAAGAGGGTATTGCTAGACCCAGCAGTGCAAGATCAATACGTTACAATCGGCAGCAATTTGCCGAAGAATGAAGAAGAGGAACTTGTTGATCTTCTCAAGAAAAACAAAGATGTCTTCGCTTGGTCATCTCATGATCTCCACAGAGTCAACAGAGATAAAATTGAACACAAGCTGAATATTGACAAGTCTATAAAGCCGAAGAAACAAAAGTTAAGAAAAATGAGCGAAGATCGAGTGGAAGCGGTCAAGGCCGAAGTCCAGCGTCTTCTAGACGCAAGAGTTATAAGAGAAGTGAAATACCCCACATGGCTGGCCAACACAGTTCCCGTGAAGAAAAAGAATGGCAAGTAGAATGTGTGTCGATTTCACCGACCTCAACAAGGCATGCCCTAAGGATGATTTCCCACTCCCAAGAATTGACACAATAGTGGATGCGGCAGCGGGAGCGGACCTCCTTTCTTTGTTGGACTGTTTCTCCGGTAACCATCAAATCTGGATGAGAAAATCGGACGAAGAAAAAACAAGCTTTATAACACCTTTCGGCACTTTCTGTTTTGTTAGAATGCCTGAGGGCCTTAAGAATGCAGGACCAACTTTCTGCAGAATGACAAAGGCAGTTCTCGAAGATCAGTTGGGTAAGAATGTTCTAGCTTACGTCGATGACATTGTGTAAAACTCAGAAAAGCAAATGTAAAACTCAATCCAGAAAAGTGTGTCTTCGGAATTGACAAGGGAAAGGTGTTGGGATGTTTGGTATCAATCAAAGGGATCCAAGCTAACCCGGATAAAGTCGAAGCATTGCTCAACATGAGAGAACCAACAAGTATTAAAGATGTTCAGAAACTTACTGGCAGAATAGCAGCCCTAAACAGATTCATTTCAAGATCAGTGGAGAAAAGTCTCCCGTTCTTTCAAGTTCTTCGCAGCAACAGCAAATTTGAGTGGGGCGAAGAACAAAGAAGAGCATTCTCTCAACTCAAGTCTTATCTGAGAGAAATGACAAGCTTTGCCTGCCCCCAGCCCAAGGAAGCACTGTTGTTATATGTGGCGGTTTCGCATTCGGCTGTTAGTGCAGCTCTAGTTCAAGAGCAATCTCAGCAGTCGAAGACTGGAAAACCTGCGAAAGTGCAAAAACCAGTGTATTTCGTGTCCGAAGCTTTAAGTGGTTCTAAAGTATTTTATTCAGAGCTTGAAAAGATAGCATATGCAGTAATCATGGCAGCCAGAAAGCTACGGCATTACTTCGAGGCTCATACCATCAGGGTCCTAACAAACCTTCGAAATGTTCAGAAATCGAGAAGCGTCTGGTGGAATCTCCAAGTGGGCTTTGGAATTGTCAGAGCATGTCATTGACTTCGAGAAGCGAAGTGCCGTAAACTCTCAAGTCTTGGCTGATTTCATAGCAGATTGGACAGAGCCAACTTCATACACCGAGGGGCTAGTCTTCGAGCAACCCTGGGAAATCTTTTGCGACGGGGCTTGGTGCCATCTCGGCGCCGGGGCTTCGGCAATTCTAGTGTCTCCTTCGGGTATCAAGCTTAGATATGCTGTAAGGTTGGAATTCAGCAAAGAAACTGCTATGCACCAACAACATTGCAGAGTATGAAGCATTCTTATTGTCCCTTCGGAAATTGAAATCGCTGGGTGTCCTTACCTTCGTCATAAAAACTGATTCTAAAGTCCTGCAAGGTCACGTCGACAAGTCATATGTGGCCAGGGACACGGAACTGATCAAATACCTCGACTTGGTGCGAAGTATGGAGAAGCACTTCCGCGGATTCTCTTGCATCCACTTAGACCGAAGTGAAAATGCAGAAGCGGATGCACTGGCCAAAGCAGCAGCAAGAAAAGAATCATTGCCCCCAGACGTGTTCTTTGAAACTCTATTCAGTCCTTCGATTAAAACAACAGAAAAAGAAGTGTTGACGGTAAAATGTGTGTTCTACCGTTCGCACACGTGGCCTGAGAGATTTGCTTAACTCTGTTCAGGACCAAAACTTGGAACGTGGTGAATTCCGGAGCGTGCCAGTCGATTTTCCCTGCAAATCGACAAAGACAAGAAAAGCGTGTAAAATTCCCGGACTATCGGCCCTGGACAGGCCGATGTGTAACCGCAGCCGATATTAGTGAATAAAAGATAATAAAATAAACGCTCGGCTGTCGGCTAGAAACGAATCGACATGTCGCAACAATAAATACTCGCGCGATAAATAAAGCAAGGCACGCAACAGAATCGGCAATCAGCAAAGCATGCAATCGGCAAGATCTATCGGCAAGCATCATGATAGAGTAAATCGACATCGACAAAAGAAGGCTCAGACTTATACTTGAACAGAAACAGTAAGACATTAAAGGCATGCAAGCATAGATCTGAACGTGGTAAACAATCGGCTAAACACCCCGAAAGAACGATTCAACCAGTAACCACTAATTATACCCATAATCTGACAATCGCTTCACCAAGGACACGTCAACTAAGTGAAGTAGAACAGGACACGTCAAACTGCTCTACACGATCGGCAGGTACAAGTATAATCGGCAACTACCAGTCCCAGGTACTTAGTAAACTAGATCTAACCCTTGGCAACTGTTTCGCCGAGGACACGTCAACTAAGCGAAGCAGACAGGAGAAGTCAAACTGCCTACCCAATCACCAAGAACAGATCTAGTCGACCAAATACCTTAACCGTGACTCGAGTAACTAGATCAAACAGGAATCGACATCAGCAATCGGCAAACAAGGTCGCGGCTAGGACAAGTCAACTAACCGTAACAAAGAACTGGACCAGGTCTTAAACAATTCCATGTAGTCGATGCATAATGTAAACCCTAGATTGATCTAAATTACCGGATAACTAGCAGCCACATCAATCTTAATCATGGACAAGTCGACATAACCAGATCGATGCGCTTACCTGACAAAATCCAGGTCGAAACCGGAGCCCCGATGGACGCCGATGTCGACGGAAATCTCGTCAAGAAATTGTGGCGATGCGCCGAAAAGTTGATTGTATTGATTGGTTGTTTTTTTTACAAGCACCTGGGTTTATATTTATACACCCTGGGCAACCGACTTAGAGACAAACACGTCTCCTGCTTGACCACAACTCGGTCAATTCTTTCTTAATCTAGAAAAAGAATTAAAAAAGGACTTCACAAACCCACACACGCACGTCTTCATGATTTTCTCCGTCTTCATGACCGTCTATGGGCTATCATCTTCGCACACAATTTCTTCCGCACCTGGCACATACCCTGTTACTCACTGTCAATGGGTCATAGCCAAAATTTGGTGTCAACACATGCCCCCCCAAGCCGGGGTACGGAATCTCCATGCGCCGGATTGTTCCACCATTTATCACGTCTACAAGCTTCCAGATGACACTTCACGTGAAAACTGTACATTTGACTTAATGAACTGTACCTTTGTCTTCACATGGCGTGCACCTCTTCGGCAGACAATCCGTACCAATCGCTTTAATTTACAATAGGTCTTTTACTATTCCACGATCTTATCTCCTTCCGCATCTCGGCCTATAAAAGGACAGGCTCCCCTCACCAGAATCATCAACACAATGGCCAGCAAGAAAAATCCCTTTCACAAAGCCTCAATATGTCCCAAACAGCAAGATAGCAACCATGAGCTCCTCTTCCCTCTATATACTTACGCTCTGGCCTCTTGTCTTCCTTCTGCTTCTCTCCAATCCCTTTCATCCCGACGCTATCCCTCTTGAGCTAATCCCTGAAGACGGCGGCTCCTCTTCAGACTTCGAGGGAGAACTCATGTTCTTCATCAGATAAGGTTCCTTCTCAGGGATAACATCTTCTTCGACGTGATGAGGTCCATGAATTTGCTCCTCTCCTCGTACACCGGAGCATCGATCCATCCTATCCTGCACCAGCATTTGGTTGACACTTGACAGCAGCCGCAGTGTGTATTCTTGGTGCAAGAATTTTGTATTCCCATGTATGGTGTAACAACTTGTAAATTATAAGCACTTCATTATCTTCTTCTGCTCTTCTTGCATATATTTTTCCTAAGGGCGATACCATCAACATCGGCCATCTCGAAGGCGACGCTCTCAACGTCGGCTTAAATGGAACTTTAACCGAACACTTTTAAGATCCTACCCAGATGCTGGGGTAATATTTCTTCAGATATTTCCCATTAAGCGCTCGGCCAAATTCCTCTCCATCCAGCTCTTTCAAAATATAAGCATTGCCGGGCACGCATCGGCTAATTATATAAGGACCTTCCCAATTAAGTGACCACTTGCCGAAACGATTATCTCGTACACCAATCGGCAACTTGACCTTCCACACAAGATCTCCCTCATCAAATTGCTTAGTCACCACCTTCTTATTATAATACCGAGCCACCCGTGCTTTATTATCTTGAATTTTCTTCAACGCAATCAGCCGCTGTTGATTGACATCTTCTAACTCATCCATCATGAGATCATGGTACTGCTCTGCTGTCAATTGATTTTGTAAATCGACCCTTCTTGATCCGGCAGTAACTTCCCATGGCAAAACAGCTTCATGCCCATACACCAACTGATATGGTGTTACTTGTACTGACCCATGACGAGACATCCGATATGCCCATAATGAATCAGCCAATGAAGTATGCCACCTTCTCGGTTGATCACTAATCTTGCGCTTAATCAACTTGATCAAGGATTTATTTGAAGCCTCAGCCTGACCATTTGCTTGGGCATAATATGGTGATGAATTTAATAATTTAATACCCATATCATCGGCAAAATCTCTGAATTCTTCAGAAATAAAAATAGAACCTTGATCTGTAGTGATAGTCTGAGGGATACCAAATCTGTAAATTATGTGCTCTTTAACAAAAGCAATCACATCCCTCGAAGCCACACTTCTGTAAGGTACTGCTTCAACCCACTTGGTGAAATAATCCGTAGCCGCCAATATATATTTATGCCCCTTACTGGAAGAAGGATTAATCTCACCAATCATGTCGATTCCCCATCCTCTGAATGGCCACGGCTTGACAATAGGGTTCATTGCCGATGCTGGAGCTCTTTGAATCGATCCGTACTTCTGATCTTGACAGCCTTTATAGTA
Organism: Eragrostis nindensis; assembly: GCA_012490785.1. Lineage (NCBI taxonomy): Eukaryota > Viridiplantae > Streptophyta > Magnoliopsida > Poales > Poaceae > Eragrostis > Eragrostis nindensis. Next base: position 663,427 of record JAAXCT010000077.1, on the reverse strand, counting down.
TTCAAAACACTCGAGCATGGTAGGCCAAAAATATCCTCCTCTTCTGATCAACCATTTCATCTTGTACGCCGACTGATGAGTCCCACAAATCCCATCATGAACCTCCATCAGCATCCTCTTAGCTTCATCGGCATTCAGACATTTCAACAGAATCCCTTCCAACGTCCTATAATAAAGCTGATCATCAACTAACACATATTTCATTGCCTTGTACCGTAACTCTCTGGACGTTTTCTTGGTTGGATCCTTCAAATAATTCATTATCTCGATCCTCCAATCTTGCAAATCGACATCGGCTTCATTATCGACAGATCCTATAATAAGCCGATACCCAGATGCATACTGAGCCAAGTCATTAGCTTCAGAATTCATTTGTCGAGGAACATGACTGAATGTGATATGCTTGAAGCTCTTCATTAGATCTTGACACTTCTGATAATAACCCCGAAGCACTTCGTCTTTGCACTCATATTCACCATTCAACTGCCCTACAATCAGCAAAGAATCTCCAACAACTTCAACAAAATCGGCATTGGCTTCCTTCAACAGTTGCAGCCCTTTCAACACAGCTTCATATTCAACTTGATTATTAGTATGAGCTTCAACTGTGAATGAAAACTCAAACCTGGACCCTTTTGGAGTAACAATAACAATGCCGATACCACACCCATGTTTGCAGATTGATCCATCAAACAGTAAGCGCCATGGAACTGGCTCCACCAGAACTTCATCATGCCCCCCATGCTGAACTATCAAATCGGCAAACACTTGGGCCTTCATGGCTTTAGCAGATTCATATTTAAGATCAAATTCCGCAATTGCTAACATCCACTTCCCAAGCCTACCCTTCAATACCGGAGCGGATAGGATGTATTTGACGACGTCGGATCGGCAAACAATAGTGCATTCTTCGAACAACAAATAATGTCTTAATTTAGTGCAAGATAAATAAAGGCATAAACATAACCTTTCGATCTCAGAATATCTTGTCTCTGCATCCACCAATCTTCGACTGAGATAAAAGATAATCCTTTCATCGCCATCTTGCACTTGTGTCAATGCCGAACCAATACACTTCTCATCAGCAGACAAATATAATTTGAAACGAATACCTGGCTTAGGTGGCATCAACACAGGTGGTGAGATTAAATATTCCTTGACATCATCAAGCGCCTTCTGATGTTGGGCTTCCCATCGAAATTCTTGATCTGCTTTTAACTTCAATAATGGAGTAAAAGCATCAATCTTTCCAGAAAGATTAGAAATAAATCTTCTCACGAAATTGATTTTTCCAATCAGAGACTGCAATTCTTTTTTACTGATGGGAGGTTGAATTTTCTTGATCGACTCCATGCTCTTGGGACCAATCTCAATTCCTCTTTCATGAACAATAAAGCCCAGAAATTGTCCTGCCGAAACACCAAAAGCACACTTATGCGGATTCATCTTCAAGCCATACTTTCTGGTCCTCTCCAGCACCTGCCGCAAATCGGCAATATGATCTTCAACTGTTTTGGACTTTACCATCACATCATCAATATAAATCTCCACTAATCGGCCAATCAGATCATGATAGATGAAATTCATTGCTCTTTGATATGTAGCACCAGCATTTTTCAACCCAAAGGTCATCACAACCCATTCAAACAGTCCCAAAGCTCCCGGACACCTGAATGCAGTCTTCATAATATCTTCTTCAGCCATAAAAATCTGATTATATCCTGCATTTCCATCCATGAAGCTCAAAATCTTGTGTCCAGCAGCAGCATCAATCAGTACATCTGCTATCGGCATCGGGTATTCATCTTTGGGTGTAGCCTTATTCAAATCTCTGAAATCAATGCATACCCGCAGCTTCCCGTTTTTCTTGATCACTGGGACAATACTGGACACCCATTCTGCATACCGGCATGGTCGGATAAACTTGGCATCATATAACTTTGTAATCTCCTCCTTGACAGCATCATAAATCTTTGGATCAATCCTCCGATTATGCTGTTTAAACGGCCGATACCCAGGCTTAATAGGCAATCGGTGTTCAACAATATCTCGACTTAGACCAGGCATCTCGGAATAATCCCAAGCAAAACAATCTTTATATTCCTTTAATAATGCTATCAACTTCTCTTTAAACTCTTTACAAATCTTCTTACTAATAAACGTTGGCCGAGGCTTGTCACCATTCCCAATGTCGACTTCTTCTAACTCATCGGCCGATACGAAACCATGACCAAGCTTTCCTTCTTCTCTTTCATCAATCAGTTGATTGTCGATTGTTTCTTTCTTCTCAGCTTCCGTCGGCCGATCGATGTCCAGGTCCGGTAATTGCTATAACAACCGTGGAGTTGCTGATCCTTCTGTGATGCAGACACCCTCATCGGTAATGTCCAAGGCTTCACCTTCCCAATAAGTTCCTGATATGCACGGTAAGCTTTCAACCATCGTCGGCAAGAAGTCTGTAGTTGCCACACTCACCGAACTATCAGCTTGAATAGTTTCAACCTCGTCGCCGATCCACTGGATAAGGAGCTGATGCATTGTAGAAGGGATACAGCAATTAGCATGAATCCAATCCCTACCCAGCAGTACGGCGTACGATCCTTTGCCTTCAATTACGAAAAACGTCGTCGGCAAAGTCGTACTTCCGATAGTGACCTCGACATTGGTGACTCCTTTGACTTCAGAGCTCCTGCCTCCATAATCCCTCAATGTCATGTTGGTCTTTGTCAGCTCCTCAGGCAGTTTGCCGATCTTCTTGTATGTTGCCATCGGCAAAACATTGACAGCAGCACCACCATCGACCATCATCTTGCTCATCGGCTTGCCATTGATGAAACCATTAAGGTACAAAGCCCTCAGATGGAGATGATCAACACCAGACGGTTTCTCGAACACTGCTTGCTGTGGACCCAATAACAACTCGGCAGAAGCTTCTTCTTCCGATTCATTAATGTCCAAAGAACTAAATTCTCGTGGCAGCATAAATACCATATTGACAGGAGCTTCAACTTCATGTACCTGAGATTTGACTTTTGGTCTCCATACCTTCTTGGACTTGGGCTCCTTGTCATGATCATCCTTCTGGTTGACATCCTTGTTCAGCTCCCGGCAACGTGTCCTCTGAACTCTTCTCTTCTGCGTCTTGGTAAAAATACCACTTGGACACCATTGGCCTTCTTCTGTGAACTCACCCTGATAATCTTCCTCATCATCTTCAACTTGATTAACAGGTCCAAGTCTTTCTTGCACAGAAACCCTTGAAGTCAACCTCCCTTCAAAGCGATCATGTTGTCTCCTCATAGGAACTCAGCTTGAAGTACCAATTTCTCTGTACAAATCACCAGATCTTCTGCTACAACCTGGACAACCTTCAATTGGTGGTAGCTTCATACCCTGCTCCCAACAGTACTGGAAGAACGGACAGTTCCAATGTGGATCAAAGTCATCATCGCTCGTCCTCCTGTCTTCCCTCTCTCTCTTCCTTGAGTACTTGCCGATCAAAGCAGCAGATCCACCGATCATATTGACTGGAAAAGGATGTCCATCAATCTTCATCGGCTTTTGACCAGAGAATTTGATACGATCGCTCTCAATTGCCGATTGGATCTGTTGCCTAAACACCTTGCACTCATTGGTGTGATGAGAGGGAGTATTATGCCACTTGCACCACTTGATCTTCTTCAACTCCTCAGCTGGAGGCAACGTGTGATTAGGTGGGAGTTGAATAAGCTTTTCTTGTAGCAGCAGATCAAATATCTTGTCAGATTTATTGATATCAAAATCATATTTCTTTTCTTCTACTTTCTGCTTGACCCACGGACAAAGAACAGTCTTCTTATTCCTGGTCCACTCAGCAAGAGCAACTTCAGCTTCATCATCAGAATCAGAAGAGTAATCGGCATAAGCCGCCTGAAACTGTCTGCCACGTGTATTCTGGACTCGCCCTTCATGAATCGACGCCTTCTGAAAGAGCTGTGCTAAGCCATCGACTTCCTGAGGTGCAAACTTGTCTCTTATCTGCGGCAGTAAACCCTGATAAGCAATCTCAGCCATTTGCCGATCCATCAGATTCAGGTTATAGCACCTACCACGGATGACTCTGAATCTTTGGACAAAATCGGCAACTGACTCCCCAGCCTTCTGACGAACAGCCGTTAAATCTGATATGCTCAACTCTGCCATGCCAGTGAAGAAATAAGAGTGGAATTTCTTTTCCAAATCGGCCCAATTCCGCACGGATCCCGCAGGGAGGGAGGTGAACCATGAGAATGCCGATCCAGATAACGACATAGGAAAAAGACGGACCTTCAACGCATCTTGTGCCGATGCCTCTCCCAACTGTGCCAAATATCGGCTGATGTGTTCCACTGTTGAGACATTATCTTGCCCAGAAAACTTGCAAAATTCTGGCAGCTTGTATCGATGAGGCAAGGCAACTTGTTCCATCCACTCTGGATATGGACGTCGATACATAAAGCTCTGCTCCTTGGGCTTGAGATCATGACTTCAGCCAACCTGGCGACTATGTCTTCTGATGTGTTCTGTCCTTGCCTCCCAGTCATTTGGGCTGGCTGCTGTATTTGCACTTGAGCAGGTTGCTGTGATTGTGATTGTATCTGAACAGGCCGCTCTCTGTTGTAGTGTTCACTGTAATCTGCCACCCTATGATAGCCTTGCGGTATCTCCTGGTTGAACAGTGCAGGATTGACATTGAGAGCCAGATGATATCTTGTCTGAGGGGTTTGACTTGCCCTTGGTTCATTAGATGTATCACCAACTTCCTTCTGTGTGGACATCGGCGCATCAATAAGATTTGGCGCCGATACCCGAGCCGTTCCCGCAGCTAGAGCTTGAGCACTTGGAGACCACAGCTCTGGTGGCATGCCATATGGTTGCCTTTGCTGACCAGCAGCACTTGTCTCTTCTTGACCTGCGGGTTGGCCATCAGGATGTGCAGGACGTGCTGGCGTAGTAGTTGGTATAGTAAATGATGGCCCCATAAATCCAGACTCAAACTGCAGGGTCCCATCAGCAAATGCCTTGAGCATGTTGTACAAAGTGTTAACAAGCACCCCTGATTGGTTAATGAAAGCATTGTGAACTGCAGTATTCAAAACTTCATCCAGCAGAGCTCGATCTGGCATCTTCGCAGCTTTTATTGTAGCCAACTCTTATGCTCTCATCACTACTGGTGAAGCTGATACTGATGTAATCTTACCACGTGTCATCTTGATGGTTTCAAAGTATTTCACTTGACACTCGTACAGATAACTCTGATATGCCTTTTTCTGGTCCAAAGACATCTTCTCCCATACATTCAACTCATTGTTGGTAGTAACTTCAGAGGAATCTTTATCATCTCGAACAAATGGTGCAGGAATCATAACCTTATGGCCCTTTGCATCAACGAGCAAAGTACCATCATCAGCAACAGCTTGAACGAACGTCATCTGCTTCTAAGAACTTGATCTGTCCCACTGGGCGTGTCAAAAAGTGTGTTGACGGTAAAATGTGTGTTCTACCGTTCGCACACGTGGTCTGAGAGATTTTCTTAACTCTGTTCAGGACCAAAACTTGGAACGCGGTGAATTCCGGAGCGTGCCAGTCGATTTTCCCTGCAAATCGATAAAGACAAGAAAAGCGTGTAAAATTCCCGGACTATCGGCCCCGGACAGGCCGATGCGTAACCGCAGCCGATATTAGTGAATAAAAGATAATAAAATAAACGCTCGGCTGTCGGCTAGAAACGAATCGACATGTCGCAACAATAAATACTCGCGCAATAAATAAAGCAAGGCACGCAACAGAATCGGCAATCAGCAAAGCATGCAATCGGCAAGATCTATCGGCAAGCATCATGATAGAGTAAATCGACATCGACAAAAGAAGGCTCAGACTTATACTTGAACAGGAACAGTAAGACATTAAAGGCATGCAAGCATAGATCTGAACGTGGTAAACAATCGGCTAAACACCCCGAAAGAACGATTAAACCGATAACCACTAATTATACTCATAATCTGACAATCGCTTCACCGAGGACACGTCAACTAAGTGAAGTAGAACAGGACACATCAAACTGCTCTACACGATCGGCAGGTACAAGTATAATCGGCAACTACCCAGTCCCAGGTACTCAGTAAACTAGATCTAACCCTTAGCAACTGTCTCGCCGAGGACACGTCAACTAAGCGAAGCAGACAGGACAAGTCAAACTGCCTACCCAATCACCAAGAACAGATCTAATCGACCAAATACCTTAACCATGACTCGAGTAACTAGATCAAACAGAAATCGACATCAGCAATCGGCAAACAAGGTCGCGGCTAGGACAAGTCAACTAACCGTAACAAAGAACTGGACCAGGTCTTAAACAATTCCATGTAGTCGATGCATAATGTAAACCCTAGATTGATCTAAATTACCGGATAACTAGCAGCCACATCAATCTTAATCATGGACAAGTCGACATAACCAGATCGATGCGCTTACCTGACGAAATCCAGGTCGAAACCGGAGCCCCGATGGACGCCGATGTCGACGGAGATCTCGTCGAGAAATTGTGGCGATGCGCCGAAAAGTTGATTGTATTGATTGATTGTTTTTTTACAAGCACCTGGGTTTATATTTATACACCCTGGGCAACCGACTCAGAGACAAACACATCTCCTGCTTGACCACAACTCGGTCAATTCTTTCTTAATCTAGAAAAAGAATTAAAAAAGGACACACAAACCCACACACGCACGTCTTCATGATTTTCTCCGTCTTCATGACCGTCTATGGGCTATTATCTTCGCACACAATTTCTTCCACACATGGCACATACCCTGTTATTCACTGTCAATGGGTCCTATCCAAAATTTGGCGTCAACAAGAAGCCTGTCTCATCAATGCAATATACAGCGAAGACTGGAGATCCTCAATCATGGCATATCTCCGCAATTTTTATGAGCCCGAAAATGAGGCCGAAGACAAAAGAATGAAAGCCAGAGCAAGAAACTACACAATCATCGGCGATCAGTTGTATCGAAGAGGAATTGTTTGCCCTCTCCTCAAATGCATAAGTAGAGATTAAGGAAAAATCATTTTGAGGGAAATACATGAAGGGATTTGTGGTTCTCATCGAGGAGTAACATCTATTGCTGCAAAGGCTCTTCGCCAAGGTTTTTTCTGGCCCACAGCAACCATTGATGCACAGGAAATAGTAAAGAAATGCGAAGCGTGCCAAAAGTTTTCGCACAAACCGCAAAGTCCAGCACAACTTTCAAAGCTGATTCAACCATCCTGGCCCTTGCAGCGATGGGGGATCGATTTGGTAGACCCATTACCCATCGCCCAAGGAAATTATACTCACGCGGTGGTAGCCCTCGATTACTTCACCAAGTGGATAGAAGCTAAGCCAATAGTGAGCATCTCCGCTGCAACCATCAAAAAATTTTTCTGGCAGAACATCATCTGCAGGTTCGGAGTGCCCATGGAAATAACTGTCGACAATGGCAAACAGTTTGAGAATTATGATTTCAAGGAATATTGCTATAGCCTATGGGTCAAAACGCACTTCGCTTCAGTGTACCACCCTCAAACAAATGGGGCTGTTGAAAATGCAAACAAGCAGATTTTCGAAGGCATCAAGAAGTGCCTGCTCGATCAAAAGAAAGGCAAATGGGCAGATGAACTGCCGAAGATAGTATGGGCGCATAACACCACAACCTCAAAAGCAACAAAATTTACTCCGTTCAAGTTGTTGTTCGGCGAAGAAGCTATGACTCTAGAAGAGGTCAAGCACCACAGCCCCAGGGTCGAAGCCGGCAACCCAAATCTCGAAGACCAGGTCATCGCTAAGGACATGGTCGAGATATCCAGGCTCGAAGCAGCCTGCAACTTGGAAAAATACCAAGAGGAAACAAGAAAATGGAGGGACCAAAAGGTAGTCCACAGGCACTTCACAATTGGTGACCTCGTGTTACTTCGAAGCCCAAGAACTGAGAGCCTCGGTAAACTTGAGCCCAAGTGGCAAGGGCCGTATATCGTGGTCAAAACTAACAATCCAGGTTCATATCGACTGGCAGACAGCGAAGGCAACGACCTCCCTCATTCCTGGAATGTTGATAATCTCAAGAAGTACTTCGCTTAAAAGTGTGTAAGGGTCTTCGCAAAAATATAAGCGATCACCCTTTTCCAGCTTTCAGTAGTTAAATTTTATCTTTCTCTTCGTTTTTAGAGATTTTGGGGCTCATACTCTTTTCCTCACAGGGGAACCCCATCTTGGGGGTGAGGTTTTTAACGAGGTGAGACCTTCATGTAACCCTTTGTAATCATAATGCAAGTACTTCCCCAGAAAATTGCGAAGAGTCTTATGTCGATGCAAACTAACATAATAAGTTTTCAGCATCAACGATTGTATAAACAAAGCATGTAAGCCTTCGAGCTTCGCACAGCTCTCCGGCTTATCAAACGTAACAAGAGTTGCGAAGTCAGATCGGCGAAATGCCTAGCCCAAGCGGCAAAATTCTTACTTTATGAGTAAGAAATGAAACCTTTGCGGGTAAAAACACCCCATGTGCGCGAAAAGCAGCACCAACCGCCTAAGGGCAAAGATGCAATGACAGGTCAAATATACAGGGAACCTATCGCGCAGAGAGACTATCAGATATTCTCTCCGACCGTTCATCGTGCGCAAGCTGTAAAAGCGCACGAAAAAGAACAAGTCAGCACAATCTCTACTCGAGTACACTGCGAATAACTAAAGCCGAAGAGTGCATCGTCTACAAATCAATAATAGAGCGCGCGTGACCCAACTCTATTTCCTGTTATAAATAGAGCAAACTCACAGTGTCTCCTAAGGCACCACAAAGCCGACATGGAACCTTCAAAGAGTCCAACGCAGAGACGCATGGAGAAGTACCTAGAATCAATGGAAAACCTCAGGCTGAGCCAGCAATCACAAGGTTCCTCCAGCAATAGCCAAGCACCTACACCACCGCCGCAAGTCGATCAACCACCAAACCTCAACCGGGACTTCGCTCTTGTGCAATATCAGCAACCAGAACCACTCCAAGTTATCCCGCAAGAAACCCTAGCTCTCCCAGAGTTTATCGATCTGGAGGACCCGTTTACCTGGTACTTGCCAAACAATAATGCAGCTCTAAGGGTAAGAAACGGCGGAGTCGCGAGCCGTACAAGGAGCCGCACACGCGGTAGGCAGTAAACGTTCTTCGTCTACTTCGAATTTATCCAGTGCAACCGCATCTCCCGCAGTAAGCTCGTTCTTCGCGTCGTTTTGTATCAAAACCACAATGTACCCGCGCTAATAAATAAATTGCCTGTGCTTTCGCTATCGCATGCATTCTTCATACCAGTAAGGGGAGTTTTTCCGAAGTGGAAAACACCTTCGCGTCAATCTCGCACCTCGCCCCTCGATTGCCAGGGGGGAGGGGAGTTTTTCCGAAGTGGAAAACATCTTCGCGTCAATCTCGCACCTCGCCCCTCGATTGCCAGGGGGGAGGGGAGTTTTTCCGAAGTGGAAAACATCTTAGCGTCAATCTCGCACCTCGCCCCTCGATTGCCAGGGGGGAGGGGAGTTTTTCCGAAGTGGAAAACATCTTAGCGTCTATCTCGCACCTCGCCCCTCGATTGCCAGGGGGGAGGGGAGTTTTTCCGAAGTAGAAAACATATTCGCGTCAATCTCGCACCTCGCCCCTCGATTGCCAGGGGGGAGGGGAGTTTTTCCGAAGTGGAAAACACCTTAGCGTCAATCTCGCACCTCACCCCTCGATTGCCGGGGGGGAGGGGAGTTTTTCCGAAGTGGAAAACACCTTAGCGTCAATCTCGCACCTCGCCCCTCGATTGCCGCGGGGGAGGGGAGTTTTTCCGAAGTGGAAAACATCTTCGCGTCAATCTCGCACCTCGCCCCTCGATTGCCAGGGGGGAGGGGAGTTTTTCCGAAGTGGAAAACACCTTAGCGTTAATCTCGCACCTCGCCCCTCGATTGCCAGGGGGGAGGGGAGTTTTTCCGAAGTGGAAAACAATTTCGCGTTACCGAAGAAGAAACTACTAAGTACTAACGTTCGCATAAATAGAACTTAAGAAAATGTTCTTGTAACAAAACAGATTTCTTCGAGCCCCATAAGCTAATCAAAGGCATGAAGTCAGAGCTCCATGTACACGTTATCGTAATGACGATTCTTACAAGGAACGTCAAAAACCCAAGGAAACGAAGACACCGGCTCATTCTCCACAATTTCTTCCTTCGGAATCAAAAGAAAGGGTCGCTCTTCGCAGACCTTGCGGGTCTTGAAAACACGAGCAATCTCCGCGCGGCATTCAAAGTATTCTTTCAGGGCATACGTCCAAAAACGGCTCAGCGAAGTTTCACCAAATCTTCGGCGAAAAGCCACGAAGCTACCACGAGTAGCACAAAAGTTGCCATTGCGATAACAAAGAGGTTCAAAAGCAGGCTCCTCGCCGGAGACCTGCACATAGTACATTACATCAAGACCCTGAATTCGATACAAGCCATAACATCCCTGGCCAAATATGAAACATCTCTAGACCTCGCCACTGCGCCTGGCCTCTTCGCCGTTTTTCCCCTCGGAAGGCGTGCTAGCTTTCGCCTTCTTCGGGGCAGCGGCATCTTCGCTAGCAGAAGCCGCGCGCTTGCTCGGAGCATGGCTTGGCGGAGCTTGTTCTTTGACCGCCTGAGGACCTCCAGCAGCCTTCGTTTCAAAACAAAATGGTCACAACAATGAGAGAAGCAAAAATCGAAAAGAACTAGAAAACGCAAAATCGTTACCGCCGCAAGTTCCTCGGCAACCTTTTGGCGCGAAGCCTCGACGCCAACTGGACCCCAGTAGTACTTGAGGAAGCGTTTAACAACGACCCGCACTTTGTCGTTGCTGGTTGAAGCGTTGGCGGCCGCGAAGTCAGCAGGTTTGAATCCGGACTTCCCCAGCTCGACGAAGTGAGCGCACTTCTTCTTGTCCAGGATATCCAGTAGCGCGAAGAGGCCGGTTCGGAGGGCTTGATCCCCAGAGTTGCGAAAAGCCACTGGGAGTAGCTTCATCTCCTGGTCCAGCCACGCGAAGAAGAGCGAGGGCGAAATGCGATTGTTGGTCGGCAGCGGAAAGGCCTTACCACCAACCTGGGACAGCGCCTCAGACAGCTGGCGGAAGGCGTTGACAGCGCCCTCGTCAAACATCTTCACGAAGTCCTCAAGCTGCTGAGATACATCAGCATTCTTCTCCTCCGCGGCTTTAAGCTTCTCCGCATGCGCGAGCTCAACCTTTTCCAGAGATGCCTTCATCTCTCCTAACTCTTTTTCCTTAGCGGCCAAGTTAATCTTGGCCTGCTCAAACTCTGCACGGGTCTTCTCCCACAGAGCCTTCTCTCGGCGAAGGTCCTCGAGTTCAGCGGAACAATCTCCGCTGACACCGCCAGTAACAACTTTAGTGCGAAGAGCCTTCGAGGTGGCGTACACCTGCATAATATACGCATCGAAAAATATAAGTACAAGGAAACATAAATAGTAAAAACTTCAAGATACAGTAACAAGAAGTTTACCACCGAAACTTGGCGTTCCAATGTGTCAACAAGCTCAGCCGCAGGCGCTTCGCTGAGAGCACGCCCCAAACCTGCGAGACAAAAAGAAACGAAGTCTAAATATCTTCGCACAAACTAGAACAAACATTAATGTGATAGAAAAACAAAAGAAACGCAAGAGACCTTCGGCGTTGAACTCAACGTCCCCACACATCATCCCAAATATCAAACGACTGATCTCGTCACCAGGAGCGTTAGATGATATAGCATCACTAGAGCTGCAACTGCTAGAGTCATCAGAACCGCTACTCGTGTCTTCGCTAGACTCGCTGCTAGAGGATGTGGCATCATCCCTCATTCCTTGCAGGACGCGGCCAAGCCCAGCATCATCGACCGTAAAAGCGTCGACGTCGCGGTTACTCTCCGCAGAGGCACCCCTTGTATTACCCACAGAGTCATCACTTATGACCTCATCGGAGTCATCCAAGTTAACAACCGGAGCCCCCGAGGGAGCGACGAAGGTTTTAACCCCGGTGTCCAAGCCTTGATCAGCGCTATCCGACAAAATCTCGTCGGAGCCGGTCAGGTCGTAAACCGGAGGGACCATCGGAGGCGCTTTACCAAACCCTTCCCCAAGCTCAGTGACACCAATTGGAACTACAGTCTCTTCGCACTGGACTGTAGGAAAGCTGGCTGAGCCCTCCAAAGCATCCGAAATCCGAAGAGAACTCCCTTTTCTACCAGCGGCCCTTTTCCGTTTCCGCCTCTCCGCTTGTACAGTCACCATTTTCTCTACAGCGGACGAAGAGACCTTACGAACAGTCTTTCGCGGAGGAGCCTTTTCAGTGTTTTCCTCCTCTTCGTATTCTGGAGGCTCAATGGCGTTCCTCCATCCCTCAAGTTCAACAAAGCAAGTCGTCCTAAAAACCTTCTCACCAGGCTTCTTGCGGACCCGTCTGATCGGACCAACCTTACGCCCGTAGTACTTGACTTTTAAAAAGTCGAAGATCCGATTGATGCGGTCCTTAACCAAAAGTTTCCTATCGCACAAATCAGCCTCCTCTTCGGTGTAAGGACCGCAAAGAATCTCCGCGGCCTCTTCCACAACCTTAACGAATTGTGCATCAGACAAATCATCAGGTTTCTTCACTACGTCTTCAGCGAAGATCGGGCTCTCAAATTCAATTTTACCCACCTTCTTCGTTTTGTGCCTTCTGGGGTGCCATCCTTTGCGATGAGGCCATATGCGGGCAGCGATAAATTCTTTAACGACACCTTGCGAACTCAGCACCCGGCAAACATTTTTGAAAGCAACGCAGGCTTTCTGAAACCCTTCGCTGTCCTCGTAACCGGGAGAAAAGACCGGGTCGGCATCGCGTATGGTGCTCCCAAGTGGGTAAAAAGTGTCTCCCTCATCATCCTTCGCTGAGGGAACTGGCACGTAGAACCAGTATCTCATCCAGTCTTCAGGCCACTTGTTCCGATTAGCAGTCGCAAGACTAATCATCTTGATCTTCGATTTCTTTGAGAATTCACGGGGTTTGAACGAACATATCCCATACTGGGAGTGGAATACATCGTCGTCGAAGTAAACCTTCTTGTTTTGCAAGTGCAAGCGGAAAAACCGGCAAAACGCGTCAGGGTGAAGCCGACCTTTGTGAGTACGCACTGCCCAAATGAACTTCGCCAGTTGCACGAAGGCGTTAGGCGTCAGCTGGTGCATCTCCACGTTGTACCGGAATAGGATAGCTCCGAGAAAGTTCCACGTCGGCTGACGGAACCCTGCCTCATAAAAATCCCGAAACACAACTGCCTCTTTCGGCTCCGGAGTTGGAACCTCTTCGCTTTTGGGCGCGCGCGCAGTTCCTGCCTCAAAGTACCCAAGCTTCGCGTACTGCTCAAGCACGCGTTCCGTAACAAGCGACCGCCCAAGGCGCAGAGTCTTTGGCAACTGCAGAGGTTTCCTAAGCGGAGCTCCACCTCTTAACCGAGTCTTTTCCCTATCAGATAACTCCGCAGAGTCAAGGGCAGCGTCTTTGGAACAACCCTCTTTGGCTGTGTGGCTTTTCGCTCCGAGCTCAGCCGCAGAATCTAAATAAGCAGTAAAATCAGCACTTTCTCCAAAATAGTTACCTCCGACGGTAGGCGGAGTGGCACTGGGAGCAATGTCGGTGGTAGTCATACCAGCCGCGGCGCCTTTCTCTGCAACACCCTCCGCGGTTGGATTAAGCGGAGCCACTTCGCGCTCATTGTGCGGAGGAGAATCAGGTATCCTCTCCGAGCTATCGCTCAGGTGAGATCGTGACTCCGCTGCTGGCGAACCTGACGGAGCTTTCGGCGAGGCATCTTCGCTTGCCATATCGTCAATGAGGCGCGCAGTCTGCCTGATCCTAGACATGACAAACTAATAAACCATCAAGCAACGAAGAGCAATTCCCCTTGTGAGAGGCGGGAAATAACAAAATTAGAGCGAAGAACAAAAATTGACATATAAGAAACATACCAAAGGACGAATTCCGAAGAGAGCGGGCGTCGTTTGAGCAGCCTAAAAGCTAGCGAGAGGCGAAGAGATTTCAAAACTTCAGCCGGAAGGCGTGAAATGAACTGCCCCCCCCCCCCCAGTCCTTTTATAGGGGGGTGAAAATTGGCGCATTTACTGCGCGTGGATAACCGTGCCCAGCGGTTAAAACAAATATAACATGCCTAACGGCCGGCACAAACTCTTCGCCTATCTTACCTGTGCAACCTTTGCGGCTCAACTTCGAGAGGGGAGTTTTTCCGACTATCCTCTTCGCATTCTTCGACGGTTGTCGGGATCGAGGGTTCGGCTCATCAAAGTTGAACCTCGCCCACGAGGGGCTTGTGTTGGGGAAAGGCGAAGAGGTCCATGGAAAAACTCATTGTCTCTTCGTTTTCTTTATTCTGTTGCAGGTTACGAGGTGCGCGGTGCGGAACGCAAAGAGGGGTCTCTACTCACGAGCGTTGAGGCGAAGCCCCGAAGCCGTGAACGCGAAGAAGTTCTTCGGCGAAGAGCTTTTGGCGAAGAACCCTTCGCGTTGGTTTCTTCGAGTAGGGGCCAGGAGGGTCCCACCTCCGAATCGATTAGGGTTAGTATTGCAAAGAATGTTGTAACATGACTGTTATGCCCTTTAGACAATTTGGTACATAGGGTTTGTCGTATGGACTAGCGTGATCAAGGGTATTTATGTCAACGGTAACACATGTTGGGTAGGCTATAAATAGCCCTCTCCGGACTCCTGTTGGGGGGGTCGATTCCTGTTGAGTGGTACCAAGGTACTGTAATGTGAATCTTCCTAGAAATGCATTTCCCTTCGCGTTGATTGTTTCTCTCTTTCGCATTTACTTTCTTATATTAGGTTATAGTAGTGATTTGTCTAGCGAAGCAGTTTTATGATTCTTGTTTGGAATTGTCCTGCGAGGATATCCCACTCACTTATGATCACCAGTACTTTATCCTTGTGCATCACACATGTAAATAATTAACTCCGGATCCAAAGAATGCACCATGAAGCTAGCTAGCTAGCTAGTTGAAGTGAATTGTAAAGTGCGCATGCATTTCCTAACCTTTAAGAGCGGGTCATTGCTTCAATATCTGTTCATCAGTGTTCCCCTACCATGTATTTATCATACATGTATTTGGTTGGTTGGTACATCGCCTCGAAGACCCGGACTGAATGAGCCCGATCAACAATATTGTAGTAAAGCTAAGCCTTGATTTGCGTAGCAAATAGCGAAGGTGAAGCATACTAATTGGAGTCATCCAAGCCTGGAGGAACGTTGAGAAGACGTAACAAGCAAAGCAAGCCACTAACACTACAACATGATTACTTTTTGCCGACAGTTTTCAAGGAATGACCTACATTTTGCATACTCTTAGTGTTTTTCTTATGAGTGGCTGACAATTTTCTTATACAAATTGGTGTCTTTTCCCATAGTTTTCACAATTTACCAACAAAACATCCCCTACAAGCTTATTAGCCACAGTTATGTTTACGTCTAACCAAAAGTACTAGACACTGTCGGCCAACGGCCTATAGGGAAAAGTTGCAAATCTTGTAGTGTAAAGCCCGACTGGGAGGGCCTTGTTCTGGAACGAATCGGGCAGTCCACACGGATGGTGGTACGTACGTGGCAGAAATATCTTCTTCACCTTATCCGGAAAGGAAACACGAGCAGCCTGAATGTCTGTCTTTGCCGCTTCAGTGCTTTGTCATCAGCGCTGCGTCCACGTTATCCATTTTTTCCCATGCCGTTCTGCAGTGCAGGAGAGGACGGCAGTGCATATCCACTCCTTTCCCATCCCGGCCTCTTCTCTTCGTTGAGACCAATGTAAAAGACTCTTGTGGAGTAGTAAATAAAACTACACCTAGTTGTTCGATGATGGTTGTAGGAACACATGCAGTAGTGACTGGTGGTGACTAGCTAGAGCAGCGCTGGCCGGCATGGCATATGACGGCGACGAGCACAGCCCCAACGGCCACCGCAAGATAGTCCAAACTGCCAACCAATTTTCCTTCAAAAAAATAAAAAACTGCCAACCAATCATCACCATCAAGCATATAGTTAATTAATAATGCTATGATCTGGCGGCAAACACAAGGTTTGGTCTTCACATTCAGAGCAGAAGAGAAAAAACGTGCGATGTTCTCAAGCACAAACAGTACTAGCCAGTACTCGGCCATCTCCTAGTCCTCTCTCTCTCTCTATATATATTTAACTTGAGCCACCATGGCTGGCAACGGCACAAACAAGAGCTAATAAACTAGTCCTGTCGAGCCAGCAGCCCATCTAAGAAGACAGAGCGAGCACAAACAGTTGGCAAAGGAAGAAGACGTACACGGTTGTGCAAGAGTTGGCATAAGTAGCTTCTGAGAAAGTGAAACAATATAATGGCGATGAGCAGCTCAGCTGGCCGCGTGTCCCTCCTCCCAGCCACGCCGCTTCTCATCCCAACGACCCGCGCCAGGTAGGTTAGGTACCCTCGCCTAGATCTGCTCAGTCAGTTTACCGATCGAGCCATGCATGATGGGATCGATGGCTAATTTTGCTCTACCTGTGCAGGCTGCTGCGGCGGCATGGTGGTGGCGCTGCGAAAAAGGCTCTTCTTCCTCGCCTAGTAGCCGCCGCCAAGAACTCGGTTTGCCCCGTCAGGTAGGTAAACAGCGGACAGTACTCTTGCCAATTCATTTCCATGTCGAGATGCAGCAGCGTGGAAGGAGGGGTCGAGGTGGAGGAGGTGCCGCGTTCGGTGCCGGTGCGGGTGGCGTACGAGCTGCAGCAGGCAGGCCACCGCTACCTCGACGTCAGGTACGTACTCAAATCAATCGCTGAGACATAGACCGAATTTGTTCAGAAATCATCAGCATAGATAGTAGAATCCAACTATTTCCTCTCAGCTTAATTCGTTCGCTAGCTGAAACAGTCTTTTCTCGCAGAACCGAGGGCGAGTTCAGCGCTGGGCATCCGAATGGAGCTGTAAACATCCCCTACATGTACAAAAACGGCTCAGGTATTGCAATCAAGCTCACAACAAACACATTGTTCACTCACGCCTGTGATCTCTCTCATCTCGACACACTGGCGCCCAAAGTTAAGTTCACTGTCTGCGCTTTTGATTATGAGTAATAGCATTTCTGTGCCTTAGGAATGACCAAGAACACGCACTTTATCGAGCAAGTCTCAAGGGTCTTCCGGAAGGACGACGAGATTATCGTTGTACGCCTTCTGTATTCATAATGATTCTCAATCACTTCACACTTTTAATATCAAAAAACATGACTTGTTGCTTAATTCAGGGATGCCAAAGTGGCAAGAGATCTCTCATGGCAGCGACTCAACTCTGCGCTGCTGTAAGCTGATTAGTCTTCTCTCGTCACTTAACAATCGCTTCCTTCCTTCCTTCCTTTCTGTGATTCATGAGGATTTCTACTGTCTCCAGGGCTTCGATGCTGTCACTGACATTGCCGGCGGATTTTCTTCATGGAGGGATAATGGATTGCCTGTCAACCAGTGACGTTGCACGGCTAACACCCCTTAAGCCTAGTAATCTGCCGATGCTACTCTGCTCCAGACTATGTACATTACAGTATATTTGACTTGTTTTAAGACGCGGTAACAGTACTGAATAAATAGCCAAGCGTGGCTGGCGGCTGGGAACGTGCGGATCGTTAGATTGGAAGCGGACAGACGCACTTCTCGTTGCCCTTCGGTAGAGGATCTGGTTCCGCGTGAGGAGGCGGCGTCCACTGTTGATGGGATGGATTGGAGCGATGACGAGCTAGGGGAACCGATGGAGCAGCGGGATGCAGGATCACCAACGTCACCGAACAGCTTTAGGCCCTGTTTGTTTTCGCTTATCTAGAACTCGTTTATCTGAGAAGCAGGCTTTTCAAATAAGCCGCTGTCTAGAGAATCTGCTGTTAAAATAAGCTGGGTGTTTGGTAATTCTGATTATTTTCATTTGTCTGTCCTTATTATTTTCATTCGATTAGTCCGCCGCGCCGTACCTCCTCGGTGTGGAGGATCCGGGAGGCAGCCACCGTTGTCGACGAGATTCACGGGACCTCCACAGCCACCATCGTCGATGAGATCCATACAGGACCTCTCCCGCCGCCGCTCTCGTTGTTGATGGGATTGACGGGATCGTCGCCGCCGGCTGCCTTGCCCCTACCACCGGGACTCCCTATACAGCTTTTTTTTTAAAGTCCCTATACAGTACTTTTTTTTTGAGAACTATACAGCACTTAAGTGCTAGGAAGCCGCTGGAGAACTCAGCCCATTAGCAGCCCAATAAGTGAACCAAGTGTCCAAGCCTAGCATGAGCCTTATTCCTCCTCAAATACCACAATCAGATGTTCCAGCCGTTAAAAACAGTTGTTCCAAATATACAAAACAATTGCGCCTCAGGAAAAAAAAAAGATATACAAAGCAATTGTTCGGCACATACAAATTAATAGTTCCGCCTATTGAATCGAATTGTGACATTCAAATCAATGGTTCCAGCTATTCGAACGAAATGTTCCGCACATACAAATCAATTGTTCTAGCTATCGAAACGAATTGTTCCAGCTATTGAAACGAAATGTTCCAGACATTCAAATTGATTGTTCCATCTATTCAAACAAAAATGTTCCGCACATACGAATCAATTGTTCCAGCCCAATGGTGACATTGCGGCAAGGGCTCCGACGAGCCGATGGCGGCGCCATGCAGTCGGGGAAGGCGATAGGGCGGGCGCGGCGGCCGAGCGGGGCGGCACGCGGGTTGTGGCAGGCTGGGCCGTGGCGGCGGCCGGGGGGCAGGGGCGTCGGCGAGGAGGACGTGGGCACAGGCTCTATAGGGGAAGGAAGACGAAGGAGCGGGGCGGGCCGCGGCCATTGCAGAGCAAGGCAGTCGAGGTGGAGCCGGGGCGGCACAGCCAGCGCGGCGTGGTCGGCTGCACCGGAGTAGGGTGGCGCGGGCGCGACTAGGTGCGAGAGGAGGGCGGGGCGGGGCAGAGCCAGCTACGTCGGAGCATAGGGCGGCGCGAGGCAGTGCAGGCCTAGCCGAGGAGAAACTGGTTGGGTTGGAGAGAAAGAAGGAAGTAGGAGAGCGCGTCGTTGAATATGTAGTTTGCACGAATCTCAAACACTAAATGATCCAACAGCTCTTGGCATTCCGAGTGTTGTATAAGAAATCCTCCTACTACCTGGAGTCCGGAGGGCGAGCCCGATAGATGTCGTTTTCTTTTTCAGAGCTTGCACCCGATTGTTTTAATATGACGGAATCAGCCCATTCGCATGTATTGTTAGTGGGCTCATCGGTCATCCAAACAATAGTTTCCGACACAGCCAGAAAAGTAATAGGCTTGTATGTTTACACCAGTTTGGGCTCAGCTTTCCAAATACTTCCCTCCGTTTGGAAATAATTGTCACCCGGAAAATCACTGTAGCAAATTTGACTCTATTTTTTTTCTACCAAATACTTAGAAGTATTTGAAAGTATATAATGCTAATGTAGTGTGCCTCAAAACCTACAAAATAATATGAAAGTTTGAAGTAACTAGAAATATTTTGGAGAAAAAGCCATGTAGTCAAAGTTGCTACAGTAATTTTCCGGGTGACAAGTATTTCCAAACGGAGGTAGTAGACCCTAAGTGACGACTCTCAATTGACCAGTGGTGACACAAGTCAAGCTACATTTAGCTAATAGCAACTCCAAAAGAATAGCTAAAAATGATTGTAAAGCAAAATATAGCTATCATTTAGTAAAAAGTACATCCAACAGATTTGTCTAACTCACTCTCTATTCTGAAATTCTGGCTAGCTACTTTTAGAGAGGCAGTGTTACTAGCTAATCTTGTTTGTAAATTTAAATTACAGAGGCTGTTGGATTAGAGTAATTTTTTTAGATGTTTTATTTTAGAGAATAGCTAAATTAAAAGTTTAGAGTATATTTTTAGCTATTTTCTTAGAGTTGCTCTAAGTTAGTTTTTCTTAATATAGACCTGTCTTATCTGGATTAGAGTCTTCAACATTCATTATTGATTTTTCTTTTGTCGACATGCCTATGGACAACGAGGTATTTGTATGATTTAATCTTTAAGATCATTCCCTTGCAAAAAAAAAAAAATCTTTAAGATCATTAAAATGGTTCACGAAATTAGTGTGTGTGCGTTCATATATTTGCGCTTCTGTGCGCTGACCGACGTTTGTGCTTATGTGATCAAGATATTTAGGCCATCTATCCAACTAACGGACAAACGGGAAAGCAGCTTTGCGTTTGGCTTCACGGCCGACGTTCTGCGAGCGCCATGGCCTCGCCATCGCCGTCACCGCCGAAGTTTCCCTTCCTCGATTCCCTCCTTCCCCTCCTCCTCTTCCTCGTCCTGTCCCTGCTTTCGCCGCGCGTCGTGGCGGCGGCGTCGCCGTCGCCCGCGCATGCTCTCGGCGAGGACCTCCTGGCCGCGTCGCGCGCGCCGGGGTTCTCGGCGTGGCTGCGCGGCGTGCGGCGGCGGATCCACGAGCGGCCCGAGCTGGCCTTCCAGGAGCACCGCACCAGCGAGCTCGTCCGCGCCGAGCTCGACGCGATTGGCGTGCCGTACGCGTGGCCCGTCGCGCAGACCGGCGTCGTCGCCACCATCGCCGGCGGCGCCGGGCCCGTGGTCGCGCTCCGGGCGGACATGGACGCGCTCCCGCTGCAGGTACTCCGCACTTTTCTTCATTGGGGAGGGATGCTCGGATGCTGGAGTTGGAACAAGAACTGATTACTTTTCTTTGTCCTGCACCTGCTATATTTCGCTTTCTAGTATAATATGTAGTAGGTCGATTTATTCTCAGCAATTCAGTGAATTTTGGACTCATGACGATGGCAAACTGCATATTGCTCTAGAAGACATGATAATGATATTTTGCCTGTTCTCATATCTATGATTCCAAGTGCTCCAAGACGCTTTTTCTTAGAAACAAAGTTTCAGACTCTTGATCCCTCGTACTGCTGTTGCGTTCGGTTGGGAAATAGACTCATTTATTACTCACACACAACCGAGCCGTTATGAATTTGGCATCTTATTTCCGTTGGGTTACTAGTTTTGTTAGATTCTACACCTTGTCGCACTGCAGAACATCTGAACATGGTCAATGAATCTGGAAGAACCAGCCATTTGGTAACGATGTTTCCAAAAAAAAAAAAAATGGTAACAATGCTGTACGTCCGACCCGTTGGCCCCACTCAGGTACGACCGGCAAAAGGACCCGTTGGGCCCGACTCAGGTACCTTGTCCTTTTGCCGGGGCCAATGTTTTCATCTGAAATGATGAATTGAAGAGCTCTTGCACTTCCTCTATCAGAGAAATTCTGTTTCTTTTTACAATTGCTCTGTGATCCGATCCTTTTGACAGGAATTGGTTGACTGGGAGCACAAGAGCCAGGAAAGTGGAAAGATGCATGCTTGCGGACATGATGCTCACACAACAATGCTTCTTGGAGCGGCTAAGTTACTTCACGCTAGGAAGGATCATTTGAAGGTATTTTGTGACAGGAACTTGTGAGCTTCAACTCTGCCATGGATTGAAAGGTGGAAATTCAGGAAACTAATTAATACACATCAGCGTAGAACATAATCTCCTTTTTTTTCACTCATAGTATACTATACAAATAATCTCTATATGCCATCATGGTCAACTTAAACCCTTGACCTCAAAATTCCTTTAATGCGTCGAGGTAATTAAAAATTTAAATTGATGGAATTGAACGAATATCGAGTTTCATGAAGGTAGATCTGGAATAAAAGTTAATCCCAAAGTCCCTTAATCATAAGTATCAAACACCATCCAAATAAGTTTAATCGTGGTCACAGCAATTGTGAGCAAATTTCTTATTTGCCATCCAAAATTATACTCTTCTCATGTTTGCCATCAAAATTTTGCGACTCTCTTGTTTGCCAGCGGATCAAAATTCACATCTCTCATCTGCCACTCTAATCACTCTGGTTGTTAGATTATTGTGCTCTCAACTCTGCATTATTTGTGCTGCAGTAGAAAAATGGATTCGTTTGAGTGTATATTATATGCGAAGAAAATTTCAGAATTTTTGGATGAAAATTAGAGACAATTTTTCTTTACTCAAAATTACCATACATTTTCGTCTAAAAAATTTGAAACCTTTTTTTGGCATAAAGTACACATTTGGACAAATCTATTTTGGTATTGTAGCCTAAACACTGTTGTGGCAGGATAAAAGAATCGAATTTTGATCCAATAGCAAATAAGAGAAGTGCAAAATTTCGATGGCAAATAAAAAAATTTCTCTGTCATGTGTGTCTCTAAGATGTAGTTTCCTTCTATATAAGCTCTCAAGATCCTTCCAATAGCAAATAAGATTCTTTGTTGTACTGTCTAGGGCACTGTGAAGCTTGTCTTCCAACCAGCAGAAGAAGGCAATGCAGGGGCTTATCATGTTCTCGGAGAAGGTGTCCTGGACGATGTGTCGGCCATTTTCGGTTTGCATGTCGATCCAACACTTCTTGTAGGTGAAGTTGCCTCCAGACCAGGGCCACATCTTGCAGCAGGAGGCAGATTTTTGGCAACAATCACTGGAAAAGGTGGTCACGCTGCAAGCCCACACCATGCCATTGACCCCATCGTCGTAGCGTCTTCTGCTGTCATCAGCCTTCAGCAAATTGTTTCCCGGGAAATCGATCCCCTTCAGGCTGCTGTATGTAATCATCTGGGCACGCTTGCACTCTACCTCTCTTTACTGCCTATCTTATGTCACAACTTGTTCATCATATATCCATAACTTATTCTGAAAACGTGACGACTGTTCTTTTGTTGCCATTTTTAGGTGGTCTCTGTCACGTTTATGAAAGGAGGTGATGCTTACAATGTCATTCCGGAATCTGTATCCTTTGGTGGTACATTCAGGAGCTTGACAACTGAAGGTCTATCGTATCTTATGAAGAGGATCAAAGAGGTAAACAATCAAATAACGAGTACTATTTTTTTTTCCCAGATTTTCTGGATCCAGCAGAGCTGCGCCTGCTGTCCTTCATTAAATCTTAAATTTCTCTTGAACTTATAAATGCAAATTGTAACTTGGTGTTTCTTTTGAAGATGGTAAAAGCTCATGCCACCATCCACCACTGCACTGCCACTGTCGACTTCATGGAGGAGCAGCTCCGTCCATATCCAGCAACTGTCAATGATGAGAATATGTATCATCATGCCAAAGGAGTGGCAGAGACCTTGCTAGGGCAGAACAACGTGAAGATAAGTGCTCCAACAATGGGCGCTGAGGATTTTGCATTCTATGCGCAGAGATTTCCAGGGGCATTCTTCTTCATCGGAGTCCGCAACCACACCATGGAGATGTATCCCCTGCACTCACCACACTTTGTGATGGATGAGGATGTGCTTCCGGTAGGAGCTGCCTTCCACGCTGCAGTAGCCATAGAGTACCTGAAGAAGCACACAACTACGTAGAGAGGTGTGATGGATAGCTCATGCATTACTATGCGGAGAAATAATCAGTGCGCGTAGGAAATTTATTAGTAATTTGGATTTCTCCAAAGGTCTTCGTTTCAAACTTTGGTCTGCTGTCCACAGTTTTTTTTTTTTTTTTTTTTTTTGATCATCTGTCCACAGTTTCTGGAAAGGTTAGGAACTGAGAACGGGTAAAAGATGTTCAGGGTTTCATCTATGAGTGAGAATGAGGTGATTTTTAACAGGATCAGACTCTAGAGACTACTGCTAACAAGTTCTTCTGAATCACCCATAACAATAATGGGAACACCCATTGTCGCCATGGGCAGTAAATTCACTGTAGCTTATAAGGGTTTTGTCGCGTACTAATTGATACTGCCAGGCTAATGCAGTTAAATCGTCCATTCTATTGTTATTGAAGACTCGTGCATTCTAAACTTCCTATGATACCGTGTCTATGCTTTTCAAGATTCGGTCATTACCATGCCTACAAGTTTTTTTTTTTTTGGGGGGGGGGGGGGGGGGGGGGGGGGAGTTTGAGGATGATGTCCCGTATTAGGATTTCAGGTGTGTAATGGGCTGAACAGGGAATGAACTGTGCCGCCTCCAAGCATGGCCATCACATGGAGGTTCAGGTGCAAACTGCAGATAACACTAAAGTAGGATTTCATGAAGCAAATTGTTGCCTAAGATTTGATGTCCATCTCATTCCACTATTTTTGGCTATAAACTTTATAGTTATTTTAATTAGTACGAAATAGCTTTGCTAATAATTTAAAAAATTATCGTACTTATTACACAAAACAATTGAAATGAAGAAGTGAATGAAAACATCAACAACTGAACCAAAACTCCAGAACCCATAGGTGGACCATTCAATAGCAAAAATGTTGGTTTCCAAAGATCGATGAAACTTTTCTGCATTAATACAGCACGACTTTCAGAGTCCAAGTAGATTTCGTTAGCATTTACATATATAGTACATTAATATAAATCTCGCCAATGGAGGATTTTAACCTATGGACACTTTACATCCGCATGTCTTCTATAATCGAATTACAGGCCAGACTATAGATACAAAACAGTCCAAATAAACCAAGCCTGGTGGAGAAAACTATCACTTCAAAAATGAACTATTGCCTGTTCACAATCTCACGGTACACCAAATCGATGAATTCATCATTCTGGAAGAAACAACAAGTAATTTCTAATCTTAGATATGCAGGAATACAGATAGCAAATATTTAGTATAGACTATAGAGGCAAACCGAAAGGACCCTAATTTATTTTCTGATATCATTAAACCAGAATCAATGAAATCATAATGATAGATGTAAACTGCTATCTCATTTAATTTTAGTGCACTATGTTAATAATCCATTTTGACTAAACAAAATAGATAGTGAAAAGAGCATTGGACATTAGACTCAAATGAGAAATATTACTCCAGTCCAATGACAATGAGTAACGTCTTGTGACAATAAAATAAGAATAAAATAATGCATACACATACATATTTAATAGTAGAACGTACCTCCACAAGTTTCTGTAGTGCATCTCTGACACCATCTCTCGACAGTACTGGGCTGTAGATTGGTGCCGATGCAAGAGAAGGGGATGGATTTGGTGGCGGAAATGGTTGAAGCAATGGAGTACCATATGGTGGAGAAGGTGAAGCCGCAGGTGATGGGAAGGGCTGAAGCAAGGAAGCACTTTGCGGCTGCTGAGCGGTACGAGAATGCTGAAGTGGAGCAGTTGGTACTGCAGAATTACTGTGCACCATTGTTGTCTGTGAAGACATTAATGGTGAAAAATGTGAAGGATTTACAAGGCTTGTGGACCTGAATATAGGACCAGAGCCACCATGAACTTCAGTGGGTATCCCAGAAACTGATGAGGCTTGTGAAGGAAGCAAATGATGCAAGGCTGGTGACTGCGATACAGTGATACTTGTCGCCGGTGCATGTGTAGACAAAGGTGTAGCACCAAAAGTTTGATTTAGCTGTCCTGTGGCTGCTATACTGGAGGTGCTACCAGCATTAGCAGCTGCCTGTTCCCATATACGCGCATTTAAACCCAGAAATGTAAGTCAAAGTTGCTCTCTAGAGGAAATAACACAACCATCTTATGTGGCAAAGCAGATTCTAGAATACAAGTGGACCAGAACATATTGTGATATTGATGAGAAAAGTAGTAGCTTCCTTACATTGAAGAACGCAGATAAGGGATCCTCTTGGATATGAGTAGTAGTTGGCATGATATTCGATGTTGGCGGTTCAAGAGGACTCTCAACCAAAGCAGGTGCTGGTTCCAGCTCTTCAAATTCACTGAAACAGGATTAGCAACTTCAAAATGTCACCATAGTTTCTTTTCAAAAAGTTTGAGTTAGTAGACAGCAGTAAGACAACATTGAATAGCAAGAACTAGCGATCACTGTCATAACAAATGCATCAATTTATTTTGCCTGTTTTCACATGGCATGCTAAATGAAGCAAAAAAAAAAAAAAAAAAAAAAAAAAAAGTTTCGCGTGTCGCTGAGTAGACAAGAAGATAAAATGCTATTCCTAAACATGAAAGCATATGTACGCCATGTTTAAATTTAAGTTATTCATAGTACTTATTTTATGAATTAAAGATCCAACCATCAAACCAAAAGTTGATAAACACTCATTTGCTGAACCCATTTGCTGCCACAAAAAAATTTGGAACAGTCTTGTCCTAGTAATTAGACAGATCCTACTATACAAGCACAACAGTGCACAGTACCTTTTCATAGAGTGAATCTTTGGCTTTGTAGGCACCTTGGAGAATGCATTCAATATCCTGCGAAATCATGTAAGTAATGTGTTGTTCACCGGAAGAACAGAAAATTACAAGGGGATGCACAAAACTCAGAGCATTTTATGGTTCATAAAAGTACTCATGTAGTCATGTGACAAAAACAAAGTAACTTTATGAAGCAGGTGATGAACACATATATGTGAACCTTATAATTGCAGAATCGATTATCAAGACAAATCATAAGCACTAGTTTTACAGTCAACTCAAAAACCATAAAATCACACGTTTAAGTCACAAAAATGCCTTGATGATCCATAATCCAAACATCAACATAGACGTATCAGTTCCACACCTCCCTCATTATTGCCACATTCATAGTTTTGGCTGCTTCAGCAGCAGTAAGTCAGGTAAAAATATTTGTATTTTTGGAAACCTAAGTAGTGTTCAAAGGCCTTGGCCTACAAAGTTGGTTGCTTTCATACACGGTTTGGGAACTCTGATGCAGAATTTCAAAAAGATGTAACTAACATGTTCTATGCAGTTATGTTTTAGCCAGACTTATTTTAGTAGATACATTTGACAAAAATCCCAAAAACAATGTAAAATCAACAACTTCTTATCATATCCTCAACACATAACTACTGTCATTTGTTTTGTGTCAATGCGCATTAAACATTAACAGAGTTAGACTGTTGTGGTGTAACCAGACAGTAAAATAAGCTATGCTCGGAAAATATACAAAAATACTTATCTTGATCAGGTTTCCTCCAATTATTATAGAACCTTTTTATTAATATTCTAAATTATTTTTCTCCCACTAACTTTAATAAATGAAACTTTGGCCACATCAAGGGCCATATGTATCTCAACATGCTCCCATTTCGGGAAAAAGGCCTGAAGTGGCAAGTGTTCAATGCTCATGGTTATGAAAATATATTGTTAAGGTATATTTTTAAAATATTAGTTATAACAGGTTTTTTTAAAAGTTAAAAAACAGTTGCTATTCTTGCAAAAAGCTTATAGCAAACAGCAAGATGCATGACTTGTATATCTTACAACCACTAGGAAGGATCAGCACCATAGAGACAATGCAACAACATACCTGCTAAAAAGGTTTGCAACTTCTTCACATTCCTGGGTGTTATAAAACCAAATTCCAATAACTTCTTGTGCAGCATTTCGATACATTATGTAAGGAATTTGAAGTTGGTACTCAAAATTTCCCAAGAGATCTTCTACCAGATTTTCTGCCAACAAAAGGAAGCAGACGAAGTATGAAGAAACATCACTAGGAATATAAATATAGCATAAGGTTATAACTTAGACCAATAGCATAATCTTATCAAGGTTACTTCTGTGACCAATTATTCAATAGTAAGCTTGTAAACATCATAGTTAACAAATATTCAACTCGAAGTTTCCAACTGTCAGTTGGTACGATCATCAAGTGTCTCACATGGTACAATAAGGGTGTGTTTGGTTAGGCTGTGGCTGTGGAAAAAAGCTGCTGTGGCTGTGAGCTGTGAAAAAAGCTGCTGTGGTCTTTGAGCTGTGAAAAAGCTGAAAGCCGTTTGGTGAAAGTAGCTGTGGCTGTGAAAAAGCAGTGAAAATGTCTGTAATACCCCTAAAGGTCTGTTATACGCAAACTGATTGTAAAACAATATGTTGTTCATGTATTTGCATGGAAAACATCATTTTTAAAAACAAAACTTAATTTACTTCAATTTTCAATCCACGCTAACATATGGCCTAATTTAAAAAATCTTTTCAGAAATTATCTTAACTTCTGGGGTCTTGTGTAAAACGTCAAGACACACAAAAATACTGAGATTAATTACACTTTCTATGAGGGTCTTTCTGCAAAAGCATGTTCCAATGTCGTTGTCTCCTCCGGACCTCCATCAGCGACCTCTCCAAGCTCCAATCACCACGGGGAGAAGGGGAGATAGAGATTGAAAAATAGGGGAATCGGATCTACAAGCTATGGCGCAACCATTTGAGGTGAAATTTCGGGTCAGAGCTGTGGGGGTGATAGTTGATTTTGTTAAGGAAGGGACATGGCATGTTGAGCTAGATGATGGCCGCCAGTTGCCCAAGGACGAGAGGAGCGGCGCCGGATGGAGCCACTGGAGTTGGGGAGGAGTGGAGGGGGGCCGCTTGGCGCCGCCGCAGCCGGCGAAGGAGCTCGCGCTCCTGCACCTGCCCGCACCGGCCGCGGCGCAGCTCGTGCTCCGCGTCCGCCCGCGCGCGTCTGGAGATGCGCGGGGCCGCGCTCATCCCTTGGACGACGGAGATGCAGCAGAGGGGCGACCGAAGGGCCGGCGGCCAGCCGCGCCGAGAGGACCAGGGGCGGCGGCGGCGGGCAGGCAATCCTAGCGCCGCACCTCGACGAGCAATGGAGAATCGGGAGTGGAGGGGAATCGGGAAAGAAAGAACGAAGCGTTACGTTCGCATAACCAGTGGCAACGCGGGTAATTTTCACGAAATTCCTTTCTCACAGCCGGGCACAGCAAGTCACGGGGTGCTGTGAGAATTGGCTTACGAGAAAGCCGGCTTTCTTCGTAGCACCCAGAAGAAAGCCACCCCTTTGGTTTGGCTTCTGTCTTTTTTCAATAGCAAAAGCACCTAAAAGTCTAACCAAACACCCCTTAACTTCTGCCCACCAAAAAAAAAAAAAAGAATAACTTCTGCGCATAAGTTTAAAAAGGTAGAAGAACTTCCCGACAAATTTCAGAAAATCCATGTATGCTGCATGTTAAATACCTGTATTTCGACGGTTCATGACAATAAATTGGAATCTGGGTTGAGCATTCCTGCAAGAAATTCAAACTACTCATCAGAAAAATATGAAGGTATTTAACACATTCAGCAATGGCAAACTGGGGAAACTTCATTAGACCCGCTGCATTCTGATGAAGGCACAACATCTGAAAGGCTAGAACAAACAGAAATATGGACACATGCTAACAGATCAACAGTAGGTATGTAATGTTCAGTTGCAGAAAATGGATTCTTCTTGGTTTTCTTTTCAATTCTTGCTATTTTCAATGCTTAGAATGTATCAAGAGTTCATTACTCGGAAGTCATAGAATTGAAACGCAGGACTCTCAAATGCATATTCCCAAGCATGTATTTCTCGAAAGCAGCACAAGAACGCAGACAATCGAACCACGACTACTAAATTATTTTACAAAGGAAAACAACATGTGCCCTGTTCCGCAGGATGGAAACAGAAAGAAGCAACCCACTGCAAATGTGCACTAAAATAATAAGATTTTGTACTAAAGGTCTAAAAGGCCCCCAACCACCATACATAGTTACTAGAAACTGAAGTCGGGAGTATCTTGCAAATTGTATGGCTGTGAAGGCTGCATTAGTTCATCTAGTCATTAACAGGTAAAATTTTACTTTTTCTTTGTTGTAACAAATTGCAAGAAAAACCGCCATCATGTAAAAGCCCGGCTTGGGTCTTGGGAAAAGCAGATAGAAGCAATTCACCCACAACTACACCAATCTTTCCACTAAATGATCATCAGATTTTGTTAGTTACCATCCGGTAGACATTACAGATTTCTAAAAAGGAATGATTTCGACAAACTTTAAAGTTTTCAAGAGTGGTTCAATGCAGACATTTATCAGAATGATTAGAGCTTATTTTCTTAAGCAAGTCAAATGCATCAAAAGTCCATCGCATTGCTGCGGCAAGAGACGAACCTCTTGACGACGAAGAGCGACCCCTCCACGTCCTTCCGGCTCTGCACCACAAACAACAGGAACACAGAAATCAGGCCAACGAAATCTTTCCCCACCAACGAAGAACGAGCGGAGGGCGTGGGAGCCCACCAAAGGCCGAGCACCTACCCACTGGTTGACGTCGGTGTCGAAGTCGTAGAGCGTGACGTGCGCGGCGGTGATGAGGATGTCCTCGATGGCCGGGTCGAGGCGCTGGAGCACGGTGAGGTTGAGCGTCCGCGTGCCCTCGCCGTCGATGGTGAGGTTCGGCGTCACCTTCGCCCTCCCGCCGCCGCCGCCGTGGGCCATATCCGCGTGTGGAGGACCTGACCGGACCCGAATGGCGGGTGGGTGGATTGCCTAGGGTTTGGGCGGCTGGATCGGAGGGATTCGAGGAGGGAGGAAGCAGTGGCCGGCGAGTCCAGACGAAGAGGACGCAAAAATAAAAAGGGGATATTTTTGCTCCTTTTCTGCGAATTTTTTGCTTTTTTTAAACGGTTTCGGGAAACGAGGAGACGAAAAGGTAGGAGGCGAGATCAGGGGCGGAATGTTGGTGGTGGCTGCATCGGGGTTGGGTTGCCCCTGCACGTGACACTGTGACGTGCCCGTGCTGGCGATTTTGGGTGCGTTCTTTTTTTTTTTTCTTTTGAAGAAAACAAAGGTAGGGCAAATTATTTATTTTTCCTTTTTTAGTTGAAAACTATTTTTAATATATGACTAACCATTCATTTTATCTATAAATATTTGTATAAATAGCTAAATGTATAAGTTAACTTTAAAGTGCTTTTGATGGTGAATCCAATAATATTCATTTCACATTCGAAAAATAATTACTTAAATATATATTGTTGGTTAAAGTTTAACGAAAAAGTCAACAGTATCATATAATTAAAATTGGATGGAGTATTTGATTTGTTCCTGTTGCATGGCATAGTGAACTTTTGTTTATCTGATAATTATATATGTTACCCTTTCTCACTTAATGGATGTTCTCTGATACATGCTTAGCTTTGCCGTGTGAACATGATTAGTTAAACTTAAGTGATAAGTGACTGTTTGTTGCAAAATAAGCAAAGGGAATATTTACCTTTTACGTACATATGTATATTGCTTGTTTCATACCATTCTTTTACATGCAAGTAGACCTTGTAGAAGTATTTATCTGATGGAACCTTATCTGAGCCGCTAGGAGAATTTCACTTATAATCACGCTTTAGAAGAGTTGTGAGTTATGACCATCCCATGCTTAGTAATTTGATCACCATTTCTGGAGTTTGACATGACCTTTTTTTGTTTTCAGGATTCCTACAAACTCATGACTTAAGAGAAGAAGAAACAGGGGCAGAAAAAGAGAGCAAGAATCTGAGTTATTTTCTTGCTAAGTGTCATTTGGTTTTTAACATATACTGCAAACCGAGATTTCTGGGTGTTATAACTCACTTTTATCTGGAATCTTGTTGCATGTAATGAGATGCTATGTATATATGAGGAAATGGTAAATCTGTAATGTTATTGACTGTTAGATTTTTTTTTGAGGGGATATTGACTGTTAGATTTTTTTTTTTAGGGGATATTGACTGTTAGATGAGATCATGGTCTTTGTTTTTTGGGCTGTTCTGTACATGGTCTTTTTATTTGCGGCTGGGGCCGCTGGGCTGAAGTAATAATTGTGGATAGTAAAGAAAAATTGGGCCTAAATTACAAAATGGAAAGTGCTAGGAAATGCATAGGGCTGCTTGGCGCCAACGCACCTGGCTTCGAGGAGCGCCATTCCTATACGTAGGGCGCCCGATGAGATTCATCTCATAGGTCACTTTGAGATCCGTGCTTCTTGTCTATCGAACGGCCACGGGTGATCTTCTTCCTCCCGATCAGCTCACACAACCATGGCATCCTCTCCGGCGAGCTTCTTCGACGGCCGGAGAATCCTTGTCGTCGGCCCGTAGAATCAGTGTGCAGGGTTTGTACCCCCAAGATCTCTTCCACTCCTCCCCGGACATAGAAACATGGGGGTAGGGAGGAACGGCGGTGGGCGGCGCGATGCAGGCGGGGCGGCGAGGCAGCGGGGGCGCTGCCGGCCGCGGTGGTGGTGGCCGGCAGTGGGCGGAGTAGGGGCGGGGGCGAGCACAACGGACTAGTTAGTGAGGGAGCGGGAGGCGGTAGCCAGATCCGGCGGCGGGGAGCCGCCGGAGACGGGGAAGGAGGGCGGGGTGAGGGCATCATTCCGGAAAATTTAGCGTGGGAGAGGGCGGTGGTTG
The DNA here is from genome assembly GCA_012490785.1 of Eragrostis nindensis. Lineage (NCBI taxonomy): Eukaryota > Viridiplantae > Streptophyta > Magnoliopsida > Poales > Poaceae > Eragrostis > Eragrostis nindensis. The sequence goes on along the minus strand of JAAXCT010000077.1, from coordinate 631,135 downwards.
CCGGATCCGGCGGCGGGAGCCGCCGGAGACGGTGGTGGCGGGCGGAGCGGGGGCGTTACGCCGGAGAAGAGGAAGAAGAGGGAGAGAAGAAGAGGCCGTGGTGGAGGAGAGCGGGAAGGAGGAAGGGAGGAGGGTCTGGGCGGCGGAGGTGGTCGCCGGCGGGCTGCGCCGACGCCGGGGTCGGCGAGGCGGCGAGTGGGGGCGGAGCTCGCGACAGCCAGCGCTGGAGGAAGAAGAAGCAGCGGTTCATGGGCCAACTCCGTGCGGGCCGTGGGCCGATCTATAACAAGCAAACCGTCGGACGATCTACAGATAGGCAGTCCCTTCGAGGAGGAGGGGAGTGGATCGCGCTGCTGGCGGTTCGTTGCTTAGATCCGGGGATGTCACCTTTGGCGCTCGGGACAAGAACAGGGGTCGGAGAGGGGCCAACAGCCAGTGGCGACGATGTGCCGCCACTGTTGCCTCTACTTAGGCCGGGATGCGCCACCGGCGAGGCCAGAGCGGGGTTTGGAGCGTTGCAATTAATGCATGTTCGTATAATATATTTATTATGAAGCCTTTATGTCAAGGTGCAAATTAATTAAGTACAGAACTATTCCGAAAGAAATAAAAAATTAAACACCTCTCCATGTTCGTATACTTATTAACTACTCTCTCCATCCAGAAATATAGTGTATATCTAGTTTTGTCCTAAATCAAAATTTTTGAACTTTGACGGTTTGACCAATAATGTCTAGAAAACTGTATGGATTGACAACATAAAAATGCTTTCACTAGATTCATCGTGAAATGAACTTTCATAATAAATAACTATCTTACTCTGAAAAATTAAATGGTCAGTCATCGTCGCTGGTTGCATTTATAGTCACTATTTCCCGTGTTGATCAGGATTCACAGGACGATGTCAACGCGCTGTTACTTGGCGAGCCTAGCAGCATCCCCTTTTTTCTTTCTATTTTTGTTTTGCTCTTAGAGCTGAAATTTGATATGTGAATTAATTATTTTTAGTCCCTGGTTGATGACTGCTCTAAAATTTCAATAAAAGATGCAACGGTTGTGCTCGGCGATTATTTGGATTAGATAGTTTAAACACTGTTTCCTTATCTAAACCTCTAAAGAACCAGTTTGGAGAAAAATGATTTTGACCTGCCAGATTATACCCACCTAAATATCAACCATTGATCTAAATGGAAGGCTAATCAAATAACGTCGGATCCTGCCGTACTAAAATCAGGCCAGCGGGCCCACACAGATCGCGTGACGCAATGTCATCTGAAGGCCAAAAACGATGACGCCGAGCTGACTTTTTTCACGCAACGGAAATTGATACCCGCCCGCACACCCCCATCGCTCATTTTCCTTGTGTTCCAATTGCCTTCCGTATTTTCCTTCCGTATTTTGGGGGCGTTTGAATCCAATTCCATCCCGGCGGCGTCGTTGTCGCCGCACAACAGATTCTCTCCCGGGATCAATCGTCGGGGCATCGTCGAAGGGTCAAGTGTCGGGGTGATCGTCAGGATCAATCGTCGGGGCATCATCAGATGGAATTGACTCGACGTCCAGTGATCATTTAAGGTGGCGATGCGCGTGAAGGTGGGCGTCGTGAACAGCGAGGGCGCGCGGGAGAAGGTGCGGGAGAAGGCCGCCGCCGCCTCGCCGGGGTGCTGTTCGTCGCCGCGGTTGGTGCTGTTCGTCGCCGCAGGGGCCGCCTGCCGCCTTGCCTGCCGTCATGTTCGTGTACTCGGCGCGACGAGGTCTTGGAGGCGGAAGGTCCGGTCCCCATGCGCCGCCTCCCCACCGTCGCCTCCCTCTCTGATCTGTGGCCGTTCCTTGCTCTTCCCCATCGACCGCCTGGGATTGGGGTGGCCGTCGCTGTGCAGCCGATCGGACATCTCTCTGTTAATCCCGCGAGGTGATTCATACGCCCTGCTCGATTTCATCGTACTTGCATCTCCATCTCTCATCTCCTTTTTTTTTAGGGAAATCCTCTCACATTGTTGCCGAGTGGTTGCTGTTGGGGCCATCTGCTTGCCGCTGATGTACTCTGGCAGCCCGTCAGCACCGGTTCTAATTCCTCCTGGTGCCCTGCTCCGTAATCTTCCTGGAGCTCGTTGCATTAAGGTCCATATCTATTTTGTTTTGTTAGGATTATCAGAAAGATTTTTTAGTTGCTCACATCAAAGTGTCAAACTAGGTGATCATCCTGGAGTGCCAAGTTAGAGTTGCAAGTAGGACCTCAGATACATTTGTATGAGCATAGTAAAATATTTTTTACATTGATGTGTTTGTTTAATAGCTCATTTAGGAAAAAGGATGTCAATAATGGGATTAATGCTGCAAAGCAGCACAAATTTGGTACATTTCTGATGCTTTTTTATTGCTTTCTCTCAAGATGCATCTTACCAGTTCTGTTTTTTGTGATACAGCAGAAATGTGATCTTGTCTTTCTAGGCATCATCATCGCTCCTATGTATTTTTTCTGAACATCCCCTTTGTGGTAAGTCAATAAATGATCCATAATTATAGGACAATACTATCGCATGAGCTATATTATAGGAGAATACTATAGCATGAACCATAATATACAGTCATCCACATGAGCGCTTATAGGAGAAAACTATGCATCGACATCCATGGATGATACAGGTGACTTTCTACTCGATTCCTGGCATGAATATATGTGTGTGACTAGATTTGAAAAGCCAGAGATCAAATCTACCGAATACAGTCCTTATACTTGATCAATGATTCACAGGTGAGTTGTCCCAACTCCCAACTGTTCCCTTTACTGTATATGTACATGACTTCCTATGTTATGCATGTTTTACTCTATAATTTTTTTATATCTTCCTCTGCGCCCACATTTGTTTTCATTATGCTTTTTTCATTATGTTTTTTTTGTTTACGAGGAGCACCGGTTTGAGTTATTTTTGACGGGTATGTTGAGAAAATTTGTTTGCAGACTGGCGAGCTTGTTCAAGATTAGATACCTTGATCATCTGTTACATAACATATACTGGTAGGTGCCAACGGACGCCCGGGCGAACGGCCAGCAGCACATGGTTGCGCTGAGCCGGCCCGGGTTCGATCCACGGCACCCGGGGAAATGGACTGAACTGGTGGTTCCTCGTGCCATTTCCCCCAGCCGGCGTTGTGCTGGCGTCCGTGGGCCCCTCTGCTGGCCCACGTCTGAAAAAAAAATGAAAAAAAAGAAAAAAAAGAAAAAAAATATACTGGTAGGTCAATAATGTTCATTTAATTTACTAATTGTTGGAATGAGTTGGCGATACCTTGTTGGCTACCTGTAGCTGCTAACCAATGGTGAGCTATCAAGGGATTTGTTGGCTTCCTGGTTTCTTGGGAACCGGCATCGACGGCGAGGTTGAAGGAGAGGAATATCACGTGATTTTGATGTTCTCTGTTTCGGCAACCCTTAGTTTGGATGCCTCTATAACTGGCTCTCATTGACTACGCAGTTTTGGTGTGCTCCATGTGCATTGTTCAGCATTTGCGGAAGAAACACTGACGTGGCCATGACCAACGATCTCATCGGGTGAGATTGGATTCTTCCTCTAACTTTATCGTGTTGATGTCATCAGATTCTTGAGCTTGTCGTGTTAATGTCGTTATGGTACTTAAATGCAATGATGTGTCAGAAGTGGGGTTTGCATCATAAGTACACGGTGCATCATATTGTTTCTATTTTATGATAAAGTCCTGCCAAGTGATGTCATTTGGTCGGACACGTGCGTGGCGCACGTGCATTTGTACTTGTGGATTTGTAATGCAAGACTACTTTGGTGTTCTGACTGGATCCAGTGGCCAGTCCAGGCTTGGGCCCAAGCCTGGGATGAGCTGGAAAATAGTTAGGCTCACGTGGGTGGACCAAAAAAGGAAAAAAAAGAAAAAATTAGGGGTGAGCCATGCTGAGGAGGGAAGCCCGATTTCTGCGTACGAAGCGAGCCAGGCTACGAAGGGAATCAAACTTGATGGCCTGCATCGGCCACACCTGGCTGGGGCTGATACAGTCTACCAAACACGCCCTAAGCTCGTCAACCCGGCCTGTGATGACGTGTTGATACAGGCGAAGTGAAACGTGTCCGATCCGCAGTTTCTTGAGTAGTGAGAGTGAGATGTGGCAGGAGGTTACGAGTGTCGCTGTGGGCAGATAGTTAGTCACATGTTTTTTTAATTGTTTTGGTTTAAGGTGAGTTGTAGTCAGAGAAACAAAAGGTAGCACATACATCTGTTATAACCTTGTACAAATACGTTAATTTCTAAAACCGTATCCTGCTCCTCAGTTATTTCTACAAACATACAACTGTTTGAACAACTTTGCCCTTTTGATGCCTACAAACATTGATCTTGCTGCACACAAGTTTTATAAAGTTGTGACGGCAAACAAACTTTAATGACAAATCAAACAGTCGGTTACATTGTTTATAGCACCATAAGAAATACACAATTGAGTCATGTCTGACTTACAAGATACAATTTCTTTAAACACCATTCGAGGGATTCTCCTAAAACACGTTACAAACTCTTAAATATAAAAACAAGGCAGGGGAACAGTGGCTCAAAAGCCTTATTTCACAGTAATCAACATTTAAATGAGAACCGATTTCCATTTTACCTTAGCAGAGGAGAGTACCCAGGAGTTCCAGAACCAGTAGCATCCATTGATGCGCTCACAGGTGGGCTTTCCATAGAAATCTCGTCAGGTACTTGATCATCGTGCTTTTGTCTATACTCCATCCTCACTAGGTGGAGGCGGTCCATCACTTGCCTCATGTTGGGCCTAGCGTCCATATCATCTTTGAGGCAGTCAACTGCAACACTGCCAACCTTATGAAGAAACTCAATATTCTCAGTTGAAGCAATCTCTTCATCGTACATCCCTCTTGCCTTCTCATCTGATTCAAATGATTTGCAGAAGTTTATGATGAGACTGTTGTTCCCATCGTACCTTGGTTTCTTTCTAGTAATGAGCTCTAAAAGTACAGTCCCAAAACTGTATACATCACTCTTCTCATCTAGACGACCAGTTTTCATGTACACTGGGTCTATGTAATTTATGTCCCCTATCACTTTCAAGGTATGATTTTTCTCTATGGATAGTAACCTTGATGTTCCAAAGTCAGAGACCTTTGGTATGAAGTTGTCATCAAGAAGTATGTTTCCTGATTTCACATCTCCATGGAGGATCTTCTGATTGGCAGATGAATGCATGTAGGAGAGACCTTCCGCAGATTGAACAGCAATGTCCAGTCGCGTCGCTAATGAGAGGGAAGCTTTCATATTGTCCTTGTTAGTTCCATGAAGAACATCATAAAGGCTTCCTTTTGGTGCGAACTCATAGACCAACATGGGAATATCCACCTCTAAACAGCATCCTAAGAGCTTGACAACATTTATGTGACTAATCCGAGACTGAATTATCACTTCGTTTGCAAATTCCTTTTTTCTGTCCTCATTAAGCGAAATGGAGCGTTTAACTGCAACTTGCTGCTTATTATCTACAGTTCCCATATATACCTCGCCGAATCCACCTTTGCCAAGAATAATGCTATAATTTTTGGTGATTTGTTTCAGATCATCCTTGGTGAAGATTTTGATGTTACTAACATTTTCCAGCATAGGGCCACCATTTTTCTTGAAAAACTCTTTAAGCTTTCTTTTATGATGCACCATAAGCATGAAGATTGAAGCAATTGCAATAAATGTGAGCCCACATACCACACCTATAACAGAAAATATAGAGTGAATTCCATCCTACAGTTTGGTGAAGTAGCTAGGATAATATATAGGAAACTGCAGAAATACGGTTGATGTAGATAATCACTTCCAAAAGGGTATGTAGACTTATGTGCTAAAAATGTATCATAACAAACTTACGAGTAATGTACTGAAAAGTGGTGGGCTACTGGGCTGTGATGTTGTCTATTATCATTATGTTTTTGTTATCAATAATTCCGATGTTTTTAGAGAAATACATATGCCAGCGAAATGTACGAATTCTGAAAGTTGCTTCATATTCAGTGAAGCTTTGATACTTACCAAAGGAAAAGGACAAATGACACAGTGACTAATATTTAACCAAGCTGTAGGGAATACCATGTTAATCGGATAATTATATAAACCATGGGTTGTATTGGTCTGGATTATGACGATGCAGATTTTTAGCTATAGGTTGGTACCTGTACATATATAGCACTATGCTACCAGCAAAAATCTGGTGAAGCTAGGAGAGATATCAAGTTGGAAGTTGGACCACAACTTGCACAAGTCAAAATTATGACTAACAACTGGAGAGAGTTGAGGATGATGGTTATTAATTAGTTATTACCTATAACAATCCGTGCTGGACGGGAGATAATAGGTTCGCATGGCTGTGTCTTTGGGTCCTCGCTGTGGAAGCCGCGAGGACAGCGGCACGTATAGTTACCCGGCGGTTTGTTCTCACAATTCCCGTACCACTTGTACTTGTCTCGATCCGCACACTCGTCAATATCTGCAGTATTCAGAATTAGTATATATGCAGGAGGCACTCTAGTGTTGTTGTTTAATGACGCAAATTATACTACACTCCCTCCGTAAATTAATTACCCTTGCAATGGCCGGGGAGGTCGCCCGCCAGGTAGGGGTTGCCCTCGTAGCCTGGCTGGCACTGGCAGTTATACCCCGTGACATTGCTGGCCGCATCGACGCAGATGCTGTTGGGGCTGACGCACGCGTACGACGTGCTGTTCCTCTTGGCGTCGGCGCAGGTCAGCTTGGGTGCTGACTCGTCGGACGGCCTGATCGCCCAGTCCAGCCACACCGGCATCTTCCGGTTGGTGCCCATTTGCAGGTCGGCCCTGGTGAAGTTGTATGTGCCCCTGGCCACCAGGAAGCTGTAGCTGCAGTCGCTGAAAGAGAGGAAGTACTTGCCGTGGCTGTAGCCGCCGAACGTGATGGACGTCTCCGTGAGCCCCGCGGGGATGTCCACCTTGCAGCAGCCGACCCCCGCGCACCGGTTCTCGACGACGCTGTCGGCGCTGGTGCAGTAGGAGATGCAGCCGGTGTAGATATCGTAGGGGTAGGGGGAGGTGGACTTGTTCGCCGCTGGCTCGCTGGAGATGTAGGCCTGGGTGTTGCAGCCGAGGACGACCAGCTCGTTGAGCTTGTCGGAGATGCGGTACACGCCGTGCCGGTTGAAGGTCACTGTGCCGTAGGTCCAGTTGGCGTACTGGTCTCGTTGTAGCACTGGTAGGCGATGGGGAGGAGGACGAGGGCGACGCTGCCGCTGGGCGTCATGGAGATGTTCTGGACCTCGTAGTCCTTGTCTTTCAGCAGGGGCGTCCTGCCGTCGGTGCAGTTGATCTCGAAGCCCTCGCGGAAGCAGTTGGGGGCGCCCATGCCGAAGGGGAAGGGGATGTTCACGTCTCCGCAGGTGTTGTTGCAGCCGGGCCGTGCTGCCAGTACCATGCTGGCGGCGGCATCGCCTGCATTAGACGCCGCCGCCGATGGTGCCACAATGACCATGATGATCAGCAGCAGCAGAGCTGCCACTAACAGCCATCTTGGTTCTAAGCTCATACTACCATGCATAGATCTGCCCAAGGAAATACTACTATGAGTTGGCTTGCCCATCACTTGGCGTGCTATTCAAGGGCTTAAATAGCTAAGTGGAAGGCAGGCCTGCATCAAATCCACATTCTGCTTGCTACTACTAGTGGAAGACTGATGGAAGTCAATATATACTTATATTTTTTGGACGCTTAAATAAAGGGAAGACTGATCTCGACACTCTAGCTACACATAAATTTCAATGACCCGTGCATGTTGGTCAAGTCAATTAGTGTCATTGTTTTTAATTTCTTGTAGGTAAAGAATATTAAGGATATGCTTGTTATACTTATCACACTCTTTGCTTTGCATCTCAACCAACACCACATGCAATGCACGGCTTGATTGAGTACAACTATAAGAGTAAATACAGAAAGACTGGATTGGAGTAATGCATTAGCTTGCTAGCAGGGGCGGATACAACTAGGGCTGGAAAAAAAAGCTCGAGGCTCGCGAGCCAGCTCGGCTCGATCTTAATTTTGGCTCGGCTCGGCTCGGCTCGGCTCGGTCTTCTTAATGAACCAAGCCGAGCCTCCATCATAGCTTGTTTGTTAACGAGCTAGCTCGTGAGCTGCTCGCGAACAGTTCGATTAGCTCGATAGGCTCGATTATATAGAAATGTCAACTTTAATTCGCTGATAAGATGGTAGTTTTATGTTGGGTGAAGCTCAATTTATCATCCAAAAAATAAACCAAGTTCAGTATAGATAAAAATCATGTTAAATGGTGAACCATCTTTTTATTTTTATTTATTTTCATCTTTGTTGACTTAGATTGATATTTTTTCTGCAATATTGTGTTATATTATGATTTTTGTATTGTTGGCACATGCTAATATTTAAAAACCACTTAAAATCATAAATTTTTATCACAAAAGTTTTAACCTACTTAGCTCGTGAGCCTAACGAGCCAGCTCGATCTTTCTAATGAACCGAGCTGAGCTTCCATTTTAGCTCGTTATCATAATGAGTCGAGCCGAGCCAGCTCGTTATCAGAATGAGCTTTAACGAGCTGAGCCTTAATGAGCCAAGCCGGCTCGTTATCCAGCCCTAGATACAACATCCATATTCACAGTCTAAAAGTCCCTGAGTAATGACCACCATCAGGCATGTCTAGTTATCCATCACAGCCACCAGGTTACTGACAGGTGGGTTGCGTAGTCTTTCACCTTGTCCATCTCTTCCACCACTATAGTTTCCTCTACCTTGGTCTTGGTTGTTGTCTCCACCTTCATCATGTCTGTCCTGTTGATTCTGACTTACTTCATCTTCCTTGTTGTTCTTGATGTTGTTTCCACCTATATATGCCTCTACCTCTACCTCCACCTTGGCCTCGTCCTCAGTGATTGTTCGCTCTACCTGTTCCACGCCCATATCCTGGATCTTGGGCTTCGTCCTGGCGTCTTCGTGACCATCGCTCACGATTTCACGCTCACGGCACTGCAGGATTCTAACAAACTTCTTGGCAGCATCTGATTATCCAAGCGATGGTGTAGCGAAGGGTGCGGCTAGGTTGCGGTTTAGGCTACGAGGCTACAAAGGAACAAGATAATGGATGGGATTTCTAATATCTTGCGCACACTCAAACAAGAAGAACTAGCATGAGTACAACATCACAGCATACATAGCATCATATCATAGCTTCGATCACACATACTCAAGTCCTTCTATATAGGAGAACTCAATGGATACAACTAGACAGGAGGACTCGACAACATGGTAACACTAGAATACAATGGCACACTTCTTCCGGACCACCCACCCCCCCCCCCCCCCCCCCCCCACACTACTAATACAGGTGTTGCTGTTACGTAGCTGACTGGCCTTCTGACGGATCGTCCTCTGTAGGTTCCTCACTCTGAGGGGCTCATCAGGTCATGAACAGCCATCTTGCTGTCCTCGTCCGCTGTGTTGTGCAAGTCCTAACTGGATTGAATTTCTAGAAGAAAATTTTTACAAAATGAAAGCAAAAATAGTAGTAAAAGTTTTGTATTTTTATATATGTAGTACCACTCATTGTCACTCGATCTAACCTAGGCCCTATGGAGTTTGGGTGAGCTGTGTCAAACGCTCCAGCTCCAGCCAACTCCAGAGCGGCCCAGCCCGTAGTTGATTTCGGTGGAGTTAGTGGAGCAGACAAAGGTGTACTCCAGAAAAGGCTGAGACCAATGTCTTTTGCCCACCATGCCACTAGTTAATTACACAACGTACCGGTTCGTTTCTTTTCTTCCCCACCACCTTCGTCCCTCCCCGACTCCTCTCTCGCTCACGTTTCTTCCCCATCTCTCTTCCCTCACCAAAACTTAGCCGCTGCCCCAACAAATCCGACCGCCCCCGCCTCCCAAAGCTAGAAAAACGAAACGAGCAAGCTGTCCAGAACTCGTAGGTGTCCTTCTCCAGGCGCACGATGGAGGCACCTTCGTCAACTACCGCGGCCATGGCGACTGGATCTGCAGCCCCAGGCATGACACCAGCTATGGCAGCGGGGGCGGGTTCCCAAGGGGCCAGGAGTAGCATGCTGGTGGGCGGGGCGTGCTTCCAGCTGGCGGCGGCCGCCCCTCCCAGGCGCCGCCCCTTCGAGAACCCACACCCAGCTTTGGCTGCGGTGACATCGGGTTAGTTATCCGATGTGACGCCAACTCGCCAAGTCAAGCAGCCCCAATAGCTTCTCAGGCGACTGCGATGTCTCGTTCACATGTTCGCAAGCCAAAGGCTCCGGCGTGCAATTTTTGCTTGATTACATGCTGATAGCTTTGTACAAGTACTAATTCTAGTCGTAAGCTTGATTCATATCTTGAAAATTGTACACGAACTAATTCCATTTGTAAGCTTTGATTAATAACTTTGTACAGGCTAGTAGTGTTCGATCTATTGCTGATGAATTGCTTGAATTTGCATGCACTTGATTATCAGCTTGATGTTAAACCTTTTTTTCAAGGATGATAATGGAAATAGATTGGAACCCCGAGAAAACTAGAATCATTTGCAGGTTGTTTGATGAACAAGTTGGAAAAGGTAATTGGCCCAACACCCACCTGTACTCCATTGCATATGCGAGACTGAGGCTAGGTTCAATGGGAGAACCGATTTACAAGCGAACAAGGATCAAATTAAGAATAAGTGGGATCAGCTGAAGGCAGAATTTAAAGCATGGACAAAGCTAATGAGGAGACAAACTGGTACCGGTTGGGACAGTGTGAAGGGCACCATTAAAATGGTTGATGAATGGTGGGCAAAGGCTAGTAAAGTAAGTGATGTACATATGTCATGTCTTCCTTTTTGTGGTTGAATTTTTTTTAGTGGGCGCTAATGTTGATATCGTGGCCTTTTATACAGGACATTCTAGGCTATGTTATGTTTAGAAGGCTAGGTCTTCAAAATGAGACACAACTTGAGCTAATGTATGGTAATATCACAAATGATGGTGGAGACCATTGGAATCCGACGTGTCCTGATTTTGAATCCGAAACTATTGAGCCTATCAATCTTGATTCACAAGAAGAGGAGGAGGATGGGGCTGCAATAGGAGGGGCTGAAATTGGTGGGAATGGATAGGATGATGTTTCTCCTCCCTTGTTAAATGACAAGAGAAGAGCTAGTGTGCCGGCAATAGTTGGGGCTGATAAAGGAAAGAAGGTAAAGACAGGAACAAGACTATGCATTCAAGAAGCAGTCACAAGAATTGCTGCTTTGGCTTCCACTATTGCTTCTAAGAAGGAAGCTGAACTTTCTAAAGGAAGTCATGCAACATGTGCTTCAGTGCGGTGCAACATTTGATAGCAATGAATACTACATTTCCACTGAATTGTTTGTGAAGAAGGAACAAAGGGAGATGGTAATGACAATGCCACTAACAATGCCACTGGTAGATAGTAGGTTCAATTGGATTAAGAGAAGTACATTGAGAAGTTTGAAACCTAGATGATTAGATTTATGTTTAGTGACTTGTTTGTTATTTTCCTATGTTGTATGACTTATCACTTTGCCATATTTAAATAATTCAGTTTTAATTGTTGATGTTCTCTAATCATTTGTGTCAATTGTTGTGAATTCTCACATATGCAATATACTGCTACCTAATAGTTCAATTTATCTAGGCATGGTAACATTTATTTGTCTTATACTTGCACTAAAAAATTCAATATAATGGTTGTTCTTATACTTAGAAATGCTCAATATCAAATTTTGGAGTAATGCTGCTCTATGAGTGGTGGAGCTATGCCAAACAGTGCCATAGGGTTTATCCTACACTCAAGTATGGCTCTGATACCACTCTCTCATACCCTATTTCTAGAGCACTAGTGCTTACCGTACTATTATCTTGATCAGACACTGATACGAACTCTTACAAAGAATGTCATCACATTTCGTAGTATTACCGAGTATCATACAAGCCTTCTCTTACATAAAAAGATCTTACAACAATGGCCAGCAACATTACTCTCTACAACAGACATCACATCAACAATCTACTGCAACAGGACCACTTAAAAAATACTATAGTACAAAACAAAAACGAAACCACTAGTATAGGCAACTTGAGTTGGGACGGAACCCTACTCTTTATCTCCATCATCTTGATACTCGTCCTCAGAGTCTTCATCTGGATGATTAAAGCAAGGGTTAGTACATAAGGTGCTCAACAAGTCCTAACAAAACAGACAATTATATGCAAGGGTGTCATCAAGGTAGGCCGAGGGTTTACTATATGAGCGGAAAGCCAATTTTATGCAAGGATTGTATGTAAAACAAATCATTTTGCAATCTACTTGTCAATACTATCATCATTTAGTAGGCTTGATTGACCCTAGGGGAGATGCATCTATCCTGCTAGTTCCCAAATTCTTAATGCTGGCCGATAATCTGCGCACGGCTCCACACCAGTGTATGCTCAAAATAATAAATTGTGTGGATCTAGCATTTACAGAGCGAGGTGTGAGGCTGGCATGTGGGGTCCGTTGGCGGCCATTAAACCGTGAATTGACCGCCACCACACCAGTAAATAAAGGCATTTCACCAAGATTCTGTGCATACTAGTTAGGAATAATGTAGCTCCACAAGTTTTGATGATATTTGGATGCAGGAGGATATTCTGGAGGAAAGTGGGCCCGAACCGGAGAAATCATAGGCCGGCCGGCCCCACTTGGTGCCCAATGGCCTCTACCTTTCTCCAGTGGGCTGCAAACTAGCCCCAAACGCAGAATCAAGAGCCCAACCTGGAGGATTCCACCGACATTCCAGAAGGTGGGCCAAATGGGCCAAAACTTGGCCCTTACTCCAGTTCTGCCGCCCCCACTTCCCCACCGACAGGACAACCGCCATCAGGAGACGATCTGGGACGTCCGGGAGCGAGGCGGTGGCAAACCGCCATGATGGACAGTGGCCTCCCTACTAGGCCAACCGGCCTGCCTTGGCGGCCCCGCCACTCAACCTTCTGCTATAAAGTCCTCGTGTCCTAAGGAGGCTATAAATACCCCTGGCCGGCTGCAGAACAATGCGCACCTCATCTGAGTGATCATTTCATTTCTTGTTTAGTAGTTACTTTGGGAGTTAGAGTAGAGTAGAGTAGAGTGAGATCTCTCTCGGGGTTTCGGAAGTCTTCTCGGAGTTCTGGTATTGTTCTTGTATCCTAACTCTATTAGAATTATTCTTTTCTTTAAATATATTTAGCGTTATCTTTATTTATATTTTTTAGTAGTTATTTGTCTATTTGGTTTATTTATTCGGTTAAGTAAGTGCTCGTAGAAGTCTTGTTGTGGGATTCGTGATTGTGTCTAAAGATTACGAGAGAGTGCCTCCGTCGGAGATGGCATCCGCGCTTGGTGAAATATGTGCTCTATTCTTAGATTGGACTGTTCTGTTGATCAAGGGTTCTTCTAGGCGGGTTGTAAGTGTCGCGCTTGCCTATGCATGTTTGGCACCCAACCCCACAGAGGATGGTAGCCGCGAGTGTATGTGACAGCTACACCGGTCTCTGTAATCCACCACATCCGGGTTGGACAGGAAGGGTTAGTTCAATAGCGGTCGGTTTCCCAAGGTGAACTAGCAAGATCGGTTCATTAGCCTTGGTGTAAGCTTCATGACCATTGGAGTTCGGAAACCCCAAAGGTATGAATGTTTTGGTGATTGGGTGACCATATTGATGTGACTAACATTTCCATGTAGGATATTCAAATGGTCTTGTCAATGGAAGCGTCGTCTCAAGAACTCTATCTTATTGACGACTTGGTGATTGGTTGCCTCGACTTTTCGGATCGAGAACTTGATGGAGTCAAGGTTGAAGATGGATCAAGGCTAAGGACATGATAGATCCAAGCAAGTGTTTGGCTTGGTGTAGATGTTAGCTTGAGTCCATAGGAAAAACCGGACTATCAAGAGGGATCGAATTGGTTCTCTTAGTGCACTAGGTTAGAGATCATATGGATGCATAGTGAGTCTCTCGAGGGCTAGGGTGGCTGAAGAGAAGAAGAGGAACCAAGAATGGAGAAGTTGGAAGCAAGGACCAAGAGTGGATCAAGTTTTCAGCTTATGCAGAAGAGATCGGACAGTACGGTCCTAGGGACCGTATGGTACGGTCTTTATTGAAGATCCAGACAGAGAAGTGAAGCCTCGGGATGCTGAGAAAATGAAGATCGGACAATTGACCGGACGGTACGCTCAAGAGATCGTATGGTACAGTCATCAGAGGATTTTCCAGACAGAGAAGCTGAAGTTTCTGGAAGAGAAGAAAATGAAGACTGGACAATTGACCGGACGGTACGGTCCTAGGGACCGGACGGTACGGTCTTCATTGGAGAAGATCAGACAGAGAAGAAGGAAATGGAGAAGCGCCTGGAAATAGAGACCGGACAGTACGGTCTAATGGAGACCGGACAGTACGGTCCATGGTACAGTCTCTAGTTTTCCAGGGCACTTTTGGGCAACGGCTAGTTTTGGGTTGGTAGCCTATAAATAGTTAGTTGCTCGCCCCTTGAGGGGTCTCTTGGCCATTGTTGGAGTGCAGGAAACTCAGAGGAAGCCAAGAGCAAGGGAGAGAAGCACTTGTAAAGGATTTGGAGTGATCCTAGTGCTTGAGAGAGTAGCAATTGCATCCACTAGATCTCTAGGCTAGTGTGAGCTTGAGAGAGTCACTTCGGTTTGTTACTCTTGGTCTATGGCAAGGCTTAGATCGGTTAGGCGTTGGTGTTGAGCTGTCCAAGGAGATTGTGGAAGCTAACACAAGTTTGTACACGGTCTTGGAGCTTCCCGTGCGAAAGAAGCATCACTAGTGGAGCGCCCTTTGGCACGCATCAAGTGCGGAGCCTTACCTCCGGAAGAGTACCCGAGAGAGAGCCCGGCGGGACGTGCCCGCGACTACACTCGGAGGGTGAAGTGTGCTCTAGGAGGGATCGCCTTCGAGCGGAGGGACGGGGTCGAGACTCCGACGGGAGTGACCCAACGTGGAGTAGGGGAAGACGCCATCCTTCCGAGACCACGGGAAAAATCATGAGCATTTCTATCTCTATCTCCTTTACTTACTAGCATTTATACTTTCGCATTTACTTATGTGCTAGTAGAATTGCATGATAGGTTGTCTCTTTACTACTTGGTAGAATTGCTTATTAGGGTGTTGCTTGTTGCTAGACAAGATTGTGTGAACGTATCGCTAGCTTCTTGTTGTCACCATATCTAGTCTTGCTAGCTTCACGCCTTAAGTACGTTTGGGAGAAATTATTGAGCCACCGATTCACCCCCCCTCCCCCGCTCGGTGCCCTTGATCCTTTCAAGTGGTACCAGAGCCTCGTTGCTCAAATAGGGCTTAACCGCCTTGAGTAAGGATGCCGGGAGGAAGTGGACCGCCCCCGTTCGATGGGACCGACTATGCCTATTGGAAAGCTCGCATGCAAGCTTACCTCGAGGCTCTCGATCCTATCGCATGGGAGGTGACGAGTTCCGGTGTCTCTCTAAGAACTCCTATTGGTACTCTTGATGTGAACCTCGCAAAGGCAAATGCTAAAGCTAAAAATGACTTATTTGAAGCAATCACTAAAGAGGTCTTTGCTCGAATGAAGTCCGCGGGTACCGCTCATGAAGTGTGGACTCAAATCCAACAAGTTCATGAGGGTTCCTCGGATGTCAAAGAGGAAAGATACTATGTCCTTAAGGACAAATATGATGCCTTTACCATGTCTTCAAATGAGCTTATCAATGACACTTACTCTCGCTTGAATGTGCTTGTAGAGGATATCAACTCTCTCGGTGTGAAGGACAAGATTGATGATGGTGACCTTGTGCGGAAGATCATGAGGATTCTCCCAAGAGAGAAGTATGGAGCACTCATCACATGTCTCTTCAACACCGACATGCGAGACCTCACCACCCACAAGCTACTTGGGAAGATCACCGCCTTCGAGAGCTACAACCTTGACAAGAAGCTTGATGAGAAGCCCTCCAAGAATCTTGCTTTCCGAGGGGTCAAGCAAGAAGAAGGGGAAGATGGTGATGACTCAAGATTCAAGTGATGAAGAAGTTGAAGAAGATGTTGAAGACTTGTTGCAACTCCATCCAAATGACCTAGCACTCCTCATGAAGAGAAGCAACTTCTTCAAGAGAAGGTTCATCAACAAGAAAGATGCCGAGTGCTACAATTGTGGGGAGAAGGGTCACTTTGCCAAGGAATGCCCAAAGCCAATCAAGAAGAGCAAGAAGAAGACTCAAGAGTCAAGCGATGATGAAGAAGAAGACCCTAGAAGCAAGTACAAGGCAAGGAAGAGGTTTGTCAAGAAGGAAAGCTCTAGAGGCAAAGACAAGAGAAGATCATCTCGCAAGGGTCTCTATGTTGGAGAGTGTGTCACAGACCGATGATAGTGATGAAGAAGAAAGTGATGACTCATCCTCCAAGGGCAAGAAGATGGCCGGCATTGCTCTCACAAATATGTCCGAGACTCTACCTCCGCCTCCTACTTGCTTGATGGCCAAAGATGATGATAGTAGTGACGAGGATGAGAAGAGCGAGTCCGAGGAAGAGTTTGGTGAGGAGGATAAGCCAACTTATGAGGAACTCTTGGATAGCATTCTCTTAACCGGCAAGATGCTCAAGAGAAAGGACAAGACCATTGCTCAGTTAGAAAAGGAACATGAAGTGGCCGCTTTCCGAGTTCGTCAACTTGAAGATGAACTTAGGGACTTATCCATCTCTCACAAGGCTCTGAATATGGACTATGACAAGCTTGAAGAGGACCACATGAAGCTCAAGGAGAAGTCCAAGTTACTAGAGGATGAGCGCAAGCACCTTTCTACTTCTCTCATCACCTTGGATGAGAACTATGACAAGCTTAAGGTTGATCACAAGAGGCTCAACGACAAGTTCAAGGTTCTTGAGGAAGAGCATCAATCCAACCTCGAAAAGAGTAACACTTCTTCTTCTAGTTCATCTATTTCTGATTCTTTATATATTACTTGTGATGGACTAACTCCCTCCCTTGAGAGCATCTCTCTTTATGAGAACATATTGAAGGAATATCATCAACTCAAGGAGGAGAGAGCTTCGGTGATGGACGGCTTCGAAAGGCTCACAAGGGGAAGGACCATTCATAAGGAGTTGGTCGCAACCTTGTGAACAACCCCGGGCACAAGGGACTCGGCTCATACCCCGCCGCCATCAACCTCATCGGCAAGGACGATGACATTCCACCTTGGATAGTCCCTCTCATGGCGGACGACTACTATTGTGACAAGTGTTGCCGTGACAGGCACACTAGCAAGAATTGTCCCAAGGTGAGAAGTTCCAAAGTTTTGCCTAACGCTAACTTGTTCCATGAGAATACACACTACAAGCTCTTTAGGGACAAGCGGGGCAAGGTGAAGGCAAAGGCTCTTGGATCACCCGACAAGAGGAGGATGATGAGGAAGATTTGGGTGCCCAAATGCATAGTTGACCTTGAGAGGCCGACCAAGTGCGAGTGGGCTCCCAAGAACAAGACCTAGAAGGGTGATGGTGGTGGACCGTGTGCCGTGATGATGATCCATGAACGTCCACCACAAGCTTTGAGTGCTTCATCGACAAATCTACTCTTCAAGGAGGTAACTTGTATCATAGTAGTTTCTTTTCTTGCATTGCTTGCATGGTAGCTAGGTGCTCCTTTGTGAACTAGTATGTTTGCATCCATGCATATGTAAATAACTAAAAGAAAAGAACAAAAAAATTAGTTCAAGGTCTAACTTTCTCAAGATAGCTATGAGCATGGGGGATGCTTGAGTTAGTGGACCGATGGGCTCAAGGCAAGGTTTGGCTCATAATGAGTAAGCTTGAGAGAGGCTCAAACTTGACCTTGAGTAGATTTCCTTTATGCGTTGTCTTAACTTTGCTTGCATATCACATAGCATGTTTAAATTCCCCTTGCATTTGTATGATATGCTTGTCTCATGCATTGCATATAGGAAATCACAAAGGAGTGGTCACACTATGAGGAAGTGCTTCATTCGTAATATGATCTCACATCTCATAGAAGTGTGACAAAAGAAAAGATTTGCGCTTCATGCCCATTGAGTCTTGCTAAATGATCCTCAAGGTTAAATCTACTTGCACGGATCATAGGCAAAAGGCTCATACATACCCCTCATTTGGTTTTATCTCTTTTGGCTCTTATTGGATGTTTCTTATTTGCCGATTGAAAAATTACTATAAGCCTATGCGCAACCTATATTGGTTTATTTTCAAAGGAGTGTTTGAGAGTTCCCCTTCTAGTCCATGTTTGGTGTTTATTTGGTTTTTGAGTGAGAAACTTGGACTTAGAAGGAAATTCCTTGAAAATCAGCTTTTCTGGACTAGACCGTACAATACGGTCATAGGGACCGTACAATACGGTGTGCTTTTGCACGAGATCCTTCAAAACCTGAGGCAGAATGGAGACCGGACAATACGGTCCTGAAGACCGTACCATACGGTCTCTATAGAAGACTGTCATGGTTAAGAAGGAGACCGTATAGCACGATCTCAAGGACCGTACCATACGGTCTGGTCAACTTCATCGCGAGATCGCTTTCAATCTCATTCGTTAATTCCTTTCTGGATTGATCTCGACCGTCGATTTGAATTTGGACCTAGCCTAACGGAATTTCGACGGTTACTGTGCATCCCCTTCCCTTTTACGCCGCTGCTCGTTGTACTTCCACCTCCAGCTCGCCTTCCCGCGTGCGCGCACCACCCACCGCCACCGTACGCCGTCGAGCGCCTCGCCGACGAGCTCCAGCGCCACCACCGCAGCCGCGCGCCGCCGCCTGCTCCACTCCACCGCGCCCGCGCCCCACTGCTAACCCTAGCAACACGCCGCGCCACCACTTCGCCGAGCCGCCGCTCCACCATCGCCGCGCGTTGCTGTGCCGGGAGACGACGACGTCGTCGACGCGAACTCGTGCCAGGGAGCTCGACCACCGCGTGGACCACGAACTGTTGCTCCTCTCCATTGCGCGCGACGAGTTTCATCGCCTTCGGCCTCACCAGACCAGAGCTACATATCTCCGACGATCAACGTTGCTTGATTGCTCCGGTGAGCTCCTGGTTTCACAAATTGCACAGTAGCTGGTCAAATTCCATGATTCATCTAGGGTTTGAGCCATTCCTCCTTCGTCGATTAAAATCCCTACAAAATCATCCAAAAATCGAACCTTTATTGCGGAATGAATGCATTGCTATCCATGTCTTCGCAATTTAGGTTGCCATATGTCGTAGAGGTCGATATTTCAATCTATACCTATGACATTTTGGTAGTTGGTCACTTTGTGTCGATTTCCGATTCCATACCCCATACACTAGCTCGACACTTAGTTCCTCGATTAGTGGTACATTGAGTCGTTTGCATATGATTTATGTACACTAGTTGATCTCCACCCATAATCGACAATGCCGTAGTTCCCCATTGCATATTTGCCGGCATTGTGTCCTTCACCTCTGCGCTAGGACTTCATCTAGATTTACGCGTTTACCTATGATTCTTGCTTATAGATTATAGTAGGTTATTCTATACTCATATTCCCTGTCTTATTCCTACCGTGCAGTGGCAGTGGTCAGCGGACAGTGGGCAGTTGACAGCAGTGTAGTTACAGTGGACGGATTGAGGGCCAAGCCCTTGATCCTATCTTTGGCAGTCGGCCGTCAGTGGACGGGTTGGTGAGCCAAGCTCACTCGCCCTATCTTGTCTGCAGTCCAGCTAGCAGAGATGGCAGGAGGCAGAGGCAGAGGCAGGGGCAGAGGTGACAGAGATAAGGGAAAGACCAAGGCTCCAGATCCACAGCCGAAGAGGAAGAAGCAGAGGACAGGTGACCCAGAGTGGGACCAGGCTCTTAGGGCTGCTTCAGTGGACCTTCCTACAGGCAGAGACACAGGGTTCCGGATCAGGGACACACCTGCAGGAGGACAGGGGGAGACTCCGAGGAGGTCTTCCAGGCAGAGAGTCACAGTGCAGCGGACTCCGTCCACCCGTGAGGTTGGTACGTCGAGGACCGCGCTACAGGCACAGCCAGAGGCAGAGGAGGAGGAGAGCTCTTCCAGCTCCGGTGACGGACCTCCTGAGGTCACCGAGGCTGACAGGCAGAGGATGAGGGAGAGGTTTTGTGCACTCAGCAGGAGTGCATCTCTCACTGAGGTTCTTGCTGAGGATGCTCTCAGGCTGCCAGGCCCCGTCCTCAAGAAGTTCAGACGAGTTGCAGAGGAGACTTGGGTGCCACCTAGGCGAGACCCAGCAGGCAGCAGCTGGAGGTCGCTTCTGGACTTTACTTCAGCAGAGGATAGCAGCAGGACTGAGGAGTAGACTGCGTACTGGTGGAGCTGATAAGCTCTTTGTCACTCACCAGCACTGCAGCATACATGCAGCTACCAGAGGTGCCCGGACAGACTTCTCACAGCACTTGTCCTATATCCCGGGCCTCGAGGAGATCATCACCACACCCATGAGATGGGACTATGATATTGTGATGGACTTCTATGCTTCTCTATGGATTGCACCAGACCGTTCAGCCATTTGGTTTATGCTCAGAGGACAGCCCCACAGAGTGACGAGGGAGAACCTAGTAGCAGCCCTTGAGACCATCCAGCACGAGACCAGAGTGTTTCCGCTTGCTCACCCAGGGATGGAGCCTCCCAGCAGACCTCTTGGGGGACACTTACCGACAGATGATGACATGAGCATTGCTTTCCCTCCACCTCACCCGGAGAACTACAGCCGAGCTCACACCAGACTCACACACGAGGGCAGAGTTCTCAGGAGCATACTGTGCAGGACGATAGTTCCCAGGAGTGGATACAGGGATCAGTTCTCTATCCTTGCACAGTGGGTTTTCATGATGATGCTGAGGCACAGGGGATTTGACTTGGTTGACTTGATACTATATCAGATGGAGGATGTCATTGCTGAGAGTATTGCTGGTAGACACTTGCCTTCGGACCTCTGATTTGCTACACTCTGAGGAGGCTAGGTTTGTTGACTCAGGAGGACTACGATGACCGGCCCAAGGTGACTTCAGCCTACACACCCCTTCCTGCCTCCGATAGATGGGTTGCTGCCCGGGAGTCAGCCTCACAGGGGAGTTCTTCACAGGGGCTAGGTGACACGGCTACCGAGACCGAGCAGCATATACAGACAGGTAGCCAGATGGAGTCTATTCCTGAGGACGTGACTCCGGACTCTAGAGTAGGACCTTCAGGCTCAGCTACAGCTCCAGCTCAGACAGATTCACTACTTCACGCAGAGCTAGCAGCTATCCGCAGAGAGATCCAGAGTCAGAGAGAGGATAGCGAGAGGGATCGACAGATGCTGGACAGTGTGATTCTTACTCAGAGGGAGTTAGCTACTGGCTTGTCCTCGATGTTCACTGGCTTCGAGATGGTCGCTCAGACACTTCGACTTTTTGAATAGGTAGTACCCGGGCTCCCGTCGTTCCCCCCCTATCACTTTCCTAGGTGTGCTGCCACCAGACACGCTCCGCTTTCAGCAGCAGCAGCAGTTTGCTCAGGCACAGGCAGGACAGTCAGCCAGCCAGGGACAGTACTTCAGCACCCTACTCACGGCTCTCATCTCACCTGCTGGTGCACCTACGGTGGGGCCGTCGACGTCCACGTTTGCTGGTTTGGCAGGAGAGGCAGGACTTTCACACCAGTACTTGTCTTCACCAGGCCTCTCCATGACACCGTCAGCACTACTAAATACTACAGCTCCGAGCTTCTCACCACTTCAGCTGACGAGTCCGTTCTTTGTGTCACCACTGCCAGCTCGTACTCTAGACTTTGATGCAGTAGCCCAGACAGTCTCAGCTACAGCTTCGACTTCTACAGAGGCAGTGGTCACTACGACAGTTGCAGTTTCTGAGGAGATGACTGGGACAGTGGATCTTACTGATTTTGGCTATACTCGTGAGGAGATAGACGAGGCTCTCACTACAGGACAGGATCCACCGTCCAAGACACCCTCACCTACTGGCAGTTTCACTTGGACCCCCAGTCGCTCGCCTACTCCGTTAGTCCACTCAGCTTCCGATGAGGAGGTAGTCGAGTATGCGACACAGCTTGAGCAGACCCTACTCCAGACAGACTCTCCTGGGATAGCTTACAGGCAGCTTGTGCCGTTCACACCACTCTTTCAGCGACAGGAGTCTTTGGGGATGCCGCGGACTTGGACTTGGACACCTCCAGTGCCTCCCTCTCAGCAGAAGCAGGACAGTGTTCAGACTTCTGCCAGTTCTTCTACACTAGGGATGGCAATTCGGGGCCGGGTACCGGGTACCCGCCGGGTACCCGACCCGATGGGGCCGGGCATGGGTGGTAGTTTTCACCCGTGGGTGGCACCCGTGCCCGAACCGGGCTGAGACGGGCACGGGGCGGGTTTTTTTCCCTGCCCGCGGGTTGCCCGATGGGGATCCGAAATCAAACAACTCCCTTGTGTTTAGCTGGCCTAAGTAGAATATTTCAGCCCACTAGTGCCCCTCGTCAGCCCAACAGCCCAAATAAAAAGAACAGCCCACCACCGCAGCCTGCAGCCAAGTTCTGTAGCAGCCTCACACCACCGTATGAACACATGTCCAGCCCAAAGCCGAGACAACCTTATCTCTTCACCACGTCTTCCAACCTTATCTCCTCCCACCAAATCTCTCGCCTCTTCTTCTTTCTCTGGGTTCTGGCACATCGACGCAGAAGGCTTGGAGCTGGACGGTCTCGACCTCGATGCTCAGCAGGCAGAGTAGCAGACGAGCGAGGCTCTGGCTCGACGTAGCACGGAGGCGGCGCGCAGGCGCGGCAGGCAGGCCGAGGCGGCGCGGCGCGGCTGCTCAGCAGCCAGGCGACGCAGCGCAGCGCGGCGAGCGGCGCAGCAGGCGGGCGCGGCGGAGCAGGCAGGCGACGCGGCACGGCTGCCGACGCGGCTGCGCAGGCAGGCGTTGCGAGGCTAGGCTACCCGACGCAGAGGCAGAGGCGCCACTCGCCGCCCGACGACGCCGCTCCAAGCCGCCTCGACGCCCGACGACGCCGCTCCATGCCGCTCCAAGCCGCCTCGAGGCCACCCTCGACGACGCCCTCGACGACGCCTTGATGCCGCCGCCTGACGCCGCCTCGACGCGACCGGCTACCCGCCGGGTACCCGGTACCCGCATCGATACCCGACGGGCACGGGGCCGGGTGGGGATTTTCGCCCACGGGGCCGGGGCCGGGTGGGGATCTTTACCCGACACACATGGCGGGGCGGGCATGGGTATGCTCTACCCGGCCCCGCCCCGCCCCGTTGCCATCCCCATTCTACACCTGCTGCCACTGCACCTCCTCCAGCCTCCGACGCGTAGGATAGCAGTTTTTCTCTTTCCTTCTTTCTCTTTTTGGTCATTGGTGCCAAAGGGAGAAAGATAGAGTGATCTTGTATAGGTCTAGGGGGAGTAGTGGAGTGATCCTTGTGTTCAGGGGGAGTTTGAGAGAGTTTGTCTAGGGGGAGATCTTTTGCGACTTCGTTTGTATATTCTTTTGGTATTTCGTGGTTCTTGATGAGCTTGGATTTCTTTTGCTTGTGTTTAGCTCATCAAGAATGCACTTGGTTTCTTTTCATACACTTGCTCGTTATCTATATATCATGTATATTGCTCTGAGTTTGTGTATGCTATCCTGGATGCGCTTATTTATATCTATCTTGCCAGGTTTCCTCTTTTTGTGATGATATGTGCACTCACTTGCTTTTGCAGGATTATCTTATAAACTTATCATCACAAGCGTTGTGGTCATAGCTCGTGTTTTTATTCCATATATATCACCCATGTGCTCTAACTCTATGTTGCAGGTGATACCTTCTTGAGCTATGACTACCTTGTTCTCCGTTTTACTTGTTCTTCATTCATATCCAATCTTCTCGATCACTCTTACGCATTCCATTCTTTATCTTTTGATATGTGTTGTCACCAATCACCAAAAAGGGGGAGATTGTAAGCTTCATGACCATTGGAGTTCGGAAACCCCAAAGGTATGAATGTTTTGGTGATTGGGTGACCATATTGATGTGACTAACATTTCCATGTAGGATATTCAAATGGTCATGTCAATGGAAGCGTCGTCTCACAAACTCTATCTTATTGACGACTTGGTGATTGGTTGCCTCGACATTTCGGATCGAGAACTTGATGGAGTCAAGGTTGAAGATGGATCAAGGCTAAGGACATGATAGATCCAAGTAAGTGTTGGCTTGGTGTAGATGTTAGCTTGAGTCCATAGGATATCAAGAGGGATCGAATTGGTTCTCTTAGAGCACACTAGGTTAGAGATCATATGGATGCATAGTGAGTCTCCCGAGGGCTAGAGTGGCTGAAGAGAAGAAGAGGAACCAAGAATGGAGAAGTTGGAAGCAAGGATCAAGAGTGGATCAAGTTTTCAGCTTATGCAGAAGAGATCGGACAGTACGGTCCTAGGGACCGTATGGTACTTCATTAAGGATCCAGACAGAGAAGTGAAGTCTCGGGATGCTGAGAAAATGAAGATCAGACAATTGACCGGACGGTACGGTCAAGGGACCGTATGGTACGGTCATCAGAGGATTTTCCAGACAGAGAAGCTGAAGTTTCTGGAAGAGAAGAAAATGAAGACCGGACAATTGACCGGACGATACGGTCTTCATTGGAGAAGATCAGACAGAGAAGGAGGAAATGGAGAAGCGCCTGGAAATAGAGACCGGACAGTATGGTCTAATGGAGACCGGACAGTACGGTCCATGGTACGGTCTCTAGTTTTCCAGGGCACTTTTGGGTAACGGCTAGTTTTGGGTTGGTAGCCTATAAATTGTTGGTTGCTCTCCCCTTGAGGGGCCTCTTGGCCATTGTTGGAGTGCAGGAAACTCAGAGGAAGCCAAGAGCAAGGGAGAGAAGCACTTGTGAAGGATTTGGAGTGATCCTAGTGCTTGAGAGAGTAGCAATTGCATCCACTTGATCTCTAGACTAGTGTGAACTCGAGAGAGTCACTTCGGTTTGTTACTCTTGGTCTATGGCAAGGCCTAGACCGGTTAGGCGTTGGTATTGAGCTGTCCAAGGAGATTGTGGAAGCTAACGTAAGTTTGTACACGGTCTTGGAGCTTCCCGTGCGAAAGAAGCATCACTAGTGGAGCGCCCTTTGGCACGCATCAAGTGCGGAGCCTTACCTCCGGAGGAGTACCCGGGAGAGAGCCCAGCGGGACGTGCCCGCGACTTCACTCGGAGGGTGAAGTGTGCTCTAGGAGGGATCGCCTTCGAGCGGAGGGACGGGGTCGAGACTCCGGCGGGAGTGACCCAACGTGGAGTAGGAGAAGGCGCCCTCCTTCCGAGACCACGGAAAAAATCATGAGCATTTCTATCTCTATCTCCTTTACTTACTAGCATTTACGCTTCCACATTTACTTATGTGCTAGTAGAATTGCATGATAGGTTGTCTCTTTACTACTTGGTAGAATTGCTTGTTAGGGTGTTGCTTGTTGCTAGACTAGATTGTGTGAGCGCATCGCTAGCTTCTTGTTGTCACCATATCTAGTCTTGCTAGCTTCACGCCTTAAGTACGTTTGGGAGAAATTATTGAGCCACCGATTCACCCCCCCCCCCCTCTCGGTGCCCTTGATCCTTTCACTTGGCACGACCGTGCTCCGAAACAACATGACTTGTATGTGTATGACCTTAGCTAGAGTAGATAATCTTTGTAGAACTAACTGCTAGGAAGAGTAAATATAAGGTAAACATTTAGGAATCCTTACCTCTATCTCGTTGTTCTCCCGAATGTATACTACTTGTATCTTATTTACCAACCTCCATTTCGTTTTACTTGGCACTGGCTAGTTACTGTAGCAACTTTGACCGACCGTCTTTTTTTACAAATTCGTCATCGATGCCTAAAACTTTCTTATCAATAGAATTATCGCTAAACATATTTTAACAACATTGCGCACTTTGAAGTATTTATTAAAATTTTGTAGAAAAAAACGGTCGGTCAAAGTTGCTACAGTAACTAGCCAGTGACAAGTAAAACGAAATAGAGGTTGGTATTTAGGATTGCTTGATGAGTGCCAACTGTATCAACCATGCAATCTTACCCCGTCTCAAGTATAGTTGTTGTTATTTTCACAATAAGTACAATACCTTGTTATTATTTCATCTTCCTTTCGCTCTACTTCACTGCGGAAATATAAATAAGATAACCCTGGAGTACTCCAAAGTAAAATGCTACAATAGAGTTCTGTGCGCTTGTGGAATTAATGAAATTTAATTATACGCATAAGAACCACCAATAGGGTCGAAGTGCACTGTACACTGGGTGGCACTCTGCACTTTGCTGTGAGCTAGGTCTATGGGTGCGTCGACTAGGGGGCTCGCATGAGAGTGGTCCATGTGAACCGGGTGCATGGAATATGATGCCTATTATTTGGTGGACAAGCTAGGTTCATTTGATCTGTGGACTGGAGAGGCTATGGGTGAGTGGTTTACATGAGCCCGGTCGAAGCCTGCTCGGTGTATTGAACCAATAATACTAGTTAGCGTCACGCTTCCGTAGAAAATTGATGGTAGCACAGATGGACACAAATAGTTATACTAGTTCAGGCCTTCCGGAGGATAAGAACCCTAAGTCCTTATGAAACTCTATGCTCAGAGAGCTTACAAGGGCATGGATGCAAGCTAGGGGAAGCCTC
The DNA here is from genome assembly GCA_012490785.1 of Eragrostis nindensis. Classification (NCBI taxonomy): domain Eukaryota; kingdom Viridiplantae; phylum Streptophyta; class Magnoliopsida; order Poales; family Poaceae; genus Eragrostis; species Eragrostis nindensis. The sequence goes on along the minus strand of JAAXCT010000077.1, from coordinate 604,383 downwards.
CTAGTGAGCCAACTATGTGTATGTGTGTTACAAGTGTGGGTGAAGAAGAAGACTAGTTGAGGTGTACAAAGGGGATTACATATATATGAGTGAACAAAATTGCAGCCAGCCAGAAAATGGAGCTCCTCACCTCTTTATATAGTCCTAAGGGTGAGGTTACAAATCTGTCAAGTGGGTCCCTAGACTAAGTCGGTGTCGAGTCTGGACGTGGTCGGGAGCTTGGAGTGGTCGGGGAAGTGGGCTCCATCTTGCGGCTTCTGGAGTATTTCGGAGCCCTCCGGAGCAGTCCGAAGGCCTCTGAACAACTGGTGTCGGGGTGGCTTCTCTTCATGGTTCCTTCGAGGCGAAGGAATCGGGGCTGGAGGAGTATGTCGCAAGGCTCCTTCGGTCGTCGGTATTGGCACTTAGTCGTTGATGCCGTTAGCTTCTAAGTCATCGTCATCATTGCCGTCCTGGGGGCGGCCGTCTAGTCGGAGGCCTCCCAATCTCTCACTCTGGTCGGGGTTGGGAGGCTCAGGTGGTGGAGGAATCTGGCTAGGTCCCACCCTGGTTTCGTGACCAAAGAAGAAAAGTCATGATGTTTTTCCCTGCCCAGAGTGGGCAGTGGTCGTTAGTTCGTGTTCCCTAGCGCACCGACCAGTCGCTGGCGCCGGTGAAAGCCGCCATTGAGACTGACCGCAGCAGTATCCTCTATTATTCACCCTCTAAAAGAATATTCCACGTTCCCTCTAAAAGATTCTACCCCCTAAATTAGATTTGGTTGCAACAGTTACCTGTACCTTCTCCTCCGTCCCTCCCCGCCACCGCTTGCTCCCCTGCTCCCGCCTACCCTACTCCGGCGCGCCCTGCTCCGGCGCCGAGCCTGTCCACCACGCTCCCGAGCGGTTGCTCACCATCCAGAGGGGCAGCGACGTCGCCTGTCTGGTGACGATGAGCCACAGCCATCCGTAGCCGACGAACTCCTGCGCTGCGCCGATGAGCTCCAACGCCCAAGCCGGCAGCCTGGACGAGAGCGCGCCGGCAAAAGGCCAATCCTGAAGTCTCTGCGGTTCGGCTAAAGCACACCACCAGCCATTACATACACCAAATCCCCAACATGACAGATCCAGCCAGCCTATAACAAAATTTCTCTTCAAATGCAAGCAAAACTTTGAGAGATAAAATAAAATTTATTTCCCGAAGAAAAGAAATAAAAAAGACGATGAACAAGATTGTTAGCAGCTGGATGCAAGTGCAACAACCAACACACGGCGACACCTCATGACCTCCTCAACAGCTCGAGAAAGGTGACACTAAAACATCAGCAGAAGCAGCGAAGCAAAGCAGAGCAGGCGAGGAATCAACACCTACCGGTTCGCAGAGGACAAGGCAGACACCGGAGCAAAAGGGCAAGATCCCGGCACCCCAGCGGCGGCGAGATCTGCTGGTTGTACCTCTGAGAGGAGGAGGAACCTGTGGGCATTGGGGAAGACGACGAGATCCAGAAGTCAGTAGAGCAGCAGAGGAGTAAGGAGAAGAGCAGAGCAAGAATCCGCCAGATGCACGCGGGTGGCGGCAGCTGGAGCGGCATCAGGACGATGTCGCCGAAGCAGATGCTAACCATCATCATCGTCGTCTTCTCCATGCTGTCCCCAAGATTCCCCATCGGATTGGCCAAGAAATCAATGGAAAATGTTGGATTTTGGTGCTGGAGGCAGGCGCACGCCCTTGGCCGCGCCCACCCCGCCCTGCCGCCACGCCGCGCGGGTGTCCAGCTTCCCCTCGACCGGCTCGTCCCCGGCAGGATGCCCTCACCGCGGCGGCGAGGTCCGGCTGCGCGACGCAGGCCGGGTCGTCGCGGAGCGCGAGCAGGCCGTCGTCGCGGAGCGCGAGCAGGCCGGGTTGTCGCGGAGCGCCGTCCAGCTCCAGCTCGGCGGGCGCGGCGCCGTGCCGTCGTCGTCGAGGCGGAGGGCGACGGGGACGCGGACGGCGAGACAAGGCAGAGGGAGACGAGGCGGCGGGCGCGGCGAGACAAGGCAGAGGGAGACGAGGCGGTGGCACGACGATTTGGCGGACGGGATTTCAGCCCCCACGTTTGGCGGAGGCAACGCCCGACCTGGAATATAGCGATCCGTTTAACGGTGACTGCTGCAGAGGCTACAGTGCAAACATTCCTCTAATTTTAGGGATCAGGATGCTTTACAGTCTGTTGTTGCGGACAGTCTGAGGCTCGACGGTCTTGGCATGCATCAAGGCCGGCATCGCTATGTGTCTGGCTATAACGGATGCCATGTGTCGTATCCTGGACCATCCTTGGTCGGGGGTTGACGCGTCCTTGGCCTGGATCGATTGTCCGACTTGGGTCATTGGTGCCTTGAGGACTGTCCCGTGGGTTACCTCTGGTAGATGTTCCTCACAGTGCCCGACTGGCAAAATCGGTCGCTACTGGCATAGAGGGATAAAAAAGGTTTGTCACTGGCACCAACAGAATTGGATTTATGCCTATGTCACCGAAGCAATTTTCATGGCACCAGCGGCCAACAAATTGACAGGAAAAGAAATCTTATTCATGGAGTTGGCATGAATGAGATTTTTCGCAAAAAAAAAATCGTCAGGAAAGGTCCAAAAACCGTCAAATTAAGCCCCCGCGTCCCCCACCACTGGGAGTAGTGATCAAAGTCAGCATCTTTGTTTCTCTCGGCTGGAAGAATTTCAATCACAACCTCTACTATAGCTGGGCGCAGTAGTCATTGAAACAATAAGATAACAGTGTATTGAGAGTATTAGCTGCTAGGTCTGCCTAAGGCTGACTTCAACAGAAGGATGCAAAGCCATATATGCACCACAATCTACACTGTGCGTCACATACTTCTCCTCCAACAGAGTATGCAAAAGAAGAGGCACTTTGCCTGGTCAGGAGAGAGGCGATCTAAAAATGGACACTCTCTCTCTTGCTATGCATTCTATCGACACGGAGAATTGTGGGATCCTGCTCGGCCGCGCTCGTCCCCGTCCGACGCCGCCGCGCTCGTCCGCAACAACACATCGCCGCGCTCGTCCGCAAGAAGCCGGTGCTTCCTGTTCTGGGGCACCATGGTCCTGTCTCGCCTCTGCCGCAACTCGGCGCGCATCGCGGCGGGGAAGCAGCTGCGGCAGCAGGCGCCGGGCAAGGAACGCGTGGAGGCAGCAGCTCAAAACAGCCGTGTGGCAGGAGCGCGGAGGCAGCAGCTCCCCGGCGCCAAGACGCGTGGCGGCAGGAGCACGGAGGCTCCTTCCCTAACTCTCATTCTCCTCGTTGCACCAGTAGGCACGAATTCGTAAAATTGGCCATACAAACCACGAAATTGAAGAAATTGATCAGACATTGACCTTGTAGACATGCTAATGAATCCAATTTGGTAGCCACTAGGTTGCAGGGCACGGCCGCGCGCAGGTCGAGCGGCGCGTGGCGCGAGCGGGGCACGGGCGCAGAGCGCGCTGGGTGCGGGGCGCAGCAGGCGAGCGCGAGAGCAGGGCGAGCAAGGTGCGTGGGCCGCGGCGCGAGCGGGTTGAGCGGGGGGCGCGGGGTTCGGGGGGCACGGTGAGCGAGCGAGGCGCGCGCTGCGAGCGAGCGGGACACGGCGGGGCGCGCGGGGTGCGGGGGGCAGGGCGGGCGAGCGGGGTGCGGGGGGCATGGCGGGCGAGCGGGGTGCGGGGTGCGGGGGCACGGCGGGCTAGCGCGGCACGAGGCGCGGCGGGGCGCGCGGCGCGCGGCGAGCGAACGGGGCGCGGCGCGACGGGGCGAGCGGGGCGCGCGGGGTGCGGGGTGCGTGGCGGGATAGCAAGGCGCGTGGGCCGCGGCGCGAGCGGGTCGAGCAGGGCGCGCGCGGCGGCGTGCAGGTTGAGTCGCACGGCGAGCGAGCAGGGTGTTGTGCGGTGTTGGAAGGTTGAAATACAATCGGCTGTTGGAGCTGGTGTCTAGAGAAGGGAATGCAAAGCACTATTCAGACTAGGTAATTCTCAATTTGCATCACAAAAATGGCTTCTGTTGTTGGAGTCAGTCTAAGCTATACCTGCCAGAGAGGCAAGCAAGGTGAAAGACCGGCCTGTAGTCATTGTTTTTGGTAGGTAAAAGGAATCTCAAAACACGCCAAAAGTTTTCTATTGACACCGTATGCCTTTGCCTTTGCGCCTCAACCAATGCTTCCTCGATGCATATGATTTGATAAATTTCATATATGCCAGAGTAGTAGGTAAGCTGGAGACCAGCCAGGATTCACGCATTAAACTGGAGTAGTAGGTAAGCTGCATCACCGTTATTCGAGTTTGTTGCCATTGATGATGATACAATTAATGGAACCACACAACTCCTTTCCTTAAAGCATGGTTAGTAATTTACTCTTTCCGGTATCTAATAAGATATCGTTTTAGTCGTTTACTCAAAGTATCCGAATAGCAAGTATAAAGGATCCTAGGATTCTAGTCAGTTGGCTAAAACATATTCCGATGTGTAAAGACACGACAATAGAGTCAATGTTTTTGTCGAAAAAGCTGACCCACGCGCGAGCGCGCGTTCGCGTCCGCGTGTCGCTCGCGCGTGCGTGGGCCGCGTGGGTGCAGGTGGGGTAGTGGGAGAGCGCGCACGTTCGGCAGTGGACTAGAGCTACGTGTTGCATACGGAGCAGGCGTGACCGCGGGAGCATGTGGCGGGAGCCACTCACACGTGTTTATACTTTATTGGGTCACACGTTAGAATGAAAGTTTTGAGAATGAAAGTTTCAACGAAAGTTTTGAAAATGAAAGTTTTGAATGAAAATTTGAATATGAAAGTTTGTGAATGGAAAGTTGTGATGAAAGTTTGAAATTGAAAGTTGTGATGAAAATTTTGAGGAAGAAAAAGACACGAGAGAGAAGATATGGCTGCACAGAAGTTGCCTCATAAGTTTTTAGAGGTATAAGTTGTCTTGTAAGTTTGAGCATAACTATGAACAAAAGGTGTCTTGTAAGTTTGAACATAAGTTTGTACAAAGAGATACAACATCCACGTGATGTGACCGGGCCCCATGATTTAGGTTGGTGCAGACGGTCACGCGGGCATGCATAAACCCATTCGCAGTGGAGAAGCAAACCTCGTGTGTGGGCCCCATAGATGCAGGCGACGGAATCAAAACCGAATAACGGAGGAAGCGGACGAAGCCTTGTCGTATGCTGTCGGAATCGAGTGCGCGCGTTTGCCTCCTCGCGGGCGTGCGCGAGTATAGTCTCCCTGTTTTTGTCCCGATCTTTCACAGTACAATAGCAAGAGTATTTTCTCAAATTTTAGTCACCCAGAAAGATATTCAACTTCAGAATAGACCTGTGACGACAATAGTTCTCGGAATCAGTCGAAGCTCCAGACAAGATTCATTTTGTCACAGAACAGATAAATAATTAAGTTGGCTAATAAAACAAATTAGTAGGAATTTTGACACCAGTCATATTGGTGCGGCGGCAAAATAATATATTGTTCCTCAGGAACAACCCAACTGCCCAAACCAGATAGGACATGATTAATTAACGGCACAGCAATTCTACTCTGTCTGAATGATCACGACTAGCAAATAATAAAAATAGCACAGCAAGATTCGGCCAACAGGTTGTAGCCCGTGCACTCATGAACAAGAACAAAAGGATTGATTTCAGAAGCATCTTGTGGTACTTGCGCAGATTAGAACCCGTCAAAACTTGTACAACTAGATGAGAACCCCGCGCATTGCCGCGGGCACAAATAAAGCCAATTACTGAACCATCTTGAAAACAATACTTGATAGGCACAGAGCTCAGTAAATAATGAATCAGACAGAACAATGTCAATGAAATATAGTAAGATTTTGAGAACACTTGATAGGCACAAACTTTACAACTGGAGGCACAATGCATTGTATCACATAATTCAAATTTTTTACTACAGTTGAAAAACAATTTCACATATTTTCATACAGAACGGTATATTTTTGTTTGCAGCTACCTTGAACTTTACTTGCGATGCAATCTTGAGTAACCTCATAGGGCACTACAAAATCATAACATAGAAGGATGAGAAGATGGAATCACTGCAATAAAAAATAGTATAGCTGCACAACTTGCACATGCATAGTGTTTCACTCTATTCCGCAATCAGTATGAAATATCTTGACACAACTAATCTCTTATGTTTTATGTAAGAACATACCGTTTGCTATGGCAAACTGTATGAAACACCTACCCATGATTAAAAAGAAGCAATAAAGTTTGACCCTTCTTAACAACAAACAAATTAAGTACTCTATCAAACAATAAGACTGGAACTATTTTACAGAAATCGTGAAGAGCATAATTAAATTGAGCGCAGGGCAAAAAATTAAGCAAAGCATGTAGGTGCAATTTTTTGTACAAAAAACAGATAACTAATGCAATAGTGTTAGAACAAACAGCAAATAACAGCATCAACGAACAACATATGAAGTCAAACAAAAGTTTCCTTTTCCCATTTTTAAACCCAAATCCTGACCGCACCTACATGATTTTTAGATCACTATAAGCAGTCAATTTTGTCCAGTGCAGTGACGTTTATGTACGTTACCTGAACACAATGGAACCGAAAATACATAATTATCTCACGTAAGAGAGAATGCATGGCTGGGAAGCTACACCAACCTTTTGCCACTACGCCACGAATTTAGGTATATGGAAAAAATATATCATTACCTCAATAAACTTTGTCATGTGATCTGATATGAAAATAAGTTACTCTGCATGAGATCACCAGACAGATCTAGACCCATCAATGGACACGTCCACCGAAATGCAGTACTTCTTATTCCCTCCAAAGCTCATCCAAATGAAAGCCACATGCATATCATTGTCTGGAAGGAAAGGAACAGTGCAAGATGGAATACTGAGTAGCATGTAGAATATAAAATTATGGGGTAAACATATAATTGCTAATCGATTGTTGCATAGTCAGCCAATACATTCTGCGTAAGTGTGAATGTCTCTGCATACCTATAGCCTCTCCCGGTGCTCATCGTTGGCCTTCAGCTGAAGTCAAGGGAAATATTAAAACCTGTTGAAACAGCCATCAAGCATTCTTTAACTGTTGAAAAATGAAGCAAGCATATTTATAATGTCAGCTGATAGCATTGTTATTCATGCGTTGCATACCTTGATAAAACATAAAGATAAGGAGCATGTCCATCAGGCTCAAACTAATGGTTCATAGCAGCCTGCGGAAAAAGGTAACACAATTATTATGATGGATTATAACAGATGCTAATATGACAGGAGAGGACATACGAAGCAAGAGAAAATAAGGTAACACAGTTTGTTCGATGGTAATGATACTTTGAAGACAACACTGTGAGTACTGATAGCATACTCAAGTGGGTTACTTTTACAGTAAAAATATGTAAACCAACTGGCCACGTCAGTCGAAAGAAAGCAAAAATAATAATAATGAAGTAGAGCAAAACAAAGCTAATCACTTTCATTTTCCATGAAGGAAACGCAGAAGCAATGGTTCCTATCTATTTGAACAGGAAACTAATCTGCCCTACTGTCTGTATCATGCAAAAAATGGAGACCATTCTAAGCACCACAGAATATATATGCGAGAAGCAAAGGCATTATCAAAATTGCCCCTTTTTTCGAGAAAGATCGAGTATTGTGATGGAGGCATGTACCATTGGAGTGAGTAGACAACACATAAACAAATGAGACAAAACATGCCACTTGCGATGGTCCACAGCAGCCTGCAAAAACTGGAATATTATCGCGATAGGCTGTAATGTAATTATCATAAGAGAGTAGAGACTGGGCACCAAGCAGCAAGAGGAAAGTTTTTTTTGTAGTAATGATACCTTCAAGCAAGATTACTCAAAACATCTTTGTAGACAGCATTGTGAGAACTATTAGGCTATTAGCATACTCAGTTATGTTGGTCTAAGTAAATACAGGATTCTTCTCCGTTGTCCAAAACAACTAAAACAAAGGATAGCAAGAGTTGTGATGACCACCTTAACAATCATGACCTGAAGTGATCATGAGCAGTCTGCACTTTTCTATGGCCGGCGGTTTAACCATTTCTCCACAGCAAGCAATTTCACCTTTTTTTCCGCTGAATCCAATTAAAAGACAAATGAATTTCCCATCGAAGAAAAAAAAAACTGAATCATGTAAGCAGCCGTTGTTTGACCCTATGAAACCATGAACGGTTAAAACATGTGCAATAGGGCATAAAGCAGAGCCTGATCACGACAGCAGCATATACCTGCAGGCTCGAGAAGGTGAACGTTCACAAATCGCTGGGTTGGTTGATGGCTTCTCGATCCTGCAGAGCCAGATAACTTCTTGCCAATTAAGCATGACCAAAGCTGCAGTAGAGGCGAAAAGGCAATGGCGCGATTGTTTAGAGAACACTAAACCCTAACCAACAAATATAAATAGGGAACTAAATCAATCAGAGAACCCACAGATGTAAATATTAGGCACAGAGACTAAAAGCAAAATAAAAATGTTGTACTATCCAACCTGATTGCTCGTGGGTGTAGCGAGTGGCAAGGGGAAATGACCGATTGACCGCCTCCACTCCTACCTCCATGAACTCCAAATCGGACACAAGGGATGAGGGGAGCGCCACCATAACTCGTCGGGGAGGGCTCTGGCGCTGCAGATCATTGGGTAGCAACAAATGGGGAAAGAGCCGCAACCAAGATAGCCGGCGGGTTTGCCGTTGGGAAAGATTGAGCAGATTTTTTTCCTCTAGATCGAGCGGCAAAGCGCACGGGAGAGGACAGGAGTAATGGAACCGACGGGTGTGGGGAAGAGCACTGAGGATACGCCATGCTCGAAGCTTGCGGATGGATCGAGAGGGGAGGAGGCGAGGACGCCAGATCTGTGAGAGGGAGGAGACGAACCGGCGAATGGATCCAATCCGGAGGCCGGCGGTGGTGGCCGGCTCGCAGCGCCCGGAAGAAGGGCAACGGGCTGGAGGCCTGGCGGGACGCGGGGCAGGAGCGTGCGGCGGCTGCAGGGAGAGGACGCCGGGGAATCGGGGCTGGGTCGGGGAGGAGATGGGGGACGTGCGTTGGGGAAGAGAGGATAAGGCTAGGCAGGAACGACTGAGATGTGCACGCGAGGAAACGAACGGCCAGGATTGATCGGCGTGGAATGAACAGTACTACAGTAAAACAGTAAATGAACAGTGCATGACGGGAGAAATAAGGCCTCGATGAAAAAATTTTCCTTTTCTGCGTTTTTCCTGTGAAATTGAACTATTTTCTGTGAAATTCCTGTGCGATTCCTGCATTCCAAAGGAGGCCTAAAGATTTTACTAGGTGAGCCCGCGTGTTGCCGCGGGCACGATTGATGTTACGGAGGCATAAAAAAAGTTAAGGACATCAATTTAAACTTTCAAATGAACCAACACGGTGGCACAGAGTCTTTTTAACTGTGATAGAAAGTCATGTAGAGAAACGCTTATATTTATAAAAGCACCACACATCATAAGCCTATTAGTATAAGAATCATTATTAAGGTAATAGCTTTAGAACTTTTGAGGTAACAGAAACATCCAAGTTCACAATACGATGAGGTATGACTTCTAAAAAAAAAAAAATGAAATGACATCAACAATTATGTTAGGCTACCACCTGAACCAAGAAACTAAGACTGCCCTTGAGAAGTAGGTTGTAAGATTTACATATTTAGCTGACACGGATACGTAATCCACAATCTTCCATCGCATCAGCGGACTGGTCCTACTTGATGGAATAAATTGTTTTTCAGTCTGCAAAGAGGTTTTGTGTTCTCCATAGGAATATGTATGCTTGCAAAACAAAGATGAGCACCCCTCGGTTCAAAAGGCGCTGAAATCATTATCCATAAAACAAAACATTATCAGTTCAAAACTGTAGGAAAACACTGAACAATCTGTCTTGCCGAATGTATCATGCAAAAAAAAAAGGGAGACCATTGTAAGCACCACAGAAGATATATGCGAGAATCAAAGGCATTATGAAAGCTGCTTTGTTTATTTATTTTTTGGAAAAAGATCAAGTATTGTGATGGAGGTATGTATCATTCAAGTGAGTAGACAATGGGTGGAACTGTTTTGAAATCCGTGTCAAAATCATTGCCACGGCCGGCCAATACTTAATCTAGCATATCATCTGCAGAAGCAGGGCCTGCAAGATATGAAAAATAAAAACCTTAATGTTTAGGATACCAGGTTCTATCGAACAAACAAAAAAATCTAAGGCAATAACAGCATTAATTCAGCAAATGACAGTAATTAGATCTCTTTTTTTTTTTGCAAGAGTGGAAAGGTTAGATAAATAAAGTTGACTTGTAGTTCCTCGCTCATAGAAATGAAGAAAAATCATTGAAACCTTGTATACTGCAGCGTGTGGCATGGCATTACTTTAACTTACATGGTTTCATGCGACCTGTCTCCAGAGCGAAGCTCATATATGCTTGCAAATATTCTACAAAAGCAAACAAAATTTGGTTCGTCAAACTGTAATCAATTGTGGTCCTCTAAAATGCTCGGCTATTATCATTTCTCCAGATTCACATTGTGAAATCACGACTGAATGGTAGAATATCAAACTGCAAAGTAGCAGCAGCAGTATCAACCAACATCTACCTACTATTTGTGCATAATAATAAGAGAGGAGATGGCAGACCTTATTTGTGCGCAATGTCACGCTGCTGGCCAGGCAGCACATCATGCGTCCGGTCTCCGGTAACTCCGTCCTCCACTATCGTGCAGCTAGACCTCCTACATGGCTCGCCACTCAGTACAACAGGCATGGATCGCTTTTTAGGCTGCAAAGCCACATATGGCCTCCTTTTGAGATTCAAATCTTAGAAAGGTAATAAAGAAGGACCTCCGTCTTGTGGACAGCTGATTCAAAAGGTGCTGAAATCATTACTTTTAGCTGCTAGGTCTATTTCTTAGTTCAAGATCCCTCTTACTAACCGGAATAAAAGTAAAATAATAATTTCTGAGACTCCAAAAGAGCAATGGAACTTAAATCACATGCAATCATCAACAATTCCTATGAGCTCCCATCATCTGTCCTTTCCAATTAAAAAAATAGCCAAAAGACACCGGCATTAGTCATACATACCTTGATAAAACATAAACAAATGAACCAAAACTTGGCACTTGTGATGGTCTACACTATACAGCAGCCTGCAAAAACAGATGGAAAATTATTGCTATATAGGCTGTACTGACAATATGATAATAGATTGAACATGAAACAGCAAGAGGAGAGTTTATATGATGGAGTAATGATACCTTCAAGCAAAATTACTACAAATATCTTTGGAGCCAACATAATGAGCACTATTAGCCTATTAGCATACTCCGTTATATTGGTCCTTTCAGAAAAGCAAATACATGATTCTTACAGTGCCCAAAACAACTAAAATAAAGGATGGCAAGAGTTGTGATGATCACCTTAAGAAGCATGAGCTATTTCAGTCTGCACGTTCACCATGGCAAGCGGCTTAACCATTTATCCACTTCAAGTAATTTCAGTTTTGTCAACTGAATCCAATTGAAAGAACAAATAAAATACCTATCGAACAAAAAGACCGAATCAAGATTCATAAGCACCAGCTGTTTGAACCTATGAAACCATAGGTGGTTAATTAAAAAATATGCAACAGAACATAAAACAGAGCCAGATCACGGCAGCAGCACACACCTGCAGGCTTGAGAAGGTGAACGTTCACAAATCGTTGAGGTTGGTCGGTGCCTTCTTGATCTTGTTTCTGCACGGTGGCAAGAACCATGACCAGCTGCAGTCGAGACTAAAAGACAATTGTGGTTGTTTGCTGAGTGACCCCGAGAACAATAAATCCTAATTAACAAATACGAATATAGGCAACTAAATCAATCAGAGAATCTGGAGATGTAAACATCAAACACAGAGACTAAATGCAGAATAAAAACCTGATTGCTCGTGGATGCAGCAAGCGGCCAGGGAAAACGACGGCCTCCACTCCTACCTCCCTAAACTCCGAATCGGACACAGCAGATGAGGGAGCACCACCGCAGGGTCGTCGGGGAGGGCGATGGCAATGCAGATCGTTGGGAAAGGAGCAGCAACCGGTGAATAATCCTAGCGGCGGACGGATTGAGAGGGGAGAGGGAACACCAGATCTGTGAGAGGGAGAGGAGACGAACCGATGAAGCGATTTGATCCGAAGGCCGGCGGTGGTGGCCGGTTCGCAGCGCGGGGACGCCCGGCAGCGGCCTGCGCGGGACGCCGGGCAGGAGCGTGCGGCGGCTTGCGGGGAGCACGATGGGGAATCGTCGCTGGGTCGGGGAGGAGACGGGGAGATGCGGCTGGGGAAGAGGATAAGGCCAGATGGAACGGCCGAGATGGAGCACGCGGCAGAAACGAACGGCTGAAACCGTCGGACGCGTAGGAACAGTACTACGGTAAATGAACAGTAAACGGTGCGCATGACGGGAGAAACTAAGGATTTAATATGATATGATATGATATGATCCCAGCAACCCTGTTCTCCTGCTCCTTGCAATGACTGTCGTCACACAAGATAGTGCACCAAATTGCAGAACTGAATTTTTTAGAGATATAAAATCTGTGGTTTCTAGGCCACAATTTCCAAAATGCATAATACAACACAAGATGATTACATCTTTGCAAACATCAAATGCCAATTTATCAATTTTCAAATCATCATTCATCACATCATTCTCTTCCCCTTTAATCAAAGCCGTCCTCGGCTTTTGGAGCATCATTTGTAGGCATTTTCTTTTTCACTACAACAGCGAGCACCTCGGCCTTAATAGCCGTTTCCTTCTTTCACAGGAGACACACCTTTATGCCTGAATGAATAATTGTTTGAACGGCCTCCATGAGTTGCATCAAGATCAAATTGCCATGATCTCCCAAACAACAAATTCACTCATCGATTTTACATCACAGTCCACGGAGTCAACATAATTTTCAGCCAAAAATTTTATTCTTACATGTGATTAATTTTTAACGTGCTGCTTTGACTCATCGATTGCATGTAATGAGGGCTAGGAAGCCTCCATGTAGATAGAGATAGTGCATGTACAACATTTAAACTTATAGCATTAGTAAAACTTCCACCATCAACTGCATACTTTTTCTTTAATGTTGCACTTTGATTGGAAAATATTCCATTGCTGCCCCTTCACATCAGTGATTGTGCCATCATTTTGTACTTCACCTGACATCAAGGATAAACTATTCATAGCATCATCATTAGCTTTTAATGATACCTTATGAACAACAGAAGGAAACAACTTTGAGTCATCACTCGAGGATAGTTCCTTAACTTAGTACTTCCTCTGTTCCAAAATAATTGGCATTCTAGCTTACTCTAGTTTTTTTTTCAAAATAATTGACATTTTCACTTTCCATTGCACATTTCTTTCTTCCCTATACATCTCTTTCTCCTCTTTGTTTTCTGTGCACTCTTCTTTTCTACCTCTCCTTAATTCTCATGCCACAACCACAATGCCAAATATAGTGGGACGGATGGAGTAGTACATTACTACTACAATTGAGCCTTTAGTGACGGGCAAAATGGCCTGTTGCGACGGGCATACGGTCCACCACTACAAGATGGCTCTGGTAATTGCCGTCCAGGCGCATGTCACCACTAGGAGGATAGCAGTGGAAGGTATATGCTCAATAGTGGCGGGCAACCAGTGTTTTCATTTGCCTACCACCACTAGAGAGTTAATCTAAATTTAAAAAAAAAAAAGCCCCTTGTCCTTTCTGCTGTCCTCTCTGATATCTGCTTTGGAGAGACCACCAGAGGACAAGGCTGAAAATCAAATGCAGAAACATTATCAATTGGAAGCAAGATCACTCAAGCAATAAACACACAAATTGCAGGTATTCATGTTACAACAACCATATCACACGAGACAGCCCAAGACAAGCAAGTACAAGTCTCAAACCCATTAATCAAACACTTTCATCATGGTGCAGATAGAAGTCTGAAACCGTGATCAAACACTTTTTTCATGGTTCTCTTCCAAAGCTAGCAGCTAGCAGAAAACTTCTGGCAAAATCTGCAGTGAGAAAAATTATTCGTAAGAACAGGACCGTAATAAGGCTACTTGATGAGAATTCAACTATAGCAGTGCGCAAAGGTGCAGGACTCGCACTAGACCAACTACAGGATACTATCATCAGTGTTTAACATTCATTATAAAAAAAAAGGTTTTAGTCACCAAGTTTTAGTGACCAAGATTTTTTTTTTCTTTGTTGGTTACTATAAATTGATTAATAGTGACCAAGTTTGAGATTTTTTATGGATATACGACTTTAGTGACCAATGTTATATATAGTTACCAATGTTGTGTTGATTGCTATATAGTTTTAGTGATCAACATATGCAATTATTGGTCACTATACATATAGTGATAATGTTTTAGCCACAAAAATGTAACCAAGCTTGTTGGTGACAAACTAGCTATTGTGACCAACAATACACATATAATCACCAAGTATCTTAGTGACTAATAACCATTTTTCTTTTTGTGATTATAAGCTGCTGTACTCGAACATATGCCCAATCATATGCTTGAGATTCGTTGCAAATCATAAACCAAGATAGATCAAACTGAACAAAAAATTGATCTGCCCTTCTTGAGGCACGCATCACCAACAGAGATTTGAAGGAGAGGAACGAGGGCCAAAGCAGTATCTCTGATATCTAGAGAGTGTGTTTAGACCTATGAGATTTGAAGTACCTGAACGTCAGATTCTTCTGCCCCGGTGGAATGCTCCTCATGATCGCCTCCTGCTCAGCGTGAAAATCAAAATCGTAGTATTAATCGATTGATTAGATAGGAGGGCATCAAGGTATCAAATTTCAGAGCTGCTATGTAATCATCGGCACCTTTGCCTGGGACCTCTAGCGACCTATATTATTTAACTTGTAGATCAGCCTAATAATCCATTAAATTTGACCCATTTGACTCAACTTAGCCTACTAACCGACGTGAACATTTTTAAATAACAGTTTCAACATTTTTGTAAACCGGTGTCAACATTTTTTTATACTATGTCAACATTTTTTGCGAAAATGTTGACATAATAAAAAAAAATGTTGACACAGTGCAAACAAAATATTGATCTAAAATATCCAAAATGTTGACGAAAAATTTGAATTTAAAAAATTTCTAAAAAATATTCATATTGCATCTCATTATGTAGCATTAATTCTAAATAACATAATAGTTCAAACGGGTTAACGGATTCAAAAACGGATTTACGGTTTGTAAGAAAAATACGTTTGAAAATTGAAAACCAATTTGTTTTCTCCCTCCTCCCACCTGCCCCAACCAGAAGCCGACACGTGGCACCACCTCAGCCATCACCTTCTCCACCCGCGCGAATGTCAGCCGCTACAGGAATCTCAAACACCGATCTACCAAACGCTAAATGTAGCCTGCCCTACGCATAGGATTCTCCCCTTTGCCTTGCGTACGGTGGTCAGAAGTATACCTCGCCACATGGGCCAGGTAAAAAGAGCTGGCCCGAGGCCCGGCCATTCTGTCCTTGTCCGAGCAAGGCATGGCCTGGAGCTTGGCCCTAAGCGCAAGCTGGCTGTGCCCATTTAGCAGCTGGCCCGTTCGTCCTATCACGCGGCCCATGTAGCACCGTCTGCCAGGCACGGCCCGTTTAGTCCTGTTTTGTATAAAAAATCATAATAATAATAAAAAAACTACATTTTCAGCCTTGGACTAGCACAGCACGGCACGTTAGGCCTGCGGCCCGGCACGGCCCATCTGGGAATTTCAAGTTTTTTTTTATCGTGGAATTTCTAGTTTTTTCTTTTCTAGCCACCGAGATGGGAGGTTCATGTCCTTTTATTAGTAAATAGATAGATGTTTAATTGTCGCATACTGTTGATTTGGAACTTCCAAGCACTCTTTTCCAACAATAGAATTAATAATCAACCCAAGACAAACATTGACTTGGCTTGGTGGCAAAAGGATTTGGAGATAACCAGCAACTGTCTTCGTCTTCGAATCATGCGGAGGATCAAATTGTTGTCGTAACATCATTTTCATTCCATCCCAAGTCCTACACAGATCTTTACCTTGGTCAATATTTTCTTGCTGCAGTTGAATCCACCATTGATAAACACCTTCAACAAGTCAGTTGTGCAAAGTTTATCTCGCTGTATGATTCTAGACTACCGCCCCATATGAAATCCTCCATAGCATTTTCCTACTTCTAATATTCATATCGAGAAGAATTTGTATACAAGTCTAGCACAAGCCTAAGCTCCTGATTGAAACTTTCATTGTCCATCAAACAGCAGCAACAATTCTTAAAGTACTGTGAGCAACCTAGCAAACTGATACCACCGATAAAGACACGACGATGGTGTTCGAGTTTTTGTCTCAATATTTCACAGTACAATAGCAAGAATGTATTCTCCGAAATTTTAGTTAAAGATATTCAATTGTAGAGTAGACCTCTTACAACAATAGTTCTCGGAATCAGTCCAAGCCACATAAAAGATTCAGTTTGTCACAGCAGAGATAAATAATTATGTTGGCTAATCAAGCAAATTAGTAGGATAGAACAACTCTGTCACCAATCAGATTAGCGCGGCGGCAGAATAATATATTGTTCCTCAAGAACAACCCAACTACCCATACCAGATTGGACAGGATTAATTCACGGCACAACAATTCAACTCTGTTTGACTGATCACTACCAGCAAATTTGGCTTGACGGGACCCAACATGACTAAGCTGAATAAATAAAACCAAGTACAATCGACCAAACACCAAAGCTAATACATGACCCGTCTAGGAAATAATAAAATAATTCTGCCACTTGCTAATACTTTTCAGATTAACACTTGCATTTATCCAACCATAGTATACGCAATGGACTTCTTTTGTTCTTTCCTCTCTTGCTGCAGCTCAGCTCTTCCACAATTATATTTGCAAGGCACTTCTTTGCGGAAATTAACACCAGTACATATCTCCTTGTGTCCAGGTTGCACAACGCCACGTGATAAACTATTTTCTTCTCTGTCCATGCATTGATTCATAGAAACAAGAAAAATGCCAAACTGAATAATGGAACTCTTCCCTCAATTACCATCTTCAATTACCAAATATTTGCAATTATTTCCAGGGTACATAATAGAATTGATTTGATGAGCCAAGGCCTCATCATTCTCCCCCATTGAAACAAAGCCGTTCTCAGCTTCAGCATAATTTTAAGCATCTTGCCCTTCTTGCACAGATTGGAACCCGTAAAAACTTGCACAAGACCAGCAAAGCTGTTCTCCTTCTCCTTACAATGACTGCCGTGACAAGATAGTGCACCAAATTGGAGAACTGAAAAATGCACTCATCGGTCAAGATGGTTACAATTTCCAGAATGCATAAAGGAGACAAGATGGTTACATCTTTGCAAAAATTAAGTGCCGATTTATCAATTTCCAAACATTAGGCACATCATTCTTTTCTCTTTGAATCGAAGCCATCCTCGGCTTTGCAGCGACACCTCGGCTTAATAGCGGTTTCCTTCATTGGCTTCAGCACACATGAGACACACCTTTTATGCCTGAAGGAGTAATTGTTCGGACGGCCTCCATAAGTTGCATCAAGATCATATTGCCATGGTCTCTCAAGCAACAAATGCACTCGTCGGTGCCACATCACACACCTCACAGATTCAACATATAATCTCCAACCAAAAATTTTAGACTTGCCTTGGGAGTAAATTTTAGTGTGCCGCTATGATTCATCAGTTGCATGTAACGATACCTAGAAAGTCTCCATATAGATAGAGAAATGATATACAACATTTGAACTTATAGCATTAGTAACGCTTCCACCATCAATAACCAATCTGCACACCTCTTCTTTAATGTTGCACTCTGATTGAAAAATGTTGCATCGCTGCCCTTTACATCAGTGATTGTTTGTACTTCATGTGACATCAAAGATAAACAATATTTGAAGTTTTTGAAAAATTTTAAGAAAATTTCGGAGGTCACCGATAAACATTAAATTTCAGAAATTTCGGAAATTTCGATAAACAAAATTTGAAGTTTTTGAAAAATTTTAACATGATTTCACAAGATATTGTCTCAAATCTGTAAAACATCACGATTGCATACATAAACTAGACAATTTGGACTCATGAAGGTGGTCAAGAACAAAATTTCGTTGGTACTGTTCATTTCGACCTTATTTTGGACCCCATCGGAAAAGACAAAATGTCGGAAATTTCGATGAATTTTCGCCGAAAGTTTTTTACCTAGGCCGTGAGCTTGGTCCCATGGAGTTCTTCCTCTCGATGGATGGTAATATTTTCATGTTCTAGCTGTCCAATTCAGTTGCTTTTCTGGCAGATTCCTTTTTCGCTCCTGGCCGTCGCGCCGCATACAGGATACCCATCGGGGGAGTCCTCTGTTCCAGATATCCCTACACCCATCACATGCTCCTTCTTCAATTGGATTCCTCCTTTTGCGTCCTGCTGCATTATTTTCCACCTCAATTGCTGGCACCAGGGCCTGTTCACTATCACTGTCACTGGTGCCCTCGTTCGTCGGCTGTGCTACGTTTCTACATGGAACATCATATTTTCATGGTTAGGCTGTTCGTTTGTTTGAGGTCTGTTCAGTCAGGTATCGGAGATTTTTATTTTCTTTTATCAAATAAGTCCTATATTGGGTAGAATATATTTGGAGGTTTATGATTTTTAGTACGATTTTGTTCTTGTTTTTCTCAGTTCTAAGCACGAATCTGGTTTCCTTCTGTTTGCATTTATTTATGAAATACAACAAGGAATCAACAATTCCTAACCACGAATCGATGCCTACTGTGTGCCTGGCAAGTAGCTCAATAACTTCTAATAGTACTTTCTAATCCCTCGTAGCTATGCTTTAGTTTTTCATGTTGGTTTGTTCTTTCAAATTGATATTAACCCCAGAGTTCGTGTTATTGCTATTATGATCTAGATTGCTTTTGGAGTCATATTTCTGTTTTACTTTCTTTCAGCAAGATGGTCCTGTAGCTTTGAGAATAAGCCTGGGTGCAAATGATGCATAGAGCAAAATTCACCCTGATTCTCTCCTGCTAATAGGACAGGGTGGTGGACACAACTGTAAGGATTAAAAACAACAGAATCAAGATGAATGAAACTAAAAGGCGATAACTGAACAATAATGACCCCAACTAGCACTAGGTATGACATAGCTCTTGTCCTTTTTCAGTGCCATCGTCTACAACTTTTTTTTTCTAAGAAAAAAAGAAAATCTGATGGCCAATCAACGTTTATATCTTTCTTTATTTAATTTTGATTGACAAGTCTCCTTGTAAAGTTACCTCTTTTTGTTTGGCTTGCACGTAATCATTGAAATGTGGCATGATCAGATCAAGATCTGCTATCGTCCAGATGATCTTAGGAGAACGAAGTTAAATGAAGAAAACAGAGTTGCCTGTCCCCCTTCGATAGAAGAAAATGACAAAAAGTTTAGAGAGGAAGATTTGGTGCAATAGAAAATCATATCAGAATATACAGATGCTAATTTTGTCATTGTCATAATATATAAAATGTTTATCATTGGATGAGACCTGTTATCAATCCTCTTAATAATCTCAATGCACTGAATTTTGCACGTTGTCCAAGTCAAAACCATAGTTTTAACAAATTTGCCCGTGTTCATATAAATTTTGTTAGCTTATTAAGGTGTTTTGTCATCACTTTGAATATGTTCTCCGCTACATCATAAATATCATATTAAGCCTTTTAGACACGTATGTGACGCGCATGCATTGATACTAGTCATGTTAAATTATTCATTGCGGCGTAGCTGTAGGATTTCCTGAAATCACTCGATACTAATTCTTCTTTATGGCTCGAGTTTTGCTTTGTCAACTACTCCACCAGAAACGCCTCACGAGCCACTCCTCCCCCGTTCAGCCAACCAACTATCCTTATCTTCAGCAGCACCACAACGAGCTCTCCAGTGCGACCGCCGCTGCCTTCCCAGATCGAAGCGCAACTTAGCCCATACGCCACCAAATGGACGCATGACCGCCAAATCAAAGCCGCTCGTGTCCGCCCACGAGCCACGTCATCATGGGAGCAGAGCAGAGGGTTGAGTTTGAGCTCAGCCCCATGGCGCAGAGCAGAGAGTTGCGTTTGAGCTTGGCAGCGCGGAGAAGGGCCGAGGGGAGCCGTTTGTTAGAGTATATTAGGATATCTCCAGATAAGTTAGCTTATGATTATGTAATTTCGGCTTGTCTTATTTCTACCGGAGGCTCCTTGCCGTCCAAGCAATATACTCTTATATAATCTGCATATGAGGCTCAGTAATACCATCAACCATTCATACCAATCCTACTCTTTTATATGGTATAGAGCCAAAACACGATCCAGCATTTTTTTTCGCTGCGCTCTCAACCCTAGCGCCGCCGGCGCCTCTCCTCTCGTGCCACAGCCACCCTTGACCTCCACGGCGCGCCTCACGCGCCCCCTACACGACACCCTAGAACGCCCCCGGTGGAGCTCACCATGTCAATCTCTACCGGAGGCCGCGCCCCTCCAAGTCCGGTGATGGATCGAATCGATTCACCACCAGTCATCATCAAGCAGCATCAGATCGCCCTTCCAAGTCCGGTGATGGATCGAATCGATCCACCACCACCGTCGTCAAGCAGCAACAGATCGTGAAGAACTTGCCTTGGGTGACGTCGTCCCGGCCTCTGCAAGCCTCCCCGTCCGCAGATCCACCGCAATGCCCTGGCTCGCAGCAGCCACCACCACGAGCAGCAGCGCGGCGCGCGGCGACCTCCCCATGCCGGGCCTCCTCGCCTCTTCCGCTCGCGGGGCTCAGTCTCCTTAGCCTCGCTTTGAGTCCCGACCCCTCACCACGCATCTGTCACGGCTCCGGCTTATCCGCGCACATCTCTCTGGTGATGTTTGGATAATAGGAAATGATAGGTGGGTTAGGGATTGGGAAATGATGTCTGAGGAAATGAAGGGTTGAGATTTAATATGATGGAGAAATGAACGGTCTTGATTTCCCATTCTATTTCCCTATCCCTATCCCGATGCCCATTTCCCGGTTGCGAAACGCCCCCTCTGTTCTTTTCTTTCTGTCCAAGCAGGATAAGGGGATAAGGGCCCTGTACTATGTGCACCCAAGCTTCTACACAAGATGTTGCTCCTGCTTTGGTTTGTTTTAATTTCTTTGATTTTTTACTCGATCACTGATCGAGGTTGCGTCACCCACTGCCCGTCGATGCTACGCGCATCTGCATCAAAATCATCACCGGCCACTTCTCGTCGCCGACCAAGTGGCCCGTCCTAGTGTGCGGTGCGCACAGGTGCGCCCCTCCCACGGCACCGCCAGGCTACTCCGCCACATCGTCTTCGCGCCGGCCATCCTCGACATCTTCCGTCGCCATGCTTGCACCCTCGGACTGGTCACCAAATCCGTGCATCGTTGTGGCACCTTCTCTTTTGGGACGGGTGTCCTGAGAGTGAACGCTTCATCACCGACTATAAAGGCTGCAGCTGTGTCACTTGTTGCGCCACAGCGTTGCTGCCTATAATCTTCGCCGCAGCATCTTCATCGTCGTCGACTACGTCCTTGTGCACCTCATGCACAAAGTCTTCATCAAGCTGTTCGAGTTCTTCGCTGCTTTCTTCAACCACTTCCGCCACGACCACTATGCCAAGCACCCTAGCCTTTGGGCTAGCGCTCGGCTGTCCTACCTCTACGTTTTGTCCAACTCAACCTCATCACCACCATCGTCTCCTATGACCACTTCGTCTACTACGACAACCGCGGACTACATCTGCATCTTCTCCCTCGCCATCTAGCGCACCGCGATCGTCGTCAAGACCTCCTCTGCTGATCTCTTCTCCAGATGCTACGACATGGTTGGCCCTCAACATCGTGCGCCCGATATTGGCAACACCGTGCATGCCTTCGTCCCCGACGCGCTACCGGGTCTCTGGCAAACCCGGTATCGCCTCGGCCTTGGTGGATTGACGACGTCACCTCTGACATCGTCTGCTTCGCTCCCGCTGTGACTGCGGGGGGATGTTAGAGTATATTAGGATATCTCTAGATAGATTATGATCATGTAATCGTGCCTTGCCTTATGTCTATAATCTTCGCCGCTGCATCTTCATCGTCGTCGACTACGTCCTTGTGCACCTCATGCACAAAGTCTTCATCAAGCTGTTCGAGTTCTTCGCTGCTTTCTTCAACCACTTCCGCCACGACCACTACGCCAAGCACCCTAGCCTTTGGGCTAGCGCTCGGCTGTCCTACCTCTACGTTTTGTCCAACTCAACTTCATCACCACCATCGTCTCCTATGACCACTTCGTCTACTACGACAACCGCGGACTACATCAGCATCTTCTCCCTCGCCATCTAGCGCACCGCGATCGTCGTCAAGACCTCCTCTGCTGATCTCTTCTCCAGATGCTACGACATGGTTGGCCCTCAACATCGTGCGCCCGATATTGGCAACACCGTGCATGCCTTCGTCCCCGACGCGCTACCGGGTCTCTGGCAAACCCGGTATCGCCTCGGCCTTGGTGGATTGACGACGTCACCTCCGACATCGTCTGCTTCGCTCCCGCTGTGACTGCGGGGGGATGTTAGAGTATATTAGGATATCTCTAGATAGATTATGATCATGTAATCGTGCCTTGCCTTATGTCTACCGGAGGCTTCTTGCCATCCAAGCAATGTACTTCTATATAATTTTCTCATGAGGCTCAATAATACCATCAACCATTCATAACAATCCTACTTTTCTACACCGTCGTCGAGCTTTGCCCAGTGGCATGGCGGAGGTCAGGGCATCGTCGAGCTAGGTGGCGCAGAGTAGCAGGCCAGCCGTGCGCTGAGGACGGGGCGCCGTCGAGCTTGGCGGCGAGTTGGACGGGGCCGCAGTTGCGTTGGCCCTGTGGGCGTGCAGCGACCTGGGTCCTGAAGAAGTAGCCACCGCAGTGCGCGCGCACGTGCTTTCCTTTGATGGAAACTGGGAGGTTTCCATCTAAGGACGACCGTAGGTTGTTTCTCTCGGCTTCATGCAAGTCGATCAGTCTCACGTGGGCGGCTAGAAATGGAACGCACCGCGTACAGATCCTTTCCTAAAACAGACTGACCGGAAGTAAGCGACGGTGCGGTTGTAAGTTTCATGAACATTGGAGTATGGAAACTTCAAAGGTATGAATGACCCTTGGGTGACTATATTGATGTGACTAACACTTTCCTGTAGGATAGATTCCATGGTCACATCAAGGAAGCTCCGTCCGTTGATGGTGTACGCCAACACACCATAACCTCTAGTCAAGGATGATTGGTTGCCTCAACAATTTGGATCAAAAACTTGATGGAGTCACGGAGTTGAATGGATCAAGGCTAAGGACATGCTAGATCTAAGCAAGTGTGGCTTGGTATAGTGAGTCCATAGGCTTGAGTCCATAGGAAAAATCAGACAATCAAGAGGGATCGAATTGATTCTCTTAGAGCACACTAGTGTGTAGAGGTCTATGGATAGTGAGTCTCTCAGGCACTACAGTGGAAGAAGAAAAGTAGAGGAACCAAGGTTGGAGGAGTTGGAAGCAAGGATTGACGAGATGATCAAGTTTCACCTTCTGCAGAGTAGACCGTATGGTACGGTCAAGGAGACCGTATGTTGTGATACCTATGAAGATTCCAGACAGAGAAGTTGGTGTTTCTGGATGCAGAATAACTAGAGATCGTAAGGTACAGTCATGAAGACCGTATGATTCGGTGTCTATTGAAAATTCCGACACAGAACTTAAGAGTTTCTGGAAGCTGAGGAGTTGGAGACTGTATACCATTGATCTATGGTACGATGGTTAGACCGTATGGTACGGTCCCTGGTGGAAGATGCAACAGAGAAGGGAGAGTTTCTGTTGACGAGATGAAGAAGAGACTGTATGGTATGGTTCTAGGGATCGTATGGTACAATCCCTATAGAACCAAGAAGTCTGAGTTTCTGGAATGTCCTCGGAATGGAGACTGTATGATACACGGTATAGGGACCATATGGTACAGTCTATAATACGGTCTCCTCTGTGACAAAGCACTTTTGAGCAACGACTAGTTTGAGGTTGGAGGCCTATATATAGTTGGTTGCTCGACCCTTGAGAACTCTCTTGGCCATTGCTGGAGTGTGGGAAACTTATAGGAAGCCAAGGGCAAGGAAGGGAAGCACTTGTGAAGGATTTGGAGACATCCTAGTGCTTGAGAGAGTAGCAGTTGCATCCATTGACCTCTATGCTAGTGTGAGCTTGAGAGTGTCACTTCGGTTTGTTACTCTTGGTCTATGCCGAGGCCTAGACCGGTTAGGTGTCGGTGTTGAGCTGTCCAAAGAGAGTGTGGAAGCCGGCACAAGATTGTACACGGTCTTGGAGCGCTTTCCGTACAAAGAAGCATCACTAGTGGAGCGCCTTTTGGCCCACATCACATGTGGAGCTTTACCTCCGGAAAGTACCCGGGAGTGCCCGACGGGACATCCCCATGACTTCATTTGGAGGGTGAAGTGTACTCTAAGAGGGATCGCCTTGCGCAGAGGGACGGGGTCGAGACTCCGGCAGGAGTGACCCAACGTGGAGTAGGGGAAGGCGCCACCCTTCCGAGACCACGAGAAAACATCATGTCCATTTCTATCCCTATCTCCGTAACTTACTAGCATTTACCTTTCTGCATTTACCTTTATGTGCTAATAGAATTACATGATAGGTTGCTCTTTTGTTTCCCTCTAGAATTGCTTGTTAAGGTGTTGCTCTTTGATAGACTTTGTGTTTTGCTAACTTCTTGTCATCACTAAGCTAGTCTAGCTTGTTTCACAGCCTTGAGTACTTTATAGAGAAATTAATTAGACACTGATTCACCCCCTCGGTATCTTGATGCGATCCTTTCAGCGGTGACAGTAGTTGTTGCCGCACGCACGCCCCTAATCATATCTTTTCTTTCAAAATTTTAAGTTCTTTTCTTTCCTATGCTGACCTTCTCGGGCAAGGACATTGTCCCAGGCTCCATCACGGTGATCAACGCGAGCACAATCGGCCTCATCCCTACGATGCAAGAGTGCGATGCATGCGCATCCAGCCTGGCAGAAGAGAAGCATGATTTTTTTCAAGAATAAGAAAAGATAAGGGTTCCTTTGCAGCAAAGGATTTTCATAGGAAAAATGTAAGATTCTAGTTTGCATAGGAATTGGCACTGTTGGAGCTTTTGGAATGAAGGAATGAAGCGCAGGAGAAATAAAGGAAAAATTCCTTTGGTCCTCATTTCACAGGAAAAGTAACAATCCACCCAGACCTCATTTTCTCAATTCCTTCGGGTAGGAACGAGGCAAATCATGGCCTTACGGCTGTAGCAGATGGGCAAATCAACAACTAAACGCAAATCACACGACTGACGCGTAGGACCGACAACCTAGTTAGCCCACCGGCCAGTGTTTGCACGAGTTGATAAAATATAGTTGTGTAGATGATTAACGAAAGATGATTTTCTTTAGGCCTGAAGATTAGCCACAAAATATTAACGGTGAAAGCCATGCTTGAGAGCAACTAAAAATAATTGAAGTGATAAGCTCGTTTGATTAATGAAGTAAATATATGATTAAAGGTAACTATTCCTATAAAATTCCTATTTTTTTCATGGACCTAGCCAAACACTCCTTCCTACAAAAATCCTATGTTTTCCAATCCTTTGTTTTGCATATGCATTTCTATCATATTCCTGTGTTTTTCCTATTGGTACGGTTTTTTATTCCTGCGTTCCAAAGGAGCCCTAAATAATCAAATTGCACAAAATTTTCATGCATGTCTCTGCCAAAGCCATACATTTTTTATCAGAGTGTGAGACAAGTGCATATTGGTACTAATTTGTTCACCAATGTTTAACACAGCAAGTTTACGTGGCATGCGAATAATTTCTTCAGCACCGCCTACACTGTGGCTAGTCTTGACGAGAATGAAAATTCATTGCAACAAATGCAAAACATTCCAGCCGGACCACATATATATAGAAGCAACAGTACGAAAAAAAGACACTAACAACACCATAGCAGCTGACCACGAATCTAAATGAAATACTACTACATAATTACTACTTTTGTATCGTTATTATGCCGCGTGAACCTGTCCAATTCGGCGAGGAAGGCGTCGCGTGTCCCTCCTTGACGCAGCGCGAGAAGACGTTGGCCCCGTCCTTCCCTTCCCACGGCAGGCACGCGGCGCAGATAGGAAGGCCGATCCGCGGCACACGGGCTCATCACCCTCGCCGGCTTCCCCCCGCCGAAGTCAGCTTCTTCGAGGCCGAGGTTCCTAAGGCATGACAAGCCAAGATTGCTGTACTTGTTCCGGAGCTTCTTGTCCTGACTGGCCTGTGGCAGTCGTCCACCACGTCCGTCCTTGTCCTCTGCCGATGACAGCTTGACAACCATCTCCTCCTTGGCTTGCTTTATCATCTTCACTATGTCCATCAGTTCTCCGTTGGCTACTGCGCCGCTGGTCGCCGTCACGGACAGATTGCTCACGCAGTTGCCGTAGTAGCCATGCTTGGCTCCGACGAGCTTCCGCGCGCTGGCCGTAAAGAAAAGCGTGGTCGGGGCCTCCGTGTTGTCGGCGGACATGGTTGCGCGGCTGCGGCACAGCCAGAGCACGGCGGCCACCACCTCAAATACGGTGCACGGCTTGCAATTGGAGTATCATATTTTTTCGACTTGTCAACAGTGTTTATTGCCAGATTAGGACAAAAACCCCCTGGTGAAAAACGAATCAACGATGAAACTTCATAGACGGATACTTCCCAACAAAACTATAGCATATATACTATAGAAGGCATTTGTATGACACCATCTGCAACTATATATTACTCTTGAATGGTGGGTGAATTTTGCGTGCCCATTCTAACTGGTGCGTTATACATGAGACTTCCTCACTACCATCGTTTTTGGCAATTGTCGTACGCATGCATGTACAACAATAACAAAAGAGATATTACGGATAGATATCTAATCAATTCTCATAGGAACAGAATGTACGCAACTCATAAAGGCTATAAAAAAATCAGTACCATACTGCTTGGACACCACACATGACAACTACCACAATATATCCTGTACGTAGTCCAGTTTTCAAAAACAGAGTTGGCAACTGATGTCCTTAACAAAGTACGTAGTTCTATTTTAACTTTTCTAGCTAAAGTTTGAACTTATATGTTCAAGTTAAAGTCCCTAACATATATACTTTAAACTCAAAAAACAGTACTACATTTTAGATATATCATAATTTTCAAAGTTGTAGAGACGATTGCATCCAAGCACCTTACCATTTATGAAAATCGTAGTACTTTAAATTAGTGTGGTATTGTCCAGAGAAATTGGTTTGTATCAAAATGTGGCCTAATTGTTTGTGAACGGAAATGAATATATTAACATGTTGTGTGCAGCAGCCTGCGCGGGACCGATGACTGGCGAGGTGGTTGCATGCAACATGCTAGACTTGGATCAGCACCACCCAGAACCTCTGGCCGGGCCACCCTCCTCGATTGGTTTGTATCTGGCAGCCTGTGGTGGAACAGTTGTTGGTGCAACGGTGGTGGAGCCAAGGCAGATGTCATTCAGTGGCTGAGTCCAGATTTGGGGCTGGAGTGCACCGGAAATTACTTGGGCTCACGAGGGTGGGCCGAAAAAGGGAAAAATGAAATAAAAAAAATCTACTATTCATGGTGCTACAGTGCTACAAAGGCCAACTGTTTTTTGAGTTTAAAGTATATATGTTAAAATCTAGTGGATGTCACCTTCACTGTAGACCGCCACCTGGCCCACCCCTTAGACTCGCCACTGGATGTCAATCCCAACAAGAAAAGGGGTCCACCCATGCATGGTGTCTGTCGACAGCCCACCGTCACCTCGGAGTATAATAGGTGGCAGTATATGTTCTCCTCTCACATAATTTTTTTACGCTTTTCTAATATATCTTGATTTTTTTTCTTCTACAGTGGAAGTCCTCTAGATGAAGGAAACTAGGAAAGCGGACTAATATAAAATAGATGGAGTGGAATCCTCTCCTGCCCCATTGGAAATCCATCCTTCTGTATTCCTCTCTTTTCCTCCTTTTCCTCTCCACACTAGAGAACCATGCAGACCTCTCCATCTCCTTCTTTGGCTCCCTCTCTCCACAGCTAGCATCATCGATCCTCTCCCTGGTCTCATTGGAGAACATGCTCCTATCAACGACGGCCACCACATAGCTGCTAGCTCTTTGGGTTTTGGTTCACCAGGCTAGTTCCCTTCGCCTCTGGTTATAGAAGTGGAGGTGAAGGCTGGCCTGCGTCGGGCTTCGAATGGCATTGGACACAGATGGGAGGCGGGAAAGGTAGGCGCTATGGTCAATGGAGAAGAGGAACGAAATTCGCCCTCCGCGCGTGTCGTATTGCGTGGCTACCTCACTGAGCTGCTGGAGCACCGCGTGCACATGGGTGGGCCTGTGAGCATCGCGTCGCATGGCGCATGCCAGGCGAGGCAGCTGGTGCTGCATGCATGCAGAGATGGGGCCCATGTTTTTTTAATAAGAGAGTATGTTTGCTCTAGAAGTTTAACAAAATTAAGTTTTAAAAGTTGGTTCATAAGTTTGTACAAAAATTGGTATATAAGTTTATATAGAAATTGGTTATTAATAAGTTTGTATCTTATAAGTTCATATAGAAGGTTGTTCATAAGTTTGTCCATATGTTCTTCCATAAGTGTGCATAAGTTGTTTCAAAAACTTGTACAAAAGTTATCATGTGGACCAGAACTAGCTTTATTTCACGTGACCACAACACGCATGGGCTTTCTTCGCTGAAAATAGGGAGGGCGACTACTGCCTGGGAGGAGTGGTAGGGACCGCGCCAAGGAAAAGCAGGCATGGGGAACGAATGAGTGCATGAATCTTTTTGGTCGTTTGTTGTCTGAATGGATGCGTTAGCGCTCGCGAGTTAGGCCTGCCATTCGGAAGCTGATGAGGAAGACTATTGCAAGTTAGATAGGGATAAATTTTATGTGAAATAACAACTTTGTACATAGTTGGCAACATTTAATTCATAAGAAAAATGATCCAATGAGTATTGAGGTAATTTTGATGAAGTGTTCCCACATATTTCTGCACAAATGCTTGATCCCAAATTTTTAATTATATATATGATGCTTTCACCAAAATTTTATTTTTTAAAAAACTTTGACCATCAATATTTTTTTAAAAAAATTGTTTAGAAACATTAACAAGATACATCTAATAGATATTGAAATTCATGTTACTACTAAATTATGATAGAAGCTGTAAAACAGCAGACAAAAAAAAGTCCAAGTTGTAAAGCCTGTAAACTGCTGAAATTCATTTTTGTAGGAAATAATGATCAAACTTGATTTTTCAGACCAACTGGACAACATAGTAGGAAGCAACAGAACAAAGAAAAAAAATACTCGAACAAGGTACACCAGCAGTAAACCATGGATCTCAATAAAATACATAATTATTGTGTATCTTTATCATGCCGTGAACCTGGCCAGTTCGGCAATGAAGGCGTCGACGTGTTCCTCCTTGACGCAGCGCGTGAACACGTTGGCCCCGTCCTTCCCTTTCCACGGCAGGCACGGAGCGCAGACCGGAAGGCCAATCTGCGGCACACCATTCATCATCACCCTCGCCGGCTTCCCGCCGCCGAAGTCAGCTTCATCGAACCCGAGGTTCCGCAAGCACGACATGCAAAGATTGTTGTACATGTTCCCAAGATTGCTGTCCTGACCACCGCCTCCGTTCTCGTCTTCTGAGTCTGACATCTTGACAACCATCTGCTCCTTGGCTTGCTTTATCATCTTCACGATGTCCATCAGTTCTCGGTTGGCCACTGCACCGCTGGTCGCCGTCACAGACACATGGGTCACACAGTTGCCATAGTAGCCATGCTTGGCTCCCACGAGCTTCCGCGCGTTTGCCGTAAAGAACATCATGGTCGGGGCCTCCGTGTCGGACATGATTGCACGGGTGCGGCACCGCCAAACCATGGCGGCCACCACCTCGAACACGGTGCATGGCTTGCAATCGGAGTGCTTCTCGGAGAACATGGCTTTGAATTGGTTGATCAAGTTATAAGGGATGGTAAAGTCCAAGAAGGTGAGGTCGTCCACCGGTGCGTCCGTGAACGTCGTCGGTTCGGTGGCGGCAACGACCGGAGGGATGCCCGGTAGGGACTCGTCGTACCTGACCGGAACGACGGTCGGCGCCGGCAGTCCCCGGGCGAGCTCGCCGACGGCCTGCAGGAACTGCGCCAGCCCCGCCGCGTCGGAGACGACGTGGTTCCGCGTCAGCCCGATGACGAAGCCGCCGCAGGCGAACTCGGTCACCTGCACCATCAACAGCGGGTCGCCGCGGCCGCACCTCTCTCCCGGGTAGTCGACGGCGAGCTCGTCCAGCAGCGTCGCGTTGCGCAGCGGCCCGTCGAAGAACTCCATTTCTTTCAGGGCGCAGTCGGCGGCCGCGGCGACGAACGCGACGCCCTCGCCGGAGCACCGGATGAAGAGCTTGCCGTCGTCGGCGCGGAGATCAAGGCGGCCGGCAAAGGGGTAGTAGTGGACTAATGCTTGAGACAAGGCGCTCCGAATCGTCTCGGCAGGTTTGTGGATTGGGTGCTCGAACACCAAGAGGAATGTCGCCGGCATGTCAACGACATCCTTTTCGAAAAACGAGAGTTTTATGTCGCCGCATGTCGGCACCGGCGTCGATGCCCTGACCACCACCGGCTTAGACCTCCTGATGACCACCTGGCTCATCGTTGGGTTATTAGTGGTTTCTTCTTTTTCTCTCCACGTGTTGTTCAGTGTGTCTGCACTGATCGATCGCGTGATATATATATACATATATATAGCCTCTGCGGTGCAGCCTGTATGCGTCATATGGATGGTGATGTTTTGCCTACTAATAAACTTACGCAACTCATATAAAGGCTATGAAAAATCAGTACCAACTACCATGCTGCTTGGGCACCACACATCACAACTACCAAAATAATATATCCTGAAAGTATTCTAGATTTTTTGGCAATTGATGTCCCTCGATAAGTTCGTTGTTCTATTATAACTTTCTCCTAGCTAAAGTTTGTACTTATATGTTCAAATAACTAACAGATATATGCTAAACTCCAAAAAAAACCTACTACATTTTTTTATATAATATACTCCAGTTCTCAAAACCATTTATGAAAAGGATTTGCTAGTTCTCAGGTAGGTGACTGAGATTTCGTATATGTGTCACATTTTTGGAACAATGAAACTGACCTGCTGGAACAATGAAACTGTACATCTGGAACAAATCAACTGTACTGCTGGAACAGTTAGTTTTTGGGTGGAACAATTTCATTTTTTCAAAGAACATTTTTTTGCACAAGTGAATGATTTTTTTGGGTGGTTGAATCAAAATCCAATGGCTGAAAAAAAGGTGACTGAGAGATTAGCAAAATCTCAATCACATGAGAAGGAGACATTTGGGCATCTTCTTCACGGCTTTGTGCTGCCATTCCACGACTTCTTGATTCACGCTACCAGGAGCTGGGCAACCAGCAAAAAAGATCCAATTGTAATTACTTGTTGGCCAAAGGGGCAGTGGATAAGCAGATGGCCAGGTGTTTCCTGCTGCAAGTTGCCCAAGTTGCACATGGCATCCCCATCCTTTCTATTTGAGATTATCTGATGTTAGTATTTCATTTTTTTGATGCACTGCGATCCACGAGAACAGGGCCACCTTTTGTTCGGTGTTTGCCCTCTAAATTCCACACTCTGGTAAAGCAGGTAGAGTTCCCACAAATTGCATTATGTATGCTGATCTGGTGGAATAAATTCCGTTTGTGGTCCATCGCCACACTATTTGATCTTGCTGATCATGTTGTAATTCTATACCTGCCGTAGCACTCTCCATAGCCAGACGTATTCGTGTAGCTCTTCAGTGGTAGTTATTTTCTTGAGGCTTCTAATCCAGTTATCGTTTTCAAGTTCCTTGGCAACCGTCCTGTTTTTGAGCCTGACATGTTTGTACAAGTTTGGGCATTTGTATTTTAGCACTTCTCCATTTAGGAGGAGTTTTACTGTCCAAAATAATGGCTATTTAGTTTTCTAAACTAATGGCCATTAGTTTGATCTGACGATTCAGATTTAATATCGGAAATCCACTACTAATAACCATTAGTAAGGGTAATTTGGGAAAAATAAGATTTGTAATAAGTTATTCCGTTTTCATAAATAAAATCAAGTTATTTAAATGCTTTAGTTAATCTCCATCCCTGGGCCTAGCCCTGCCGGCCCGGTCCAACGCACCCAGCCCGATCCACATATTGAACTGAATCGTCGTCTTCCTCGAAGGATTCGTGATCTATATCCGGTGAAAAAATAGGATGGCGGCGGCGCTCCTAATCCCAGCCTCTATATGCCACTTTCTTGGCTTCTCGCCACAACAGTGGCCGCATGCGTTTGAACGGGTCCTGGGCTCTCCGTTTATGACACTCCATTGGGCGGCCTGATGCTTGATTAAGTAGGCATGAGGAAGCAATTAATCTATAGATCAAAATAGTGCTAGCCCGGCCTATCCCGATCATCTTATCCATGAGCATAATCAATTGATGTGAGTGGCAGTACAGAAATCATGGGTAGACCTTGCGATGAACGAGCAAAGATCATTCAGGCCAGGCCGCTATTTTGAGGAGAAACACGTTTCAGAAGGAATCGGGACGGAGGGCGATGAGGCGCGGCGGCGCCGGGAAGGGATGTCCGACGACCATGGCGCTGGGTTGCAAGGGACGAACGGCGTGGATGCTAGATGGAGATGAAACTAGTCGATGCCGGGAGGCCATATGGTCTGGGCTTTTTTCTTATTGGGTAATATAGAACATAAATTTGTTAATTAATATGCAATTACAAAACTGTCTTTAAACTAATGGTCATTAGTATAAGAAAACTAATGGCCATTATTTTGGACAGTAAAACTCCTCCCATTTAGCCATCTGTCTGTCCAGAATTTCATCATCCTTCCATTGAGAATCTGTATTATGGTCGAGGCAGAGAAAAGCTCTTGGTCCACTTCATCACAAGGTAGCTGAAATCTTGTCGTTGTCTTCACCCTTCCAAATGAAATTTCTTTGTATTTTGTCTATCCTCTTTACTACCCACTTTGGGAGCTTCAAAACCATCGCATGATGTGTAACTATGGGTGTTAGAACAGATTTGGCAAGTTCAACTCTTGCTGATTTGTACATTTGCTTTCCTTTCCAACCGGGCTGTTTACCTCCCACTCTATCAATGAGCGGCTGAAATTCAATTTTCCTGAGCTTCCTAGTGTGTAGTGGGAGGCCTAAATATTTGGACGGGAATGATTTGATCTGGGCTGGGAATACATAAGATGTTCTCGAGGTTCAGGTCATTGCATCTTATTGGGAAGAATTCTGTTTTCGCCAAGATGGTTTTGAGACCTGTTGCTTCACCAAATGCCTGTAGTATATCTCTCACAGCCTCAAGTTCGTTTTACTTCAGGTTGATGAAAATTGCTGCATCATCAGCATAAAGGGAGACTTTGACTCCAGAGGCACTCACCGTGACCCGTGTCAAGATGTTTTCCGTCATGGCCACCTGCAAAATTCGTTGAAGAGGATCGATGGCCAATATTAAAAGCACAGGGAATCCCTTGACGAAGCTCTTGTTGGTGCTTAATCGATTTTCCTAGAAGTCTGTTTAGTAGGATCCTTGAGGAGGAGGTGGCGAGAGGGAAATGCTAATTGTAACACACCAGAAATTCTAGAGCATTACTACACCACGCTACAACAACAACAACAACAACAACAACAACAACATATAAAGATTGCAAAAAAAGAACAACCTTGATAACCACAGAGTACGCGGAAGCATTCAAACAATAAATATGATAACATAAGTATAGATAAATAAAGTTTATCCATGACAGCAGCTCCAAATGATGGTCCAACAAAAGTAAAGTATCAAACAACCAAACATTATTAAGACAAGTCAAGTGGTCAGAAAGTGAATTTATCATGAATAGTGCCATTTGTGTTGCTACTGCCATCCCACGCTCGCACCATCCAAGATCAAGTACCTGAGAAGATGAGACAAGCGTATGAGGTTTATGAAAAACCTCAGCAAGCAAACTACTTTAACAAGGTTATTTAAATCACAGTTTGATTAAGCATCAAGTGAATTGCAAGAACAAGATACAGTATCAAGCGATATATAACTTCAGGTAGGAAGATAAAACATCATATACTTCATAATTGTATTCTTCCATGCAAATGCACATGATGCAATGCAATGTATGACTTCACTTCTACTCTCAAATTCCGCCGAAGGTAGTGAGGGCTGCAACCACATTGCTCAATTCAACGTGCGATGTTGTACCGGTACTTACTGCGTCAGTATCAGGCTACAGCTTCTTCTTATGCATATCAAATGGAAGAGTGCAAATGCAAGGTTGTGATGTATGAACTGTTAGCGCCAAAATACAGATCTTGGGCCAACAATACAATCTCGATCAAGCAAAGGATAAAGACCTCGATTACGGCGAGGTCGCCGGCTGTTTTTCAAGCAAGAACAGCAAAGGATACCGATCACGCTAACGTGGTGACCACCGGATGATTTACACGACAAATCAACAAAGAGATCTTCACTTACGCGGAAGAGGCGACTACTTTACTCGACAAAGCAGCAAAGAGAAACAAAAGGGATAAATGAAATAGTAGATGTGTTTGATAATTGATGGGGTTACAATTGGCCGTGACCCTCTTCTATTTGTAGGGCGGCTGCTTCCACCTGAGACGAGTCAGCAACAGATGCTACGTGAAACCTGGACACTAACCTAACCCAACACGATTTGGAACCTAATAACCGAATAAGTATTATTTTATTCGGCCAGAACACACACGCTAATGTAGTCCATGAACACATATACGTATCTTTTCTTTCATTGCTGGCCATCAAGCTCTTGCTTGTATCTATGGTAATCCGCCTCATTGCCTGACATCTCCCACGTATCCAGCTTCAACCAAGCACCGCCATCACGCCATGCACCCTGCAAAACATAATCTTCCTGCCAAATTTCACTACCAACACATGCCCCCCTGTTTTTCAGTAAAACTTGCTTGCTGAAAAACATTTGAATAGCCAAATAAATAATCTGGCTTTTCTTGATATTAAGACAAACCAATCACCGGCCAGATATCCATGATATCTGTTGATTCTGCCTAGTGTGGTGCCACACAAGCATCGGCCATGCATGTCTAACAATGATGTACTTGATACGGCCATGATAGCAGATTACATGCATATGTCCAAGTAGAACAGATATATTCAAATGGCACGCTAGAACTGTACCAAAACCACCATGGTGAATAATTAAACATACCTGGAACTGAATACCAATATCCATACATGTGTGCGCTGGGTGATGGAAATTGGTGGTGTTCTTGCCAATGATTTTTGTACCTGCAAGCAAACTTTTGACATCTTGATCCCTTTTGGGATCCCCATGCCCGATCCTCCTTTTCTTTAGATCTAGCCAGAAGTTGTTTAGACATTTCCTTCGGCTTTGTTATTTGTGTTGTCCTGCGAGCAGCATTAGATACTTGAATACCAACCTTAGAATTAACTTGTACAGTGCCTTTAGGGACCCAAATCATTTTCTTTCTCAACCCTTTGCCAACTTCCTTGCAATTAGAAATTCTCCCCTGTGTTAAAATTCCATCGTGAGGCCCTTGCCTATTATCCATGCATGACCCATCACCTTGCATTGCACTTCGTCCAGCCAGATAATGTCGCAGTTCAGGCTGTACGCTACACCTCTTCTCTGAACTGTGCATATATCCTGATGTTATGGATTGAAGCACTAAGCCAGGACCAACCACATGTTGATTCATGATCATATCAGCCCTAACCTTCTTCTCCCAATCAGTGAATCCACTTAAATCATGGGCAGGCCCTGTGCCAAATCTGGCACGTTTATTTACCACATGCCCAGCATCACACAGCTCTCCACCTTGCATTTTATTAGATCCAGGAACGCGACCTTGTGCTGTTTGCTGCTCGCCACCACATGCAACCTTCTCACGTTCCACTGCAGAAAAATCACCATGTCCTGTACCTGACCCAGCAAGAACCGAAACATGAGTACGTGACATATTTGATCCGGCAACAAGCATTGCTCTTCTCTCAGCCTGCCCAATCTTGCACGGCATTGTCCCAATCATGATTTCTGCAGCGACCTCTCCAGGCCATTGATCTTGTTTCCTGTCAATTGAACCCTCTCCCCTTGATTCCATATCAACCTGCATCATCTCGTGCGTTGGGTCACCTTCAACCTGTGGCATTTCCATTTTGTTCCCAGCGAACGGTTCAGATGTGATATCTATCCATTCAACTTTACATTTGGTTTTATTTTCTTTGACCGATATCTCAGAATCATGTTCTATTACCCTGAGATCGGTCTTTTCAACTGTATCAAACTTAAGCTTTGCACGTTCAACCAAAAAATAATCCTCAAACTTGCTCCCCAATTGTAATATGGCCTGAACTGAGTTTGGAACAAGCAAACAATACCACACAGATGTAGTAATCGGCAAAGACAATAAAAATAACTTTAAGTTAAAAGAATTTCTATTGTCGGCCTGTCTACATTGCATAATAAATTGGCCGACATATTCCAATATAATTCCACCAGAAATAACTGAGTTTTCAGCTAAACAAAAATTTGATCATTAGCCAAATCTCCCATGAATTCTGCCGCAGCCTCTACAAGCATCTTACAGTTCTCACGCACATCAACATGATGGCTACCATCTCCTCCATTTGGACCGAAACTCCTAGCAGTAATCGGCCGTTTGTTTTCTCCTTCCTCTCCAATCTGATCATCCATTATTTTTACATGAAATTCAGATGGCAAAATAAAAGGCTCCCTTTCCTCCTCAACAAATATAGCAGCCGGCTTTACAAACTCATCAGTAGCCGGCCCTTGTTCTTTTGTGTGCAAATATAAATTTCCGTTCATATTATGAGAATCAAATGCATGACTAGATTGTGCAGTTACCGATGTCTCAATCAAATGAGTATTTTTTTCAGAACAGATAGGTTTACTTACTTGGTCAATAGAAGAGCTTGATGTTGTCACCCTTTCGACGACACCCTCCCGTGTTCTTTGATAGCATGCCAACTTCTGCAACAACTTCTCCTTCCGCCTCTTGTCCCTCCATTCTGCAAGTTCACTCTCGATCTCCTCTCGATCAGCCTTAGAAAGATCTTCAAGCGTGACATTACTCACCTCATGAGTTGGCGCATATCTGCTTTCTAAAATTTCAAGTAATCGGCTGTAAAAACTATTTGGTGATGTTTGAGCCGAACCGCCTACATCAGGTGTACTGTTTAAAGGTGGAAAAGTGAAAGATGTGCCCCCCAGTCTACAAGCATTTGTATCATGAGATGGCTCAAAATAATTAGCCGAATCCATCATATTAATTCGGCCATAATGGTTCACCATCGGCATACTTTGTTGTGTAACAATAATTGGTGCTGAAACTGCCGATGAATTAGGAACTGCAAAATCATGTTGCCTGTTGCTAAAATTGTTAATATTAAATTCAGCAGCATCATGCGCATATGGCCTATTATCTAGCACCTCGAAGCCTGATCTAGCATACCACCATTGATCAGCCATATAAAAAAAGATCTAGTGTGCTACTTACAGTGGATGTTACCTCGGTGTAGATTAGGAAGACTTGCTCAGTGTGTGTGTGTGTAGAAGGCACCGAATAAATTTGACTTCAGATGTAAGCCGTAGAGATAACTAGATTCACCTGTGCACTCCAATGAAATCTGTGTGTTGCTGTAGCCACACACAAGGAACCGCGCACTTGCAGGGCCGGTCCTGAGGTTTTGGGGGCCCAGGGCGAAACGAAAGTCGGGGCCCCTCTATACAAAAATTAAAATTTTACTTAGATCTTATATATATAACTTGTTACTAGTAAGGCAAATGAAATATTAAAAATTATTCATATCTAATGATTTCTGCACATTACTATAAATTTTCTTGTAAAATTTCTAGACACGAGTAACTCTTTTAAAAAATATCCACGACACTTTTTTACTATATTAACTCACCTACTCATTTCCTATCATTTAGTCGTACTGTACACATGCCAGAGTGGGGCCCCTTGGATTCGGGGGCCCTGGGCGGCCGCCCCGCTGGCCTCCCCTCAGGGCCGGGCCTGCGCACTTGATAGCAGATGAACGCGATCAGCCTTGAGGGCCTGATGTGACAACGAAGAACAAAATAGCAGATCGATTTGTTTTATAGGAAAACTGATGTTCGGCTGTAACCTATAGCCGAATGAATCGATCCCCAGCGGAGTCGCCAATTTGTTAGCGCCAAAATACAGATCTTGGGCCAACAATACAATCTCGATCAAGCAAAGGATAAAGACCTCGATTACGGCGAGGTCGCCGGCTGTTTTTCAAGCAAGAACAGCAAAGGATACCGATCACGCTAACGTGGTGACCACCGGATGATTT
Source organism: Eragrostis nindensis (assembly GCA_012490785.1). NCBI lineage: Eukaryota > Viridiplantae > Streptophyta > Magnoliopsida > Poales > Poaceae > Eragrostis > Eragrostis nindensis. The sequence continues at coordinate 565,743 of JAAXCT010000077.1, read as the reverse complement.
ACACGACAAATCAACAAAGAGATCTTCACTTACGCGGAAGAGGCGACTACTTTACTCGACAAAGCAGCAAAGAGAAACAAAAGGGATAAATGAAATAGTAGATGTGTTTGATAATTGACTGGGGTTACAATTGGCCGTGACCCTCTTCTATTTGTAGGGCGGCTGCTTCCACCTGAGACGAGTCAGCAACAGATGCTACGTGAAACCTGGACACTAACCTAACCCAACACGATTTGGAACCTAATAACCGAATACGTATTATTTTATTCGGCCAGAACACACACGCTATATGTAGTCCATGAACACATATACGTATCTTTTCTTTCATTGCTGGCCATCAAGCTCTTGCTTGTATCTATGGTAATCCGCCTCATTGCCTGACATCTCCCACGTATCCAGCTTCAACCAAGCACCGCCATGCACCCTGCAAAACATAATCTTCCTGCCAAATTGCACTACCAACATGAACTTCATATACTTCAGATTTTGATAACAATAAAAGAAAAAACCACAAGTTATAAGATAGCATACTTCAACGTAAAAAGAGATAACAGTAAGTTCAGGTTATGTGACTAGTGTGAGGTACTGAAATTTAATAGAGACAATTCAAATAACAAAGTTAAAGCATGTAAACCACGGCGCTACGTTTACTTGCCTTCACCAAATTCAAGAGAATGAGCTAAGCTTGCTCCGATGGAGCATCACCTGGATATAAGTAATTCTCAGCACAAAAGCAAGCATACAAATAAAGCAAACAACGAGTAAAGCGCTCATATGGTCTCTCGTAAACATAACCCCCAAAACAGTCTCGTAAACACCAAAACTGTCTATACTGAACAGTCGGCTTCACATTTTCATAACTATTTTTATACAACAGATAAAAGGGTAAATGAGTACACTGAGATCATCTACTGAAAATATCTACATTTTTTTAGTCAACTGAAAAATAATTCGAACTGTATCGCAGGCTAAACTGAGTCACAAAACCGGCATTCAGTTTACTGGATATACAGTGAGCAGTTGACTTCCAAAATTCATCTCTCTATGAAAACTCAACGAAAAACAGAGTTTAAATACTGAAAGGGAACAGACTGCACTATAAAACTACCAGCTCGCTAAAGAGGGATTCGACCTATAAGACACCTTAAATCTCCACGCAATGTAGACAATCAGAACTGAAACTGACAGAACACCGAAACCTGACAGTAATATTCAGAGAACTGTAACTCCTGACATACTGAACGAAACGAAGCATATAAATACTCGTTGGAAAGGTTAAGAAATTCTCTATAACTTTTGTTTTCACGAGATTCTCAGATTCAACAGTTAAAAGCCTCAAAAGGCAGTCGAACTAATACTGTACCCTGTCCGACAACAGCAGCACAGATTCACGTCCATCACCGAGATTAACCCAAACAGCCAAACCTAATTGCAATCTAAACGTAGCTAGCAGGGAGAAGATTGTGTTTGTTACCTCGGCCAAATCACGTCCTCAGCCTGCTCCAACTATTCCTCCGCCTCCCTTGTCACCGCCTGCAATGAACGGGATCGTCCCGCCCCAGCAGTAGAAGCGACGCTACGTATCCCCTAGTCGAAGGATCATCGGCAAGGAGAAACGCCAGGGGAAAAAACGTGGGTTCTGCCTACCCCTTCTTTACAAGGAAAAGGACTCAATTAAGCCAAGTTTAATGCTCATTAGCCCACCGAAATGAATTTAGGCTTAATTATATTTTTCTGAACGTTACTCATTGATGCTGTTATCTCTGTCTTTTTTTGGCAGCAAGACAACATTACCGAGTTTACCAGGTTGAATATATAGGTGGCCTTGGAGCATTGTTAACTGATGGAAGGCAAGCATGAGGTCTTGTTTTACGATATCCCAACATTTGGCATAGAAACATGCCGATGAAGCCGTCCGGTCCAAGCGCGTTATCTTCGGACATGTCTAAGATCGCTTGCTTGATTTCCTCTATTGTAATGTCGCTGTCGAGTTCCTGTAGGTTGTAGTGTGGGGAATTAAGGTTGTTCCAGTTTGGCGTGGTGCTCCTAGATTCTCTTGTTCCCAACTGCCGTTGAAAATGGCCATGGATCACACGCTCCTTATCCTTCGTGACTGATCGCCATGCCTTGGTCAGTCTGTAACATTTGTATGAATTTCTTTCTTCGTCTACCATTTACCCGCAGATGGAAATATCTTGTGTTTGCGTTGCCACATTTTATTGTCGTCATCCGAGCTCTATGTTTGGCTCTTGCTTTATCGACCACTACGATGCCGGGAATGGCAGGCGCTATGATCGACGGGAAAGAGGAAGCTGATGATTCCTCATCACCGTCGTCCTGCTCTTGTTGCAGAGCACATCCTCTTTTCACGGCCGCTGTTTTATGCGGCATGGTCCTAGAAATCCAATTGTGGTCCTAAGATCCCAATTGAATGGCCGGGATATTTAGGGGGTGGGAGCCAATGTGTTGCAAGTGGAATCAGACGCAGAAATTAATGAAAAGTTCGAGAAATCGGACTCTCTGAGGGGATAATTAAGTGGCATACAACATTCACCTCTTGTACAATCTAGTATATCGATGTAAAGCTTGCACAATTTATCCTTCACAAGTGCGTCATAAATCTAAAGATGCACAGTGGGGTTAAAAAGGCAAACGAAACACTCAAAACAACCTTACAATGACTGCTTAACAACACAAACAATATTGGATCGTAAATCACTTACACAACTCAAACAATTCCTAAAATGATAACGTGAACCGAGCCAGTTCCCCAAGCAAGGCACCAACGTGCTCCTCCCTGACACACCGGCTCACCACGTTGGCCCCGTCCTTCTCTTTCCACGGCAAGCCGACCACGCAGGACGGCACGGTGATGTGCGGCGTTCGGGCGCGGCACATCACCCTCACCGGTCCACCGCCGCCGAAATTGGCCTCGTCAAGGCCGATGTTCCGCATGCTCGACACGCTAAGAAGGTTGTAGTTGTACCGGAGCATGTCACCGTGCCTATCGCGACCTCTCGCCGCCTGAGGCAGCTGGTCGTCGTTCTCCTTCAGTTGCTTAGGCACCTGCTCCTTGGCGCCCTTTATCAACTTCACTATGTCCACGATGTCTCCGTTCGCCACGGCGCCACTCGTCGCCATGACCAGCTGCCCACCGACGCAGTTGCCGTAGTATCCCTCCTTGGCCCCAACGTGCTTGCGAACGTTGGCCACGATGAACAGCAGTGCGGGGGCCTCCGGGTCAGAGATGGCCACACGAGTGCGACATCGCCATAGCACCGCGGTGACAGCTTCAAACACGGTGCACGTTAGCTCGCCGCCGGTGTGGTCGCGGAACTTGGCTTTGATGCCGTTGATCAAGCTCGACGGGATGGTGTAATCGAAGCATGCGAACTTCTGTGGCACGAGGCCCATCATGAACTGCTGTGCGACGGCGATCGTCGGAGGGATGCCCGGTAGCGAGGCGTCGCGCCGAATCGGGGTGACCGACGGCGCCGGCATCCCCCGGGCGAGCTCGCCGACGGCCTGCAGGAACTGGGCCATCCCGGCGCCGTCGGCAATGGCGTGGCTCCACGTGACGCCGACGACGAACCCGCCGCAGGAGAAGACGGTCACTTGCATCAGCAGCAGCGGGTCGTCGGTGCGGCCGCACCGGTCGTCTTGATAGTAGACGGCGAGGTCGTCCGGCAGCGTGATCGCACCGGGCGACCGGTCGAAGAACTTGGCTTCCTTCAAGGGGAAATCGGCAGATGCTTCCACGAAGACCACGCCCTCGCCATTGCAGTGGACACAGAGGTCGCCACTGCCGTCAGCTGCTGCGGCGAGGCGGCCAGCGAGAGGGTAGTAGTGGACCAGTGCTCTGGTCAGCCCCTTCTTGATGGTTTCGACCGGTTCGTCGATCAGGTGGTTGAATACGAGGAAACATGTTGCTGGCATGGCGCCAAGGCCCTTGTCGAAAGTGTGGAGATCAATGATCGTGGTGTTCATCTGCGGCTCTAATGGCCTGATGACCACCGGCAGGGACTTGCTAACAGTGGAGCTCATTGTTGTGTATGTGTTGCTTGCTTTCTTTCTTTTCTGGTTGGTGGTTCTGTCTGGACTGCGGAGCTGATGATGATCTTCCATCACCACACAACATATGTACGAGCTTTGGACCTATCAGTGCCGTGTCAGAACAACAATTGGTGGTTTGTTCACATGGTTTGTGTGTCTTCACTGTGCCGTGTGGACTATAGTCTTTAGCATTTCCTACAGCTAGCAAAGATTATCCACATCACACAACTAATATTGAGTTCATTTTTCCCAGACTGGGAAACAACAACTTGCAACAATAATATCAGATGTTGTTTTCTTCATGATAAACACGAACTATTAAAAACTCGGATCAGAGGTCCGACGTCTCCCTGTCATTTTATTAAGAAGGGCCTTTCGAAACCTGGGCCGGACAGGGACAAGGCGCGGGCACAAGAGCCAGCACGAGGCCCAGCTGTAGACAGGGGCGCACCAGTGCAGCCGCAAGGCCCAGCACATAGCCCAACTGTACCATAACCCAGGAAGAAAGGCACGAATAATAGCCACCTTGGTGCAGCACCCAGGGATCGAACCCTGGGCGGGAGCCTTCCGGCCAGTGGCCTTTGCCACAGCGCCATGAGCCCCTTTGCAAACACGAACTATTAATCATGTTGTATTCATGATAAACGGAGTACAGCAAAGCATGAGTAAAATGCATTCAGGATGACCTTCAATGCAAGTACGATTGTAAAAGTCCACCACCGTTACATTAGAATAACTTGGCATGATCTAAGGCTCTCTTTCCATCCAACTTGTTTGACATATAAAGTTTGGCATACTCTTCTACAACCATAGTCTTGTATAGGACTCTGTCTTCTGCAGTGCTCTTAATTGGTGAAAGTATTCCATCGAGTAATGGGATGTGAAATGCAGATACGGTTAACCGTTCCTGGCTGGAATTTATAGTGACCCTGTGCTCGATACTCTTATACTTTCCATTCGACATAATCTGCAGACATCGAATAATTGGAGTAAGAAATGCAGCCATCAAATAATCATATATAGTAAGACATAAAGGACATCTGGCGCTGCTCATCACTGTAACATATTCTCAAAAGTAGACATTCTTCATCTCTCATGAAGATGGAAATTCTCCTTCTAAGGAAGATGGAAATTCCCCATCTCTCCTGATACTGTTATCAAGCATTATCACGTGTTCATTGTTGCTAGCTATAGTACACTCCTCAGAGAAGTTCAACAAACAATAAACCAATGTAGAGCATATATATAAGAAGATGGTTCCTGCATGATGCACGATGGTATATTGAAAATAAGTTTTGTTCTCATGAAAAGAAAAGAAAAAGACAAGGTCACAAATTATTTCAAGTTGTGATACATTTTTTTATTAAAAAAATCTTGGCGGGCTCTTTTTCATGATCCTGTATGTATAACGGACATCTATAGCTTACAAGTTTGACAATATCTGCGATAAACACAATTTGTCTTGAAAGATTACATACCTCAAGAAAGTCACCCACATTAACTAGCAAGGCTTTAGGATTTGGTTTCACGGGGATCCATGCATTGTGCCTTTTAATTTGAAGGCCTGCTACTGAGTTGATTTCCAGCAAGAGAGTCAGAAATGATGCATCCGAATGCGGTGAAAAGCCCAAAACCTTTTCTGGCGTTGACATGCATGGAGGGTAGTAATTTATCCGAAAAAATTGAGATACATATTTGTCTTGCATCACTTCAACATCTACATTTAGTGTTTTTGCAATGAAGGTTACAACATAACGAGCAACTTTCATCAACTCTGAAGAGTAATCTTCAACAGATTTCCTGGCATAAACAATATAAATAAAATTATGTTAGCTTAAGAAGAATGACTCACATTAAAATGCATTAATGGACACTTTTTTTTGCGAAGGAAAATGCATTGGACTCTTAAGACAATTAGTAGTACTGAATATAATACTATAGGTAGTTCATTCCCTCAAACTAGAGTTTTGCACTTGTTGAACCCAATTTTCGGGCCGTCAATGAATGCTTATTATTTTCTTTACAAAAGGATCACTGCAATAGATAACTGTCTCATTGTATAGATTTAAATTAATTATAAAAGTTTATTTATCAGAATCTTGCGCGTAGTAATAACCGAATCAGACACAATTATGCATGCTTATTCCCAAGCAAGAAGCACTTGTATGTGCATTATAGTAATAAGGTTAGATGGTTGAGTTTGGAGGGTTCATTGAAGCATTTAAAAAATAAATCAAGAAAAATAATAGTACTTCTAATTGAGGATGAAAATAATGTTGTTGAATTAACTTATATTACTAATAAATTTGTATGAAATTTTTTTGAGAGGCATTCTTGATAATTTATTACATATTAGTTGTCAAAAAATAGAATGATTTATGATATGCATGACACAACTATGGAATGGAGGACAGAGTAATAAGTGTTTAAATTATCTTCTGAGTTAATAAACAAATGAAATGTGCATCTATAGTTTCTATAGTTTTGTTTCTTATCAGATTGAGCATATATGGGAATTTCAGAATCAGGAAAAAATACCATACAAATAATATACACATCCACATGTTATTTCCATATTTTTCTAAAATAATAAACAACCAGATGCTATGGGAAATTAGTTAAACTAGTAGGCCTTCAAAATTGTTTATCGCTGTAGATTATTCTACTCATTAGATTCCGTTCGACTTATTATAATCACCACAGGGTACTATCATTATGTAAAATTCCAAAAACTGATCTCATGTTTACAGTTAAAGATTGTAGGAACTTAGAGGCTCAGAAGTAGGCCTGAAGGGCCTTATTACAAGAATCACCATAGTGCTGAATTACTCGCCAAACTATGCAGACAATGTCAACAAATACGTTTGGAAAGTCGTTAGCAGTAGAACTGGATCAAATATATTTTCTTGGTCACTATAGTTGTCTGAACACAAAGTGTTTTTCATTAGCTAGCTACATATACCGACTTCCTTGTATTTGCTCCTAGATATATGCAATATATATATAGATATGCTAACCTGAAAGTTTGAGGTTGAGCAGGCCAGTATGTAAAGTCGCGGGCCTGAGGTGGCTGAGCTAAGATGCCAAACATGTCAGCCCAGTCAAGCGTTTGGCTCTCCGATACAACAAACGATTGGCCATAACCTTGAACATCTCCTGGACGTTGTGCATATGCATTCTTCGCCTCGAGGGGAAGTTGAAAGAACTTCTGAATGTCACCTCTTATATTTCTGATGACCTCCTCTGCAATTCCATGATTGACAAGCTGCATGCAAAGGTTTGACATTCCGACTTAATATATTACAGTGTTGTGCGATTAGCCCAGCTTGCTAACTTTTTTTCCAACATCAAATCCACTACTCTCTCTGTCTCAAATTTTTGTCACGATTTTAGGACAGGGGAATATTAATTGAAAAGGGAAAACCGGTAAGTATGGCATTTATAAGGTCAAAAACATACTCTAACAGGTTTTTGTAAATTATGGCATGTTATCAGTAACCATAATTCTGCGAGTTATATAACTGACCATACCTGGAAAAAGCCCCAATCCTCGCAAGCAAACCTGAGGCGAGCAGCCTCCTCTTCGACAGAGTTAGGGTTCAGGAGCTTATCAAGGTCGATCACAGGAACTTCTTCGGACTGCTCGGTGAGGACCTTCTCGTTGTGAACGTCCTGCCGGATGTACCTTTCAAGGGCCGCGGCTGTCAGCTCATCAACGGACGCTGCGAGAGCTTGCACATTCCTTACAGGAAGGGACGACGCCAACTGTGACCATCTGCTTTCGCTGCCGCCTGGGGTCTTCTCCATGTCCATAAAAGTTATCAACTCAGAAGAAAAAGCTCACACCGCTCGAGTCAATTGCTTTGCGTGCTAGCATATATGTTAACTGACAGTATATATCATTGAAAAACACCTTATAAGAGTCTGCAACTATCCAAAAATATTTCTATTTTATATCACAACTAGCCATAAAAATAAGTTTGCAAAGAGTTACTAAACTGCCATGTTGCAACAAGAAAGATGCGAATGATTATTCGTTGATCCAGAGCGAGATAAGGAAGTTTGTTGGTTTCAATGCAACAACCAAAGAGCGTTTAACTCTCTTGTTACTATTGTCTTCAAACGATTCCTTGGTAACCTCATCCAGCAGATCCTCCGGTAGTCTCTTTGGACAGATTCTTAACTATGCTCGCCGGCTGCTTGCCAGATCGACAATAGGGGAGGAAGCCGAACTGCCCCTCGCGTCGTCTCGTCTGGAGGCGACTCGGGGGCGACTCATCGCCACAGCCAAACTACCGCGCCCACCAGCAACCACCGGCCGCCGCCGCCGCCGCCGGCCGACGGCGACGGCGGCGGCCAGCGGCGCCGCTCAAAAAGGCTGCTGTCCGCACGCACCTCCTCTCCCGTTCCTCTCCCCTCCTCCGTTTCTTCCCCATCAATAAACATGCGCACTTCGCCGTCGATTCCTCCCCAAGCTCTCGTCCCGGTTCAAGGTGGCCGGATCCGGGCTTCCCAGGGCCAGATCCGGTGCTTCTTCGCCGCCCCGTGCTCCCTCCACGCGTGGACGCGTGATCTGCGGCGGGCGGCCAAGCTACATCACCCAGGGGCACGCCATGCCTCTGCCCGGGTCCTTGGTGGCCAGATCTTGGCTTCTAAGAGGTCGATCCGGAGGTTCCATGCCGCCCTGTGCTCCCAACCCGCGCCGTTGCGCGATCTGCGGTGGGCGGCATCACTCCCCTACGCCACCCTCCTCTCTGTCTTCCTCGAGCCATGGCAGCCGGCCTGCTGGCCAGATCTGCACGCCCCCGTGCTGGATCTTGTGATTTCCGGGCGGGCTCGCGGTTTGACAAAGTGGAGGCGGGGCTGGGCGAGTTGGACGGCGACGGCGAGATGGCGACATCGGCGGCGCGCGTGGCTGCAACAGCTGCGCACATCACATGACGGCGTGCGCCACGACCGACCGTCCGGGCTCGTCTCGCGGCGTGTTGGTGCGCGTCCAGGCAAAGGAACAGCAATGCCGTGTGGCCCTCTGAGCAAAGCTGCTGCTGGGGCTACATTCGATTTTTGGTGCACATCTCTGGGCGGTCGAAGCCGTCATAGTCCGGACCTCCTTCGTGCTTGAGGTCAGGTCAGACCTCGGTTGGCTTTGCTCCAACCTTGAGGTTCCGGCTGATTGTGCAGGCAAGCTACTTCCTCTCATACCACTCGGCACGGTGGCCGGCAATGCTGGAACCAATCTGCTGGTAGGTGCAGGGCATCGGGCGAAAGCTTTTGGGCAACAATGACGCCCGTGGGCGCCATTCCCCTCTTTGGAGGTGTTGCTAAGATGCCCTTGCTATGCTTATCTCACGTATCTCCGGGTGTAAACCCAGATTCAACTTAGTGCTGGATCGGGCAATGACGGCGTCCTGGACGCCGCATCCTTCCTGAAGGCATTGCCTTGGAGTTACTGATGAGGTTTGCTTTGGTATGGTGAATTGCTTCGTCATGTCTGCTGCTTCATGTTCACTTTGGTCTGCACTATCTCCTCCACTTTTTGCTTTAGGCTTTAGGCTATGAGCTGGTTCATGTCTGTTGTCGGCTACACCATTTCATTGTCATCTCTATTCCCTGATTTCAATGTCTCATCATATGCCGGGTTAGCGGGACCATGATCCCCTCTCTTGGATCTCCTCGTTCTCCCTTTGACGGCCCTCCCTCCTCCGTGGATTCCTCCCCTCGAAGGGCGTCGGAGCAAGTCAATTGGATCCCGGATGGTTTCTAAGACATTGAGCTTCATGACTGTCGTCTGTCGATCTCGACTCAATGCCAAAACAGTTACGCTGGAATGGAGGTCTTCGAAGTGGTTTATGCTCGGCGGGAGCAAGTATCGGTGCACGGTGACAAGCTTTTGGTGTGGAGCCTATGTAGGCTGGTTTCTATGTTGTTCTTTGGTGTATGTGTTGATGTCCTCCTCTTCCAGTGTCTGTTTCGTAGTGTTTGTTCGTGTTTGTAGCGTTGTGTTGCTTTGTTGTAATCGTGGTCTGCCACACTTTATGTAACCATTGATGGACGGGCTCCGGCCCGACCCCTTATATCAATGAATTCAGGTGGGGATTCTCTCCCCCCCGGTGACCCGTCAAAAAAAAAAAGATCGACAATATAGAAAATAGAATCATTTCCTCGCAGATTCGACCGACAGGGTTTTGTTCAAATCCAAATTCTTTAATCTTCGGAAAAAGTAAAACAATATAATCCCTAATGACAATTAATCACTTTCATCCTATAGAAGATATAAAAGCAGCTGGCGTTTTTGTAATAATGATAGTTGTATTTCGTTGAGCCTCACAAGACTTGGAGGGAGGGGAGAGACACATCCCTGAATACACATGACATGAGCCACACATCAGCAACATGAGGGCCAATGTGGGTGGGCCATTTTCTATAGGTGGCTTGTGTGGTGAAGGGCCAGAGGTGGGTGAAAGGTTTCGGTGTAAATCCCATGAGCCTGCTTGCTTGATAGCCTAGTGGAAGTGCAAGCAAAAATATTACAAACATAAAAAACCTAATGAGAACTTGAATAACCAGACTGCAAATGCATTGTGACTCAGGATTAATCTTTATACGCGAAGCAATGATAAATGCATAATAGAGTTATTGTGTAGGTGTGGTTCACGCAGCGTGTGGGTGGGTATTGGACGTATTTGGACCTGACACGTTATATTCGACCATTTAGTTTTGCTCGACTAGGCCAAGTAGTGCAAGGAATAAGGATTCAGCCCGAATAGCAAATGAGAAAGAGATTTCAGGTGCAGATTTGGGCTACACCAGACTTTAGATGGGAGCTGGGTTTTGGCCTGATGGGGTTTCAGGTTTTTGATTGAAATGTTTAATCATTTATTGAAGTATTGCCGTTCAAGCTTGAATGGAGCTCAGATTTGAAAATTGTCATACAAGATCCAATTAAAAACCAGAAAATTAAAATAAAAATGCATTAGTGGTGCAGTCAACTAGGAAAGTTTTAAGAAGTAAGGAATTTCAATTTGATGTGAGTTCAGAAAACTAAAATTATATCTTATACATTCATTTTATGTTCTAAATCTGACAAGTATTAAGAGTTTGAGATTATGGTTGATCACATCTCAATAATAAAATTTATTTTATTCATTTTACGGTTGTATTTGCCTTGGCTTAATTCATAGGTAGGAAGCGACAAATCCCAAATCTGTCTGATCTTAGATGAAATGCAGGATACTGGCATGCTGTTAGCAGGAGTCTCTCGTTCACTCATTGGCCACTAATGTGACCCCGCTCGTTTGAATTAATCCACCTAAGTATGGTTGAAATATTTAGCTTTAGGCTCTGGATCGAAGCAAGCATACCGCACTTCCCACAACCGTATGCGCGGGCTCACTTTATCCTACGGCTCCCCGCGCTTTATGATTCACGTAAGTCAACCTCAACTTCCAACTCCGCCCCGCCTACTGCTGCCTGCAGGCACGTCAGAACTTTTGCAGGCACCGCTCTCCTTCTCTCTCTAAAGCGCGTCCAGTCAGTGCATAGACGGTCTTAGGGTTGTCGCTTCTCTCTCTCTAGCGCGTCCAGTCAGTGCACAGACCGCTCTCCTCTCTCTCTCCTTCTCTCTCTCTCCAATGCTAGATTATTTTTTTTGTGAATCTACATTTTTATTGTACTCCCTTTGTCCCATAATAGTTATCGCTTTTGACTTTTGATTATCAATTTTGACCGTTCGTCTTATTCAAATATTTTATATGAAGATTAAAACAAATATGTCATGATTAAACTATCATTGATGATAAAACATGTTATCAAAAAAATAATTAATGTTCGCAAAATTTTTTCAAATAAGACGAATTGTCAAACATAAAGATCAAAAGTCAATAGCGACAACTATTTTGAGACGGAGGTAAGTACTGAAAATCGATATTGCACTTTTATCAGTAGTAAAGTTTTATTGCACTAACATGAATGTTACATTTTTTCTTGTGTATTGCACTTCAATTTTATTGCTTTAATTGTATTGAAAATCGATATTGCACTTTTTATGAGTAGTAAAGTTTTATTGCGCTAACATCAATGTTATATTTTTTCTTGTAAGAAAATTATAGTACAATCATCAGTAGTAAAATTGTATTGCACTAACATCAATTGTATTGCGCTAACAACAATTTTATTGTTTTTATTGTACTGAAAATCAATATTGCACTTTTTATCAGTAGTAAAGTTTTATTGCACTAACATCAATGTTACATTTTTTATTGTAAGAAAATGATAGTACAATTATCAGTAGTAAAATTGTATTGCACATCAATTTTATTGTACAGTAAATGGATAATGTATTTTTTACTATAGTGGATTGTATCGCACTTTCAATCCGGGAAGTAAACAAACTTGACATATAAGAACAATATATTGGTAACGATTGCAAATTGTAAGAATAAATATTTGGAGTAGTATGTTGCAATAGCACAAAATTGTGTTGGAATTGATAGTTCATTTTTTATCAGTCGTAAAATTGTAAGTACTCACATCATCGTTACATTTTTCATTGTACAAAAAATTATAGTACATTTTAGATATTCAAGACAATTTTAAAGTAACATTTTAACTTTATTGTACAATAAATGGATAATATATTTTTATCGATATTTTTTTACCATAGTACATTTTAATGCACTTGCAATTTTGTGAAGTAAACAAATTTGACACGTAAGAATAGTTGAATGTACTTTAATTTGGCATATCACGGGTGAAAAAACTGGAACTGTGCATTTGTGTTCTCTCTCTTGTCTTTCCCAATCCACACACCTAGGTGGGTCCCATATCTATATCACTGCCAGATTGCAGAGGTTGCAGAACACGGTGAGCAAGGCGGTCAACATGCATGTGCATGGTGGGACCAGTATTCTGAATCTCAATGCACGCTTTGCGGTGGAACGATAAGGTGTGCGGCCGCATGTGGTTGTGGAGATGCATTATCGTCGAAGCAAGTGTGTCCAACATTATGAAACTGTTTCGTGCAACACTGATGCCAATGGGGGCATGGCCGTACCGACAGGGAAAATGCTTTTATATCATCCTTTCATCGTCCCAACCCAAAACTCTCCCAGAAAACTTAAATTCCCATGCACTAATTAAGCTAAGAGATGAGCAAATAATTCATTGAGGCTGTTCAACCTTAACTACACATTGGCCATCAAATTTCATCCTAGCATGGTAATATTTTCCTCGTACGGTGTCATAGGACTATGTTCAAATTAACATAGGATTACAAACTTTTTGAAACGCCCTTTTTTCCTGCCGCTGCACATGGCATGCACTCAATCATTCATTATTATATAGTATTAGCTATAAATTGAGAATAAAATGCCAATGGATGGCAAAGGAAAAGTTTCATCAATCCATAAACGTCAGTGAAAGAAAACTTTTTCTCGAATACGCATGAGAGTTGTGTATCTTTGTATTAAGGACAAATTAAAAAGGTCGAAAGATCATCATTATTATTAAAACAATATTTTGGGTAAAGATCATTTATGGATTGATTTTGGGTAAACGTCCATTCATTTTGGGTAAAGAAACCTTCTACTAAACATCCATTCATTTTCGGTAAAGATCATCATTATTGTTGTGCCCACATCATTCGACTGTACCCGTTGTATCCTTCCTTTGAACATACGGCCAATGCCCAATCCATTGGGTTCCCCCCACAAATCACAGGCATGAATATGTGCACGTTAAGTTTTATCTTACGGGGAAAAAAGCATCTTTGATTATCCATTTATAACTTTGAGCATTCACCAAAATTAGAATTTTGCATTTTAACCATGATCAATATCGCATAGACATTGGCTAACTGTAATACTTCCAAATAGCAAAATTTGTAGTTCCAAATGTTTGATAGTCATATCATTATTATTAATACAATGTTGGGAGCCACCATGTATGATATTTATTTTCTTTAAATCGTCTTTAGGAAGAATGAAACATCTAAGCAAATTGCAATAATTCATTTTTTTAAGTTCTATATTTATTCACAATACCTAGTTCATTCAGATGTAAAAGTTGTTATGTAATTGGTGTAGATCTAGCAAGTAATCCCTCAGGTCTAGTATCCTCCATAAAAACACTTAACTTTGAAATAAGTGTTTTCTTTAGAGAAAGATAAATGATGTAGGGGCTCCATTATTTAGAGTAGTAAGCTAGTTGTCATTATGGACTCGACCGTATGCTAGATATATTTCACGGGGCCAAGGAACACTCTGGTTTTGGCCTTCAAACAAATACAGTCTCTTCAAATCCAATCGATTGCCCAACGTGGATGGTGGTATAGCCGAGGCTGCGCACCCGCTCTGAGAACAATCAATAATTACCGACTGCATTGCTTGATTCTCGAGCTGCTCTCTTGTGTTCAAGAATGACCTGCCAGTACGATCCTAAGCTAGATTAGTGATGTGATATGCTCTGTCTTGTTGCCAACAAAGATCTACCTTTCTAAGCAAGCCGTGTCTATATATATAATTTCTCAATCCACAAGAGAATACTAACACTACTGGAGGCAAAGAGCATATATTATAGTTGTACCCAGTTTGATAGGCTTAAAAAAGACATTGCTGGAAGCAATTTCTCTACGTGTGTTTCTATATGTTGGCAACTCATGGAAGTCAACAATTTTCCAAAAATATTTGTTTTTTATGACAACAGGCCGTAGAAATAGGTTTGTAAAGACGTGCTAAACTACCATGTTACCCCAAGAAAGATGCTAAAGATTCCTCCATCAAATAAGAGATAGAGAAGTTTGTTGCGCATAATATAGTCTTCAAGAGATTCCTTGGTAACCTGACCCAGCAGATCCTTCCGTAGTTTCAATAATGCTTGCCGGCTGATTGCTCGATCAACCAAAGATACAAAATAAATTCATTAATTTCCACACAGTTTTAATCTTTGAAAAAAGTAAATAACAAAATAAGCACTAGTGACACATAACTAGAACTGACGGTCACCACAGAGGAGTTCATTCTAGAAGAGACAAAAGCAGCCGATGTTTATATCCGGAGCACCACAATTGCGACAAACCCACTATGCAACACATGGATTTCCCTTTCGGCTGTTTTGTGTGTTGGTCATCGGAATTAAAGAAATTTTCTTTGGGGTTCCAAAGTGTTCGGTCAATGAAAATCAGTGGAAGAAGTGAAAATCAATGAAATTCCCTTTTCGCCAAAAAAAAAAAGTGAAGATGATGGGGACCGGACACACGGAGGTAAGGGGCATCATTGTGCATTTGTGCTAACCAATGGAATACTAAGTGGGCTTGCACGTCCGTGAGGCATTTGCAGGAGTTGGGCCTGTGTGGTAAAGGTTTCGCCAAAAAAAAAAAGGGTGAAGATGATGGGGACCCGGACACACGGAGGTAAGGGGCATCATTGTGCATTTGTGCTAACCAATCGAATACTAAGTGGGCTTGCACGTCTGTGAGGCATTTGCAGGATTTGGGCCTGTGTGGTAAAGGTTTGGCTCGGCAGGCTCATCTGTGAGTTAAGGTTTGCCGAGCAAGGCTAGGCAAAGATGGGCAAGGCACCGAAACGTGCCCTGAGTCCGTGCTCATTCACCCTTCTTCGTGCTCTCCATTCTTGCGCTGACTGATCTTGCCTCTCGCGCTTTCAAAATCCAAGCCAAGACCCACCGGCCGGCTGGCCGCCATCTTTGCTGTTCTTCTGAGGTGCCACCGACCCGGCTGCAGAGGACGACCAACGGCGATGCCTTCCCAGCAGCTCCAGCGTGACAAAAAGCAGCAATGCTGGATGTTGGGCACGCCGGAGGCCAGCAAGAAGAAGCACGTCATGTGGCGGAAATGCCGGCGCCTCGTCGCCGTCCTGGTCGTCCTTTCCGGCCTTCTCGCCCTCGTCACGGCCACCGCAGGCCACCACCCGCCGACGGCCGACCGGTATAGCGAGGCGCTCCACAAGGCGCTCCTCTTCTTCAACGCCCAGAAATGTGAGTGCTGCCACTCGATCTTTCCTTAATGCTGTTCTTCTGTTTGCATGACGAGTTCATCAATCAAGCTTTCAGAAGCGCCAGTGTATATAAACTTCTCCAAAGTTCCTCACGATCTTTGATCTTTAGAAACCAGTGCAGATCTGTGAATTTTTTTTTTTTAGAGTTCTGCAGATCTGTGATTTGTACGGTTGCCTTGACTTTCGTTTTTTAAGGGAAAAGAAAACTTGGCACGTTCACTCTACGGCAGCGTAGGCCAATGAAATGGTATGTATTCTCTGTCACTGCACCGTATCTTTGACCTAGGTAGGAACCGACAAAACCCGGCATGCTCTTTGTAGGAATCTTGGCACGTTCACTCTAATAAGTATGATTGAAATATTTTTATTTAGTCTCTCAATCGAAGCAAGTGTGCCATCTTTATGAAACTGTTCCATGCAAGTGGCCCCTACGGACAGAGATAAGGCTTTTGTTTTTGTCCTTTAGTCGACTCAAAACTCTGCTAAAAAACTGAAACTCCCATACACTGAATTAAGGTTAGAGAGCAATGTATTGAGGTTTCAAACCTTATAAATACGCTTGGGCACCTTCTTGCGTCAAATAGGCATAGTAATCCCTCGATAAAAAAAAAGGCATAGTAATATCTTCCCCGGCTGTATGGACATACCCATGTTCCAACACAGGAATACAAATTCTTCAAATGCCTTTTTACTAAAAGGCTAAGGGTGCGGTACTGCAATGTATTATTCTGGCATATGCACATGGCATGCACTCAATCATTCACCCTTTTTTTGTGGTTTTGCTATAAGTTTTTTTTTTTTTGATAAGGGGTTTTGCTATAAGTTGAGAATAGAAGGCCAATTAGTAAAGTGCAGCAGCGGTCCTCAAATTTATTATGGGGTGTCATCTAGGTCATCGAACTCTCAAAACGCATATTGGAGTTCCTAAACTTGTTAAGTTGTGCCGTCTAAGTCCAAAGTACCGAAAATACCCTTACGGCTATTGACATTATCGATGGTCTACAGTATGATGCAATCATGCATATTATTTGTCTTCTTTTTTCTGATACAAATGCACTGAATGAAGAGGTTTTAGAAACTTGCTATCACAAGAGAGGCTGCTAGAGAAGCTGATAACCAAGGAATCTCTCTCTTTTCTCCAACAATTAGAATGAACTTAATATAGGATCTCCAGACATAGATATTTTTTGTGTGTGCACGAGAATGTTTGGCAAACAGTTGAGCAGCCTTTGAAATTTATTCTTTTTTTCCATTTTTTCAAATAATTTAAAATATGTTCTTACGTAACTTTAAAATTCATGTGATTTTTGTGCTGGCATATCATTGAATAAAATTTACTTGGAATTACTCAAGGAGTTGTCTTGGACATTAACTTAAAATTCTCCAAAGTTGGCTAACTGAGGACTTAATTAGATTTTTAAATCATGAGTTTAAGTCCTAAAATTCTATGAAGAACCCTCATAAATCATGATAGGCTTTTTAAATATTTTATAATTAATTTCTAGCACTTGATCTATGCAGAAAGTTAGTTAAGGAGGCATGTTGTCACTTTTAATTCATCAGTTTGAATTTGAAATGTAAAAAACATGCAAACACACGCTGACAATCTAGGGATACATTCCCTCATGCCATTGCAAATATCCCCGTTATGATATATGCCACAGCTAGTGACTCAAACGGGCCCCATTTGTCATTGACACAATGATGGCAATTATGACATTACACATTTCTTTAGTGGTAACTACAAAATTGTCCCCAAATTTTAATATGATGCTTCTGATGCATGATTGTGATTGATAACATGCCAAAAAAATAATTAGCATGTTATATATTTATTGGTGATGGAGGACATTACTTCACACTGAATTCAGCTGTTAAAGTCGTCAAACCTTAGTCTGATGCTCCACTGTAATCAACAATGAAACTCAGTCAACACCCATGTGGCCCTTAATTGGATTTATTGATTTAATTAGAAAATAAATGTGTCTAACCGCATTAAATCTAACATCACTAGGTGTCTGGGTTTTCATTGTACCTCTTTATCAAAGAAAAAAATTTCTATTATTAGTTGCTCATTTTGAGGTACATATCTCATATTGAGTTCTTTCTGTCATTAATTCCATGTCATCAAATCAGGAAAATACTCGGTATAAGGAAAATGAAACATTGTTTTATTCATCTTACGACGTAGGATGCCTCTTCTTGATAACAATGGCATCCCTTGGCGTGGGGACTCAGGTCTGTCAGACGGATCCGACGCAAAGGATGGCGATCTTGTTGGTGGCTACTACGACGGCGGCAACAATGTAAAGTATCACTTCCCAATGGCATTCTCCATGACCCTCTTGAGCTGGTCAGTGATTGAGTACAGTGCCAAGTACAAGGCCGTCGGAGAGTATGACTATGTGAGGGAGCTCATCAAGTGGGGCACGGACTACCTGCTTCTCACTTTCAACTCCTCTGCTTCCACCATCGACAAGGTCTACGCTCAGGTAACGAGTGATCTTACATTCTCAGCTGCCCAGATGCTAAAACGTGCACTGCGTATACAATAGCGGATTTTCTTTTACGGAAACTTGGCAGGTGCTCTGCCTTTTCATTAAGAAGAAAGCAAAAGGAAATACAAGGTTTGCATCCAGCAGCAGATGCTGCATTGACGCTTAGAACAGGCTGATACACACATGCGGCCAAGCCGCTGGCCAGTCTTGAAAGAAATACAGAAAAACAACAAAGGTAGAACTGACCAAAGATAAAAACAGGATCACACAACTGCCGACATATTTGTTTGGGTCTTCAAATGACAACTAAGACTCTGTTCTCTGATCGCCGTTTGCTAGCATCGCCACCTGCAGTTTAGTTCAGTGCAGTCCTCAAAAGATTACTTCTTTTTGTTTCGCTCATCGCCAACCATATCCACATCGCCCCAGCACCTATATATATTTGTAGCAACTGCTCCTCCAGAAGCTGAACAACAAAGGCATGTAAAAAACAGAAATAAAACGACTTAGGCACCGGAGCTCTTGCAATCAGCAAAGCCTCGTCCTTTGTTGCTGCCGGTCCAAATGTGTTCCAGGGAACCTTGTTTAAGTAGCCGAAATAGCCATTAGCTAGGAACTCATCTCAGGACTGGGCGGCAGCGAAATGAGAAGATTCTATGCAGTTGACTGCATATAATAGGTTTTTAGCCACAGGTGGGTCCCTAAAAAAAAGCTAGAAAAAAATTATATGCAGTTAACCGAAGTGTGAAGATTAAAAAACCACACTTTTAACCTATCACTAAATTTGTGAAAAATTTAGGTATTTCGATTCGGTTATTTTTTGTTACTGGTTTTCTATTTGACCACGCCCACCCCTATGTCGGGAGCATTGATCCGTGCTTATTACATACAGGTGGGTGCGGCAAAGATGAACGGCAGGACACCGGACGACGGCTACTGCTGGAACCGGCCGGAGGACATGTCGTATGCTCGCCCAACCCTCCAGCTCTTCTCCGCCCCCGACCTCGGCGGCGAGATCGCGGCGGCCCTGGCCGCCGCCTCCATCGTGTTCCGCGATGACAACCCCATCTACTCAAAGAAGCTCGTCAACGGCGCAACCGCAATGTATAAGTTCCCGCGTCGGGGCAGGGCCAACACGCGCACCCCCTACTCCTGCGGCCAGCCGGACGTGGAGCCCTACTACGGCTCCACGTCCTAATGGGACGAGTATATGTGGAGCGGGGCGTGGATGTACTACGCCACGGGCGACGCCGGCTACCTCCGCTTCGCCACCGACCCGCGGCTGCGGCGGAACACCCAGGCCTTCGTCGTCGGCGCTAGCGCGCAGATGCTGCTGTCGCGGCTCCTCATGCTCGGCCGCAACTATGGGCAGCAGTCGCTCGCCGGATACCGGAAGGACACTGAGGACAACATGTGCTTGTACCTCCCGCACTTCCAAGCCTTCAACTTCACCAATGGCGGGATGGCGATGTTCAGGTTCGACCGGGACAAAGGGCAGCCGCTGCAGTACGTCGTCGCCAGCGCCTTCCTCGCCGCGCTCTACGCCGACTACTTGGAGGCCGGCAACGCCGCAGGCTGGTACTGCGGTCCCAAATTCACGACTCTCCGCGCGTTCGCCAGGTCTCAGGTACATAATTCCCAAACGCCAGTTAATTACCATGATATATACTCCCTCTGTTTCAAAATATATGCAGTTTGTCTTCTTAAAAAAGGAAAATATTTTTTTGTTACGATATGTTTTATCATTAGATATTAAACATGATTTATTTATTTTATATTTTCACAAAAATATTGAATAAGACAATGAGTAAAACGTGATGTTTGAAAGTCAGAGTAAATGATTTCTCAATTCCATTTTCTACGTACCTCGTTAGCATATACTCCTGTATTTGTTGTTAAGTTAGCGAGTGAAATTGATTAATGTACCATGGTTTTTAGCTCAACTACATTCTTTGGGATAACCCGAACAAGATGAGCTACGTGGTGGGCGTCGGCGACAAGTACCCACGGCACTTGCACCACCGCGGCGCGTCGACGCCAGACGACGGCATCAAGTACTCGTGCACCGGCGGGTACAAATGGCGCGACTCCGGCGAGGCGGACCCCAACCTGCTCACGGGCGCCATGGTCGGCGGGCCGGACAGGTATGACGGTTTCACAGACTCGCGCAACGGCGCCGGAGGGCAGAACAAGCCCACGCTCGCGGGCAACGCCGGCCTTGTGGCTGCCCTCGTCGCCGTCACCGGCGGCGGCCGCGGCGAAGGTGCAAGCGCCGTTGACAGGAACACCATGTTCTCCGCCGTGCTGCGCAAGTTCCAGTGAGAGGACCTGTTGTTGGTTTTCCTTTCATCGTACAATTTTCGTGACATTGATTGTGCAATAAGCAAATGCGACTTGTGATCATGCAATTCTTTTTTCTTTTTTTCTTTTTTTGAGGAGAATGCAATTCTTTTGTTTGCCAACAATACTGCCCGCCTGCCTCTTCCGATGAGATGGACCCAGAAGAAACCTGGGCTGGGCTGCTGCTGGGCCAGATTAGCCTTCCTAGGAGAGAACTAAAAGCAGGCAGCGGTCCAGTACAAAGTTCAAATCAGAAATTTTTCTAGTTGCTTTTTTTTTTACCTCTCAAAAGTGAGTTCAGATTTGGGATTTTGGTCTGAAATGGGAGACTGTTTTGAGAAATTGTTGAAAATCATGAAAATCAGCTCTAATTCGAACAGACATACATGACGTTGAAAATTTTAACTACAGCAATATTCGAGGATCAATCAAGAACTACTATGGAAGCTACAATGCCAGGAAAGCATCAACGGGATACTAAAATAAAAACTGTAAAACAATTGGACAAACTCATTGGAAAAGAAAGAATTAGAAGGCAGTTCAATGAATAAAAATACTGATTCAAAATTACGTAAGAAAAAATAAGAAATGTTTAGCACGCATTTCGGCGATGAATTGGATTGGACTGTTCAACGTAACTACTCCCTCCGTCCCGACTTAATTGACGTTTTAGCTCTTGGCACGAAGATTAAGAAAAGTTGGTAGAGGTAGGTGCGCAGGAAACTAGGAGGAGAGAGATATAGAGATGTGACGAAGATTGAGAAGAGAGTGGAAAGTGAGAATGACAATTATTTTGAGAAAACTGTAGGAAGCAACTGACAATTAAACTGGGACGGAGAGAGTACAATTTAGCGAAGGCGAGATCATGGTGTAACTGGTTCAGAATAAATGTAATCCATATGCCACACATGTTGTAATTGGATCTAGAAGTCCGTGCAGAACGTCTTGTCACATGTTCTTCTTTTTTGCAGAGGAATTTCATTACTGATGTAACGAAATTACTGCAAGAATGATAGGTTCGTACATAAAGTAAAGTGCATGAAAGCAAAAGATGTCCTATAGGCTGATTGTTTGAAACCGTGTTTGTCCTATATGATGCACAGGATCATCCGACAAGCACCCCAACTCTCTCTGAAAACGCTATCACACATGATGTAACCAAGCACTGCAACATCCGCTGGTGTATTATTCCTGATGAATGGTATAGTGCCGACCTGTCCGATCTCGTCAGCCTTTCCCCTTGGAGCTCACCAAAGAGAAGGGTGGTTGATACGTTAGAGCCGCTGCGATTGCGAAGCCTGCACTAGAGACAGCAATAAGATTTCTCGGCAGCATAATTGTGTGTGTGTACTGCTTAATTAGGCTACGTGCTTCATTGCTTCCACCGGTAATCTACATTGGTTGCAACTGCATCAACTATACCTACCGACATCAATCCCCTTCCTTGCGAGTTCATATCATTCCTCATCTTTTGCTTGTCCTCTTCTACCTGCTGCTGCTAGCGTTAGACTGTTGCATATCAGTGGCGAGTCTAAGGGGTGGGCCGGGTGGGCCTCGGCCCACCCCCAGATTCAGCCCAACATCTATTTTTAGCACTGTAGCAGCTATGAACAGTAGAATTTTTCTTTTTTTTTTACTTTCCGGCCCACCCCCATCAGCCCAACATACTGCCGGCCCACCCCCAAGGCCCAGCCTGGACTCGCCACTGTTGCATATTACTTAAGAAAGAAAAAAAGCTGATAACAGACCAATTGGACTATCTTAAGCACCACAAGGGTCACGTCTCGAGCTCTCTCCTGAGCCCCGCCACAGCAGCATTCCCCGTCGTCGGTGATACTCCGTGCGCGGATCCCAATGCGTAGGAAAGGAACGGTGACTCTCGCTATAAACAGAGCCATGTTTCCGCCGTCGTGGCCAGAGAAGACGACGCTGCTCCGATCGATCATGAGGATGTCCGTCAGCTGGCAGGGCAGCAAAAGAAAAGGGATTTACCCGATCGGAACGTGAAACTACACGATTCGGCACTAAGCATGTGAGTTCGCCGCCGATAAAAATATGGTAGCTTGTGCGCATGTGGATTTTTTTTTAGAAATAAAGGCCGCAGCCCCGCCCCTTTATTAAGAGACATCACAGTTTACAGCCCCATCCAAGTTTTTGTCAAAACATACTGGAATACTTAGCTACCTAACCTACAGCAGCCAGCTAAAAGTATTACAGCAAAACAGCCGTTTAGCTCCCAAAACATTACATCTTCATCTCCAGACCATCCTCTACTTTATCTCACTCACTACCGTCACACCATCATACTCACTGATCTTCAGACGCTTGTTAGTCGCAGCGGTGCTTGGGCTGTGGTCTCCAAAAAGGAACTCCACTTCGTCAGCTTCTCCAAGGTCTCCTCCTTGTACAGCGGCCGCCACAATTTGATTAAGCTCATAACGCGTCTTACCACCACCTTGATGCTCGTCCAACTCTGATAACGAAAAGTAATATCATTTCTGGTTAGCCAAAGTGCCCTCAGCACACTTACAGAGATTACATTTACATCTACAAAACGTTTTTGTGACAGCCATTTGGTCGCAATATCTTCATAATTCATTCCAATATTATAACCCAGAAACTCTGAGGTAAGATTCCACATCCATTTTGCTATCGCGCAATCAAAAAAGAGATGCTGAATCGACTCCTCTTCTTCACAGAATCTACACTTGCTAGGTTTATGAATACCCCTCCTCAAGAGGTTATCCATAGTCATCAACTTATTATGTGACAGGAGCCACACAAAGAGCTGAATTTTTGGTGGCACTTTTATCTCCCAAATAGACGGTATGTACACTGGAATTACTCCCCTAAAGCTAATACTAGTATAGCAAGACTTAGTTGAATACTTCCCATTGCTCTCATATTGCCATATTAAAGCATCCATGTCATTATTTAAGGATACAGTAGAGGCTACTTCTACCAATTCCAGCCATCTTTCGTATAACTCTTCAGAGAAACTTCTCCTGAAGGTCAGCCTAATCTCCCCCTCAACCACAATATCAGCTACAGCTTTGTTTTTCTCATTCACCAAACAAAACAAATCCCAAAATTGAACAGCAAGTGGAGCAGAACCAAACCAGGTATCCTCCCAGAACCTAGTCGACCTGCCATTTCCTAAAATCCATCTGTACCCAAATTTAATTGCCCTTGCGGCCCATAGCACTCCCTTCCAAAAAGGGGAGGCATTTCTATTTTCTGCCTGGAAAATGTTAACTACATTACTGAGGTACTTTCTATTCACCAGCTCTCTCCAAATCTTTCCCTCATCTTCCATATATCTTTTCACCCAGGACCCTAGCAAGCTTAGATTGAGGGTGCGCATGTGGATCGATCGGCATAGGGAATTAGGACAGGGGAGCCAAGAACTTTCGCAGCGAAAGAGTACGCGACCATGTGATGTGTGTGTGTCAGCCTCTCGCTCTCTCTCTCTACTTGTTTAACAAGTTGTGGTGGTCCAGCTCGGCCGATCAATCAATCAGTCTCCACACTCAAGCAGAGTAGTCTAATGAAGAAGGGAGGGGCCCTCTCGCCGCCTAAACAAAGCTGGAGCCAGTAGAGAGTGCGCGATGCGGTTGTTGGAAGGGAGCGATCGATAGATGTGGAGGGGGGAACTGAAACTGTCGGCGGCTCGGGCCGGAAAAATCAAAACTAAAACGCATGCGAACGAACATGCGCGCGCAGCGCACAGACGCGATAGGAGGAACGAACCCGCGTGGCGTGGCTTGGAGAAGACCGGGGGGCATGGAAGGAAGGAATTGCTGCTCCTGCGGAAAGGGACGTGGGATCGGACGAAGCGAAGGCACGGGGTCCTCGTGGCGCATCACACGGGCACGGCTGCCTTTCTCGCGCCCCGGGCGGCCCCAAGCCCCAGAACTATCTTTTTCTGAAGTTTCCTTGGTCTCACCTCTCACACTTGTTAACTGAAACAAATCAAGAATGATGATTACACTGATCCAAGTAAAAACTTGGAAGATATCTTATTTTTTCAAATGCAAGATGCCATAATATGTATACATTGAACATAGAGCTTACATCATCAGATAGACAAGAAAAGTACTCGGAAATAAAGATGAAAAAATACAACAAAGAGGCATCCATGCCATCATTTTGGGTTTATCATACCACCTCCTTAGGGCAGTTGAGTTAAAGCACGGTTTAGATACAAACACAACGAATGGATATGATGTATCATACAATCAGGCCATGCAAGAGACAAGAAACATTTGTTGACCACAGCGAACCAAATGGAGTGGGGCAATGGCGGCTTTAACGTGGCAAGAGGAGGGGGGGGGGGGGGGGGGGGGGGGGGGGGGGGGGGGGGTTGAGCCCCCTCTGGCGCAATAGAGCTCCTCCTTGAGCACACCCCCCTTCCCGCACCCCCGTCCTCCCATAACTTCTTTCGTAGTTTGTGCCAGCCGCTGCAAGAGGGCATGCAGTGAAACAGCATTGGCTATCATATTCATGGACACCGCAACGCACAAATGAGTCCAACATCCTCGTCCAACAACAACAAATGGTGATTTAAAAACATAACCAGTTTGCCATGAGAAAAACCACACACCACTGAACATTACTCAAAACTAAAGAAGCTATGAAACAATGAGCTACAGAAATATTAGAATGGCTTAATTATTACATACACACAAGATTCATGACTTGACTACTCAAACCGAATAGGACCAAAGGTGGTGGGAATCCCATACAAGCTTAAGCCGAAGGGGATTCATCACTAGCTATGACCTTGCATTGACCGCCACAAAAACTCCAATGATACAGAGCATGGTGCGAGAAGCTAGACAAAAAAATGGCGTTTGACCGGTTTCACACATTATCGTAGGAACCTAGCTAATATGATGACCTTCATGTCGACTCGAGTGAGTCATGAGCCAGAGAGGGGGAGCTGCTAGACGTTTGTTGGGAATTTTTGTAATCTTAAAAGATTTAATTTCAATTAAGAAGCAATTCATTACACCTTTTTAGAGTAGCTGTTGGGGAGTATTACTAACAATCATTAAGTATTACAATTGTGGCTAATACATTTTGTTATAATAGTTTTTTCTAGAATACAGAAGAAAAATGTGTATCGTTGTATTAATAAGAAGAAGTGGTCAATGACCAAGTTTTACACAACGCGAAACGCTTTCGGTGCTCGCCGGTAGCCTTATATAGATGATTTACATGAAACTTGAGTAAGAGTATACATATCCGACATTTAAGCCTACTCTGGCGGCAGAATATATACAACCGAGGTGCTTTAGCAGCAGCGACTCCGAGCCACACTTGTACCTAGATCCTAGCTAGTAGTTGCTTGGTTGTCGAAGTTTCACAGTTGAAGACTCTGCTATTGAGCTCCTTCCACAGTAGCCAAGATACGAGCATAAGGAGTCGATGCCCTTGTGCTGTGTCTTCAGTTAGCCATAAGCGCATTGTCGTCCAATTGCACAATGAAGCGTAGTCAGAGCTTCCCACCATGCCAGGCTACAGGGCAATGCGCTAGGAGGTGGTCGATGATCTCCGGCGCTTGATCACACAGTGCGCAAGTGTACCTTGATCACACATGGTGGGAAGGTACTGTGTACCTTGATCAGCCAATTAACACAGACGGCATGCGCACTTGACTTCATGTACCTTGATCACACAGTGCGCATGTCGTCTGGCTTGCTTGGAGCCCATGTCTTTTGCGTCGCATTCGCATAGCTGTTCATCAGGTGAGCAAGTGCAACGCGAGGTACATGAAGTCATGAAGAGCTTTACTTTTGACGGAGCCCAGGCCTCCATATCATCTTGGCTGCAGCAAATTGTGTGGCGCCGCAAAAGAACATGTTGTATAAGCTGACTTGGAGCCAGGTGTATTGCTACGAAGCGGTTCAGCGCCAGCAGATTTTTTTTGTCAGCCACCTCTGGCAAGGGGTTGCGCATGCGCGGACCCAAAGTGCAAGTAGTATTGCACAATGGCAAGAACCGTCAAGGACCCTGTAATCTCCTTGATCCATTGTTGGTCAGTGCCTGCTGTTCGCTTCAGGAGTTTTATTACTTTTATACCGGTTCGTGGTTAAAAACTCGTAACCATGTGGCAGTTTTTATACCGGTTCGAGTTGCTTTTACATTGTTCACAGTAACCGAGTGACACTAGCTGTCGGTTTGACCTGTTGTTTCAACCTTTAAGCCCACATGAACGAGCGGTTTGCGAGCGAATAAAATACTAGATTAGCCACATGCGGCACACCTCATAACACTGACCTAACTCATCCCCATGCGTCGATCCCCCTGCCTGCCCCCATGTTTCCGTTCTAGCGCCTCGTTAGCTGTCACTGTGCGTGCTCTGGTAATTGGGACCAGCGAGATTAAAATTTCAACCAAGTCAAAAACAAGACGATTCTTTATTAGCAAAGGAGATTCCAAGCGGCTTTGTCCTTGCTTGTCATCATGGCAACAGGGGTCGGATGTCGAGCCGATCGGGCTCGTTAATCTAACAAGCAGGCTTAAACGAAAAAGACCGAAAATTGGCTGAAAACTCGGTCTCGTTTGTCATAATTAAGCTGGGCATGAAAATAGCCAACTTGATCGGAGTACGTGCTTGGTATATTGACGCAATGCCAGGCTCGTGAACCTGTTTCTCCATAATATACTCCATTCTTAGTAGATCCTGTAATAGAGCATTTTGTAACTTAAAATAGAGCATTCAAGCTGAATCAATAGAGCATTACGACTTACATGAATCAATTGCACTAGAAAAAAAAAACTAACTTGAACGAGCACACTGAAATGAAAAACAGTGGCCACTCCCACTACTTCGTCGGTGAACAAGAAAAGATCGTGACTGCAGAGCGGAAAGAGTATTAAAAGGCGTTTTGGCACCTCACCTGTCAATTCAGCTAACTACGTCTCTTAACAAATCCCCACCCCAGCAAAGCACAGTTTTGTTATGTTAACTGCCCTGATCAGAGACATTCCACCAACCAACCCCTCCCTCTGTTTCTCTCTCTAGACTGACTGACACACACCAGCAACAGTTGCCGTTTTCGTGTGGCGCTTCCCTCCGCCTCGCACCGACACCGACACTTTCTCTCTCTTTCTTGTTAGTAGTAGCAAAAAAAAAAAAAAAAGAAAAGAAACCCCACTAGCTGGCTGGCTGAGCTAGCTACGACGCGGTGGTTGCGCTGCTCTGCTCGGCAAGCAACGCACCAACGCGGCTTCCAGGCCATTATTATACCACCCACCCGTCCCACAGCTCAGAAGGACGCCGAGCAGAGCAGAGCACCGCAGCTCGCTCGCTCGCTAGTGGCCGCGTCGTGCGCGCCTTCCTCGGTTCCTCCCGAGCGAGAGGAACACAAGCACAGCATCCTCCTCCTATCATCCCACGCCGCGTCGGGGGACGAGATCCGGCGGGGCGCGATGGAGGCGAGCGCGGGGCTGGTCGCCGGCTCGCACAACCGCAACGAGCTGGTGGTGATCCGGCGCGAGTCCGGCGGCGGCGTGGGCGCGGCGCGGCGTGCCGACGCGCAGGCGCCGTGCCAGATATGCGGCGACGAGGTGGGCGTGGGCTTCGACGGGGAGCCCTTCGTGGCGTGCAACGAGTGCGCCTTCCCCGTCTGCCGCGCCTGCTACGAGTACGAGCGCCGCGAGGGCTCGCAGGCCTGCCCGCAGTGCCGCACCCGCTACAAGCGCCTCAAGGGGTGCCCGCGCGTCGCCGGGGACGAGGAGGAGGACGGCGTCGACGACATCGAGGGCGAGTTCGGCATCCGCGGGGACGCCGCCGACGACCCGCAGCTCGTCGCCGAGGCCATGCTGCGGGCGCAGATGAGCTACGGCCGCGGCGTGGACGCGCAGCACTTCGGCGCCGTGCCCAATGTGCCGCTCCTCACCAACGGGCAGATGGTCGACGACATCCCGCCGGAGCAGCACGCGCTCGTGCCGTCCTACATGGCCGGCGGCGGCGGCGGGGGCGGGAAGAGGATCCACCCGCTCCCCTTCGCGGATCCGAGCCTCCCAGGTGCGTACTACTACCCAATTTGATCCCTCGGAATCTGGCAATGCTAGTCGATCTCTTGCTGTTTGCTGACGGCGGCTGCTTCAATTTGTCGGCGCTGCAGTGCAACCGAGATCCATGGACCCGTCCAAGGATCTCGCCGCCTACGGCTACGGGAGCGTGGCCTGGAAGGAGAGGATGGAGGGGTGGAAGCAGAAGCAGGAGCGGATGCAGCAGCTCAGGAACGAGGGCGGCGGCGATTGGGAGGGCGACGACGCAGATCTGCCACTGTATGTGCTCCTCCACACCTGTTTGACCGACCACTCACGGCTACAATTGACTCTTTAATTCCTTGTGTGTGCTATAATTGGTATGGTTACCCAATTTAGCTGATGTTAGCCACTACTTGCACTAGACATGCCATGCTATGCTACTGTCGTTACTAAATGGAAATATCCAGTTAAATTCATTTGGCACTGTCTAAATTGAGGGCTTATTGATGTATCATGACATTTCCCTAAATCAATCATATAGTTGTTCGATGATGTGAAATCGTATAGTTGGAGATGAGAATATGGAACACACGTTCCACTGTTTTGTGCTATGCTGTCTTATGGCAAAAATTGGTCAAACTTCTTGGATTAACTTCTTTGAAGGCACTTGCACTGTGAAGTATATCTGTTAAAGAATCGTTTTCCCTATGTCAAGTGCTACTAGACTGGTTCTGATGTGTTATGTAATTTTCTTGACCAGAATGGATGAAGCTCGACAGCCGTTGTCCAGAAAAGTTCCGATATCGTCAAGCAAAATTAATCCCTACAGGATGATTATCATTATCCGATTGGTGGTTCTGGGGTTCTTCTTCCACTACCGTGTCATGCATCCGGTGAACGATGCGTTTGCACTATGGCTCATATCTGTTATCTGTGAAATCTGGTTTGCCATGTCTTGGATTCTTGATCAATTCCCAAAGTGGCTTCCGATTGAGAGAGAGACTTACCTGGATCGTCTGTCACTAAGGTTGGTTAAGTGATAAATCCTAGAAATACTTGCCCTATCTTTTGTATGAATTGTCAAATCTAAGAAGCTTATTGCTCTTCTGACCAGGTTTGACAAGGAAGGTCGACCCTCTCAACTTGCTCCAGTTGACTTCTTTGTCAGTACAGTTGATCCCTCAAAGGAACCTCCCTTGGTCACAGCAAACACTGTCCTTTCCATCCTTGCTGTGGATTATCCAGTTGAAAAGGTCTCCTGCTATGTGTCTGATGATGGTGCTGCAATGCTTACTTTCGAAGCACTGTCTGAAACATCTGAATTTGCAAAGAAATGGGTCCCTTTCTGCAAAAAGTTCAATGTTGAGCCTCGTGCTCCCGAGTGGTACTTCCAACAAAAGATAGATTACCTGAAAGATAAGGTTGCTGCATCTTTTGTCAGGGAGAGAAGAGCAATGAAGGTACGAGCTTGTCCTCTTTTGTTATGCTTTACTATGCAGTTTGAGTTTGTATGAATAGACTATTAACATGGCCTTACCTTGTATTTTCATTCAGAGAGAGTATGAAGAATTCAAGGTGAGAATCAATGCCTTGGTTGCAAAGGCCCAAAAGGTTCCCGAGGAAGGATGGACAATGCAGGATGGAAGCCCATGGCCTGGGAACAATGTGCGCGATCATCCAGGAATGATTCAGGTAGGTTTAGAGCGTACTTGGTGTTATGCTACACACTTGGTCAGTTTTGCACGCTTCATTATTTCACAAAACCTAAAATTGTTGAATTTTCTCTGTCAATAGGTATTCCTTGGTCAAAGTGGTGGTCATGATGTGGATGGAAATGAACTCCCTCGCCTGGTTTATGTCTCAAGAGAAAAGAGACCAGGTTACAACCATCATAAGAAGGCTGGTGCGATGAATGCACTGGTAACAACTCTGCACATGATTTCTTGTACCATTTGTTCTGTCACCTCATAGCAGCATGTGATTGATGCTTTGCTGTCTTTCTGTTTTATCAATCGACAGGTTCGTGTCTCTGCTGTCTTATCAAATGCTCCATACCTATTGAACTTGGATTGTGATCACTACGTCAACAATAGCAAGGCCATAAAAGAAGCTATGTGTTTCATGATGGATCCTCTGGTGGGGAAGAAAGTGTGCTATGTGCAGTTCCCTCAGAGGTTCGATGGTATTGATCGTCATGATCGATATGCTAACAGGAACGTTGTCTTTTTTGATGTAAGACTCAGCTTCCCTTTTCTAGTACTTTGGGATATTTATATGGTCCTTAGTTTGCATAGGTTTCCTAACATTTGCCTCATACAGATCAACATGAAAGGTTTGGATGGTATTCAAGGACCCATCTATGTCGGTACTGGATGTGTCTTCAGACGTCAGGCCCTCTATGGTTATGATGCTCCCAAAACAAAGAAGCCCCCGTCCAGAACTTGCAACTGTTGGCCCAAGTGGTGTATGTCCTGCTGCTGCAGTGACAGGAAGAAGAAGAAGACAACTAAGCCAAAGACGGAGAAGAAGAAAAGATTATTTTTCAAGAAAGCAGAAAATCCATCTCCTGCATATGCTTTGGGTGAAATTGAGGAAGGTGTCCCAGGTACTGTCAGACTCTCAATTATAATTCGCTGCAGTCCTGGCAAAAATTATTTTATGCAAAATACTTCAAAACTAGGACTGTGCTCTTTTGTAAACGTTCCAAATTAACTTGGCTCTCGATCGTGGTCTGAAATTCTGAAAACATATGTGCTTATATTTAACAATCACGAATTCTTTTGTCGACCAGGAGCTGAAAATGAGAAGGCTGGAATTGTTAACCAACAGAAGCTAGAAAAGAAATTTGGACAGTCTTCTGTTTTTGTTGCATCAACACTTCTCGAGAATGGTGGGACCCTGAAGAGTGCAAGTCCAGCTTCTCTACTAAAGGAAGCTATACATGTTATCAGCTGTGGTTATGAAGACAAAACAGACTGGGGGAAAGAGGTATGTTATTACACCAATACCTTAATGAAAAGCTGCTGGCTGTTCTAATGAAGATATATCTTACCAATTGGATCATGCTTGCTTGCAGATTGGATGGATTTACGGATCTATTACAGAGGATATCTTGACTGGATTTAAGATGCACTGTCATGGTTGGCGGTCTATTTACTGCATCCCGAAGCGGCCTGCATTCAAAGGTTCCGCACCTCTGAATCTTTCTGATCGTCTTCACCAAGTTCTTCGATGGGCTCTTGGATCTGTTGAGATTTTCTTCAGCAAACATTGCCCACTTTGGTATGGTTATGGTGGTGGTCTGAAATTCTTGGAGAGGTTCTCTTATATCAACTCTATTGTATACCCCTGGACATCCGTTCCGCTCTTGGCGTACTGTACCTTGCCTGCTATATGCTTGCTCACTGGGAAATTTATCACACCAGAGGTACAATTTATTTTC
This sequence comes from Eragrostis nindensis, assembly GCA_012490785.1. Taxonomy (NCBI): domain Eukaryota; kingdom Viridiplantae; phylum Streptophyta; class Magnoliopsida; order Poales; family Poaceae; genus Eragrostis; species Eragrostis nindensis. The sequence goes on along the minus strand of JAAXCT010000077.1, from coordinate 533,395 downwards.
CTCTCAATAGAGTTCGAGAAAAAAAAAATATTTTCCTCTCAATAACTGGAATCTTCTAGTTTTATTCTTGAATCTAACAATCATTATTATTTGAAATTGCAGCTTACCAATGTTGCCAGTATCTGGTTCATGGCACTTTTCATCTGCATTGCTGTGACTGGCATCCTCGAAATGAGATGGAGTGGTGTGGCCATTGATGACTGGTGGAGGAACGAGCAGTTCTGGGTCATTGGAGGTGTTTCTGCACATCTCTTTGCCATTTTCCAAGGACTTCTGAAGGTCCTTGCCGGTATCGACACCAGCTTCACTGTGACATCGAAGGGTGGTGACGATGAAGAGTTCTCAGAGCTGTACACGTTCAAATGGACCACCTTGCTGATCCCGCCAACCACTCTGCTCCTGCTGAACTTCATCGGGGTCGTGGCTGGAATCTCCAACGCGATCAACAACGGGTACGAGTCATGGGGGCCTCTCTTCGGGAAGCTCTTCTTCGCGTTCTGGGTGATCATCCATCTGTACCCGTTCCTCAAGGGTTTGGTGGGGAGGCAGAACAGGACGCCCACAATCGTCATTGTCTGGTCCATCCTCCTGGCCTCAATCTTCTCCCTCCTATGGGTCCGCATCGACCCGTTCCTCGCAAAGAGCGACGGCCCTCTTCTGGAGGAATGTGGTCTGGACTGCAACTAAGAGGTGCCTTCACCCAACATCCGCGCCACACTGCGCTTGAAGATATTCTTTTGCAGGCAAACCATGCCCAATTTTTCGGAATTCTTTCCTGTAGATAGATTCACAGATCCGCGGCACTTCTTTCGGTCCATGGTGGTAAACTGGTGGCACAGCCTGATATACAATCTTGGCGCCGAATTGGAAGGCTGTGACATCCTTGTGCAGAAAGTGATCCCTCTACCACCTGGACTAGAAGATGATGCCAATTGTTCATTCAGTAAATTATATAAACTAAATTATATCGTGCACATTCCAGAGTATGTACTTGAGTGTATTCCTCCTCCCAAACCCCACAGTTGATATATTAGCAGCAAGAACAGATTGGTTAGGACTTGATTCTTTTTTTTTTAGCAATGTGTTGTAATTTTGCCCGTTCGCTGAAAACCGCGGCCGGGCAAATGTTTGTTTGTCATTGTAATCGTGTACACTACACAGACTCTTGTTGCTCTCCACATTTTGAAAGAAGAAAGATTGGAACATCTTGTCCATGAGTTTGTGGTGGTCTTGTTTACATTTTGCTTTGCATTCCTTCATGGTTTTATTTCATTTGGAGTGGGGTGTGTGAGGACTTGAGAGGAGGGACCAGCAGAGGCATATGCTTTCCCCAAGCTGGGCGCCGTTGTCTGCTGGCACGGGGCTGGCTGGCACTATCTTCGCTGAACATGGAAGGGGCTGGCACTGCCGCGCTGCGACCGACCAACTGAATTCGCGGCTGGCACGTGAGAAAACCGCGTGGTTCCCGGGGAAAAGGCCCTGCGGTTCACGCGGCGATAGTGCAGCGCAGCGCACCCGAGAGCTGTGCCTGTGCGGCTCTGCTGCGCGTCGCGCCGGCCGCGCAGCTAGCGATGACGCGACGTGGCGTGGCGCGGTGGCCTCCTGTGTTGGGTGCAGCGGAGTCACGGGGACGGCGGGAGCGGGAAGAAGGGGCCAGGCTTCGAATTTGGGGGACCAGCGCGCGGTAAAAAGGCGCCTAGCCCAAATCCTGCGAAATGAAATTCTTGGCGCGCCCTGTCCGCCACGAATTTCGAGTGGGCTGGCTGGGGACGGCGTTCGGCTCGCTGACATGTAGGGACCCAATGGCGACAGCCGCAGTCCGATTCACTGCTCAGTGCTCACAGAGCTGATTGAATGAGTATGTGTAGTACTCGTAGTATCAAATGTTGTTTTTCAGGGGAAATGATTGTTGGTTGATTTTAAGAAGTGTTTTTCTGAAATGAGTTGAAGGCCTACGAGTTAGATGTAATGCTTCTCGTGATTTTGTGAAGTGATTATTTGTCCTACTTCTAAGGTTTTATTCTATATAAAAAAAATCAAAGAGGACAACTTTCATCAATATAATCATTCGCAGACACTGAGTATTCATTTCTACATACTTTTGGGGAGCACCATGTGTCCCATAGGCTACCGCCCCTCTTTGTGATAAAAGAGACCAATATAAAGATCCGAGGACCTATGTGTGATGCATAAGGACTTAGTTGTACCATTCAGTGGTCTCTTTGTAAGATCCAAAGGACCAGTCTATAATAATTAACTGTACCAATTCAATAAATTGAAGAGCCATCTCCGCTTCTCTATAAATAGAAACCAAAAGGCTTGAGGAGAGGACTCCTGACCATTTATACGTTGACTAGTAAAAATGCACGTGCGCCACGCACGTGTCCGTCCAAATAACATCACTTGGCAGGACTTTATCATACAAATAAAATAATATGATGTACCGTGTACGTATCATAAAAAAAACACACTTCTGACATTTAAGTACCAACTCGACATTAACACGACAAAGGCTACAAAACAAGTGGAGTGTTAATATTTATACAGGATTATTATTATTTGTCTAATATGCTACAAAACACGTGGAGTGTTACAAATCCAGAGAGACAATTCGTAAGATGGGAGACAAGTCAAGAGAACTTAATATTTTATTCGGCTGATAGACAACCATGGAGTGTTACATAGGCAACCGAACTTACAATAACAGAGTAAGCAGTAACAAAATTAAGTCTTACAATCAGACATCATTAGTGTACAAATATACATTAATTAAGAGTTTAGGACATCCTTGTATACAATATTCTTCGTGCTTTTCACCGCAGGGTCCAATAATTTATTGGGTTTGGCGAGGACCCTAGTTGTCTTTCGCGACACACCCCTGGACAACGCGACATAGAGCTGACCATGCGAAAACACAGGTTCAGGCAGATACACACCGACGTGAGGGATGGTCTGTCCTTGAGCTTTGTTAATTGTCATTGCGAAGCTTAGACGCACAGGGAATTGTATCCTTTTGAATTTGAAGGGGAGTGTCAAATCTTCAGATGGGGAAAGAGGTATCCTCGGAATGAACACCCTCTTACCAGCATGCTGACCACCAACGATTTCCGTGTCAATGGCGTTGTTCTGAAATCCCCTGACCACCAAGCGTGTGCCATTACACAGGCCGTTGTGCGGGTCTAGGTTGCGCAGCAAGATTAGAGGACAATTAATCTTGATCTTCAGCTCGTGAGGTGGCAGCCCATTCGGCGTAAGAGAGTTTAGAAAGTCAATTGGGTAATTGTTGGTCTGGTCATCCTCCACAGAGTCAAAGCTGTAAAACACTTTGGAAGGGCCCGGAAACGTCTCAATCATCTTGGAGTTGAGTTGATCAACGTACTCATTCTTCGTTGATAGGATAGCACGAGAACTCATGTAAGCGGCGTCACTGACATTAGCCAAGAGATCAGGGAAAATGTCTGCAACAAGGTTGTCAATACCTTTCTCTTCATCGTACTCAATAACAATCTCCTCCGGAAGACGGATATAATCATCCCCAACTGACTCTTCAACTCCATCACCGACTCTGAGAAGATATTGTGAGAACTCTGGGTCTGTCTGTGCACGCATGTTTTGAATGAGCCTGATCTTGCGAATCCGCTCCCATATGTAGCTTCTCTGCAAGGTGGCATTGGTGATCTGAGCTCTAGTTCCCCGTGGAACCACAGGAAGAACCTGTCTGAAATCTCCTCCAAACACCATAATCTTACCACCAAACGGTTCATCGCAGCCCATGATATCTTGCAATGATCTATCAAGACACTCAATGGATTGCCTCTTTGTCATCGCAACTTCATCCCATATCAAGAGACGGGCGTAACGAAGGAGCTCAGCAGTACCACTCTGCTTTGTGAAGTTGCACATGCTTTCATCGCTGATTTTAATAGGTATCTTGAATCTGGAGTGTGCTGTCCGACCACCGGGCATAATAGATGCCGCTATGCCAGATGTAGCAGTAGCAACGGCTATAAAACCCATGGAACGTACAGTTGCGATCAAGGCCTTGTAGAGATACGTCTTTCCGGTTCCTCCGGGACCATCAACAAAAAACACTTGACCCTTTTCCGAAGTCACATGATCCATGATCTCATCAAATGCTGCCCTCTGCTCAGCGTTGAGTGTCTGCACAATTTTCAAATGGTCTTCATCGAAGCCGAGTGCATACTCCTCATTCAACTCCCTGTAGTGGTCCCTTTCTTTGCGTCCTGGAATGAGGAAAAAAATACACAATTAATATTTTTGGTACAGAATTTTTACGTGGTAGACTGTAGCTAGCAAACATTGCAACAACTAATCTTTCATAAAATTTTTTGTGTTCACATAGAAAGAATAGCAGTCAAGATCAGTCGACATGTTATCTAACAAAAACAAAATGAACAGAGCACATGTCAAATGAAATGCAAATTTTAGCATCAGGTATATGACCCAGATACTAATCAGGCTGGGCAATATAAGGAGAACCGATGAAAAAAAATGATATATAAGTATACATTTGAACAGAGCACATGTCAAACTGAAATGCAAATTTGTGCATTAGGTATATGATAGAGATACTAACCATGATGGGAAATAGGAGAACCGATGAAAAAAAATATATAAGTTACTATTTTGTCAGTTACTAATCAGGTTGGAATCACATCAGTTACAAAGGTTGGAGGTTAAAAGTCTACATGGCCAAAATAGCATAGTCACTGAGACACAAACTTACATTATAACAGCTATGTACTTATAGTTCTTTATTCATGAATGCAAAAGCTATCGCGTTGTTTTATTTTTCTAGCTGAAATGTTATATGAAGAGACATGCAATTTTTTGCCGTATAGAACACGGCACATGTTATCTGACAAATTCAAATTTAACAGAGCACATGGCAATCCGAAATGCAAATTCCCAGGCTACATATACTTGTTAAGGGTGTGGTGCCATAATAGAAAACCAAACTCACATTGAAATATGCTAGTCTAAATTTCCATTTCACTGACAGGAAGGCAACAGGTAGACATTTTCAAATGAACTGTTGTATGACCAATCAACTGTAAATTTGTTACTTGCATAACATGCATTTTCTATCTAAAAAAAAAAATTGCGACCACCCAAACCTTGCGTCTGCCACATCACGAATTCAGGTTACTAAAATAATACTTGGCAATCACATACAGAACCCAAACTGTGAACTCTGCTAAACATCACTACAGTCTGACAGAGAGCTTATTCTTAATTATAATGTGGAGTGGGTTGGCACAGGTATCTTAAATAAAATGTTCAGTTCAAGTCGGTAGCTAGTGTTTGAGAGAAATGAGGTTATATAAACAAACATTCTCAAATACTCCACTTGACAGTATGTCGATATCCCAGATTTGAAACAATATTAAATTTTATTTATGACATAGCCAATAATTGAAATGAAAAACTCGATGATTGAGGGTGACTGATTACCTTTTTCGTCCAACTTGGGTAGGCCGAAGCCATCCAGATCCTTGCCCATTGATTGAACACATCGCTCAATATCCAAGAGTACCCGCTGCTCCACCTCATGGGGATCGGAAATTGTTTGCTATAATCATGGTTTTTTCTGAGGCAAATAATACCGTGAAAGCCTCCGACGGTGTTATACATCTTGCATCTCGGTACTGTTTGATTTCATTAATGACAGTATCATCATTCTCTGACTTGTCGACCGTGAAAGATGCACGATCATGGCCTTTGTAGATGTATTTGTAGAGGTACTTGACAGACTTGACACTGCAGGAGATCTCCACATTGATGTGGCAATTGTATCGCATAAGTAGAGTGGGATTGTAGGGAACAACCCATCGATTGTCCAACTTGCCGTTTCTCACCTCAACTATCTGGCCATCATCCCTTCGCCTGTATATTGGGTACGAGTCCTTCCCTTGCTGTGTGGCTTCACAAAACTGGCGAGGGTAACGAAACCGACACTGTCCATCTATCATACATGGGCAATCCTTGTTGAGAACACCACAAGGGCCATGCATCATGTGTTTGCAAACGAGATCGTGCAAAATCGGGTACTTCTTCTTGTCCGGGATTTCAGCAGAGATTTTTCTGTCATACTCATCTGGACATTTTAGCTTACTCCCTTCTTTCATAATCAATAAGAAATGCTCATGTGGCAGACCCCTCTTTTGGAACTCCGTGACATGAGCATAGGCAGCAACCTCGCCAAAATGTTGTTTCTTAACCAGAAAATCCTCACAATCCCGCAGTTTCGCTTTGTACACTCGTGCCACAACTTCAGGATGGTCCTGCGGAGTCTGGCCAGGCAATAGCTCCTGGATCACCTCAGGCCAATACGGATTGCATGTCATAGTTATGAAATAATCTGGCTTCCCATAACGTTGCACCAAGGTCATTGCATCAAGGAATCTGCGTTGCACATCACGGTCGCATCCAGTCATGGACCTTGGTAGGACAATTCTCTTGCCAGTCAGTGATGCCCTTGCCTCCCCGGTTGCAAGAGTATCGAGAACTCCCTGTATGGGTACATCACAAGTTAGTAGAGAAAATTACAATAACAAACACAATCATCGAGATGCATATATTATGTACTTCTAAATTAAAGGGTAGTGGCCTTGCAATAGTTTCAATGCATAATGTTTGTGAGGCCTTGCAATAGTTTTTTCATGACTTTTCTCTTAAGAATTAGATCAAAATATATTGTTAAATACATCTCAAAACGAGCACTCCTGCCAATGAATGTCATGTCAAAACTCAAAAGAAAAATCTGATCGTGGCTTGAAATACTATGTCCTGAATGGGAAATTAAGAAACTGGACTACACAAAAACAAGGCTTCAAAGAGAGAAACATAGAGAGGCATGCACCAGACAAGCATTCATGCATTTAGAAGAAACCACAAGTTTAAAAAATGTGGTTATGGTACGGGGTAGAGTTGGTGTTGCCGGCGGTGCCATTTGGCGGAGTATGGTAACAATATACGTCCATAGCACAGGTCGTATGGTAACACTATACGTCCATAGCACAGGTGTGTATAACATAATAAAAGCCTACATAGCAAATGGTTCCTTGATTACACAAAAATAATACTGACCATCTATTAAATTTTTCGCTATAAGCATGTAAAAAAAAAAGAAATCAGCATCCTGATGATCTCTTCATGTACATTAAGTATCGCAAGGTTAAATAGCTAGATAGGTTAATAGCTAGATTAATGAACCAGACAAGTATGCATTTATCAGGAGACTTGCGTAAAATAACAACCTGCTATGAAATTAATGCATTTACAAGAAACCACAAGTTTTAAAAATGTGGTTACCTGATAAAGGTCAGCCCGAATAATCTTCTGGTGTGCAGGGAGAGAGTACCAATTAAGACGCATAGACTCAACCTTAATATACATATCAACGAGCCACTGCTGGAAGAGTCGTCCATCGTGAAACAATACATTGAATTCCCCACGTCTGATTTGAAGCTTGTATGCATAATACTCTCTGGCGCTTACATACTTCTTATTTGATTCTGGATCACCACCTGGAATTAGCAGTGGCAACAAAGTTAGGTAAACCCACTATACCGCACTGATCATGTATATGACTCCATATTACAGACCTTGTCCCCCAGTGCGATCATCTGCTTCGGCTTCGTCGTCTATGTCCATAGCGGATGGGAAATCTTCATGCGGGTCTACCATGTCACCATAAAAGAAACGTCAAGAGATTAGTCTATTAGTTTATAGAACAATAAATGATAGTTATTAGCACATTTATACATACGTACTGTAACATGCAGTGTGACATACCTTCATTTTTACTTTTCTTTTTGCCAGTCTTTTTTTTCTTGTCAGTTTCCTGATACAATATCCCTTCATTCCAGCCCGCCTCGCCACCAGGGAAAAATAAAGGATACGCTAGAGGATCGTAGCACCCATAGTAAGCCTTAATATAAACTGGTTGATCTGATACTCCACAGACCATAACACTCCTCTCAAACATTTTCTTCGGGTCACTACCTTCCAACCAAACAGCTGAAACCTGAGAAGCCGTCGGTGCATTGTATCTCCTCTGGTCCACATCAATCTTTGTGTTGAGCTCGATTCTATACTGGTCAAGGTTTGGTTTGGACCCCAAGCTCCTGAATGTCCCAACATAAGGATTCCCTTCCAGAATACGTACAATCAATTTTATTAACCCAAGATCCAGGTGCGGTGATCGCTTCACCCTGTGTGCAAAATCATCTTCATTGTCATAAAAGTACAACTGCATATTTCTAGCAGAATAGTTTCCGTGCGACAACTGATCTAGGCGGTGATATATCTGACCCTGGATCCTAAATGTATAGATCCCAGTTCCTGCTGCGGTAGCATATCGCCGGTCGAGTTTGACACCCATGCTAGTGAATGAAAAATGAGAGTTGAAGTAACGGATATTCTTCCTGAACCACTTTGCATCTCTGTCTGATTGGTTTGTGTAAAGTCTTCTCAGCTCTGCAGGCACCTCGGGAATATGAATACGAACCATTCCCTCCCTACAACAGAATGCCGCTCCTTCACCAGGGAACCTCTTGGCGCCACAGTGTTCACAGTCCTTTGCTTTACCCAAAACGTGATGTTGTTTTGGGAGATTGTGATAAACATAGTCATAGGGATCGGCTCCTTCAGCACCTCCATCTTGCCCATTAACTCGATATGACTTGTATTGCACGGCTAGCAAAGGAAAACACGAAACGACTCAAGTTAAAACAGCAATACAAGAGCCAATTCAAAATTAACCTAAAGGTACTGTATATACCAGGTCGGACAAAAACCCGTCCCTCGTCATCAGCAAAAGGATCATCGATGTTGTCATCTATCGGCTTATGAGTCTCCAAGTTCTCCTCATCTGGGTTTCATATACCAAAAAAGGTGATCAGGTTCTGCTTTTTAATTCCAGCTTTACAAAGAAAAGAACATTATTAATTACCTAATCCCGGGCGTTCCGATGCATCCGGATCCCAAATACCAGAATCGTACCCAGGATCGTTAGCACGAGTATGGTCGCCCGTACACAATGAAGGATTTACCGTTCCCGATGGACCAGCTGTAAGAATGCGCAATTGAACAATGTAATTTTGCAAATGGAAATATGTAGATAAAAAACTACCAAGACAACATCACAGGACACTATATTTATTTAAACAAATGTTAACCACAGTGACATACCCTCACTGGCACGTAATGTAGTTGTCTGCTGAGGTCCATTCGGTTCTGCATTGCGCAGACGATACCGTTTGACACACTCTAGATTCTTTGCTTGTTTCTTGGCATGTGCTTGTAACAACTTATCGGGATCAGCTCTTGGTCTTTTGTTACCCCCATTTTTTATCGGGACTTCATCACCTATTATAAAGCATCAAGAAAATTACGTCCTCGCAACAAAATGGATAGGGTGAAAAAATAAATTCAGAGCTGGATGTGTCAATGACCATTTTTATTTTGACGTGCGATGGACAATTCTTCCTTTTTCCTCTGGCGATACTGTTTATAGTACTCACGACGATTAGGCTTATGTAGCTCTTCAGGTGTAACAGACTGAGCAACCCTACCATCAAGATCACCTCCATGCCCAGAAACAACAGTCACCATTGGACGCCAATTATCGTTCCTATGCAGCCAGTTTTCTTCCTCAGCACCAACAAAATCTGATGGACATACATCGATGTTTACACTGCTCCCAGGATGGACATGATTATTGTCTGCAAATATCAGGCAAAAGAATCAATAATGTTTTCAGGTGTAGAACATGAACGAATCAAAGTTAAATTATGTTATTTTAGCTACTCACCAAGTTTTTGCAAATTATTTCCAGATTGAATTGTAATATGGCTCCGGTGATGTTCCAGTTCCGAGATGACAGATACAGGCGTTTGATCTAAAATATGAAAGCATACGTAAATACATACCAATTAGTAAGAAAACATAATTGTCAGATTTCACGCGACCAAGTTAGTAAGATTGGCACCTAGTTGCCTTGAGAGCGAAGAAGGCTGGAAAGCAGACATAGGTGCCAAAGCAGGAGATCCAATAATTCCTACTAAGAACTGACATGTTATTACCACCTGTTAACACCTAATCACAAGTGATGCTTATTCTATAAAATATCTTACCCTTTTTCTGCCTCTTGATTCCTGTAACTCCATGCTTGTCAACTCCCTGGTTTTCCTCGCAACCTGGCACAATGGAGTTCAGTGGTAAGCTATAAAAAAAGGTTAAGTCCACGTAACAATTTGTATAGTTGTAGATAATATTTTTTAAAAAAGAACACACCAGCGACAATTATGTTCGTGATATCATGCAGGGGTCGCTTGGTAGAGTTATTCAGCCATGCATCTTTAATATTTCCAGTAAGAGCAGATAATTGCGATGGTTGAGATGTCGCATGATTGCCCTCCCCAAAAATTGCTGCACGATGGCATTCAAGAGGTTTATGAATAATCCAATCAAAATGCAACCTGGTGTCAAAACTTTACGGCATGACTGAATAATAAACCTTGTGTGTTAACCAAAGGAGTGGATTTGCTTGATTGAGTACCGACATTTTCTGGCAAGGTAAAAACAAATTGCATATTAAATAGAATTGCAACAAAGAACATCTAACTGCTTGTAGATAATATTTTTTTTGAAAAAAGAACACACCAGCGGCAATTATGTTCGTGATATCATGCAGGGGTCGCTTGGTAGAGTTATTCAGCCTTGAATCTTTAATATTTCCAGTAAGAGCAGACAACTGCGATGGTTGAGATGTGCCATGATTGCCCTCCCCAAAAATTGCTGCACGACGGGATTCAATAGGTTTATGAATACTCCAATCAAATTGCATCATGGTGTCAAAACTTTTACGGCATGGCTGAATAATAAACCTTGTGTGTTAACCAAAGGAGTGGATCTGCTTGATTGATTGCCGACATTTTCTGGCAAGGTAAGAAAAAAAATTGCATATTAAATAGAATTGCAACAAAGAACATCTAACAAAGAAAACCGTCATTATGCTGGCAGTTTGGCAACAACCCTTTAAGCGCTCGCGCCAACGCCTTGTCCTATCTTTAGTTTGCTCGCGTTTTTTGGCGGCTTTGGCATCGGCCTCTTCATCACCTGTTGGAAATAAAAAAAAATCTCAGTCAGTATAAACGAAAAAATAAAACCATGAGTGATAATACATGTGTGACACAGTCATAAGAAAATGCACCGTTAGGTTCAGAGTTCATCTTTTTGCGAGATGATTTATCGCCAGCCATCACGGGATCGATCGAGAAAATGCTGAAAGAAGAAAAAAAAATCGTAGCTGGCTATCAGTTATCAATCTGTCTGATCATCTTCTCCTATCTTTTTTACCTGCACAAAACCTACCGCCTAAATCCACATGTCTCACCATCTGCAGCTCACGCAGAATATGCCTAATCTGAACAGACTTTGCCCTACTGCCGCTAAAACACATCTCGCTCATCTCTGCCGCAGCTTTTTTACCTGTAATTACTTTTGGTAGAACAAACATAGGTAAAGGCATGTAAATACGTACCTGCCGCTGATTTATCTGCCGCAGCTTTGTCGTGAAGAAGGAAGGATCGACAAGCAGCTTCTTCGACTCGCTCATACGGGAAGTCGAGGTCGCTGCACGCTGGAGCCGATCGTGCACCAGTCGCTCGTCGTGCACCCGTCCCTGACTCAGCACGCTTGCGGAGTCCCTCGCCAGCACCAGCGGCTGCGGTGGCGACGGCGTGAAAAATTTGGAAAGAACGTGACACAAGGAAAGCATACAAGGAAAGAACTCCACACAAGGAAAGCAAAACAAGGAAAGCAATACAATGAAAGGGCTGATCTCCCGCATGCACGTATACAAGGAAAGAACGTTACCTTTTCAGGCGCATGCACGTATACAAGGAAAGAACGTTACCTTTTCAGGCACGATTTGCTTTCCACAATTTTGTGCCGTGTGGGTGGAAAATTTGGGTGAGAAAAATCTTTTATTGGAGCGTCACCGTCATGCAACATCCTATAGAAATCAACGTACCCCTGTGGATCGGGAGGGGGGGGCGTGACGCTCTGGGATGCCCGGAACGGTTCGGTGCGTTGGATGTTGGGCCCACGATATGGCAGGACGGCTAGGATGGCAGGGTAGATAGGATGGCAGGGTAAAACTGATTTTTCTCTCAACTGGTTCTTTAAGGGTTTAGATTTACGCACTTTCTCTATTTCACCTACATATTCTCTCTATGTTCGAAGGTGAAAACTTTAACACACACATGCAAGCACGCCCTACCTTTATGAGCATCAACGAGAGATTGAGATGGTTAATTCATTGTCGACGGAGGTGTGGCCTACAACTAAAAACTAATTAACTACAACACTCAGAGATAAGAATGAGAAGCAAGGTAAATAGCCATAGTTCATTGGCCATGGAATCCTCCTGCTGACATGCCGCTCTGATGGTCCATTTGTACACGCCGGCTCTCATGGTCCATTTGCACACTCCGACAGTCCACCTCTGAGTGGTGAAGCTCTGTCAGTGCACGATGGGAAGAAGTGTAGCTCCTCTCCCATGACAAAAATTAAGTAACCGTGGGCGCTGATGGTATAGGAGGGTGGTGATTAAAGGTGACGAGTGCGGCTATAAAGGAGTTTTGCAAGAGCGGTGCAGATCATGCATTGCCGGTGGCTCCGTCATGAAAATGAGATCATAATCATAACAGAGATGGGAAGTTCACAAGTAAAATTCAATGAGCTGGCTCTTCCCATGTTATTTCCAGGGCCGCTGCAGTTGAACCGGACCCATATCGGAGGACAACCTCCTAGTCTTATGGTCTAAAAATTATTCCGCTTTGTATATATATAAAATCAGTACCGAGTACGACTCATGTTCATGGGCAATAGGTAAAATCATTTAGGTGGTAAAATCATTTAGGTGGTGGTTCATTTAGGTGGTGGTTCATATATCATTCTGATCGGAATAAAGTCAGACAAATGTGTCGTAGGTGAAGCATTTTCCATATAAAATATGGATGATTTTTATGAAAATGCACAATAGGTAATCAGGTAGAGTTCACTACAAGCAAATTTCTGACGTGCCGATTCTGACCACTGCAACGGTATCAAAATCCAATGCTCGTGCACCACAGGTCAGTTGACCAACTCCTGTTCCGACAAAGATGCATGTTCAAGTCGGAGGTGTCTGCACGTTGTGGGGTGCGCGTTGCTTCCCTACAGCATGTCATGGGCCAATTGCTACCCCATTTGAAGGCTTTTGGAGCCACGAGTGCGCATGGTGTCGCACGTGTATGTACTCACAATATCCGCTGGCTGGCAGCTTCTCTTCATCCACACGTATTCCTTATTCTCTTATCTTGCCTTTTTAGCTAACGGGTTCAGCATGCTACTTTGAGAAGCCGAGGAGAAAGAGTGTGAGGGAGGCAAATTAAAGTGGGAGGAAAGCATCGACAACAAGCCAATGGGGAGTAACAGTAGGTACTCCCTCCGTCCCACTATAGTTGGCATTGTAGCCCCCGGCACGGAGATTAAGGAGAAGAGGAATAAGGTAGGTGCGCAGAAAACGAGGAGGAGAGAGATAGAGATAGAGGTGTATTGGGAAGAGATAAAGGTGTTTCGAGAAGTGAGAATGCCAAGTATTTTGGGAAAACTTGACTTGGCTAGAATGCCAAGTATTTTGGGACGGAGGGAGTAGGTTGCTGCAGAAATCATTGTATCTGCCTTAATCACATGAATGATGATGATGATTATGGAACCATGCAGGAGGAAGCTGTGCCTTCTCCTTGTTATGTTTATGCTACTACTGTCATCATCTGCTGCCTCTGGCGTTTACGGAGTTGATGATCCTCTTGCACAGAACAGCAGAAAAGACGACCGCATAGGTGCCTTTCTTCTCTCTTCCCTCTCTCCCCACTGTTTCCAATGAGTTTTCCATACGTGTTAATTTTGTACACGGATTAACCACATGTGGCTGCTTGAACGCGCAGGAGCTGACGAGACGCGCGCCACGGTTGCCGGATGGTCTTCGTCGACCACCATCAGAAGAAGCGGCGGCGGCCACGGTCACGGCCGAGGGCACGGTCGTGGCCGCGGCCGCGGGCGCGGCCCGCCGGAGACGGGGCCGACCGTGTTGAACCCCCGGACGGTCACCGGCGGCCACCATGGGCGCAGCGCCGCCGCGGCTACGAACCCAGGCCGGGCGTGCGCGGTTGGGACTTGCATCCTCCTCGGGGTGGCCATTCTGCTGCACCGTATCTGATGATCTGATCTCAGGTTCTCATCTGCATCGATCATCACATATTCACATGTGCGTTCGTCTTATCGAACATCTGTAAATTGAGACAGGGGATGTGTTGGATGAATGAGACGAGAGATCGATGGCGAATTTGTTGGATATTGACATATACGTCCTGAAGTTTCGTGCAACACCTGTAAATTGAGACAAGGATGTAAACTTGTACAATTTTTTCCATGTCACGGTTAGCAAACAGTATGGCGAAGTTGTTGTACCAAAAATGATGAAACAGAGGGTTGCTTGCGAATTGTGAGCGTTATCGCCTCTATATCAAAACAAATCTCCCCACAAAAACGTTACGTATCTCCCATCGTTGCTGCCAGCATTAATCGAAGATTTGAATCCATAATAATTACCAAATCAGGCGACCATTGTACGCGCTCAAATACCAGACCAGAGAGAGAAAGAGATTCTGAATCATCCACACAGTACACCGCGCGCCAAGATCACACAAGTCGCCGAAGCCAACAGGTACGCCATGGACAGAGCCAAGAACAAGCCAAGGCTCTCTCTGCTCGTCTGCCTCCTCGTCTCCGCGGTGGTCGCCTCAGAGGTGCTCATGCAGAAGACCATGGTCTTGCACGCGGCAAAGAAGGAACAGGCAAGTGACCCTCTCTTCCATTTCACCTGCTCATCATGTATCGCCCTCGATTTTCTGATCCGATGTCCAAACCAAAATACAAGCATTGCATTCCGACTGATCAACCAAGTTTTCGTCAACGCGTAACAGGATCCGGCACCGGCAGCGGAAAACGCACCCTCAAGTCCCGGCAGCTCGACGTCGTGGTCACCAGCAGAAACGACTGCGACGACCACAAGCACAAGCACAAGCACGAGCACGAGCACGAGCACAAGCACAAGCATAGCCACGGCCATCACAGCGAGAAAAGCCACGGCACGCCGGCACAGCCGGCCGGGCCCAACCCTTGGAGAATAGCCTCTTCCGCGGCGCCGGGGTCGACGGCGGCCGCTCGCGCCATCGTCCTGGTCGGAGCCGCCGTCAATTGTTGGCTTGTTGGTTGTCACGGTGGTTTTCAGTTCTAATTTAACAAAGCCACGCCTCTTGGTTAGTTACAGTGCGAAGATCTTGAGGTGGGACACGGATGCTACTGCGCTGTAGTCTTTGACTCTTTTGACTCAATCTTATTTGCAGTCTACCTTTATGTTCACATATTTGGTTGATGTTTATATTTCTGTCTATGGTTTCGCTGTCCACTTGTTGCATGAATTAATATCGTGCGGTTTCGCGAGATTTGCTCTCATCAACTGACTCATGAGTCTTCTTGTTTTCAGGAAGCTTCAACTGCGCACCATCAAACTAGCCCTTGTGCTGCAATGCCGCGATTTATTCTCCTTTCCTGTCGGTTTCAGGACACCTATCCTACCTTGCGCAATGCCACTGACAATCCCCCAAATTTAATACTTCCTCCGTTTTTCAATATTTGTCACTTTTGACCATACTATTCACATTTTGACCTTTTAATAACTTCTAAAATACTTAGTTACATAAAGTACACTTATGATTAATAGATGTGGAGTAGATAGTATTTTAGTAACATAATATATTTATGAGAGTTTAATTATGTATTAATGAAAAAATTATGGTCAAAGTTGTAACAGTAAAAGTCAACACTGACAGTTATTAAAAAACGGAGGAAGTAGTTGTTACTTGTTTAAAAAATTCAAAATTAAGAAAATGCCAAAATCATGTAAATAATTGGTCCAATACAAGGGCAGATGTGCATCTGAAAAAAATATATATATTTAGGAAGTTACAAACTGCTGATGTACATGCGATGCACATTGCAGCATGCTTGTGCTTAGCGCCACTCTGATTAGCCTGATTGCATTCAGAAGGTACCTTCTCAGAAGGATCGAACTAGTGTTTTATTGGCATGAGAAAACATTAAATACGGCCCTTTTGTACTATGCAATGGCACACATAAACAACCTGACTAATATGTTACAATCAAAATGTGCATCATACTTCTCCCCAAAAAAAAAACTATGTCGTACATGCAACCACTCAAGACCCACCTTTTTTTTGTATTATTGCTTGATAAGAAATACTGATGATAACGTTGATAACTGAAATTAAGGAAGACAAGGATTAGTGATGGCTGTTACAGAGAGATTAAACAATAAGGTTGGTGTGGCCAGGTTCGCAAAGACCACGTGTAAAGCTCCCCTGAGGAACTTATTCTATCTACTTCCAGGAACATTTTTAAGGGAGTGGTGAAGAGCGTTATCAGCAGAAGAGGCAGAGCACTTCGTGCAATAGGTCTGTTGCTCTGTGCAGGGCCAGCCATGGAGAGTACAAGGAAACCTTGCTTTCTGGCCACTCTTCTCCTCTTCTTGCTCCTTGTGTCGACTGTACATGGAGCTGAGCTTGCCAATGCCGAAGACGCAGGTATGCAGTTACACCTGTCATAGTTTATGGATTTTAAGCTGGATTTAGACATCCTTTTATATATTCAATACGAACAATTGGTGTCAATTCTTTTGTCCTCCTTGTTCTTGAGGAGTCGGGAGTGTATGCATTAAGGCAAGAATTTTGCTGGAAAAATAAAGTAGCAACCTAACAAAGCACCTGCGTGAGGAAGCAAAGTCATGAACTTCTGTTTACATACCACACATCAGCTGCAGTTTCTGATGACATTACAGTTTCCAGTCGATTTTGTTGAATTAGTATCTGGACGTTTGACATAATTTTCTGGAGGTGCACAATTGATGATTTGACATATTCTGTTATTGTTTTCGTGTGTAAAAGCATTGTTGTGAAACGATATGTTTGATGATAGAACGAGTAAGAGCGAATGTTCTTGCAGATGGTGATCATTATAAGAAAATGAGTGGTACCATGCTACTGTGTAAAATTCTATATATCGAATCGTGAAACAGAGGTTTAACATGCAACCTTTCTATTTTGAGAAATTTCGTTGATGTTCTTATTTTATCAAATTTCACCTCTACCTCTCATTTCTGTGCTAGTTTACCCCTCAAATTAAGCCTTGGCATCGACCTTATTGTTTATCGGTTTTCTGTTGACTTTGAGTTCTAAGATTCCCTTTGCAGCCTTGATATGCTGATAAATTTTGCAACAAAAAAAATATTTCTTCACAATTTAGAAAATAAAAATGTCTGTGCCAAACAAAGCTCTCTCATGAAAAACTCATGCAATTCCAGCAAAAAAGACATTTCTTCTACCCTGCTGATGTGTGCAAATTCAGATCCCTGGCTCCTTACCAAGTGCCAACCGCAGATGCTCTGTCGGTCTGTCCTGTCCATGTGTGAGGATAAGTAAAGAAATTTCAGATACTAATTCCTCACATGTCATGAAGCACAAAACACAACACGTTAAGGATACGTATTCGTTCGGTGATTTGCCTCATGATATCTGAAAGCGATCACGCACCAAGCCAACAACCTGATCGAGTAATATAACAATAAAAGATAACAAAAAGAAGATGTCGAGTTCCACCTTACATGATCTGTTCAACTCACCGGTGAACTGGTGTGTGTGCAGCGGCGGCGGCGGCAGAAGCTGATGGCGGCGAGCGGATCACGGTGAGGACGGGCGCCGCCGGACATGCTGGCCACGGCTACAGCGGCCACAGTGGTGGTGCTCACCCGAACAGTGGGTCGGAGCAGCAGGGCGGCGCCGGGGCGTGGATCCGCGTAACCTCGCCGCCCGGAGCCACCACCGCAGTGCCGCGGCGAGCAGGGCCTTTGGGTACTCTTACCCGGCGATCTGCGCGCTTCTTGGAGCACTGCTCATGGTGGTTCATGTTTAAGCTTTTAGGATCAAAATGTAACGCTGTCTTTTGTTTTTGTACGACAGCTATGCATAATGTGTTTGTGAACGTTGGAATTTTGCACGTGCGGAATATTGGATGAAGTTGTTTGCACTGTCGTATCACGTATGGTGCCAGCCAGGAGAGGGTGGGCTGTGGCCCAACCCAGTTTCAGCTCAACACTTCATTTTAACACTGTAGCAATGTTTTTTTCTTTTGAATTTTGGACTTTTCCCTTTCCTCACCCACCTCCGCTGGCCTAATAGCATTTCGGCCTATCCCCCTAATTGTGGGCCTGGCTCCGCACAATACGGTATTTGGATTGCCGTTAGTTAGGTTGTTGTATAGGTTTGCTTGTACAATCTATTATCTTAGTATTTGAAGGTCCAAAGAAGCCACCATGTTCGCTCTCGAGCCCACAAAATTACCACGTTAATCAAAAAAAAGAAAAACTATGAGTCGTTGGATTTTATGAACATCTAACGGTCTAGTTAAAAGCATACCCATAACAAAATAATTGATAATAGAAAGAATTCGGAATTAAAAATTATAGAAAATAGCAGCTTGATTTGGATACAAATTTGGGGAGAGAACAGCTAAAAGAGTCCATATAAACTAATGTTGATATGGCAAGGTAAAGCCATGCACCACGTAGACACGATCCCACTGTATGACGTCCTGGCGTTGATTTTTTTTTTAATACGTACATACAAGTCTATGTACTAGCATACCAATTTAGGATCTTTTAATTTGTCAGCGAGCATCCGCGGCGTGCACACGCGTATATGAATTGTTCCTCTCTCTCGATCTACCATGCGATAACAGATCCGGACTGTTCGCCGGACTGTTCGCGCGGCGTATTATGAGGACACACCCTTTCTGTATATCCCATATAGCACACAAAAAACACGTATGACCTCTTTGTATATAGCACACAAAAACCATGTATGGCCTCTTTGTATTTCTCTCGCACGCGGCACCGGGGTAAGCACGCACTGATTGTGGGCGCCGGCGTCGTCCCTCCCCACGACATGGAGCAGTAGCAAGAAGAAGGAACTGCGGCAGGCTCCGGCGCATGTTGGTGCGCGCCGGCTGGGCAGGTGCTCCTGCACATACTCATCACCACCAAACGTGGAGAGACCATGATGCTATGGATCACTGGTTCGCCGCTCTCACTGTATCTGTGTTGATCGATCTGACATTGTCTTTGCATGTGTCCTCCATGGTGAATTTCCGTGATTAAGGCTGATAATAGCCATTAGTTTAAGAGTAAATTTGTAGTTACATTATTAAAACTTACCTTTTATGTCATGACAGATAGATGCCATGTCAGATAAAAAAATTGATAATGATAAAAAAATATTTACTATGTTCATAAGCATTAGGGATTAATTAGATTACGAATTTGACTTTATTCATTACTATTACAAGTCCGCCGCTTTTATTTTGTTCCGATAGTACCCTCAATTTGATAAAATAATGGCCATTAATAGTGGGTTTTCAAGATCAAGTCTACACCGTCGGATCAAACTAATGGCTATTATCTACTAATGGCCATTATTTTTGACAGTAAAACTGCTCCGCCACGCCGACGCTGACACACAGGAGGCAATCCGGATGTGGTCTCGCTTGGATTCTCGCAGGCACCTCACGGCTTGCTCTGGCGCTCAAATATTGATTGACTAGCGTGTGTGGATGTGAGAATCAGCAGACTCAATGTGGATTTCAATCGCATCGAGCATCAGAGTGGTTCGAGGAGCAGATAACAAGTTAAACTTCAAGGAGAAGCTTGATGGCCGGCCAGGTGCACCGTATGCTGCAGATTATATACACGAAATCTAAAAGAGCAAAATCGACAACGACTAACACCTGCTCGATCTGCCGTAAGGAACGACGGTTTGGTTTTTTCTTGGTTGATAATATTAAGCAGGTCACGTAGCAACATCCAACATGCATGCTGGGCGATTTTCTGGGTGTTGCACTGTTGCGTCAATGGGCAGGCATAACCGGGCTCACGCACTGCACCTCGGTCATACCCACTCTCTCCATGGAGGCTTAAGTGTGGATCAGTCACGTACCGTACCAGTCAAAGAGTCAAGAATAAACGTGCACAACCAGTTCATCATTTTTTTTTAATTTATTGGGGCTTTACTCCAGGAAATAAAAGATGAATGGCAGAAATTAAATCTTTTGCTTTGGATTGATTTGGAAGCACGGAAACGGATGCCTAAAGAACAACTACATCATGCCTATGTTGAGTTACATGCAGGCCTTGCCATGCATATGCATAGATAGATCATCCAACCTTCCCAGCAAACTCTTACAGATAACTTCAGATATCAAAATCTTAAGAATTATTATGTGTTTATAGTATAAATTAGTCAGTATATCACTATCATCTACATAAATTTAATATAACGGTCTAGCTGATTTGTTGGTTCTCATACTCTATTGATTTATTTGCATACATTATCGGAAGGTAATTTCAGAAAATTTCACTTTTCTTCTAGGACAAAAGGAGTCTACATTTTCTTGCTACTTATCTTCAGCATAAAGTCAATTTCTTAACGATAACTTTACACAAGAATACGATGAATCAAACTAATTTCATTATATATAGCTAAACCATATCAACTAGATAATAAATAAAAAAGCAAAAAAAAAATAGTGGTTGGATTCTAGCCGCGCAATTGCGCGGGCCACCTTGCTAGTATGGATTTAAAGGAGTGTCTGATGTTGGAACTCTTCTAGCTCCAAGTCTCAGTTTTCCCGGTTATTGATCAGTGGCAAAAATAGTTTAATGCTGCTTATTATTTTTTGAGCGGTGGATAGTTGTTTCTCTTCTCTGCCGTATACCTCGTAACAATGGAAGTAAAAGCAAAACAATATCAATATTATAATTGACAACAAATAAATCGCACTAATTTTTTTTGCGAGGGAAAATTTCAATAGTACTATATATGAGGCGTTCTAAGATCCAAGCACATTTTATGGTTTGCATTTTACCCCGTGACTTGGCCGATACAGTACTTCATAAATTCCAATATGATGATTTTACACCCTGATTACAAACGGCTGAAGATCATTGCACTTGCCACTTTATATCGCGAGCTTTTTTTTTCTTTGCAAAGCGTTTAATGGTGTGAATTAAGTTGTACAAAGATATGGGTGCTGTTACAAATTTACTTTTTATTTTCCGTGGGACACAACATATCAGAGTACAACAGAGGGTTGACTGCAATTGCAAGAGGCTGATCATAGATAATGATTCATCATGTACCTGTAAATTGGGAATGCAATCCAACTTGTTGCTGAGCAAACATCCGAAGCTGCTCCAGGATTTTGTACCTGTAAGTAAATCGGATTTTATGGCTGGTCATGTGCCTGTAAATCGGATCTTGTAAATTTTTGCCAATTATCCAAAATTATTTCAAGCATAATTGGCACAAATTTACAGCTTTGACAAGTTTATGTGTTCGCATAATAACCCACAAGATCCGAAACGTTCAATTCCAACCGCTTATCAGTAAACTGAGCAAAAGTGCAAAACTCAAAATCAAACAAAAAGTTAATGAAAAATCAGTAAGAGCATCTCCAGCAGATGACCTAAAACGAATTGCTATACCTAAAAACTGCCAAAAAGCCTAAAACTAGCCAAAAAACTGCTCCAGCAGATGACTTATATGGGTTGCTATACCTAAAATTTTTAGGCTATAGCCTAAATTTCTCTCTCCTAGACTCAAATATAGCAATCCAACACTCGATTGCTAAAATCTCTCCAGGCGTGCGCGCGAAAGGAAACTGCTCGCGCGGGGACATTTCCGCCCGGACCGTCGCTCCCTCCCGCCGCCGCACGTCCCACCTCCCCTCCGATTCCGGCCATCGGCGCGGCCATGGAGGGCCGCGGCGACCCTCCGCCACCTTCCCCTTCTCCCGACAGCACTCCAGAGCCGCGTCCTCCCAGCGCGAAGGTGCTCAAGCGGCCATCGGGGCGGCGGCTAGGTTGACCCCGCCGCCAAATACCGGCCGAGGATGAAGGGTTCCCATTCGCCGCCGCATCTCCTGCCGAGCCCGCGTCGCCTCGATGCACCCCACACCCGCCATGGACGAGCTCACACCCGCACCGCGCCCCACGCCCGCCATGGATGAGCCCGCGTCCGCGCCGCACCGCACCTCACTCGCCATGGCGCCGATTCGGGGCAGAGGGTGGAAGAGGAGTGTGCGCCGGAGCTCGAGGTGGAAGCTGGAGATGGGTGGCGGCGCGATTTGGTGAGGATGGCCGCGGATCGACGACGCGGTGAGGATTTTGCCATGGCCATGACCTTTTGCGAAAAAACCCTTGCGGAAGCTTGTAATTTTTCGTATTATTTCTGTGTCTTGGCGTTTTTAAGGAAAACCCCTCAACAGTTACTGGTATTTACAGAAAGTTTATAAGTCATGTTTTAGCAATTCTGCTGGAGAGGAGCCCAACAGTCATAGCCTAAACCTTCTCTCTCCTATACCTAAACTCAATTTTAGCAATTCCATTTTGGCAACTCTGCTGGAGATGCTCTAAGCTCCAGTGAAGAGAGAACTTATCGGACCCACTCGGGCCCACGTGCGGCCCTCCCACGGCCACGCACCTCCCTCGTGTGACTGATATGTGGGCCCCATTATCCGCGTCCCCCGTGCTTTCTGTTGCCACTCCCACCTTTCTGCTCCTCGATCAGCGCGTTGCTGGGGCAGTGGGCACCACCGGCGCGTCTCCCACCGCTCCGCCTCCTCCGCCGCTCGCTGTCGCCGCCGCCTCCCCTCGGACCCGCGGCCGTGGCCGCACCTACCTCTCCACGCGGTCGACCTCGTCCGCGTCAGAGTTTCCCTTGGTGAGGCCCCCGTCCCAGCTTTTCCCCCTTCCTCTTGCGCAATCCACCCCCGATTGCTTTTGCGGCGGCGCGCGCGACGATCGGGCGCGGTATTGAGGCGGAGGGAGTTCCACGGACGCGTCTGGTCCGGACGGGTCGTGATTCCTGGCTCTCGCGCTCAGCTTGGGTGGGTATCAGTTGGGGTTTAGGGTCTTCCATGTGACCTGCATTTCGGTTCCTTGCGCGGTAGATTTTGAGGACGAGGGCTCTTGCTGTACTGCGGTTCTCGCGGACGGGGAGTGCTGTAAGATATGGGTGAGATTAAGTGTCGGATTCGCGTGAACTAAAGTTTCGTGGATTTGTATATGATGTCAGCCCGGTGCGTAGCTCCCGCTTGCGCAGTGTTCGGGGAAGGGTCCGACCACTTTGGGGTTTGTAGATGATGGGCTTGTGAAAATAGCTGCTGCTTGCCTTTGCTTATTGTGAGCATGTAGATAATGCTCGCAGCCTTTTGGTTATCATGGTTCTACAATTTTGCATTTGATCCACATGTGTGCCTCTTTCTTTCCAAGGAATAAGTAACATGATTTTCATAGATAGAAATATCTGTAGCACACTCCATTTTGCTCTTGATGCTTTCACCGAATTACTGAAGTGCTTTGTGCATCTGTGAGAAATTCAGCTCCCTGAATTCTTAACTGCAGTTTCTTTTTCTGAACATGCTGGTTCATTTGTATTTTGGAGCAGATGAGTAGTACTAGTATTTACCGAACCAAACTGAATTTACTTTCCTTGCTAATTTGATGAAATCCTGGTCTTTTATTTGCTTTTGTGTTCAGAGGATCATAATCGGATTCAATGGAGCAATTTTACTGGACCTGACCCGTACCTTGCATAAAACAGCATCACTGCATAATGTTTAAGAGAAGCAAAGTGATTTAAAACTTCATTATCAAATTACCAACAGCTGCAAACTCGGAAAGTATCTCCAATTGAATTCTAGGTGTGCTCCCAACTATGTTTGCACCATCGTTATAGGTTAACTTTCCGCAACAATTTCTTGTTCAGTACGTATTTGACCCACAATCCAGGAGCATCAGGCCATATGATTGTTTTAAACAAACCCAGTTGGTAGCATTGAAATAATTTTCTATTGTCTTTTCTTTTGATGCTTAGATATTACTTGTTCCGGTGCATTAAGTGCAAACGATTTAGGCAATCAGGGGCCCTCTCTTTTTTGGCCCTGTTTTAGGTTCAAGTATGAACATCGGTCTGAGTTTCCGCTGTTGATAAATCCATAAGGGCCTTCTTAACTTCTGCATATAAGGAAGTACATTTATACTATTGACCTTTATGCAAATCACAAACTGCAGGAGTATTTTGTGTGCCAAGGAAATGTTTGCCTCTGAGATCCAGGCTGGTGAAGCCAGCAAGGACACTAATGTCAGGAAAGTTGGTCAATCTGGATTGAAAATTCGTATACGTCTACCACCAAGAAAGAGGTCGTCCGATGGCATTCAGATCATGAGCACAGGTGTACCTGAGGATAGTGAAAACCTCACAGCAAAGAATGTGCCTGATCAGACTGATAACAACACCCTAAGCACGACCTGTACAGCCGCTGAACTGAAGGTTGAGACTAGCAGTTATCTACCAGAAGTACCTGAGGATACCAAGAACCTTTCTTCTAAAAAGGTACCTGGACAGGCTGATAACAACAGTGGAGGCACGGCCTTTATGGTCAGTAAAGAGAAGGTTGAGGAGGCTTGCAGCAACCTCCCAGGAGAAGAGCTGTGTAAAGAGGTAAACAGCAACAATCAAAGTGAAACATTGTCAAGTGAAACTCCACCTGAAAAGGCTAATTTCATTGCCCCGAGCAAGAACCTTGGAACTGTTAGTGGAGTGCAGGGTAAAGAGGAAAGTAGTTACCATGTAAGAAAAAGGCTATGTGAAGAGAAAAACAAAAATATCTTGAGCAAGGGACTGTCTCCTGAGAAAAGCTGCAGCACACCAGTTAACGAGTCATGCATTGGAGCTATTGATAAGTTCCCAAGCAGAAACCTGGCAATCACTGGAGTGCATGGTGAACTGGAAAAGAACTACTCCGGTATGGGTCCTGGTGAAGATGCTAGCAACAATGCTCTAAGCAGTAGAATGCTCTATGAGCCAAATGGCAACACGGCAAGTAAGGATCTACCTGAAGAGGCTACAATCAACTGCCCAAGCAAGAACCTGATAACTACTGCAGTGAAGTGTGATAAGGCAAATGAAAACCCTGTGGGGAATAGCCTGTTTGAAGTTAGAAAAATGTCTCAAGAAACAGACCAGCTGTCTGCTAAGGCTCAGAACAATGTCTCAAGGAAAAGACCAGCTGTTCCGGCTAATGACAAGACATCTAAGAAAAAGCTGCGTGGCTCTGTGGTACATGCTACTGACACCGGCAAGAATACTTCTGGACTGAAGTTTTTCCCCTCTGTTGGCCAGGCTGTGGAACGAAGTACCAGCGCTGCAAACTTGGAGGCCATAAAAGTTTATAACGAGTTTGAGGAGAAGGTCAGGAGAACTGTATACCTTGATAACTTGTCGCACCTAGCTACAGAAGCAGTCATAAAGGTAGCTTTGAATCAGTTTGGGACCGTCAGAACTGTCGATTTTCTCGTCAATTACACAGTTCCATATGACATTCCTCAGTCTGCATTAGTAGAAATGGAAACTGAGAAGGATGCTGCATCAGTGGTCAGTATGCTTCATGAGTTCCCATTCATGATGTCTGGGATGCCAAGGCCTGTGAGGGGGAAGCGTGCCACTGCTGTAATGTTCAGTGACCGTCCCCGGAAACCTGGTAGCAAGTTAGAATTCCATTGGGTGGGTCCTGCAGACCCTGATTATCAGAATGTCAGAAAGTTTAAGTTAATGACAAAGAGACATGAGGTGGAGAACTTAGCACTAATCAGGGTAAAACCTTGTTCCCCTTTGTTCTTTTTTATTTTTATTTTTTATTTTGGGTACTCCTTGTTCTTGGTAGCTTTGCCTTTATAGCTCCGTTTCACAACTGTGTTTACCTTTATAGCTATCATTATATCCTAAAATAGTTTTCCAAATAAAGACATGTCACCTAATAAAATTTCAGTATTTGCCAGTGTCTATCACATCAACAGTTTTGTCTGTGATGTGTCTCATGTTGTTTCAGTGATCAATTTGTGCTTCATGATTTCTTTTGGCATAGCGCATATGCTTATTATGTCTATGACTCCTTGTAGCATGAACTGGAAGGGGAGGAACTGCTCGCAAGGCAGCAGCAGGACAGTCTGAATTGCAACTACAGGAAGCTTGAGGCTGTGGACACCGTCGTTATGACTGGCTGGGTGAATCGTCTATCCCAAATTTATAACATGAGGTTCAATGAGACTTTTTGAAAGCGGCGACTGTATATGGTCTCCTTTCGATCCTGGAATCTTTTTCAGAGAATTTGGACTGGGGAGGATTTTTGACCTTAGAATATGCTTTTGGGAGGATATTGAAGTGTGACCTTGGAATAACGTTTTGGAAGTGTTACTGTGTAAACTACGTTAATGTTTGTAGAGATGATGGGATCGATTTAACATAGTTTGCAACTCATTAATTGTTGAGATTTAATGTAGGAGAAGATTTAGCTACCTTATATTCAGCATTAAATAAGTACATACACTTTGTGAATCAGAAACTCAATCTTATACTTTATTTTTGGTAAGTGATTTTTATGTAGAACTCGGATGCTTGAAGTATTGAATTCAGGTAATTCGAAATTGAATATATATTAATGGCTTTATTTTTTGCCCCTTGCTTCAGAACAAATTAGAAGTTTGTTCATTCTGAGCTTTATGTGCCTAAACAAAATTCTTGTCGTCATTTCATCTTAGAAGGAGAGCAGTTCGAGATTGATTGATCGCAGCTTCAATCTGGAAAGCATGACCTGTTTCAAAAATCATGTCAATCTTCGTTTTGTTCAACGATGACTCTGCATCCTAGTTCCTTACGTTTGTTTTAGCTTTTGAACATCCAATTGTTGAACGCTATGTGACACGGTGACACCTGACTTTTTGGACCACACTACGAGGCTTTTCCTAGCGCTGCAAGCGGCGCGGGCCTGCCCGCAACGCCGCTGGGCCGACCCGCGCCGCAATCCCGCACGCGGCCCGTTTATGCGCCGCTTCGTCAATGCGGGCCGAAGCGGCGCGGCTCGCGGGACTCGCGGCGCCGCAACCCGCAACTAGCGGAAGCGGCTCGCGGCGGGGGACGCGGGGAGGAAGCGGCGGCGGGCAGCAGCCGAGGCCGGCGGAGGAGGGAGATGCGGCCGGTGCACCAGCTCGCCCGCTGCCGTGGCGCCTGCGCATGCTGCAGCGGCTCGTGCCCGGCGGCGTCCATGCTCAACGAAGCGGCCAGCTACCATGACCGTCGTCGGCTGCTTCGATGTCAAGAAGCCGCTCGATCGCGTCTCCAAAATGACCAAGAAGAAGGCCGACCTCGTCACTCGTCACCAACAAGGACGTATGGCGATGGCGACGGCGACGGCGATGCCACGCCTCCCGTGCCGACGCCGGCATTCAGCACAAGCCCGTCGTCGACACATCCGAGACCAACGCCGGCGCCGCCATTGACGTCGGCGCGGATCTTGGCGGTCGGCGGATATGGCGTTCCGGTCCACGACGGGCGCGTCGACGGCAGCGGCCATCTGCGGCTGCGCGGCGATGGACTGCACGGCCGGCCTCCGACGCCCTCCAGCACGCTCAACCTCTTCTTCGGCCAAGGTAAGCTGAGCCCCATGGTGTACACCAACTGTTTCGATATAATGCCTTGCTCACGCCACCTGTTTCTTACTCTGCTATTTCTCTCCTCTGATGGAGTATTTGCATGTGAATGACATAAACTGCACTCATATACTTGTATATTACATGATGTAAATGTATTACCTAGTAATCTTCCTGTAGCCATTGTGTTTTGTTCAGACGAGTAAGAATTGCCATTGTGACTAGTAGCATTTCCTGTTGCCATTGTGTTCCGTTCAGACTACTAAGAATTGCAGTAAGAGTAGTAGCACTTGTTTTCATCCGTGTGTGAAGTGAACTACTATTACTTTTTCTGAAACTAAACCACTTCTTTGCTGGAAATATAATTGGAGGAGAGGAGGAGAAGGACTCTTACAATTTCAGGTAATCGATCTCACAAAGTTTATTTTCTTTCTACTACTACATTGTGACAAAGAAACAGCTGTACTAATGATGTTTGAGACTATTTTGATGATTTTTCTGTTACTGTTTTGCTCCTGCTTGGAATTCTAGCTAACAGAACCTACTAGATGTTCACAAGTGGATCATACCTTCATTACTTAGCTAACTGATTCGTCATTTCATTGAACAGCTAGTGAAAGTGGTGTACCATGTTCCTGTGACATCCGGAGATGCACCATGCTACTGAAGCTTAATGGAGGCGCTGAAGAGGCGAGCAAACTTTGGCTTCATCTGGATAGCAAAATGCTCTGAATCTCTGCTGGATGTGCTACTGTAGTCTGTATGTCCCTTATATTTTTTTCTGCCATGTAAAATGTAGTATAGTTTAGAAGCACTGTGAACTTGATCAAGTTATCTTGTATAATTGCTTGGCTGCATTATCGGCTTTTGCTCCCTTAGTCCTGGAAATTACTTATTCCTACGTAACTGTGCTTTAGTCAGAATCCATGTCTGATAGAATTTGTATTATGACTACTACAGACTTCTCTCTCTATATATATTTTCAAGATTTCGTATTGCAAGCTCTGGTCATGTCATGGTTATTCTGAAGTGATTAAGTTGTAAGATGGATTCAGTATTCGCGTAGAGACTAGACGTGGATCGTGCACATAGAGTCTACACTCATCGCTAGCTGCAACACTGTTCTGTATTGCTTTTGTTCATGCTACTCGCAGTGTGAACTGACATCGTTTGAGATGAACTGACATCGTTTGCATGACCACATTTTGTATTTATGTTCCTGCAGCTTGTGCCTGATCTTTTCATTGAACTCCTAGACCAGTGTTCATTAACTTACTGTACCTGCATTCTCATAAAGTATGTTCTTTGCAGGTTCACAAACTCGACAGTTATTGGGAGGCCAACTCTCCCTGATGTTTTTGTTCATGCTGTTGTTAACCTGTTTTGTGGTACTGGTTCATTCTTGATGCTGTGTACATTTCTCTAGCCTGACTTAATATGTTATTGGCTTGTTGCTGACAATAAGCAGTTGAAGCTACAAAGTTGGTGTTCATAACTGGTACAGAAGACTGAAGCACCTTGCTTTGTGCATCTGCTATTTAAATTTTGATTTTCCTATACTTGCGACATAATGCATCTCTAGTATTTTACTTGAAAAATGAGCATATGATGCTTATCGATTCTGAATAAAACTTTCAATATGTATTTCAGATACAGCATCAGACCGTTCAAATCTTTTATATGCGACTTTGTCGAAAGCAAAGTACATGTCCATTGATACGTTCAAACGTCCAAAGTCTTTGTATGAACTAACTGTAAACATAATGGTAAGAGAAAAGTAACAATTGTCGCCGCAAATGCTGGCCAAAGTCACTTCAACGACGCGATGTGGCAGCCACAACAGAACGCAGCTGATGCGGCAGCGCTTTGTGGCTGCTTTGCGGGATGCCGCTTAAGCCGCTCCAGCATTTGCGGCGGCATGCGGGCCGCCGCATCAGCCCGCAAGAATGTAGCGGCGCATGCGGCAAGCGGCGTGGGCACCCGCGTCCCGCCCCGCTTGCAGCGCTAGCTTTTCCCCCGTCGTGATATGAAACACATCATTCACTGGATTAATTTAAGATGTTCAAAATGAATATATATTTACTTTACGTTTGTCCGTTGGTGCTTCAGGATTTGACAAATGAAAGTGAGATAATGTACATCGTGTCAAATTCTAAAAGCACCATCTAATGGATTGACAGACATAAGCTTTCGTCATCAAATGTTGGGATGAGTGGTAACAGAAGTGCATATTTATCTAGCTCCAAAATAATCAAGGTCACGGTTTTTTCTTAAACTCACTCAAGGAAGGTCATACAATGAACTTGACAATCACATACTACAAAATCTGGTTCTCTTTTGTGTGTGTGTGTGTGTGTGTGTGAGAGAGAGAGAGAGAGAGAGAGAGAGAGAGAGAGAGAGAGAGAGAGAGAGATAAATCTGATGCAATTTCATGAGTTCCAGAGTGGGTTGTCCAAGTTGCTTCACACCATATTCCGCCTAAACATATATTCTCAAGAGAGCTCTATAATATTGCCAACTGTATTAACTCTGCATAAAAAAAACAAGGGTCAAGAAAGAACAAAGAAATTTCTTTGTCTACTGCCTCCCAATGTAAGAAATGTCGTACAGAGAGCAGCATCACTCATGATCATCAAGGTCAAAATCATCATCAGAACCACACTCTAGAAACGAGCCTATGGACTTGCGAAAGATGATAAAGGACTTGTCATCCTGCGTAAACAAAGCCACAAAACAGAAAGGCACCTTATCAGTAAGATCTGGACATCTGGAAATATTACATAAGAAAAAATGGATGTAAATGTACATGTACCTGCTTCATCCTTCTTACAGATCGTTCTGCATAGGCTATCTTTTCTGTGAATGTTTTGTCAAGTTCGGATAATGTGGCGGTCTCTGCCTTCTCTGTTTAAAAGTGACAGTAAGGCTAGCATCATTATGTCACATGATATAAGTAAATTGTCGAGTTACTTACTATGACGTTCGTACTGCTGAAGCAATTTCTCGTTTTCAACATCAACTTTCGAGAACAGGTCTGCATAGCATGACATCTAAAGGTGTCAGTTGATAGGCCAATCTCCTTACCATATTGACAAGGACGCGGCAGCTCTATACGGTACACGTCCATTCAGAAAGCAGCAATATATAAGTCAAAACCATCACGTTTTAGTAAATAAAGGATAAAAGTTAATCTATACATGTGCTCTACGTTCTATTAGGTGAAAATAAAGCGGAACATCTTGGAATCTATATGCTACCATAATATTTTTTTTTAAAAAAAATAGGGCAATCTGCATATAGCTGAAGCAATCAGTGAGACAAATGGTAGGCAGTAACTGTTATCTGCGAACCTCTGAAAGTCCTCATGTGTGCATCCTTTTCTCTACAGAACATTTCGTATGTTTCTTGAAACTTGCTGTACTCTTTGTTCAGTGAACTCTCACACTGCTATTATACAAATCCCAAGTCATTTAATACAGAATACTAAATTGGAAGACTGTTTCATATGAACTGTAATACCTCTTTGGAAATGTTTGACAGTACTTTTAGCAAATTCTGTCTGCAAGTGTAAATGGGAACACAGATTAGTGTGTTCTAAATGAAGATGAGAGTTTTAACACGATAAGTAACTGGTTTCAGAGCTACTGCTGGCTGGCATCTTCAAAGACTCTTTTACCCCAATTCAGAGGCAAGTGGAGTACCTTTCCTTCTCAAATTTCATCTGGGTTTCTTCTAGCATAATCTGAATATCCTGCGCAACACTGCAGAGTGAGACAACCATCAGTGAAAAGGTTGTATGATACATATGAATCAGGAAACTTTGAAACTGAAACAGATAATGATTAGCAGACTCGAGAAAATAGGGAAATTGAAATCAGTTACATGAAGTCGCTCCAGTCTATTCGTGCATGATTCTACAATGCTACCTGCCACTCAATAGGACACAAACGGTTAAGAATGCACCACAGGAAAAAATCATCCTGACTTCCTGAATGCAGAACTGCATCATATATTTTTCTTATGATTTGTTTTATCATTAAAGAAACTTGAAACAGAACTTATAATTTTACATATTTGAGCTAATATTTTGAATAAGACGAACGATCAAACGTAACTCAAAAATCAAAGGCGACAACAATTTAAAAACGGAGGGAGTATGCTATAAACCAAAGAAAGATATCCGCTATATGAGTTCTGAAAAAAAACGATGCTACAAGTCTACAACATGCAGAGCAAGTGAAGTCAACACACGCAGTATTGGGCGTGACTGCAAACCAACAGATTCTTCATACACCAAACTGACATTGAGTGAGTAGCAACTACCGTCAAGTGACCAAACTGAAAAGGAGAGAAACGATGAAATTCCACCGGACCGTCACCTGGCGATGATCTCCTGGCACATCTTCTGGCCGTCCTTGTTGGCCCCGCCCTTGATTAGCCGCAGCAGGCACACGATCTCCCTCAAGTCGCTGTCGCAAAATTAAGCATCACGAGTCAGGCTACGAGAACAAGACCATTCAGAAATGGGAATCCGACGAGCTTTATCGAGGACGGAATATTCCAGAATGGAGTAGTAGCAGGGAAGGGGAGGCGCCGACGCCGCACCTGACCAGGTCGCCCTCGGATTCCGAGTCGTCCGAGCCGTGGTCGGAGTCGCCGTCGCCGTCGGAGCCGGACCCCGATTCGGAGTCACAATCCGAGTCGCGCTCCCGCTTGCCCGGAAGCAGGGCGTTGCCGCCGCCCGCGGCCCCCATTCCTCCGCCGCCGGGGGCCGTCGCCGGCGGCATCGCGGGGTGGATGCGAGCGATGGGACGATCAGTGCGCTATTGGGCCGTTCAATCGGACAACGGACGGATGAGCAGACCGATGAATGGGCCGAATCTAGCGGAACTTGGGCTGCCACAAAAGGACCTGGGTCTGCTTATTTTCTCCAACTTCGAACCAACAACCATGAGTTTTTCCTTTTCAGAATTGTTAGTTGAAGCTAAAAAAATCGTTTCAATAATAATGATAATTATTAGAACGTTTTCTTGTGATTGAGAAAAAAAAAAAAATACCATCTCTCATGCGCCCCCTTTGAGCTACTATAGGTTTGCTTTACATGGGTTGTAACTTGTGAGACCAAAGCCGAAACCTTTCACCCATGCTCTGTACACGATGTCTCCTGATACAAGCATATGTAGTTGATTTTAAAGTTTTCATACTTAGATGGTACACCAACTGAGCTATGGCTATCTTTATGGTGTAAATCTCACAAAAATCAATGATGTAAGTGAAAAACATCCATCCGAAGCTCAATTTCAGGAACAACAACTGACTAGGGGCCGGACTAGGGATATCCAGCTTGTTCGCCATGCCTGCTGCAATTCAGCAGACAGTGTTTGCAGTTATTTCTTCAACATCTACTATAGTCTTCGCAGTTATTTCTTCAGCATCCACTACAGTGTTGTGGTACAGCCGAATAGGTGATGTTAAGGATAAATTTGAGCTTCAGACACAAGTTTACAGACAACACTGAATTTCTCCTTCCGTAACCTTGAAAAAAGAACTCATTTTCTAATCTGACTGTTCTCATCCAGGACTCCAATTTCCCTGCAGCGAGGTTGCCCCTGCCACTGGAAGCAGAGCAGGCAGCTCGCGGCCCTCCACTGCCGTCTCGACCAAAGCACCCCTTCCCGCCAAACCCCCAAGAACCATAAACCCTCATGCCCAAGCAGCCCAACTCTCCCGCCGGCGATGCGCCGCTGCCTCCTCCTCACCCGCTGCTGCCTCGCCGCCACCTCAACACTTAGCTCCGACCCCGCCGCGATGTCATCCATCCTCCGCCCCCTCCCCGTCGCCGGCCCTTCTCCTGCCCTCCCCTCCCCTCCCCCGACGCCGTTGGATTTGGTCGGAGGCGGTTCTGGGCCGCTGCCGGCGGCGGGAAAGGGGCCGCCTTTCCGGCGAAGGGGAGCGTGGATTCGTGCCCTGTTTCTTGATTTGTTAAAGGTCCCTGGTGAATCATACGGAATATTGCGGATGGATTTCGACTGGGAACACTGGGTGGTGAATGGTGATGGTTGTGAGGCAGATTATTGGAAGGGGGAGGAACCACTCAGCGGGGTGTATGATTTGGGCTCTGTACAGATTAATTCGGTACCCTCTTGTGGCACCTAGCTTTTTTTAGCCATTTTGCAATGTCCAAAAGCTCAATAGGTGATTGAAACTTAAGATTCACTTGAAAGCAAAATCAGTATCTTCTTATTTTACAGTCGAAAGATTTGTTTTGCTTAATGCATTATAATTTCAAATGTTGCGTTGAATAAGTTTTCATGGGCAGCAGTTAAGGCTATGTATAAGAGCTTCTTGATGCCTAGTGCCAAACAGTCTCTCGTATTCAATTTCAGTATCTGTTTATCCATCTATCTACTTGTATGTTCAAAAGTCACTTGCTGCAATGTGTAATTCTACCATCTAATTCACTAGGGATAATGGAAGTTGTTTCAAAGATAGTATGAGTTCCAGGTGATTCAATTAACTGGTCAGATAGCTCGGAATTGGCTATGGACAGTTACATGATTCACTGTACCTATGGTGGGTCCTCTATGTCCTGACTTTGATTTCATCTTTTGGAATTCTTCCTGAAGACATAAGTGTTTGGCTGAACATATTCCTTTTGACAAGACTGTTTTTCATATTCTCTAATCTTAACTGTTTTTTCCCCATGAATTATGACAGCCCATGGGTGGATCTGCTGAGAAGATGGTTAACTTTTTGCAGTTCTGTTGGAATCATTCATAAGAGTCATGCAGAGCGCATAACATCATTTGTGGAAGACAGTGTTGTTGGGGAACTGAAAGAGGAGAGAGAGATGCCTTCCATGCCATCGACCACGGACAAGAGACTCACCTTTTGTGTTGAGGGAAACATCAGCGTCGGGAAATCGACCTTCCTACAGAAAATTTCTAATGATACAGTTGAGCTACGTGATCTTGTGGAAATTGTACCTGAGCCAGTCTCAAAATGGCACGATGTTGGTCCTGATCATTTCAACATTTTAGGTGCTTTCTATGCTGAACCGCAGAGTCAAAACTATGTGTTTGTAACAAGGCTCATGCAAGAAAATGAGTCATCCGGAGGAACCAAGCCACTCAGATTGGTGGAGCGGAGCATCTTCAGTGATAGGATGGTAAGCACATATCACTGCTCCTCGATTCCTTATGATGACCTTGGATTGTAACCTGCAATCTTAGGATTTCTACATTGAACTCTTCAGATCTAGTATGCTATCAATATAATCAATAATTCAAATGAAATGGAAATGCAGAATGCAGTCGACCGGACTTATAATTGTCAACTGTATGGCATGTTTGATATTTCTGTACTTGGCTTCCTATTCTGTGTTGTGCAAATGAAATTATAATTTCGTGTCCCCTCTTCCACAGGTGTTTGTTCGTGCTGTTCATGAAGCTAATTGGTTGAATGAAATGGAGCTTAGCATTTATGACTCTTGGTTTGACCCTGTGCTTTCATCTCTTCTGGTCTTATCCCTGATGGATTTATCTATCTTAGAGCTACCCCTGATACATGTCACAAGAGAATGATGCTTCGAAGGAGAACCGAAGAAGGAAGTGTCACATTGCAGTATCTTCAAGAATTACACGAGAAACATGAATGCTGGCTACTGCCTTCTCAACATGGGACTCACAGATTATTGTCAGCAAGCCCGTTGCCTTGCAGCATTGATCACCCCTTGCACCCTGATATTAAAGACATAGTATTTTATCTAGAAGGGACTCATATTCATCCAAGTATCCGGAAAGTAAGCATCCTGCATTTTATTTATTGTTAAGTTATCCGGTTTTGAAAACTGACTTGCTGATGTAAATTAGGTTCCTGCTCTTGTGTTGGACTGTGAACCAAATATTGATTTTTGTAGGGACAATGAAGCTAAAAGAAAGTAAGTTTTGCAGTTGTCCATTCATAAACTCAATTTTCTGTTGGTTGATCAGCTGAATTTTGCTTCAAGTGTTATCTTGTTTCTGAAGTTATGCTTGGCAATAAAAGCACATGTTTTAGAACACTTTAGTCTTACTGTTTTTTGTACAAATTTTTGTGGGTTGTTCAACCATTGGAAAGGTTGTGGCTATTAAACTTCACGAAACCAAAATGTTGTTATACTCAAATCAGTGACAGAATCACCATTCCATGATTTTTCCATTGCATTCGCTAATAACTGTACTAATTTTTTTTTCCTGTTGATAAAGGTATGCTTTGCAAGTTGCAGCATTTTTTGAGTTCGTGAAGAAAATGAAGGAAGCTTCAAAAGAGCAAAACATGGATATGGAAGCCAAGAACCAGCACATATTGCATCCTCAGTGTGGCTCTATTCTGCTGAGGCGGCAGTCACTTTTCTGAATCTGACCTCAAATCTATGTCTCCGTAGGATCAATATCACTATATCTTGGTAAGAAAGGATTCATGGTTCTAAGAAGTCTAGACTTAAGAAATGTCTCATATTTATGTTTCTTTTCAAGGTAGGCCATATCTCTGTTTAAGAGCGACCTAGATGCTCCAGCCGAAAGAAAACTGCACAATTTTTTAACATCCATAGTTATGAACTACTGAACTATGGATGAACTCAACTCATTTGCTTCAAAATTTGTGCAGTTTTCTTAACTGAGAAACATAGAGCTATGTTGCCCGGATACGCGGATACGGATACCGGTACGCGATACGGCGATACTCCGATACCTTATTTTTCCAAAAACAAGGATACGGGGATACGCCAATATATATATATAAAAATAAAAATAAAGAAGAGTTCTAGATACTAAAATGTGAGAAATAAAAGTTTCAGAGACTAAGATGCGTCATAGATTTATATATTCATATGTTGTATAATTATTTAAAAAGATAAAGGGCGAAATAAAAAGAAACTGACTTTATTTTATCTGTTCCACGAACGAATGCCGGTCGTCTCCTTTCCCGACCTCCCATCCCGCACTCTCTCTCTCTTTCTATGGCGGCCGCGGCTCATCCCGCACCATCTCTCTCCGTTCGTGATCTCTCTTTTCGGCGGTCAAGGCTCATCTTCTCATCCCCCGATTGCCGCATGGTATCCGAGAAGTGTCCGAGTATCCGAGTATCCGAATAGGTATCCGATACCGGTACGCGAGTTTGGCGAAGTATCCGTGTTTCGGAGACATAGAGCATGTTCCAAAACAGTTAGCTCTATATGCTTCTAGCTTGCCATTTACAGGATGGTGTAACATCAGGAGGTATGAATCAGTTTATCTGTAAATGATTTGTAGCTTATTTGGTTTTAATCACTGCATTTGACCAAACTGCATGATCCCTTTGATGTAAGTGCTTGTTACTTTTCTAGTTGAGAATTTGAATTCTTTTGAAGGCATGACAAGTACTACACCTACGTTGGGCAATGGTAACATTGCATGGTAATTTCATATGACTTAGGTCAACAGTTAGTCAAAATTGTTGTCACTGATGTCGAAGGAATCAAGTTTCCTGAACTTTATGGATTTGAAGATTCTTTTGTGGGTACATTTTTTTTCAACATGGAGATCTTCTTTTGGACTCAAAGCTCCAAAGTCGAGGGACCAAAACAGAACTTTTCCATGTTCATGCACTATCTGTTACTCTTCTCTACTTGCTTTACTCCATAATCGACAACTCATGGGCAGCAATGAGTTCTTTAATGACACGGATTTTGTGTTTAGGGGTTTGTATCCCCATCACCTAGATCAGTATATTGCATTATTTCAAATAATGCAATGAAAACTCTGTCTGCTACCTAAATGATTTTTTACAAGACTTTTGAAAAAAAATCCTGATGTTAAATTATACCTTTTTTACTAATTGGGTTGCCAGAGCACATGGTCACAAACGAATTTGTGTTCAAGGGGTCCTATGTCCCCATTAGCAGAATCAGTGTATGTCGTCTCAAAAATTCGTCGAAAAGTCATGTGAAGCATACATGCAACTTGATGAGCATCAAATTCATAGATATCAGACAAGGCTCAATCTGGCCTTGCATATGCACATACTTGTGGTTCTGAATCTCGATGTCAAACATGAAATTGAAATTGAATTGTTGCAGGTTTGCTTAAGTCTATGTCTGTTACATACTTGATCTTCTATATTTTTTTTAAAAAAATATTTGCGACATGTTGAATTGTTATTTTGTCCTTTTAGACCCATTTGTTCAGAACATTCTTTTTATTGCCTCTTTTTTTTTTGATAATATTCTGTTTATTGCCTTTAGCTTTCACTTTTCGTTATGATTGACACTCGTCAGGTGCACCATTGTTACATATGCTGAGAACGTTGGTTGCTGCTAACATTTTCGCCAGTGATTTCTCGGATGAGATTATGAGAATGACGAGTTGACGACTGGTACAGTGTATGGAAAATCCAGTGTCTCTTGTCCACTGCACGAAAGGAAGGGAAGTTAGTTTTCTGCTAACTTTTGGAGGGAGCGGTCTGTTTCATGGCCTTTCTTTCAATGTACTGAACTGGTCAATCTCCAATGGCTTCATGGATCGGTGGCTGCACCAATGTCACGTATGCACTGGATGACAGTGGTGTTACAGTGAGAAAAAGGGTATGTTTACCTAATTCAGCATCTGGAAACAGTATGATTGTGATAAGAAACAATTGTTTCCCAATTGGCTGAATTACCAGATAATCTCCGCATCACGATGACAAATCAAAACAGATACATGACGCCTCATTCGACATTCTTTGTGCTGATACAACCAAGAACAAACAATACATGTTCTGAGAATGAGGAATGCACGGTTCAGCTTGCGCTGTGTTGTTTCTTTTAATATAGAAGGCTTCACATTTTCGAATTCATGATACACCAGGTCACTGATCCGCTACTTGTCAACACAGCACCAATCAGTTATATCATTATTGGCTTGAATATGAAACGTCAATGACCCTAATCAGTTATGTTATAGCATTGCGGGCTTAAGATGAGCCTAAGCCGGCCTGACCCCAAATGTTTAGGCGGCCAATTACCAAAGCTAGGGTGAGAATATTTTGACTTATAAATCAAAGTTAATCGTCTACTTGAGTTGTTTTAGCATTCACGATCGGTTATATATGTGAGCACGTGGTCAGCTAAGCCTTCCACAAGTTTATGTTAACATTGACTTTAGATATAACTAAACCGCAAACTGGCATATCGATGAGATAGCCACGGATTCCAGCTCAAGTGACAGGAAGATATTATGGATGAAGATGTAACACAGCAACTAGCTGATATAATACACCATCTTGCAGGTCGCATCCTGTCGTATGTATATATCACTACAAGAAAAATGCCTTCTAAACACGCTTTTCTAAATACGCTTTTATAAATGTCACTACATCAACACCTAAAGACGTTTTTTGTCACGATATTGTGATCGTGTCAATTTGACACGTTATTATATACGCTTTAACGTGGGTAACAAAATAGACATGTTTTCTTACATGCTTTTTATAACATCTTAAAGCGATAAAATATTAGACACGCTTTGAACTGTTAGTACACATCGTAAAAACATTTTTTGACATGTTTTTGATAACATCTCACAATGATACGATATTAGATACGCTTTCAACCATTATTAGCCCCTCAAAGACGATTCTTGACATGCTATTGAGAATGTCTCAAAGTGATATAACATTTTGACACGTTTTGATCATATCTAGCCTCATGCGAAGACGCTTCTTGATACGTTATAACGAACGTATAAAAATAATATGATATTAGACACGCTTTCATCGTATGTAGCCTCATCTAGAGACAAGTGTTGACACGCTATCAACGATTCTAGAGATGCTGAAACACTTAGAACATATGAGTAGAAAAGAATACATGTCCAAATCTGTTCAAAGTTGTTTGTGAGAGGAGATGGTTAGAGGAGCTTGCAAGAAACAAAAAGGTCTGAGGTTCAACTCCTACTAATGGCGTGAATAAAAACCAAAGGATGTCTATATTATTTGACGCGTATATATAAACACGACTTACAATGTGTCTACATTTTTTAACATGCGTGAACCCATCATAATGAAACGTGTCTACTTCAGTATATACGTATTGTAATTGTATCTATGAAAACGTATCTATATATGTAGATACGTGGAATAACGTCTCTATGGAGCATCGAAACCTTTGTAGGCACGCTTTCGAAAACCGTATCTTCTAAACTCTGACACGGCCCGTGCGAAGACGCCTCGGACACGCTTTGTGAAACGTCTCTACATCTTGATAGAGACGCAATATGTGTATCTAACCTATTAATAAAGCGTATCTACAGAGGGTTTTTATTGTAGTGTATAGTGAAACAATATGATTGAAGATAATATATAAACAAATCAAACTATCTAGATGATAGGTACAGATGAAACCTTGGATCTAGCAATTACGTGCATCCTTAACCTACTGGAGTGTCTCTATTGACTTTGAGAGAGAAGTTGAATGCATATGTAGCATTATTTTTAGCCCTCGATAGCAGCCAAAGCATATAATTGTGCACTTGTAATGGCTATACGGATTCTTACTAGTTGTACCATTAACAATCATTAGGACCTCTTGGGTGGTTGGCTAGCCAGTGATAAGAAGT
Source organism: Eragrostis nindensis (assembly GCA_012490785.1). Taxonomy (NCBI): domain Eukaryota; kingdom Viridiplantae; phylum Streptophyta; class Magnoliopsida; order Poales; family Poaceae; genus Eragrostis; species Eragrostis nindensis. The sequence continues at coordinate 493,027 of JAAXCT010000077.1, read as the reverse complement.
TGACAATCTGTAATATATATTTTATTTGGATGTGGGCTCTTCTAACAAACCGGTCCACAAATGAAATACTACGAGGTTCAGTTATTTATTTTCAAAAAAAAGAATACCATATATTTGTCGATACTGACAGAATATCATATGACAGAGAATATCCATGTTTCGCTAAGTACACTTGTTACTCCATCCAGTTTTAAGAACTACTCTATCTGTTTGAACCCTTGGTTTGCCTCTTAATTGCGATTTTACCTCTCTTTTTTTTAACTTTGCAATTTTACCCCTACTTTTTCAAATTGAAGCGTGACTTTGCCCTTATCAGTGGTAAAATCACAATAAAAATATTGCGATTTTACCTATGGTAGGGGTAAAATTTGTCTTCTTTTGAAATTCCAGGGGTAAAATTGCAAACCCTAAATTTCAAGGATAAAATCACAATTGGAAAGCAAAGTAATGGTAATATTAGTATAGTGTGGAATTCTTTTTTGGAATCCATTCTTTTGTGAGATGTGCATTGCTTAGGATATGCCATCTTCTACCAAGAATGTCCTGGTGCAATCACTCTCGCACATCACATAGATGAACAAAATTATTTAAACCATACTATGAACTGCGGTAGTATTAGTATCCACATTGAAATCACTTACGCTACTGAATTAATGGTCGCCTAAATAAGCCCATGAAGTAATATTACTAGGGACAATCAAGGAGCAATTTCTGTATCCTCCAATGTTCTAGATGCATGTATGCTGTTTGAAAATCTCCTAATGTTTAGCGGGATGGACTGCCGTACGTTGCCTCCACAAGGTTGAAAATCTCCTAATGTTTGAAAATCCATTATATATAGCTATAGTACTTCCCCCGAGAACATGGACTGCCGTACGTTGCCTCCACAAGGTTGGTTCAGCTTTGACTTTTGCATAAAATTAAATTTTAAGCCGCCAGAGAGATGCAATAAGCTACAGAATCAAGCTCAAATTCACACGGCATGATGTATAATCGGCAAGAAGATGCTGCGAATGCAGCAGCTGATCTGTTATACTATTGTAATAATTCTTGCAAGTCACATCCTGTCGTGTTATACATAATCAGATAGTTGTACTAATCAACTCTTGGAGCTAGCAATAATATGCACGAATAACTTAATGCTGGTGCCATAACGTGATATAACATAGTTAGCGCGGGCTACTTGGGTCAACGTAACTTATGTTAATTTGAGAGAAATAATGTACATTCATGCACTGATGCACATGTAATAAATAAAGTCTGTTGACGAACCGATATAATACATAGCTGATCTGGATTTGTAATAGCTATGATTATCTGCCTTCTTGGTTTATTTAAGTTGCGCCATTAACAAATGGTCCATCATGTTAATAAACTGGCAAGTGTATTGAATTTATACCAGGCTAGCTTGTGATAACATCTTCTTTTGGACCAGCCTGTGACAGCACTTGGCAATACAGGCATATCCATAAGTTAGACGTGGCCTCATCATTTTGAAGGCGAATGATCACAAAGTTTAATCAGTCGTCAAGGTAAAGCATGTACTTTGTTATGCATATACTTTAATAGTTAACAATGAAGAGTATATACATTTTGTTTTCTATACTTATGTTTAACCTATCCGTAATATTCTCCTGTATATCATACTGGAATCTTTTCTAACTTGATCTTCATTTCATATGCCCAATGGAAACTACAATTTTATTGCTAAACATTACATAATATATACATTTTTTAAATTTTGATTCTATTAAAGTAGCATGTGGAAAAAAAACTCAACCCCTAAGGGATGACCTCCACCAAATATTGCACCAAGAAGGAGACACAGCACGTGGGGCCAAGAAAAGGTCATGAATGCTAGCGGCCTATGGGCATATAACCTAAAAGGATTTTACACAATGAATACCATTTTAAAATGTCATACCACGATTCGAACCCTGGGTGGTAGACTCCATCTGGAGGGTCTACTACTGTGTGAATTTAATTAGAATATGAATTTGAGTTACTTTATTTGTGCATTCAGTATAGAGATGCTGCATAATTAAGGATCAATAAATACTGCACAAAATTGGGTTGTGAGTTAGAGCTAGGTGCCGTTATCACCTGCCCGGAAAGTACCACTGCTATTGTAAACAGTGTCTGATCTTCAGTCGGCTTTCAGTTAATGGAATTGTTATTCCATTTCAAAATAAAAATAAAATAAATACTCCATCCAATAGACGCTTCAATAGAATTTTGTCAATAGTCCTCATGTTTAAACTTCGGGAAAATTCCTTTGTGGCTATTAGAAAATTTGCGGTTCCTGATTGGCCATAAAAAAATTCCAAGTTCTCTACTGGCCATCGTGTTCAAATTCTTTTTCTTATTGTCCATTACAGTGTTCAAGTCAGAGAAGAAAAGTCACTTTGGCCCCTTGCAGCATTTTGGTGGCTCGAACATTTCATATTAGTCATGGACTTTAGTTAATATGTCATTTGTAAATCTATACAATACGAGTGCGTACTTTTGAAAGTTTTAGGAGGAATAATTTGTTTTACTGCTATACATATATATTATTGCTGCTGAAAATTTCAAAATATATACTAATGGCGTCCAAATTTGCAAACTATTTATTAACTGACATGTCCAATTCCTTGGTTAATAAGAAATGTTAGCTACAAAAATGCTGCCAGAGGCAAAATTGACTTTTGTCCTCCAATTTGAAGACTATGATGGCCAATAAGGAAAGAAAATTGAATCCAATGGCTACCAGGGGAAGTTGAAATTTATGCTATAGTTACTAATGTGAAAAATACTAATATCTTATATTTATTTAATATTTGAACCTTTCAATGTTGGACTATGTGTATATACTTCGTATTAAGATTGTAGACTGTTTTTTAGTAGGAATACAACATGGTCGACATCCTGTAGATGTCTAAGTAATTTAGTTGGTCTAAGATGGTAGACTACGGGCGTGTTCGGCAGGAGGATTTTCCTCCGGCTGCTGCTACAGTCTACTTGTTTGCTACAGTGCGCAAATCCTCCGCTACAGTGTTCTCTCTCACTATTGAAACTGCAACTGCAACTGCATCCTCCAACCGAACAGGCTGTACTTTGTAGAAATTAACACTGCACGATTGACATCCTGCAGAGGTCTAAGTAATTTCAGAATCTTTATATGGTGATGGAATGATAATTAAGTAATGCATTGATTTGAAATATTTCATGAATGTAATCTCTTAAGCAAGGCAGTTAAATAGCAACAAGGAGAAAACAGAAACAATGGACATTATGAAATAAATGTAGCCACTAAGGTTTAGGATTCGTCCATTAGGCCAACTCAATGCATAGTTTCATTTCACTTTTTTTCAAGAGTGTCACATCATCTTAAAAATTCTAGTTTGAGATATGAAATGAGCTCTCTCTCAATGCACAATTTTATCTCACGGTTTCATAGATAAGCCATCATATTAACTTGTTGTCTTGTGATTGCTCAAAATAAGTTCAGATGAAATTTTAAACTCTCAATGTATGTTTCATTAGAGTTTCATACATGTGAGTGCCAAAGGAGTTTCATAGAGATGAAACCTATCCAGCCCATTTCATAATAAATACTACGCCATGTCATTGTTTTTGTCTACGTGGCATGTCATTTAATGGGAATGAAACTCTCATTGAGATTGGCCTTAAGTCCATAACCTTCCCTCAGCGGTACATATCGACCACATAAGCAAACTTCCTTTTGTTTATAATAAAGTACACTATTTGAAGCGTACATCTGATTGCATCTGCCACTCGGGTTTAAGCCTGACCAACCTAGCTCATGATTAGGCATCTGCCATTAGTCAGAACCGTCAAGCGTTTAACCCTGAAATGGCGTGTGCCGTGCATTACAAGACACGTATCATATCATCTACCATTCACGAACAATTGTAAAAAATAGACATACTGGCTAAACTCCAGATCCTTAATTTCTACTCCGGGAAAGGGATGTCCGCCAAGTCCTGCCGGTACGGCACAGGCTGGTCGTCGTCATCCTCGCTGGCCTCCTTGGCCTTCTCCATGTCTGCCTGGCTGGAATCGGCGACGAAGGTGACAACACTGTCCTTCCTGAAGGTAAGGTAGATGACAGCCACGACGTAGATGAGCATGAGCGGGAAGACGATGATGCCGATCAGCACGTTGGCGTATTTGGGCAGCGAGTTCTGGATGAGCCACCCCACAAAGCTCGTGCTCAGGAAGTACATGTTGATGCCGATGATCAGCAGCCCGAGCAACCACGAGAACACTATGATCTGAAAGCACATAATTAACATTGTTCATATATTAGTTCGTTAAAATCCGGCCAACAGTTCATTTGGTCGCTTGCACATTTGGTAAAATTCAAAAGTGCATGGTCTGGTTGTTGCTTGTGCTAGATCTGGTATTCTGGTTGGCGCAACTAGTTTGTTTTGCTCGGCTGGACGTGTTACACCATTACTTCTATGATGAGCACGAATTATTGTTGAAGAACGTGGCATGCAGGGTGCGGAGCACTTTTTTCAGCAATGCTAATGGTACGAGTAGGGCATCTCTGGTTATCAAAGTGCAGACATTCATGCATGTACGTGCAGCCAAGAGCAAGCTACAAAGACGTTATTTTCGTTAGCTAGTGTGTGTGTGTGTGTGTGTGTGTGGATGTGCGCGCGCTTACGTAGATGGAGTTCTTGTGGGGGCCCATCTTGCTGCTGCTGCTGCTGAACTTGAGAAGGGGGATGAGGGCAAACGGCAGCTCGAAGGACAGTATCATCTGCACGGAAAACAAAATCACCAATGATTAATTCGTTTATTTTGCTTTGTCTAGAAGGTTGAAAAGGAGCATCTAATTATTGAACACTTTTGCATGACAGGATTTGTGTCCTTTTAGAGTTAATTAATTACTGCTAAGCTTATGTCAAAAACCAGCTGCGTGCTAGTTTATATAATGGATATAGTGGACAAGCCACTCAATGTATGAGGTGGAATGTGACGCACCGATGCGATGATGATGAGACGGCCAGCGCCACTGGAGCCGCCGACGATGGAGACTATTAGACTGGGCGCAATGGCGATGCAGCGGGTCATCAGGTTCCTCAGCCATTTCTTCATCCTGATGTCCAGAAAACCCTGTATGTACATGTAACAAGAAAGCAACAAGGCTCAAGAAATTAAAACTTGGTGCTCTTTGTTGTTCTGGTGAGATCCTACTAGGATTAGCATAAGTGACATTACGACGTAAAGATTGTGAAAATTCTTTGACTTGTTGGAGAAAGGGTGATACCCGATAAAGGTGCTACCCTTTTGTCTACTTATGTAAGATAGCCCAAGCATTTAAAAATTGAAATCTCATATTATTCCCACCAACATTTAAAGTAAGATATAAAAAAAGCGATACAATTATATTTGTATTTCAAAATATATCATATTTTGTTGATGTTAACATTAAGTATACCACTAAAGCATATTCCCTCCGTTTGCAGTTTGTACTACTAAAGCAACGTCAACAGGACGGAAGCGGACTGTATGCTTCTTCAGACTTTGACATTGTTTATAGGCGATACCAATTGGCAGTGGCACCCTTTAAATACCAAATAAAGGAATAAAATAGGCCCCACTTTTCTTATATTATTACGGTGAAAGGTACCTGCATGATGTACTGTCCCGAGTAGGTGCCTGTTATGGTCGAGCTCTGCCCAGAAGCCAAGAGCGCCACGCCGTACACTATCGCACTCGACCTGCCCAGCACGTTCTGCAGCACAAAAGGAAGGAATTAATAAACGTAAATAAACTATATATATCACAGTAATCTTTGAGGCTGTACGCAATCCTGTAATAAAAAGATAACGTGCCTTGAGAAGGAAGGAGGAGGAGTCGAGCGTGAGGTCGTTGCATTTCTCGGCGTCCTCCGGTGAGATGTTGCTCGCAAAACAGACGGTCCCGGAGACGGAGATGACGGCGATGTTGATCAGCAGCGCGACGAACAGAGCGAACCCGCTCTCATAGAGGAAAAACCTGCACGCGTCCTGATGGATCCAAACTGACCCTAGTGAGCTGATTTACAGTACAATAGCGAACGGTTCTCTCAGCAATATTTTTCTTCTTGTTGGCGACAATATATAGATTTAACTGACCTTGATTCCTCGAACCGATTGTGGCGTCTTCCTCGACAGCACAAGTGCAGAGTGCAAGAACAGGTTGTGCCTGCAATTATTGATAAACAAAGAATCGAACAAAAATTATTGTTTTAGTCAACAGCAAATTAACAAGTTGAATATAAAAAGTTCGTGCCAACTGCTACTTAGTAATTGGAGCACAAACGCGACTTCTCGGCCAGCCATTCCGCTTTTTATTAAAACCTTGACTATGTCGAGTCAAAGAATCCCATCCCATGTCCAACAGGAAGTGAGGGTGCACATGCCAAACAATTAATGCAGTAATATTTGCTTACGGCATGATAAGAGCTCCGAGGAGGGCAATAGCGTCTCCGGTGGCGCCAGGTCCCTTGAGCTTGGGGATAAAGAGCCCTTTGATGACCTCTACAGCCGGTGGCTTCACGAAACTCATCTCCCCGAAGAAGCATGCCGCCATGACGAACACCAACACCGAGATGAGAAACTCCAGCTTGCGCACCTAATAGCATAAGAAAAACGATGATGTCCTGGTAACACAGTAATATTAACTGGTAATCTCATAAATTTACCGCTAGTATATCACACTGGAGATAATACCATAAATTATATGGCCAGAAACACACTTAATCCTTAGAGTTTATAAATTTCCATACCCCATATTTTTGTAGCCCGAGGAGTAGGAGCGTACTGGAGCCAGTGATCAGAACCCCGACCCATACGGGGATGTGAAACAACAGGTTGAAAGCGAAAGCCGTCCCAATAACTGCAAAATATAAGAAAAACTTAACAGTCAGTAAGAAACAAACGACGATTATAGTACACTGCTATTCTAAATTCTGCTGCTGCCTTGTTCAGACAAGAAGACAATTGAGCACGGCAATGGAAATTTGTAATTTAGTATGTTAGTAGTTCACACACACACAAAAAAAAAGACACTCTTGACTTTTATCTAATAAATATGAATGAGCGATGTGATAAATTATGTGGAAAAGAGCTGTCGATTACAGTCTAGCGACAAATAATTGGAGCAAAAAAATTACTGGACTTGTAAATTTACAGTTGAACGTGGGCCCCATATTAGTGGGAATCATGCTATACGTTGTTCTCTTCCTGTCAGCTTATAGTTTGTTTGAGCAAGTAAAATAAGGCCTTTCTTAAAAAAAGATAAATCTGGAGTGTCGTGTTCCTTCTGACCTTCTGGAATATCTGCAGCAATCACAGCAACCTCTGCAAGGATCCAAAGACAGATCCTCACAAACTTTGGATACTCACTCTTACATATCTCAGCAAGATGCCTCCCTATGTCAAAATGAACAATGGCCAGTAGCACCATCTTGTTAATTAGTTTTATATATGCAAGTAGACCACGATTAATGTCTATTTAGTGTTTGGTTTTAGTTACCTGTCACCACTCCAAGATTAGCTGCAAGTGATTGTATGATCAGTGCGAAGATGAGACCAATGAGAATCACCCAAAGGAGCTAAAGGAAAGGAAAAAAAAACAACACCAAGCAATTGCAAAAGATTAACATCCGGTTAGGTTCTTCTTTTTGGGATCTTCTGGAATCAAAAGATACATGTTTTGCTTTAGAAAATGGCGTTGACAAGAAAAGCATAAAATCTTTACAAAAGAAGAAATAGTAATCCGTGCTTTTGACTAATAATGTACCTCATATCTGTGATTTGCTCCAGCTTGCAGATCCGTTTCCACTATTACAGTTTGAAAGAGATTGTTAGAAGAGAGAGAGAGAGAGAGAGAGAGAGAGAGAGAGAGAGAGAGAGAGAGAGAGAGAGTCTCACAATTTCCAGGATCTAAGTACGCCAAAGACACCATAAACCCCGGTCCAACATGAGCCAGGAACCTTTTCCATGCAGGTTCCTGAGACACACAGCACGAGACATTAAATGAACACCTGGTTATAGGAAGAGAGCACTCAAGATTCATAACATCCCTTCCTATAGTCTAACCCAGTGTTAACATCACCGAGAAAACGAGTGTCACTTCAAAACTCACATGGAGACTAGGAATAATGATCTTGATTTGCAAATATTTACCTTGATCAATTGATAATTGTCTTGGAGCTTGTTAGATTCGTCTTGCACTGCATTAGTTGTCCGGCTCCTCGCTCTCTCATCTCCCCCTCTCTCAATCTCCATGCTTGGTATCTATCAACTGGATCACAGGCTAGGAGGGAAGACGTTGTAGAGTGGTCTGCTCTTGCCACCCTCTTGTCCAACTTATATACGCAACATACCGCCATATGCATATTGCCGAAGACACATAAGAAAGCTCCATTTGGCATTTCCTATCCAGACCAAACAGGAGAGGCCAAGGGCCGCATCTCTTCCTTTTCTACTCAAATTCATTTATATGAAGTCACAATCTTTGAATCTAGGCTTATCTAGGGTAGTGACTGCTTGTGATGACCGAAGCAACACGGCTGTCTATTCTATTGCTATTTTAGTGTTAGAGATTTGATGGTTTAGGTGCAAATTCGTAATCATCTGTGTGAATAAATATCAATCAATCCACTTTTTAACAGCTTGATGATCTATATTTTTCTTGTGCAGCTGCAAACCAACGTCTGGCTGAGGGCGATGAGAATCGTGTCGTGTAAGGACTGGTGCACCTACTGTAAGTTAATTGTTACGACATCAAGGCTGAATTAGTAGCCTGTTTAGTTCTACACTCAGAGAAGAGGGACAAAAATAATCTTGCGAAATGATAAGGTTGTTTACCATTTGTGCATGCTACCAAATTTTGGCATCCATGCAATGTTAATCTTTTAACACGTGGGATTAGGAACAATAGCACAAGACGCGGATCCTGCCTACTGTAGAAGCATGTGTGCGATACATGATTCATTTCGTGTTATGTGATTAGGTGTCATTCTGCTAGTACTGCCGTTGCGCTATCATAGGATCAGACAATATATATGCTTCCAAGGTAGGCAGGGCCCATATGCTTGGCTAGATTAAGTCAAGTCCGTTATCATATTCTTTCTTACAGTTCTATCATGCTAAGAATTGTGCTCAGTGGAAGACATCGCGTTGTTCCTACGACAACCACTTGACTTGGGCCAGGATAGAACTTACCCAGTGTAGAAGTTTCAGCAGGGCAGAGCAGGAAACTAATCTTTATCATTTACCGATATTTGAAATATTTTCACTAACCGTTCAAACAAACATTTCATTCCAATTTTAATTTCAGTTCATATTGGTTTATAATCTTAATTTACTTTTCTTTTCAGATAAAGACTCAGTTTTTAGTTACAAAACGAGAATTAATTGTTAAGAACAAGGCCATGTTTGGAGGTATGGGCATAGCTCAGGATTCAAGACTGGAGGCCCTGAAGGCCAAGGGCAGAACTGTCCAAGAGTAATTCCAAAAGTGAGCCGGAAGATAGTGTTGGAAGGACTGAACGGTTGCAGAAGATATTCTGAGAACGTACAGATCGTAACATATTCTAGTGACGCGATGACGGTTGCCCAAGCGTGCTTGCTTCATGTGTTATCTCCTTGGAAGCTAGCCATATGTTTTGTTTTATACTTCAGAGTAGAATGCGTGTCTGTCCAAGGTACCCATATCTTGTTCATTCTTTAATTTCTCTCTTTGATGGGCATATCAGTTTTGTCTTTTCGCTGACTGGGTTTGATGATGCATGGCGCAGACAGTTCCATGAAGTAACTACTGAGGATGCTTAATTAACTGCAAAAGGTGGATGGTTTGTCAGTTTGTCTCTCGTTAGCTATAGTGACAGCCCAAGAATATTCGTGGGCTTGCAAAGTGCTAACAGACTTCCATTCTGGACTGAGATTACTTTCCAGGGTTACCAACTGATCGTCACTGCTACCCATACGACATGAATCTTGCTCTTGGAGATAGGATTATTACTTCCTAACCAATGCATATTGTTACAGCTGAACTCAACCGCTTGATTGATTGTAATCCTAACAGCTCCATTGAGCATTATATAATGAATTCCACGGCATGTTTGCCGTGTGCGGCTTGCCCCGAAATTCTCTGCCTCCATTGTTATACTTAAGCATGATATTAGTTCTTAACTGCTACAATTCCTATCTGATCATGTGGGACAACCGCTTGCAAAGCTAATCATGCAAGACAAACCCAACTCTTCCGCCTATGTTGTACATATAAATTTAACCTTGTAGACATATCTATGACAAGTGGAAAATATGTATTTGCTGTTCCACAAAGTCCATGTTTCTAGATTAGAAATCCTTATCTGGAAAAACATGGACTTGATTCCTTGCTGCACCCGCCGCATGGGCTTGCTCTGCCTGTGTTGGGCTGGGCTTAACTCTATTTCTTATTTTCCCCCACAAGAAATTAATATTTCTATTAATTAACAACAGCTTGGCATCGTCGCAAAAAGAAAAAAAAACACCTTGGCAGCGACTCCGCGACAAATCGTACCAACGGCTCCAACATCTCTGCGCTCAGTTGCAAATTGGATCAGGATGGATGCCAAATTGGCTTGGATCACGAGTTGCAAGGGCAACCAAACCAGCGGAAGTCAACAGGAGTATATATCCATGTTTTTTCAAAAGGATGTGAAATCTTATTCCTTGTTACTAGGCCAAGATCAATGAACCATGCATTTTTTTTTTGCAGATTATTAGGTATTTTATAATACGACTCTGAATAATGTGTACGAGTGCTGGGAGGCGTGGGTGATCATCTTCAGCCATTTGTTTAAGCCTGCGATCCAGTGGAGAAAGGAAAGCAGAGCTCGTCGTTGCTGTGGAAGATGTACAAGGCCAAGGACTTCTCTATATTTTTCTTTTCTTTCGATGTCATGTGGATGTCGAAAAAGGACAGAGTTGTTTTTCTCTTATATCTTTGCAGGGTCCTTGCTGTAAGTTGAGGATGTAACGTGCTTACAACTAATATAAATCCTTTTTAAAAAAAAGACTAATGTGTGCGAGTTAGTTACGCTTAGGACTCTGAGTTGTATTAGCGGAGCGTTGAATATGTGTTCTATTCTAGATGGTGGAAGAACATACATATCTTGAATATGTGTTCTATTCTAGATGGTGGAAGAACATACATATCGACGCGACCGTACTCAAGGAACAGCATTGGAAAACACTAAAAACTATGGATAGGAGAATTTCTTTCTTCTTTTTTGTTTTGTTTCATCAATGTAGCTTTTGTGCATTTTTGATGATAGCCGACTATTGTCGATGGTTGTATTTGGCTCTAACTTTTTTAGAGGTCAAGGCCACTGCTGTTGTAACTTCTCTGAAGGCTAAGGCCGGAATTAATAAAATCTTTCTATTATCTAAAAAAAATAAATATCATAGCAATAGGCTCGCAGATCCGTCTGTTGTTTCAGCGTGACGTATAACAAGTGGTATCAGAGTCATGATTGGATTGGATTTAGATATGATGCGGAATATCACTGTGGAACTGCTCGATGCGGTGGAAGGGTGGATCAAGCGTGGCGGCGATCCGCGATCCCATCGATCGGTGGTGTCGGACACTGTAGGCAACTAGGCATGCGGGCTGCCGTTCGTGAGGAACGACTAGACGTGGTCATCAAACCGGGCGAAGTGGCTGTTGAAGGCATACGTCATGATCAGGGTGGCGGCTTCGGTTCCGGATGGTACCCGCGGAGAGATTGAAGAACAAGGGTATCGCACAAAAGGCAGGCTCGCGCGCAGCAGTGGTGTGTCGCGATTGCAGCAGTGCGCGGATGATGACGACGAGGATTGGCTTGTACGGCGAGCGATGCGTTGGTATTGTTTCTCGAGTCCTCGTGGTTTCGGGAGCTTCGCGCGGCCTTGCTTGCGGAAACGTGGACGCGGCCCGTACCGGGAGCAGGAGCGTGAGCGCCATTTTGCTGCGTGTGAGCGCGGGAACGACGAAGCGTGCAACCAGCTAAACAACCAGTTTTTTTCTTTTCAAGGAAAGCAGCATTTGGTTTTTTTTCCTTGGGAATGTAAAGCTAGCAGCACCTGTGTGACATCCTGGTAGGATTGATAGAATACTCATGTTAACAAGTTGCAACTTCTTTTTCAGAGACTTCGAAAGAACTTTAAAGTTAAGCGTGTTTGCCCTAAAACAATTTCAAGATGGGTGACCGACCTTCCCGGGTGCACACAAGTGAGGACAAAATACGTAAAAAAAACATGTGTTAGTCTGTAGGGACAGTCTTGAGATCCTAGAGAGCTGTCAGATATAAACGAGACTGGCTCGGGGAGAGCGAGACGTTAGAACCTGTTTAGCTGGGCCTCGCTGTAGAATTTGTTTTCGGGATCATTGCCAAATTTTTAGTAAAGATACCATCTCAAAAAGCCAATAGTGAGTGATACTCTAAGTCATAAAGCCAACTACACCATATCCCAACACCTGAACGGCACTGCCTTGCTTGCCTCAAGCATTTGCAGTGGAGCCGCTTCCGTACTCACCTTGCAGCAAACTTGCAACCTCACCCTCTCGATATCTCTGGAAATCATACCCCGTGGACGTTTCAACTTCTCAGCAGAATTTAGAGTCGAGTCTTAAAGGACAAACAAGTACTTCTCAGCAGAATTTAGAGTCTGAGTCTTAAAGGACAAACAAGACATCTTGAACCAGGAAAAGTCACAGTATTCTAAAGAATTTGATATGCTAAGAACAACTCTGTGATAATTATATATATATTTATTATGAAATGACTTATCATGTTACATTGTATCCTGTCACATTTTTACACATATGTTAACATGAAGTCAGCACTACTTAACAGCGACATTTTGCAAGGTACGGCTGCTAGGATTCCGAAATAATAAGAACTGGGCTACATGCATGGAATCCGCAGCCTCCCGGCTGCTGTCCCAATTGAACTCGTATATGTTATCTGATCACAATGCTTCTCGAGAGTTGTTACATTTTGTAATAGAAAGTCAATGCAGTGACAGTGGCAGCCATAAAATTAGCCAATATACCAACTTCCAACTTCATCTTTTGTATGATTCATCAATATATTAGACTGGAGCCATGTTGTTTATATATTCATAGCCATGTACGTAATATGACCCATGATTTACTACTCTCAGCTCATTTCAGTTTCAAAGGCGCGGCAGAGATGCGAAAGGGCATGTAGCATAGTGATTACAAGAGCCTCAGTAGCAGCTGAGTTCCTAGGTTCGACTACTCGTGGGAGCAAATTTTCTAGGATTTAACGGCGTTATGCGTTCAGCGGGAGGTGACGTGGCCGTCGACAGCGAGGCGTCAGTGGTGACTTTGTCAATCTTGAGGATTTGCTGGCTCAGTCTTCAAAGATGCTTATAGGGGTAGGGTTTGCGTATGTACGTCCATAGAGATGAATGTGCGTACGTTGTGAGTGTCTGAGTTGTACTGTGCAATCGCAATTAAAAAAAGATGCAGCCGAGATCCCATCATTCCATACTATGTATTTATTCGTGGACTATCGGCTTCTCACCATTATCTATCTTCATAGTTACTGACTCAGTTGAGCTGGAGATGTCAACCCCTGACATGGATGCAGAGTTTGATAAAGTTGTGAGATGTTCCACTGGCAACAACTATAAGTACTACATGATTCTTGGTGATTATTGGCTAGTTCTCTTGCTATGGCACGGTCCATTTCTTTAGTGCTTGCAATAGCATTGAGAGACACTCGCTCTATTTCAAAATGTATGCAGTTTTGAATATGTATTAGGTACATGGCATCTCTAGATACATAGAAGATGCTATGAAATTGGAACTGCCAGAATTGCTATATTATGAAACGAATATACGTTTCTGGGTACATATTGTTATGCTTCTGGCAGTGGCGGATCCATCGGGGTAGCAGGGGGGTCTCGAGCCCTCCCCCCCCCCCCCCCCCCCCCCCCCCCCCCAAACTGGAGGCGGCACCGTGGAGCCACCCTAAGACCCTCCCCCTACTTTTCTGTAGCTATGGAAGAGAGCAGAGAAGAGATTGGAAGCGCAGCCGTGAGAGAGATCGAGAGGGCAGAGGTTGAAGATGACCTATTATTTTGGTCTGGTCAGCCAACTTGGGCTGAAATTTCTAGCATTTGTGCCTGTGATGGTTTATCTGGTATGACTTAGCAAGTCACACATCAATGACGGACAAAATGACCTCATCATCGCCCGCCACTAGAGACACAACAACAGTGATGGGCATGCTGACATCATCTAAGCAATAGTGACGGGCGGCCCATTTCAGCCCGCTTCGGCCCGGATCAAAAATTCATATATAAATACTCTTCACATACAAACCTAGCCGCTGCTCCACTCGCAACACTCCTCCACCGCGCCGCTCCCTCCCTCCCCTTCTCCTCCGCTCCGCCGATGCCCCTTCACCGCGCGTAGCTGCCTCGCCATCACCTCCCCTCCTCTTCTCCAATGCGCACCGCGGCCTCCCCTCCACTTCTCCATCGTGCTGCCGACTCCCCTCCACTTCTCCACCACGTTGCCGCCTCCCCTCCACTGCAACGCGCACCTCCTCCCCTTCCCTCCCCTTCTCCCCCGCACACGGTGGCCTCTAGCTCCAAGCGAATCTGGTGGTGGCAGCGTGGCAGCTGCGCGTGCCACCTCCCCTTCCCTTCTCCCCCATGCCCGGCGACCTCGAGCTCCAGGCGGATCTTGAGGTGGCGGCGCGGCAGCGGCTCTTCTTGCCGCCTCCCCTGCCCTTCTTCCCCGTGCACGGTGACCTCGATCTCCGAGCGGATCTGGAGGTGGTAGCGCGGTGGCGACTCTGCTCGACGTCTCCCCTGCCCTTCTCCCCCACGCACTGCGACCTCGAGCTCCGGACGGATCTGGAGGTGGCGTCGCCTCCCCTCCCCTTCTTCCCCTGCACGGCGACCTCGAGCTCCGGGGGACACAGCGAGGCGGCGGTAAATCGACGACGTGCTAGGGTTCCGATGGTGGATAGGGTTGTGGCGGGCCTGCCATGGCCCATACGTATTTTTTTTTAATTCTATATTGTGCCTTGCAGTGGCGGGCGGTGATGATGCTGTCACTGCTGTTTTCTTTTTTCAGTGGCAGAAGCGCGATGGCCCGCCACCGTAGGCTCTAAACGCCCATCACTGTAGAGCCTAATTGTACTAGTGACAAAACGTACGTTGCCACAACAAATCATAATTTTTTATTATTGTGGATAAATCATTCACAGCAGCTAGCTAGCTTTCACAGGTGATGTCCGATCATACAGCTAGGTGGCGCCGCCCGAGCAGTTTGGAGTGTGTCCGCTCCTCGGTTGCCTGCAGGTTCGTATCAACTGGTTACTCTCAAAGAAGTTGAATGGCCTCAGCTCGAAGAAGCCACTAATGGTCGGTGTCACCGGGAAGTCCTCCTGGCACGGGACATGGTGAAGGCCAACCGTGTATCATAGCAGGATGTCCTCGTCCTTGATCCGTCTCTTCCTCCTGCTCCACACGGCCAGGTTGTCGTCGCCGGTGCTCTGCTCGGCGTACAGCCCCGACGCCCACTTCTCCGACCTGTTACGGCGTCACCCACACCTGCTTCCTCGTGTAGCCCGCTCGCCGCTGCGGGTAGTCATCGTCGTCCATCAGCGACGTCGCCGTCGCGCCGCCCGGTAGGAGCCGATACCCGACCTCGTTGCCAATCTTGGTCCTCTTGGTCGGGTTCACGAAGAGCAGATCGGCCGGCCCGCCGTTCAGGCTCACCTGACCATCTTCTTCGGTCCCGGCAACCTCTCGTTGCACGGTCCAGTAGCTCCTCCTCGGCGTGGCGGCGCCACCTGTGGCTGCGTTCCCGGTATTGCGCTTGGGGGTGATGGTGTTCTTGACGAAGGAGTTCTTGGTGCCGTCCACGTCGAGGTCCAGGTGATACGTGATAAAGTGGTCGTGGTAGACGCCGACGGTGTTCTCGACGACCAACGTGCCGTGCGTGTCTTCCTTGATCTGGTCCGTGTGTGTGTAGGAAGTTGCCTTCATCTCTAGGATGCCACTGAGAGAGACACCTGCAGAGAATGCAACGATTAACTTGGGTGGCACAATTGCATTTTACTCTTTCTGTATTGGTTTCTTTTGATTAATATTTAGTAACTTATTCTGCGTGGAAATTTTTGTACATAATTGAAATACTGTCTGTCTTGCCTCCTCTAATGCGTACAGCTCATCAGCGTTGATTGTATAACAAATTAAATGACTGATAAATACCTGGAGCTTGATAGAGCCGCTCATCTTGAACTCCCAGTCCAATGCGTAGTCATAATTCCCGACGGTTACCACCATCCTCACCACCAAGGTCACGTCTGGTCGAACATCCGTCATCTTCATAAAAGGACTCCAGATATGAGAATCTTTCGTATAGCTTCTCCTAGAGGTTAAGGTTGGGAATCAAAAGGAAAAAAAGATATTGTGAAACCAATTCAAGCAAACTTATAACCAGTTGGCCTCGGAATGCGACCTCGGTGTGGCGCCACGCGACATCACCGGAGTACCGCTCGAACACGCAGATCATGTTCTCGGCCTTAACGGGCTTGCCGTCCTGGTTGGCATAGTAGCCGTCCAAGTATTCGGCATTGACCGGGCAGTCGCCGCCTGGCTGGAGTGTGAACGCCGAGGTCCCTAATCCGTATTGGCCGGCGTCCGTGAACGTATGGAAGTACCACTCCTCTTCTGTGTCCATGTACGGGACAAAAATCTCCGACACAAAGCCTCGGTAGAGAACCCGCCGCCGTTTGCTAGCATCAGCATCGTGTACCGTGGCCAGCGAGATGACCGTGCCCGCGCGCATGTCAAAGCCCACATGGAAGTCCCAGTTGGCCCATCTGCCACATAAACCATTTGCAATTTGCAGTTGCATCTGGACCGTGGATGCACAACCCAACAGTTCGTGTTCAAATTTTCATATTTCCAGTATTTGGTGCATTGGCACCAGATATGCACTCAAGTTTGCATACATGATTCTTTTGCCAAAAAGGTTTACATACACAAATTGAGTTAAATAATTAATTATGGCGTTTAATGGGACAGATTCTGAAACAATGTTCTAAAAAATAACTGAATAAGAAATTACCGTTTGATGTTTATTTTAACAATGAATCAATCAATAACTGATGCTACAGGATGATATGGCAGACTTATTGAAATGTTTACAAAAAATATTAATTCCCAAAATTTGATGCGCGTCTCGATTGTGATAAAGAACTAAAAATGTGTTATACATAGATGATTGAACCCCCCGAAAAAGAGAAACTAGATGTCTTTCAATTAACACGGAATAGGAACCAAATTAATTTTTTGTTGGTGAGGACTTGATGATTAATAAAAATACTAAAATTTTAGGATAAAATTTAAAATGTTTTTGTACATATTTGCACAAATTTATTGGAAAATTTTGGCCGATAAAAGAACTTTACTGGGTTCGTCTGGTAAATGCAGCACGCCAGAAATATCAGAAATCAATCGCTGATGTTTTTTTCACACTAAGAAATAGCATTTTTTTAGTATGAACAGATACAACAGCTATCAAATTCCTAGCTAGCTAGCTAGGGAATACAGTACCATGTGATTGGAATTGCTTCACAAGGAATTAAATAAGTCCATGAGAGAGCGATAACTTACCTGACAACGTTACCGTCGATTTGGAAGCCCTTGCCCTCCGGCTGCACGACTGGACCGGTGAACGGCGGCGGCCCAACCTTGTCCTCCTGGTACTCGGTGCCTTCCGCCTTGGGCACCGGCCGCACCACCCTGTCCCTATACCCGACGACGGCCATATTCTCGAGCGGCCGCGCGTAGAAGTTGGCCGTCTCGTTGGTCCGGACGAAGCACTGCATCTTGGCCACCCGCGCGCCGCCCCACCTCGCCTCCTCGCGGCCGCCGAACCAGCCCTTGGAGAAGACGCCGCAGCCGACGTCGCTCAGGTTCAGGCCGCGCCGCCGCACGGACGCCGCGAAGGGCGGGTACGCCCGCGGCAGCTTCGCCGCCGCGACGATCTCCTCCGTCGTGAACCTCGGGAAGCCACCGCCGCGGTGGACGCGATGCGAGAGCACGGACGGGGCGGAGGCGTCGGTGACGTCGACGCGGAGCTCGTGCGACTGGCCGCCGGCGCGGGCGATGACGAGCGCGCGGCGCGGCAGGATGACGGCGCCGGAGGAGGAAGACGCGCCGTAGGCGTAGGCGACGACGTCGGCCTTCTCGGGCTCGTCGAGGCCGACGTAATGGATGGTGAGCGGCCGGACGGTCACGAGCGGCGTGGCGAACACGGCGGCGCTGACCGCAGCGAGCTCCGCAGCCGATAGGGGGTCAAGTGGGTGGGGACAGGAATGGGGAGTCGCCGCCACGGCGGCTGCGCCGGTGACGGAGAGGATGGCAATGACAAGAAGCAGCATCGCCGAGTTCACCAGGCAGGCCTCGGACGACGATCAGAAGCAGAGTCGCTCTCGGCTGCCGAGTGCTTTGGCCACTTCGAGTTAGCTAGCTTCAATATAGTTCCAAGATGGCTTCGATCAGTGAACAGCATCACGTTTGAGACTCCTCATCGACGACAACAACGGCACGCAGCAGATGGATATTTTAGATAAGGACGACTTCATCGAGCAGGCTGAGGACAACTCGATCGCTAGAGTCCTGCAGGTTGCGCGCGTGCCTAGCTTGTCTGACCTCGTCGAGACTATCGACCTGCTTCCGTCCCGGCCGCACCCCAACAGGCCCGGACAAGGGGCTTATCCGGCGCGCACTATGTCAAAACAGATACAGCAGAGCAGCATCTCTTCGGATAATGGACGACGACCAAATTCAAGGCTCGATCTTGGAGGCGACTCTCGTTATCCGCGTCATCGCCCTAGAGCTGTGCACTGCACTAGCTACTCGGATGTGCTGCCCAGCCTGCCACCATCTGGTCGTGCATCTTGAGTTCATGCCCGGCCTCGCCTTGCGTAACGATGGAGACGTCGCAATGATCCACTCGGCCGCCTGATCAAATTACCAGCTTGCTGGAGGCTTATGAGCTCAAATACAAGGATAAAACGCCAACAAACATCAAACATCTATGTCATTTATTTAAATTTTTATTCTTTCTTCAAATTGGTTTAACATCTTATAGATGCACAAATTGCACTTCGCCATACGCAACAACCTACGCGTGCACTGACCAGTGTCCATAGCCAGCATCCCATGTAATAGGTCAACATCAGGGCCATGTGCCTAACTTGCAGCGGGGTGTTTATGGTGGAGTATAAGTGAATTGGTGGGTGAACTGGTTGGTGCATGCAACTCAACATGGTATCGAGCCAGAGGTCTTGAGTTCAAGTCCTAGTGACCGTATATTCCGCTGCGCCGCTTTTATTTCCACGTCTGAGGCCGAAGGGGCCTCCATGTGAGGGGGAGTGTTGAACCATAAGTGAATTGCAATATTGGAGTGGGCTGCAATTTATTTAATAAATCGCGCCAGCTAGGATTCGAACTCGAGACCTCTGGACCTGATACCATATTAAGTTGCATGCACCAACTAACTCACCCAAAAGCCTAAGCTGATGCCGAGTGCATTCTACGATGGATCGAGTATATGACTCAAGATCAAAAAATAACTCGGGAATCTCTGAACGACTTCTGAAAACCTTGGTCATCTCGAGTAGTGAAACTCAGACAGCTCTAGGAGATCCAAACAGGGTAGATTATGAACTAGATAATAGAATCCAGATTATGGGATTTTAAGAATCCCATAATCTGGCCTAACCCAGCTCTTAGGTGATTTTAACTGGTAAAAGACCCAATGCTCTCGGAAGAATTGGGATAGTTACGTCCTTTGCCACAACCTGTCATTGCGGCAAAAAATAGGAAGGACAGACTGGTGATTAACTACCCTAAAAACTGGTTTCTAGAAACTACATCAGATGATGTATCCAACTGATAGTTGTTAATTAAATATTAGTTTCATTATGTAAAGTCGTCTGCTAGATTTTGAAAAAACCATCTAATCTATTGGGTTACCTTCATGCATACTTGGCAAAAATATCTATACCAGGTGCCTCCAAAAGGTGGCACATATTGCACATTATTCATTGCAACTCCATTAAAGTAAAGAGAAAAAGTCATGGATTTATGGGTGATTTATAGGTCGCATATAAGTTGTCCAGAAGCCTATGGTGTGAGTACATGGAAATAGAATGTCCTGAGAAATCTGAGAGAACCAAATTTTAGCTAGAGGGATTGCTGGTTCCTAAACATGATGATCATTTTCTCTCACCAAAACTCACATACCACAACACCTAAATAGCAATGATGCATGACATAGACAGATGTATCCACAATAGGTATAATACAGAAACAATTCATTTGTAGTATCATATTTTAATGATATTCGATTGACATCTTAAAAAACCGTAGTGTTGGAGCGTTTGATGATTTAGATATACTTTTGGAATGATATTGTCAAGAAATGTGTCAATCTCAACAAAGGATTATATATTGCTTCGTTTCTCATTTATTTGTTACCCAAAGAAAATAATATAAATTTAGCGGATCTAAAGAATGCTCTAGTCAATCTAACAATTGTATTCCCCTTTGTGTTTTTATTTCTTTTAGTTAAACTCTTTAAAGTTTAGGGGTAGTTTCCAAGCCCAATATGTCCTGAGAACAGAAAATCATTTAGAGTAGAGGTTGCTTTCCCTAACGGACATGTTTCATTAATTATGATTATCATGGATGAATTGTTTTACAACAACATTTTCCAAGGTTCAAAGCTTGAATTCAATAAGTGTAGAGTTGAGCAAAAATGGGATACAATTGTCTATCGCATGACTTATCTTTTCTATGTGAAGATTGATAATTATTTTTTTTTAAAAAATATGTTGGATCAAATAAAAATGGAATAGAATGGAAGGATGGATTAGAATGTGCTAGATGCCCATCTGATTGGTACACTCATCTGAAGAGAGTACCAATTTTTAAGAAACATTTATTGATCAGGCAGATGATAGAGTGAAGGATATGAAGAAACCAAAATTTGTATGAGATATATACCATTAAGCATTGTATAGATGATCACACAGTAATTTGAGCTTCTTACTTTTGTTCATGCAGGCATACATGGCAAAATATCTAATAACGGGTGTCTCCAAATGGTGGCACATATTGTACATTATACCTTGGGTTGGATTGATAGATGGGTTTGCTATGCATCGGTGTAAGTGCGCAAGGCTGATCGGCTATAGGGTATAGTAAAGTTTTGCTACTACCACTGTATCCCACCGCAAAGCCAGAAACGACAAACTACTAGCGGCAGACACGACGACATAGGGCTGAATCTGTCGTGCGAGGGAAAGGGGTGATGACTTTCTCCTACTTAAAATTTTGTTACTATATATGTTGCAACATCGGGCTATATTACTGGATGTCGCAACAATTTTTTGTGTCATTGCTGATTGTTATACATCATGTCATCGTTTTTCATGCATGTCGTAATACATATATCCTTAATATGCTGCGATAGCATTATTTTTTATATAGGCTATTTTGAGATATTGCTGTGCTGATTGAAAAAATTAAAAGCAAATTCAGGTAATTGGATTATGTATAATCATTCATACTAAAAACCAATGTTTTAAATAGCGGGCTAAGGGGTTTAGCGGCATGTCTATAAAACTGCTAATAGCGGAGCTAATCGGGTTATAACGGGAGATAACGGTTAAATTGTACATGAACACAAATAGCGGTACGCTGCTTCAAAAAGCTATAGCGGGCTTTAGCGGCAGCTATAGCGGGAGATTTAGAACCTTGCTAAAAACCTTGAGTATAGCAAGTAATACAAGCAGGTAGCTCCTGTAGGCTCTCCGGGCATCAGTTTTTGAAACACTCGACAAGTCGACACAAAACTAATGACTGCCATTGTACGGCTGTACTCAACTTGCTGGTTGGAGCAAACGGAATTGTTGCAATAATCAACAGGCCGTGGTGTGGCGTGGCGCGGCTAAGAAGACAAAACTATGTGTAGCTTCAGTTCATGGCACAATTATCTGTACTACTTAATAAGTCTCAACTACGTGACATGTCTGCCTCTTCCCTTGGGTCTGCCATCGTCAGACGTTAATTTCGTCTTTCGTACCTCTCCGTTCTACGTACGTTGTCATCCGCCCTCCAGCTCCTGCAACTGAGTCCGACTCTGCCTCCTGCACAAAAGCTTCTCCGACTCTGCCTCCTGCTCTTGGCACACACGTGGTGGCGGCGGACGTGCCTGTGCATCCACGGCGGGGGTGCGCACTATGTGCGTCGGGCTGGAAGGCGCCTGCCGGGGGCGGCCGCCTCACGTAGTCCAGCGCGGGGCGTTGCGAATAGGCCGGGTGACGGCCTTGAGTGATCGGAGCCGGCGGCGATTGGAGCGAGGTGGTGTTGCGGTCTAGCGCAGGCGCGCAGCTCGGCGGAGGCAATGGCTTCACGCGGGCATAGCAACCACTGAGAGAGGCTGTGCAATTGAGCGACAGAGAGACCAAACAATTGGAGCACCGATGATGACGAAGAACAAAAATCAAGCCAGATACTATGGATTGAACATGCCAGAGCACCATTTAGATTTGGTTTGATTTCAGGGAAGCCTAAAGCTAGGAAAAAAATTTCGGCGAAATTTCACCGAAATATCCGATATTTCACCTTTTCCGGTGAGGTCCGAAAGAAATTCGAAATGAACAGTACCAATACAATTTTGTTCTTGACAACCTTCATTAGTCTAAATTGAGTTGTTTATGTATGCAATCGTGATGTTTTATAGATTTGAGGCAATATGTTGTGAAATCATGTCAAAACTTTTTGAAAAATTCAAATTTTGTTCGTCGGAATTTCCAAAATTCCCGAAATTTCATGTTTATCGGTGACCTCCGAAATTTTTTTATTTCCGAAATAGTTTTCCTAGGCCTAAAGCGGGTTGCTTCCAGAGGGAGAAAGCACATCACGGTTCTTCTCGGTGAGATTATTCATCACAAATTGAATTTTGGTTGAGCGGAGGAGCATGAGAGATAGAGAAAGAGGAAGTAACAAAGGAAGGAGAGGATAAAGATTCGTGTCCTGCTTGATGAATTGTCGTTCGTTGTGAAATTGCCCCGTAGTTGGCACCGATTTTGTGGATTTCTTCAATGCCAGAAGGGGAAAGAGGTGAGAGAAGGGAAAAGAAAGGAAGAAGATGACGACGCTGTGTGTGTACTGGCTGCCGCTGCTGCCC
Organism: Eragrostis nindensis; assembly: GCA_012490785.1. Classification (NCBI taxonomy): domain Eukaryota; kingdom Viridiplantae; phylum Streptophyta; class Magnoliopsida; order Poales; family Poaceae; genus Eragrostis; species Eragrostis nindensis. The sequence continues at coordinate 469,738 of JAAXCT010000077.1, read as the reverse complement.
CATGCATGCTTGATGCCTGCCATAGAAAGAACTGACGGGAAGGAAGAGAAACCCCACAAAAAAAATACCGGCCCCATGAATTCAGCTTGTCTACAGATGAGATGCGAGCGACGAAACCTGCAAACCCTTTCTCTTCTCTCCCGATTGATGATCCTCTCCCTGATTCCATTAGCAAGGGAGCGAGTGCGACATCGTAACACTTTGCTCGTAGCCTCCTCTCACCCATTCCGTGCCCCACGCACTCATGCCGGTGGTAGTCCGGTGGGTACTTAACTAGCCGGCAGCTTTTGTGGTGGTTGTGCGGCCGCGGCGCCCCATGGAGGAGCTGCCGGAGTGGCTCAAGGACTATGGCCAGGAGGGTGTATATTAAAAAGCACTTTGTACCAATAAGAGAGTAGTGAACAAATACATCTTGATGTATGGCTTTTTTTTTGACGGAAATTGATGTATGACTTTTAGTTCTACAATAATTTTAAAAATGGTTGTTGTTGTGCCAATAAAAGAGAGTATTGAACGAGTTAATTTACTGCTGCAACGTGTAGGCATAAACAACTATTGATCTAAAAGGTTTTATGTCTTCACTAGGCAAAGTAGAGATGCGTGAAATATATGTTATAAATTTATTGATTCTCAATTTGTTAAGGTTCTTTTTTTAAACTCCCGTTGCAACGCACGGACATTTTGCTAGTACAAGGTTTCGTGCTCCGCATCTGCAGATCCGCCGCATCTTATCGCTGCATGAAGAGCGCGCCAGAGTTGACTCTGATCTGTCCCAACCGGTGTACCATTGCCGTACGCTCCATGTCCTTGCGCCCCCGTCTTCAGAATCTCTCACACTCTACCTAGTCGTGCAGAGACCAGTAAATTCGCATATAGTATATGGACCATCGAGCACCGGTTGCACACTGCCATCGCCTTCAACCGAAAGCAGTACATTTAAGCAATGGCGCCCCAACGCCGTTCACCTCTTGTAGCCACACCACTCTCTCTCCAGCTAGCTGCTTCATCTTTCTCCGCCTCGTCTCCATCGTCGATCGGCCCAGCCACCGCCACCGAGGTTGACGAAGTAGGAATTGTTCCCCGGCGTGTAAACGGCCGGAGACATCATCAAACTTGATTCTCTCCATGTGTGACGGACGTGTCTGTGATATCTTTGCCGAGCCGGAGGATCCTCAGACGGCGTACGATAAGTTAACTGAGACGGGCGAGTACACCGTCTGAGACGACGGTTAGGTCAGACGGGGAACCATTATTAGCTTCAGACTGGGGCAATCTTCGTCTGAGACGACGTTTATTTCAGACGGGGAACCATAAGTATCTTCAGACGGGGGCAATCTTCGTCTGAGAATAGGTTTATTCAGACGGGGAACTATAGGTATCTTCAGACGGTGGCTTCCCCGTCTGAGACGTGGTTTAGTCTCAGACGGTGTGTCCCCGTCTGAGACAATATTTGTGCAGACGGGGAATTTAACCGTCTGAGATCGTGGTCATCTCAGACGCGGAGTCACAGACGTTTCTCTTCCCCGTCTGAGATGGTCTTTGAGCCCCGTCTGTGATATACGTTTCTGTAGGAGTGGGAAGCCGTGGTGCTTCTGCGGCTGCCTCGGCAGCGGTGTGAGGCAGTAGGAGAAACGTTGCTCCGCCACGGCCATCATCCCGACGAACGAGGCCCTTGACTTGGCCCCATCACGCCATGGCTCCGGAACCCCACGCTGTTGTGCACGCACCCAAACTTGAAACCATACCCAGTGCTTTTTTTGTTGCCGTCAGCGGCGACGACGATGAGCTTGTCCTCGACGAGGAAGCCATTGGCTCGCACGTCTTCTGTCCAGGGTCCGGTGCCGGCCAGCAGAATATAAGGTCCGGATAAGGGAGAAACGTTTCTCCTGGGGGAAGCAGCTGGAGGTGCACGGCTCGCACTGCACCCTCGTCGCGCTGCGTGTCGTTTGTATCGCCAACGAGTATGTCCGTTTGGTCGAGGCCCGTGCCAAAGGTGACGCCACCACGTATTAGTACTTGACTACATCGTGGATAGCTTCTTCTCCAGCACGTACTGTCCGGCAGGCGCAGGAAGCCATTGCCGTTGACATGGACGGTTCCATTGAGGCCATGGCTAGTGAATAGCTTCAGGGGTGTTGTAGCCCGTGCCGGCACGGGGCAAGCTGCGGACAACGGCCACAAAGCCTATACAAGTGAGACGAGTGTTAGACTCTAGGGATCAACTAGGGGTGGATCTAGTGAGTAGGTACTTACTTTTATCAAGATCGTGTAGCCCCTCTCATGGCGTCAATGGCTAGGTCGTCCACTGCAGGTGGGCAGCGGAGGTGCGGGGGTGAACCTCGTATCTCAGCCTCCCCACCTCTTTTTATATGGCGTTGCACGACGGGAGACCGCAACCTCTATGGGTTGAGCGCCTCCGATCAAGGCGCGACCAAGGAGCCCGGCTCGGCCATTGGGCTCGGCCGGGAGGAGATCAATCTAACAACGAGCAGCAGCAATGAGGCAGAGGTGAGCTGCATGTTCAAGGTCACAATGATAGGATGCTCAAAGCATGTTTGAATGCGTTGCCGCTTAAGTAGGTGGAATAATTTTTGAATTGGATTGAGTGCTGGCATTGATCATTTAGTACATGAACAATATATCCACTTTATTGACCCACTACCCACCTCTGCACCCGCGCCCCTCCCCCCGTCCTCTGTGGAAAAAGTTGTTTGTCAATTTACACTCACAACGCACACACACTCACCCCCGCATATACGCAAACCCTATCCCTATGAGCATCTTCGAAGACTGAGCCGGCAAATCTTCGAGATTGACGAAGCCACCACTGGCACCTCGTTGTCGACGGCCACGTCGCCTCCCGCTGAATGCACAACGCCGTTAAATCCTAGAAAATTCGCTCCCACGGGGAGTCGTACCCGGGACCTCAGGTGCTACTGAGACTCTTGTAACCACTACTACGGGCCCTTTTGCTCTACAATTCAAACTTAACGATCTGCTCAGTTTGGATATGTTCATACTAAATTCAAAATTTGTATGATCATATATAGAACAATTGAAACCTTAAATATTTCTTTTGATAATTTGAATGATGAGGTACAGAATAGCATGAAGATAGAGATAAATTTCAAAAAATATTCTAACCCAGATAATAATTTCTAGTTAATATTGTAGAATTTGAAATTTGAATATAACTTGTAACGAAACAATAAAAACTCAATTGGGGGGGGGGGGGGGGGGGGGGTGGGGGGATAAATTGATTGGTGATTTTTCTTTGCTGTGTTCAACTAGGTAATAAACTAAACGTTATTTTCTTTTGTTCTTTCGACTTGCGTGCGTGAGACTGCAGAAGGGCCAATGACGAGTTCATATGGCTTCATTTAAGTCAACTAACAAAACTTGCTCCTTACAGATTGTTGGTCGTATGTATGCACCCATTTATATACCACAAGAGCACGGTGTACAGTTGTAGTCTTTTTCCTCCAGAAGAGTATTCCAAGGTTTAATCGAATCCACAGAGACCAATGAAAATTAAGCAGAATTATCAGTAAAAGAGTTAGCCAGGCTTTCTAGTGAGCGTGAGCGTGAGTTTTAGGAGAATTGGGGGATGTGCCGATCGGCGCAACTAATGTGCCCGTCGGCACAGAGACTGAATCGTCCGAGTGTTGTTTGAACAGCCTAAGGAACCTGATTAAATCACGAGATAAGAGTCTGCTAGTTGAGATCGTAACCAAAAAGCCTAATTAAATAGCATCATAAACGGATTTACTTGATTATTGATAACTGAAGATCGGTAGGAAGAAACCCCTTTCCGTCGAGCCCTGTCACGACCAATCCTCCTTAATCGGTGGCCGCTTCCCAGTCTACACATCATCTCAAGGATCTCGCATATTCCAGCGCGTTGAGGTACAGAGACAATATGCAATTATGACGCATTACAAGATCCGGATATTATCTTAACCGCAATAGAGATAGTGAGAAAATGAATCTCACATCTTATTCCACCACAATTAAGATAACATCTAGTATTTAGTCGTCACTAAGCGTAGGAACAAGTGCATGTAAAGACCATAAAATCCAGACAAGCAATAATCAAAACCATTCATCCAAATATTCAACCATACTTTGATAATACATAGCACAAGATACATCACCATCTAGTAGGTCTACCTTGATGGATCACCTGTTAGCACCAGCAGTTCTTGATCTAACAACTAGAGAACATGAATAACGGGGCAAGCCCTAGTGGCTCTAAACTTACTAGCTGTGTTGTACCTCTGGCGGCAGATCGCCAAACCCTAGAGTTTCTACAGGTTTATATAGGGCTGTGCTTCGGAAAGGAAAAGGATCTCGGGAAGAGAGACCTCGTGCCGACCGGCACAATGACCGTGCCGATCGGCACACCTCATGTCCAACTCGATCTCTTGTCTAAGTCGGTTTCAAAGTCCTAGGTAGCTTCCATGTGGGCCTCCTAAATCAGTTTTCTTCGAGATTAAGTCTTGCATTGCTGTTTTAAATCTTCAGGTGTCTTTTATCTCTTCGTGACGAATATCTCCCAAGATTGGTTCGGATGACTTCCTTCTAGAATCAACTGAATGGTGGGCCAGCTTCGATCGCCCTGAAGTCCCTTGTGCCGGTCGGCACAATGCTGTGCCGGTCAGCACAGTAAGCCTTTTCTGCTGCTTCTCTTCTCTTCAGGTCCAGATCAGCTACAATGTCCAGAGTGTTGTCCTTATCATCTATTTCTCAATAAATCCCCAGAACGACATATATACAAATATAGTGCTATTATCAAGGGTTAATGGCCTATAATGATGACATTTATGCTCTAAATAAGGCGCAGTTGGCATATAAAATGGTATACTAGAAATCGCCAACACAGATTTTGCGCCATCATTTATTCTGACATCATAAATCTTCTGTAAATTTACGTAATTAACTAAAACCACTGGCACAAGCCTTGTGTGATACCAATAGCTTCTTGCCCAAGTGTAGACTTGTCTTAGATACAAAATGTTATCCAAGCATTGCTAATAATCGAATTCCATGAAGCTTGGTCAAAGTTATCATGTTAATGTTGCCAACTTGTTTAAGTGTCAAATGGCCAACAACAGGTCCACTCGTTTGCATCGCTATTGTATTATCAATTTTCAAGCGAATGTTCAACTATTTGACCTCTCCCTTTATATATTCGCCCAGTTTCCTGATTACTTGAGCAGCTGGAGAGAAAGCAACTCGTTCCGACTACGTACCTACCGGAATATTCTTTAATTTCATATTTGCGGTCCAAAGAAATGAATATGGTGCCAGCCACTACAAAATGATAGGTACCATCATCACATCGTCTCTACACGTTCTTTCGAGCAATTTTTCTACAGCCTCAGCCCAAAAAATCTAGCACAAACTATCTTTTCGGCCACATGTTAACATATGCAGTCAACCAGTGCAGCGGAACTGGAGAAGGGGCTGCGCGTCATATTTATCTCTAGTGCGGCAACTTCTGGGACAAGGAAGCAATTTTTCTAAGCTTGGATGGAAACAGCCATGTGATTTGACGAGCAGTGAAACATCTACAAATAAGTTTTACATAAATTCTACACACTACTGATGTGGCGAAACATGATTGGTTACATGATTTAGGATTAGCATAATTCAATGAGCTAGGCACTTGCTATAAATTCACTCATACCTCGGCAACACTTGCTATATATTCAATGATATGTCAGTATTTTGTAAGAATTTTGTGAAATTATAAGTAAACATAGCATTACTCGTGATATGACCATGAGCGCATAGAGAAACAGCAGTTTCTTGTGATTGGATCGGAGGGAGAAATTGTAGAAGGTAATGAGGGACACTCCGGTCATTTTTATATATGGGCCTGGACTTCCTGCCTAGGAGGATAGCTATCCTTCTTGTAGCACCGTTGGATGGAACAATGAGATCCATACAAGTTACTCCCTCTGTCTCTTAATATAGGGCGTTTTGAAGTTTTAATTTTTTCCCAAATATAGGGTGTTCTAGGCTACAGATAATACAAACTCTGAGGTTGATGAGAGGGTTAGTGGAAGGATAAGTTGAGGTAAAAATGAAGGGTATGGTAGTCTTTTAACACTTTGAGTATATTTTTGTTTAAATGCTAAAAATCCCTATATTTAGAGACGGAGAGAGTACTACATAACTCTCATAACGAGATCCTTCGGATCGTCCAAACCGATCGTACATGTTTGTCAACACTGATTAGGATGAATTATCTGTTGTAGGAGAATCATCCTCTGTGGACATCCTGAAGTGACCATAACTCTCATATCTAGACTCAAAATTAAGCAATTTATGTGGCCGTTTCAATTTTTTTGATGAGTTGTCAAGTTAAACGATATGTAATCAACCTCATCTTGATGCCATTTCCATGGCGTTCTTTAGATGTTAAAAGGATCAAGTGAAAATGCCCTAAGTTGGATGCTGCCTAAGCGTTGTATAATCTTAGAGCGTTCCATTTTTATTTTTGAGTTAAATGCACCGGCGGCCCTTAAACTATTTCAAGTGTGTAATCTATATCCATAAACTTTCAAACGCACATACAGATCCTCAAACTAGCAAAATCGTTCACCCGAGGTCCATTTTGTCTAGTTATGGTTTTAGAATTAAAATGCAAGAAGGCATCCGAAATTCTCATTCTTCTCGATACGAGGAGCAGCTGACGTCCCTGACCGCGGCCACAACGTGCCTGTGCATGCTACTGAGCGAGCTGCCAGGACTGAGGGCTCGTGTGCGAGAAGAATGAGAAATTCAGGAGTCTATTGCATCTATTATATATATAATTGATCAAGAATTGAAGCCTCCACGTTCGCTCTCAAGGGCTAGAAGCCACCACGTTCACTCTAAAATACTAGAAATTCCCACGTTAATCCGAGAAAATAAGAAGAGAAAATTACCCACCACTGCCATTATGAAAAAATTAGTCACAAACCCCCCTATAAATATTTGTAAAATAGCTAAATTTGTAATAATAAAACATAGCCAAAAATACCCCTCGAACCTATTTCTAAATTACCCACCATGCCATTATAAGTCAAAAAATAGCTAAATTCGAGTTATAAAAGATAGCTAAAAATATCCCTAATTCTTATTTCTAATTTTTCCACATACCATTATGAGTTAAAATAGCTAAATTATGACGTGATGAGTAGGCAAACTGAAAAACAAGCTATAACGATAACAGAGTAAGGATGACCGAGAGAACCGAAAAACAAGTTAGAAAGGAGGACAGGAAGAGCTTTGAATGAGAGGGCGAGGAGTAGGCAATCTGAACAACAAGATGACCGACCTACCAGTAGGAAGTCGAGGGGAGCAGGTGACGCGTGAAGGTAGTAGCCCTTGCCGGAGTGGGCAACAAGTAGGCGGGATGGATAATGAGTTGGCAAAAGTGTACTAAAGGAACAAGTGACCCGGACAGCAAGCCAAGGCGACAACTAACTGAGCATCATTACGAGCAGGTGATAAGGAGGCGAGGAATGCGACCGTAAAAGAGAGCATATAAAATTTCATTATAAAATATATGAAATACCTACATATAAGTTTATAAATTTTATACTATTATCGTTGTGAAAACAATCAACTCTAGCCACGCAAATACGCGGGCAGCCATACTAGTTTTTCTAAAACCAAAACCAACTAATAGACCTCGGGTGAACGGTTTTGATAGTTTGAGGACCTGGACGTGCGGTTTGAGAGTTCGTGAACCTAGATGACACACTTGATATAGTTCAAGGGCCACCGGTGCATTTAACTCTTTATTTTTTTCCTTCGCACAATCTTTATTTTTTTTGGCTGTCAGCACAATCGTATTGCTTCCATCATTTGTTGTCGGAACAATCATCAACTTTTTTATTGTCAGAGTTTGTATCATCTGCATATACACTACGAGAAGGAAAATGTTCATTTTACTCCCCTAAGCAATTCACTTTGTCCATTTGATTCTCTAAACAATATGCTCCCGCGATTGATTCAAGTTGGTTCAAGATAACCCTCTTGGTGAAGTATGTCCCTCGGATACACGGTCGAGAAGTGCCATCGTGGTCTCATTTTAACATTAGTTTATCTTAACTCCTTTTAAAAGATGCAGTTGGTGATGATGGTGTGTCTGCCATCCATCAATATCAGCCGTGCGATCTTCATCCAAGGGATGCGGCTGGAGCTGCTCCCTCCGCAAGACCGCACACCCACAGGAAAACAAGAAGGCCATGAAACTGTGATGAAATTACGGAAATTGCCATTCACCTCAGTTCCCATCGCCGTGCGAGCTCTTGGACTGGCCTCTCCCATCCATGGAGATTTTCCGTCGTTCTTCTCGCCTCCCCGTCTTATTCCTCTCTATTCCATGCAAGCCGGCGAGTTGGAGGACTCCGGCACAGACGTGTTGAAGGACCCCAGCGCCCGTGAGCGCCTTTACCGACTCCAGCGAAGAGCGACCAAAGGTTCTGGAAAGATCCATGGCCAGATGGGTTGAGGCGGCAGCAGGCGGTCACGGGCGAGGCCGCGGTGGGTCGCGGTACCTGGAGGAGGGTATTGCCAGTCCCCAGCGGCTACGCGCTTCGGGCGGCCTGATCTGGTGGCGGTGCGCTTTAGAATTGCCTATGGCATGTAGAGAATGGTCTAATCCAGCTTAGATACGGCCTGATGTGGTCGCATCGTGGTCAGACGAAGCAAGGCTGAACCAATGATAACTTTGTTTCTGTGTGCAGGTATGACGTTGTGCCATCTCCTTCCCTTCCCAAACACATTCGTATCTGTTGTGCCGCCTCGCATTGTCAATTTCCGCTGTATGTCATGCGAGGCGGATCATTTTGAATGTCCGTCGTACCCAAACCCAATCTTTAGATACAAAGTCTGATTAATGTTTTGTCTCTTCCTCTTTGAAACAAACTGGATCAGAAGATTATATAGTTCATAAAAGATGGCATTGGTTCTGACTAATAGGAGTTACTTAATTTGCTTCAATGCAGAATTTCACGGGTATCCTAATTCTGGGAAGTTGGTTAGAGTAATCACAGTAGAAGGAATTGAATACATTTTTCGTTGTGTAGTTTCGCAGCTTTCGCTTACATTTATATATTTTTCAATCCACTCATGTTAAAGTTACTGATTTCTGCTGCCACAACTGATATTTATGCAATCATGAAAATAAATTTCATTCAACTGTTGAGTTGGTTACTTCGTTTTTTATAGGGGAAAAAAACCCTTAAGCAGTCTTACTATCAATAACAAGTTGGAGGAACATAGTGTATTGCACTACACACTAACTCATGGTGGATATTCCCCTACATAAATTTGGGCTTGTGCCACTCGATCTGTGCATCAGCATGCCATGAGCTCTGCAACTTACCGCTTGTGCAGATCAGGCGAATAGCACACAACTAATAGGGGCAGACCGATGTTATGAATTGGTATCCAAACTTATCCTCTCTGATTATTAGTGTAAATATGTGACCCATTTTTCAGTGTTTCAGTCGTAGCTCAATAAATAGTTATCCTACATCCAAATGCCTCTACTGTCAGAGGCATATATTGCACTAACGCCTGCAAATCATGATACTGTGCATAGGCAAATCATAGAATCTGACACGTGTGAGCTGATAGTGCAAGTGTTATGTTTATCACGCGTTCATTCAATGAATTGGTTTGACTGCCATGTTAGTGCTTTTTTCTTCCAGAAGATCTCCTTGCTGCTAAGGAATCTGTAAAAAATACTCCAAAGGAATTTTCTTGCCTCTGAGATGGAACTCTCAACATACAGGGAAAATTCACATGTTCTAGGACAGAGGCTGACTTAGAGTGGACAGATATTTATAAGAATTTGAGCACGCTTCATACCTCAATGTATTGGGCACTGAGCTGTCAATTTTATGTTTTATAATCTCTATTCTTCAATCTACCATACGTACTATTTAGCAATCAATCAATACTTGCCACTTCTTTACTTAATTGTCACTTGAATCTGACTTTGTTTTTGTTCGGTTTGCTTTTCCGATCCTGATTTTGCATGACAGGTGAAATCTGCACCAAAGTAACATAATAAATTCATTTTCGGACAGGTGATGGCATAGCGGTTCACATTAACCTCATTGGGGAGATGACAAACTGATGCAGCAAAGCTAATTTCTTAACATCCTACTAGAGTCATCTGGGACAAGTTTTAACTTGGAGCGACTATGCATTTTGATGTGTTAGCTTGCAGCTTTTTCTATGAAACCGTATTGTTGCGTAATATCAATTAAGATATTGTATTTTTTTCTCCTTGTAAAATTTTTGTTTGTCCGTGGCAAAGCACGGGCGTCCAACTAGTTGTCTGAAATATTATCATGTACAATTAGAGGGGGTGGGGGGGGGGGGGGGGGGGGGATGAATTGAGCTATCAATTTGTTTATGGAGTCAAAAGAATAAAATTAATTATTTTTGAGTGTTTTCTTTGACGTTTCACCTACTGAAACTAGTTTCTCTTCTCATAATGGAACAGAGCGAATGCGTGCAACGGATAGCCCCGATATGGTGGCTTGCGTTCATACGCAATGCTGCTTGCTGCAGTGAGTGATGGGATGGGCAAGGCGCAACTATATATGCCCTCCTTTTACGCTCATCTTTTCCTCACAGAATTAAGGTGATGGCAACGACGATGCGACTCCGCGCGATGCTTCTTCTTGCCATTGCTATCCTCTCGGTCACAGGTGCCGCCTCTTCCGATGCCCATCCCCACCCACTTGACCCTCTCTCCGGCGCGGAGCTCACTGCCATCAGCGCCGCCGTGTTCGCCACGCCGCTCGTCACCGCCCGGCCGCTCACCATCCACTACGTCGGCCTCGACGAGCCCGAGAAGGCCGACGTCCTCGCCTACGCCTCCTCCGGCGCCATCGTCCCGCCGCGCCGCGCGCTCGTCATCCCCCGCGCCGGCGGCCAGTCTCACAAGCTCCGCGTCGACGTCACCGACGCCTCCGCCGCGTCCGTTGTCTCGCACTCCGTCCACCGCGGCAGCGGCTTCCCGATGTTCACGACGGAGGAGCTGATCGCGGCGGGGAGGCTGGCGCGCGCGCACCCGCCCTTCGCGGAGTCCCTGCGGCGGCGCGGGCTGAACCTGAGCGAGGTCGGCTGCGGCGGCTTCTCCAAGGGGTGGTTCGGCGGCCGCGAGGAGGCGCGGTGGGGCGGCGCTAGGGTGGTCAAGATGCAGTGCTTCGTCGCGACCAACGAGTCGGCCAACTTCTACGCGCGGCCGCTGGACGGCGTCACGATGGTGGTCGACGTCGAGAAGGCGGCCGTCGTCGCGTACAGGGACAGGGTGGTGCTGCCGGTGCCCAAGGCGGAAGGATCCGAGTACCGGGCGGACAAGGTCGGGCCGCCGTTCACCGGGCCGGCGACCGTGCCCGGCGTGGTCGTGCAGCCGGAGGGCAAGGGCTTCCAAATAGACGGGCACGTTGTCAGGTAAGTAATTGCTGCTCTCTCATGGACTTGTTCGATTCCACTAGCTAGGACTTTTATATTTGTCCAAACTATTATATTTGTTCCTGCTAAAAGTGCTAGTATTTCTGGTCGCGAAGAATAAAAGCTGTCACGTTTGTTCAGATTGAGTTATGCAGGCTACCGGGTACATTAGATCATAGACCAAGCTTTCTTGCCGGCTGCCGATGTACATTAAAACGTGTTACAAAAGTCTAACATCACCAACAGGAACATTAAGATTTTTGGCTCACTCGTCGCATGCAAGGTCAACTCTTTATCACGATCGAGAAAATTCTTGTGAACATTTAGATAAGGATAAGGACGGCTCAACAACAGTTAGTATGAAAAATTCTGTCGCCTTAGTGTCAGAAACGTTGTCCCTTTGGCTTAGCGTCACTTCTTGATTGATTTGTTTAAAAGGAACACCTAATGCTAAATTCTTATTCAGTTGTTTTGTAGATTACCATTCAGAGTCTGTCCCATTAAATGTCATAATTAGTTATTTAAATCAATATTTTGCAAGAGAATTGTGTATGTAAACATGAGTGCATACCCGGTGCAAATGCACCAACTGTTGGAATATGAAAATTTCAATATGAACCATTCGATTGTGCATCCACGGTCCACACCTAGCTCGCGTTCACCGAGCTACGCCAACCAGGGCTCGGCTGGATGCCTGCTCACTCCCTCAGCCAGCCAGCCAGCCCGGGTTCGATGCCTGCCGATGCACCAAGAGGAGCTGGTCGTTTTTCCTGGCTCACCTCCCTATGGTATGGGCTGTTGCTCTCAGGCTGGCTGTGCGTGCCGGTGAGGCCCGGTCCAGGAGGTTTCGGTGGGCCTCTTCTTCTTAATGAAAATTCAGGAGGACGTCGGACCCTTGGTCTTTCTCTCTTTTTTATTTTAATATTGCACATATGGCTTCGTATAACTTTGCAAATATTCTGATTCCCCCTTTAGTTTTCTAGAGGCTTGGACATTTGGACTTAAAGAAGCATAATATTGTTTCTAGATGACCCAATGTCTCAGGAGGTCGATAACTTTGATCCACATAATAGTAGTATATATTAAAATAATGCATATGATATGGGAGACTAAAAATATGACATAGAACGGCTGAATTTTATAGTGCTAGTCAAAACCAGTGGCAGAGCTTCTTTATGGAACGTGCATGAGCCATATCACTCCATCTATAAGACCACCCTTCATTATTGGCAATATCAAAATCAAGCACGACTAACAACTAGTATGAGTAATGCTATATATGTCTAAAAAAATTTACAATATTCCCACAAAATGTTGATGTGTCATTGACTTCTGGATCTATGAGTGGCTGATGGTAGCGGTGCATTTGTCTCATTCTGTTTGCACCGGCTTAGGCATAGTTTGACTACTTGCTTGCTACGTGCTTCGTTTCCAATAAAGTCAAACGCATATTCGTACAATTCAGTTACCTACCTTATAGAAAAATCAAATGGCTAGAAAAAGCAAATGGCTTAAGAATATAAAATACTCACTTACCATGAGAAGGTGAGATTTAGCTATGAGCATGGTACACTTCGTTTACGTGGCAGATGGGCCAACTGGGAGTTCCATGTGGGCTTTGACATGCGCGCGGGCACGGTTATCTCGCTGGCCACGGTGCAAGACACCGATGCCGGTGAGCGGCGGCGGGTGCTCTACAGAGGCTTTGTCTCAGAGCTCTTCGTCCCTTACATGGACATGGAGGAGGAGTGGTACTTCCACACGTTCATGGACGCCGGTGAATACGGCTTAGGAGCCTCGGCGGTCCCGCTCCAGCCAGGCGCCGACTGCCCGGCGAACGCCAAATACTTGGACGGCTACTATGCCGACCAGGACGGGAAGCCCGTCAAGGCCGAGAACATTATCTGCGTGTTCGAACGGTACTCCGGCGATGTCGCGTGGCGCCACACTTCGGTCGCGATCCGGGGCCAACTGGTAATTAATGAGTCTGCTTGAATAATTGGTTTCACGAATATATATACATTGAACGACGTACGGAGGATTCTCACGTCTCGAGTCGTCTGATCGATGCAGATCAGGGAGGTCCGGCCAGACGTGACCTTGGTGGTGAGGATGGTGGCGACCGTCGGCAACTACGACTACATCTTGGACTGGGAGTTCAAGACGACGGGCGCAATCAAAGTCGTGGTATTTATATATCCTATCCATTCGTGGCGCTAATTATCATCTGATCGCCTCTGACACACAGCCCAATCGATAATTCGATATAACGCATGGCGCCTTGCAGACATCTCTCACCGGCATCCTTGAGATGAAGGCGACGACCTACACGCACACCGACCAGATCAAGGAGGACGCGCACGGCACCCTGATCGCCGAGAACACACCATCGGCGTCTACCACGACCACTTCATCACGTACCACCTGGACCTCGACGTGGACGGCACCAGGAACTCCTTCGTCAAGAACGCCATCACCGCCGCGCGCAACACCGGGAACCCGGCCACCGGCGGCGCCGACACGCCGAGGAGGAGCTACTGGACCTTGCGCCGCGAGGTGGCCGAGACCGAGGCAGACGGCCAGGTGCGCCTCAGCGACGCGCCGCCGGCCGAGCTGCTGTTCGTGAACCCGGGCAAGAGGACCAAGGTCGGCAACGAGGTCGGGTACCGTCTCCTCCCGGGCGGCGCGACGGCGACGTCGCTGCTCGCCGACGACGACTACCCGCAGCGGCGCGCGAGCTACACGAAGAAGCAGGTGTGGGTGACGCCGTACGACAGGTCGGAGAAGTGGGCGTCCGGGCTTTACGCCGACCAGAGCACCGGCGACGACGGCCTGGCCGTGTGGAGCAGGAAGAACAGACGGATCAAGGACGAGGACATCGTGCTGTGGTACACGGTTGGCCTGCACCACGTCCCGTGCCAGGAGGACTTCCCGGTGATGCCCACCATCAGTGGCTCCTTCGAGCTGCGGCCGTTCAACTTCTTTGAGAGTAACCAGTTGATACGAACCAGGCCACCCACGCAAGGACAATCTCCAAACTGCTCGTGCGGCGCCAGCAATTAGCTGTATGATTCGTTGACAACTATTTGCTTGCTAAGGTTTGTCCACAATAAAACAGTGTATGACCGAAGAATGATTTGTTGCTCGTGCGGCGCCAATAAAGACTGACTCGCACTAGAAGAGATCTGGCCCTCAATAGTCACTCCATAATTATAGCGTTTCCGCTTTTCACAGGATCGAGTCGGTCCGCGCTGATGAACAGACGCAACAGTACAACACATAAATAGGCACAATTCAAGTCTTAAAGTTATTACATTAGTCCGAATTAAAACACAGAGTCGCACAGCGGAAGTTTTAAAGCGTTTACATCACGATTAGGTCCAAAAGAAGCAACCACAACTACGACAAGGAACGATACACGCTCTCACGAGAAGAAGTCCGCATTCCAAGCCTCAGAATGCGAACATAGCAGTAGCTCACTCCTCAGTCTCCCAGTGAGCCGTCCAGCCAAAAGGAAGCTGGCTGTCCCACTGCCCACCTCCACCCGTGGAGTCGGGGATGAAGGTACTACCTGCACAAAAACATAAAGAGCCAAACCCTGAGTACTAATTACTCAGCAAGACTTACCCGTCAACGTGACTAACTACAGCCCTCCTAGAATGCAAAGGCTACAAAAAGGGCAGGCTGACTCACTCGCATCTATCCGCGCTAATTACTTGATCCTAATTTCAAATTTTATTTCCAATTAAGTACTTAACCAAATAAACAGTGCACTTATCTCTAAAATAGGTATAGAGTAACAATACATCATATAATCATCATCCATAAATCACACTACGATGTGACTCAGTGAACAAGAGGGTGCTCATTTCCGAGAGCGGCGGCATCGATGTACATCCTGCAGGAGAAACCTGACCACACGACACACACGCACAAAAGTCGTATGCGGCAACCTTTCGCACTGGTCCCCCTAGAGCTAGGCCGGATCCAACTCCTCCCGAGAAAGGCCCTCCCGCACGGTCCCCGTCCCAGACGTACGCCCCGATTGGGAGGCATCCTTTCTCTCCCGAATACCATGATAGAAAGAGCAGGCTTCCACCGCACACTAGGGCAACACAGGCTACATCGGTTTACTAGGCCCATAAAACACTAGCATGTGATCAGTACGTTCGAGCTTGCTCAACAGGGCCAACAACGAACGGTCCTTAACCGACACAGACGGGGCTACCACCGTGAAGGCCCAGCCTTCTCCAACCATCCTACACAAACAATCCCCGTCCGGTCTGCAACAAACCTAAATTCTGCTAGTACAATCCAGAGTGATTCCTAACATGCGAGTGGGACCTACCACTCGTCTTCTACCGTTCACTAGCCACTAAGCATAGCAAGTTCTAACGTATCCTAGACGACATCTACAAACAAAATAGGACACAAGGTAGGAATTGGAAGGGTAAATCCTAATGCAATTCTAGGGTTTCACAACAACTCTTAATAGACCTAATGCACAATCAAAAACTAGCCCCAATCAAGTGAGAAACAAAAATCCTAAATAGGAAGGCATGCACCGGGGCGTGCCTGGCTCAGGAGCTAAGCTAGCGGGGTTAGCGGTGTCAGTCTGCTGCTCCTCCTGCACCTGCTCCGCAGCTGGAAGTCCAAGGGCTCCGGAGTCTCCTCTGTCACTACACGTCATGACAAAGAAATGATGCATGTCAGATGCAATGATACGATGCAAAACGATTTAATTATTTTATAAGACAGTCATTTACACTGTAAGTGCAACAATTAATTAATTATCTTCGTCTGAAGTATTTCCTTCATTGACTCTTGATTAAGTTAATTACTTAAATTAACTTGAGTGGGTTAATTAGATTTATTAATTTTGAAAATTAATTTGCATCCAATGGCATTTTTCTTGTGAAGAGTACCACTGGAAGTAATTTACAGGGAAGTTTGGCGATTTATTGTAATACGGATTATTTATAATAATTTAAACAAGACAGCGGATTAAATAAATCATACAAACATAATTAAGCATTAAATGACAGTGGAAAAATGTTCTATAAGTGTGTTATCAGATTCTTTACTTGCATGCAAGAGTTTGTGATTTATGGAGCAACAGAGAATTTATTAGGAATTAAACAAGATTTGCACATATGCAATTTTCCAGAAAACAGATAAAGTGATATATGTGATTTGACATTTTTATTGGATAGATCTTGCAACAGGGAAGCCAACAAAATTGGATTCGCATTTATTTGAGGTGTCTTTATTTTTTTATCGATTTTACAACTTTTTGTGATTTTCTGGGGATTAAACAATTTCTGAAAAGAAAGGAAATTGGGCGGGCCAGTCAAATCGGGCCACGCAGAGGGCCACACGACTTGAGCCGCACTAGATCCGGCCTGGCAGCACGGGATCCGGGCGCGACCGCGGCGCGCGCGCGGCGCGGCGGCGGCGGCAAGCCGGCCGTTCCCGGCGCTTCGGCGCGCGGCGACGAGAAGCTCGGGCGGAATCACCTCGGCGACGAGAGGGCAACTCGGAAACGCGGGCACATGCACGCTGCACGCGCGCGACGGCCGGAGGGCAGGCGGCGACGAGCGGCGGCGCAACGGCGGCGGCGACGTACGCGTTCCGGCCAAACGGAAGGGAGAGAGGGGAAAAGAAGAGGGGCAAGAGCATCACCTCGTCGGGACGGACTTCGGAGCAGTAGATCTCGTTGACGGGGAGGCTCGAGAGGCGGAGTTCACCGATGAGGGGCGGACGGCGACTAGACGGCGGTGGGGGAAAAACTCCGTTGCCGACGACTCGACTGCGGAAAGGGAGGAGCGAGGGGTTAAGGGGTTGCGCGACTTGGTAAGCCAGTTTCCAGTGCGAGGAATCGGTCGGAGACTCACCTGCGCAAGCTGAATCAACGGCGAGGTCGCGGAGCTTGCTCGGCCGGGCTCGGAGAAGAAGGGCCAAATTCAGGCACCTCAAGGCGGAGCGGGGTCAATGTGGGCCATGGTGAGGTGCGGTGGCTCTTGCGAAGCATGGAGCTAGCTCGCGTGGGCTGGGGGAGGCTCGCCGGCGGCACAGCGAGGTGGAACGGAGCTCGGCGACGGAAGCTAGGGTTTCGGTGGCTGGGGAATGGCGAGAGAGCGAGAGAGTGAGCTCGGACAGACGAGGAGGAGCCGTTTTGGCGTTGCGACGCGGTCGGAGGCGGGCCAGGGCGCCGCGCGGTGAAGCCGTACGCCGGCAGCCACGCGGCGGAAAAGCGCCGATGCTGCTCAGCGAGAGAGGAGAGACCGACAGGTGGGCCCGCTGGCATCTTTCGATTTTTCGGATTTATTCAAAACCGAGTTTTCCCCAAATTTGGCACAACAAATGAACTAGCAAATGACCTCCAAAAATAGCAAACTTGGTACCATTGGAAAGATCTTGGAAAGATCTATCATCTGGCCAATATGCACAACTGAACTCTAAAGGAAGTTCAAATGGAAGCTGGTCAAAGTTGGGCACTTTTTCAATTTTGGGGATTTATTTGGGCATTCAAAAGAATCTATAAAATCACCAATAATTCTCCAAAATTCTCATTTGAGATGAGCTATCCATAGGTATTTTTGTTTGGTGTAGGTTGTTATGAGGAACTTGGAGTTCCTTCACAAAGATCAAATCTGGCCTAAATTTGAATAAACTTGAATTTCATGCTGTCAGGTTTGTCGAATTAAAGGGAACCTTCCAGACATGCAAAAATTTTGATAAATTCTAGGAACACAGAATAAATATCCAGATCCAACTTCTCTTTTGGGTCTAGGTAGGTTTGAGCAAAATAATTTGAATTAAAATTCGAGGAACAGCAGGATTTGCATGAACTTCTCTGAATTTTTAGAGGCACTTCCAGAATTTGAAAAATCATGGAAAAATCTCCCAAAATTCTCCTTTCAGATGTTCTTGCTGCAGAAATTATCATTTGAGCAAGTTGATATTGAAATTTTTTATTTGCTTCACAAGCATTGGTTTGACATTATTTGGATTAGAATAAATTTCGAAATTGACTTGATTTGCTTTTTGGTTCTGTTCACTTATGCAAAGTTGGAGCTATTTGATCTCCAGTGACACGGGGTGTCACAATAATTGTCATAGAAGGTCAGATTTCTTATGGTGTTGGCTGAATGCTCAATTGTGCGTATTTGTTGTGTTCTCTCAACATTGATACATTACACAGTGTTGTTCGTAATCAAAAAGTGAAGTCCACATCGATGGCGGCACATAGTAATCAAAGTCAAGTCCACATCAACGACAAGATAGCACGCAACAGTAATCAAAGTCAAGTCTAGATGGATGACAAAATAGCACACATAAATCAAAGTCAAAGTCATTGTGGATGTGCACACGAGGGAAGGCAAAATTATCAACCTTCTAGATATTAGCGCAGAATAGGAAGGTGTTAAAACTATTGAACCATTAAATTCATTCTCAAGAAAGAACCATTGAAATTGACATTTAAATGAGAAAGCCGAACACCCAACGATGCCACCAACAACAGCATCAACAAGTGAGTTGTTTTATAATTCTATAAGGCTAAAAATATAACATAGACATATTTCCAAGGACCTAAAGTTCTTTAGAGGGAAATGCTCCACAATTAAGAGAAGGTAGTAACATAGACATATATTGCGACTTGTTGTGAAAAGGCACCTCCCTGAAGAACTGTGCGTGATTCACCATGATATCATTTGAAGCTTATTACCTGACATGCAAAAATAAAGGTAAATTCTTCATTGCTTGACAAATTCAACGCAGCAAAACGGATTTAAAAGGTACAACAAGGAAATCAACTAAGCTCTCGCCCAGGACTTGCTGCTGAACTAAATACAAAATTCCAACATTGATTTACATCCGAAGCAACACGGTGCAATTATGTTCGAACAATATTGTTCCTTTTAGTTTAACCGTGAAAATCAATATCAAACTGAGCATACAGAAGATTAGGTTTCTTGTGATGGAACCACTCACCCAGGTTTGAATCTCAGACTTGGCACGGCTGTAGCATTATGGCTAATTAGGCGACGTGCCTGTCGATAGAGAAGCGTCTATGGTGACTTCGTGAATCTCAAGATCATCTGGTCTAGTCTCACGGCACTCATAGAGGTCAGATGTGCGTGCGTGTGTTATGAGTGCTCATACATGTATATGAACATCTGCGTCTGTATTGTGTTTCGCAGAAAACATGAAAATCAGTAAATAGAATCATCTGCACAATAAGGTAAGTTTTGGTTTTCATAAAATGACTCCAATACAGATAACCTCTGAAAAATATAGTTAAGCACATTGCAGATCACATAATTGGAGAGTTTGGAGCATAACAAACAAAAATACAATTTCACTCCAGAGTTCAAATTTCGTTTTATTTTCAGTTGTAGTCACAAAAAAAGCAACTGATTACACTATGCATCTCTTAAGACCATGTTTGTTTCCCACCTAAATTATATAATTCACCTTATAATCTATAAGCAAGGTGAGAGCAACTTATTAGATTATGACAATTTAGCTTGTGAATTATTACCATCTAAGACTTGTTTCTTTGCTGGATTATATATAATCCGGTGGAAAACAAACATGTCCTAAATCCTAATTCTTATCTTGAATGATAAAAATATGAGCTTCAAACCGGGACAAATCTCGAAGCAAAATGGGGGCAAATCACAAGCACGCCAACGTCCACGTCAGCCCGCACGTGTGGGCCCGGCCAACGTGTACTCCCTCTCCACGGTTCGCCAACTGGGCGTCACCCCCGGCGGCGTGTGCCCGGCGCACTCGCGCCTCGGGCCCGCGACGGCGGGCTCGTGCGCGGCCGCGGCGGCATGCGGTTGAGTACTGCCCAGCGATATAAGAGGAGAGCGAGCAGGAGGAGCGCAGAGCAGTCCACAGATCGATCTCGCAGATACGAACGTACTCCTCCTACTCAGAGAGAGAGAGAGAGAGAGAGAGAGAGAGAGAGAGAGACTGCGCCTCGTCCCTAGTCGCCATCTTTCCGTACTCGACCGCTGCGCCGATTCTCGGAGGCGAAGATGGACGCCGCAGCAGCGCAGGTCGCCGGCCGGAGAGGGGGTGACGATCCCGCTTCAGCTAATAAGGTAATTAAGATCAGTCGCCTGCCGTAGTCCTTGCTCTGGGTGACGCCCTGCCCAGTAGTGCCAATGCACCAACTCAAAGGCCGGGAACTCGATCTATTTCCACCGCCGCCGCCCCACACTGTCACGTCACCGTTTCGTTGCCGTCCATCGATGGTGACGTTAATTGTCGGTCCCTGCGGCAAAATTCGGAGCCTTTCAGCATGCACCCCATGTGTTTGTGGTAATGCCTAGGACATACGATCCCGCTCTCTTGTAACCTTGTTGCCCGGCGACGCACTGACATGGTCTAGCCCACTGTAGTGCTTGCGTGCGTCATAATGCTGTTCATATTCCAGATTTGCGCAGCTTGTAATTGCCATGCATTCTCACTTGAACCGAACTTACTGAAATTTAAGGCCCCGCTTACATATCTCGTTTCAGTTGCACTCTCCTGTTAATTTCTTATGTTACTATGTATAATTAATGTTTAATGAATCCTTGCAGTTTAGGTAGTTAGTCTTCCGTGCGGCGTCGTAGGCATCAATGAACTGTTCCTCTTTCCCTTATTCTCGTCGCACTTTAGTTAATTGGTGATAAGCATCCTTAGTAATGTCTTTGTGCTGCATAACACAGGAACCGGCATGGAAAAGGTTTCTGCACCACGTTGGGCCAGGCTTTATGGTCTGCTTGGCTTACCTTGATCCCGGAAACTGTAAGTGCCATGCCTTCGCTCAGTTTATCTTTATCACACACAACATTACGATCGGTCGTCATGTTTTGTGGAATTGAAACAGTGGAGACAGATTTGCAAGCCGGTGCCAATCACAGATATGAGGTACACTGCCTCGCCTTTTCAGATCTTATGCTCATACACTGTTCATGCTGCACGCCCTTCACCTTCGCTATCTACACATTCTGGTACAGGACGAAAGAAATCTAACTACTTTGCTTTTGCCCTTTTTTCTTAATTTCCTACATCTGCAGCTCCTCTGGGTGATCTTTATCGGCCTCATCTTTGCTCTAGTTATACAGTCACTATCTGCTAATCTTGGAGTAGTGACAGGTAGTACAAAAAAAAGTGGTTATAATATGATGGTGTATGCAGTAAAACAAGTTTCATTAATTGTTATTAACTGACGCAGGACGGCATCTTGCTGAGTTATGCAAGACTGAATATCCAGTATGGGTGAGAATCTGCCTATGGCTGCTGGCAGAGTTAGCTGTGATTGCTGCAGATATCCCAGAAGGTAAGAGTTAACATGACAGTTCACAATAAAATATCATTATTCAACCTTTCATACTGTTCCTCTGAGATTCCTTTCAAACTACTCCCTCTAAGATTTAGGATAATTATTTAGATAATTTAATCTAATCCCTCTGAGATCCCTTTCAAAATGAAAAATGATATTTCTGGATAGGTTTATGTTGGTCTACTCTTTCATCTGTAAGACATTCCATGCGTGTTCCATTCCATGAAACTGATAATCAATACGATGTAAATTAGAAAGATTGATCAATACCTATAGAGACCATGGTTTGTCTTGTTCTATGCTTTAATCAGTTGGAAATATCAATTTTTATATTAAACTGAATAATTATTTTGCGCCATTTGCTCCTCACAAATCTTCACATTTTACAGTTATAGGGACAGCTTTTGCTTTCAATCTCTTGTTCCACATCCCTGTGTGGGTAGGGGTTCTCATCGCTGGCTCCAGCACACTTCTACTCCTTGGGATGCAAAGATATGGGGTAATCATTTTCTTGTTCTAGATACAGACTGTACGAAAAACATTTCCACACTGAAATTTTCAGATAAAAACTCTTGGACAAAAGGGTTACTCTAGCTAGACAACGTCAAGAACTGGGTTCAGCTCAGTACAAGTGATTCATTATTTATGAAAATATACTTCATGTATATAGCCTGACATGACCACCTTTTTGCACTTTTAACTAGGTTAGGAAGCTGGAGTTCTTGGTTGCACTACTGGTGTTCATCATGGCAGCGTGCTTCTTCGTGGAGATGAGCATAGTGAAGCCACCAGCAATGGAAGTCATCAAGGGACTATTTGTACCCAAGCTGAGTGGTTCCAGTGCTACTGGAGACACTATTGCCCTTCTTGGGGCTCTTGTAATGCCGTAAGCAATCAAGCACACAATATTTGTGTATTTATAAGGCACATCTTTCTTTTATTTTTCTTATTAGGAGATTCCATTTTGATAGATTCCATTTTCTTATCTGTTAGGACATCAGCACTCCAGAGTTACAGTTCTAAGCACAGCTCCATTTAGTTATTACTAATTCTTTCATATATTAATTGCAGACATAATCTATTTTTGCACTCTGCCCTGGTACTGTCGAGGAACACGCCCGCATCAGTAAGAGGAATAAAGGTGACAAGATACTGTATATATTAGTTATGGAGACTAGACTGTCAGAATTCAGGACCAATCCTCCTGTTGGAAAGTGGCAACTATAAGAAGACATATTTGTTTACTTGCACTTCAGGATGCTTGCAGGTTCTTCCTCTTTGAAAGCGGCATAGCTCTGTTTGTAGCACTTCTCATCAACATCTGCATCATCTCTGTCTCTGGAACTGTCTGTAACTCGAGCCACCTCTCACCGGATGACTCGGCGAAATGCAGTGACCTCACCTTGGACTCCTCCTCTTTCCTCCTTAGGGTATAACTGTGTGATTGCGGTACTTTCTCTAATTTTAAAAACTATAAAATAATTGTCTGCAGGATGAATTAATTGTTAGTTTGTACTTCAGAATGTTCTAGGCGGCTCCAGTGCCATTTTGTATGGCGTGGCACTCTTGGCTTCTGGACAGAGTTCAACCATTACTGGAACATACGCCGGGCAATACATTATGCAGGTACTACTTCCAGTGTGAAAGTCTTATTGTCCTGAAATATGTGTTGAACCTGTAAACGTTACAAGCAATCAAACACAGACTTGATCGATTTTTTGGATGTACAGGGTTTCCTGGACATCAAGATGAAACAGTGGCTGAGGAACTTGATGACTCGTAGCATTGCCATTGTGCCAAGCTTAATCGTCTCCATCATTGGTGGTTCTAGTGGTGCTGGATGTCTCATTGTCATTGCATCGGTATACTGATTGCACTATATGGTGCAGCCATTTAGTGAACCTATTAATTACAACCTTATAGCAATTTAATAATTGTATAAGGAGAAGAAACTGTCTATTTGTTTGGTTAACATGGAGTATATTTGATGCAGATGATCCTGTCATTTGAGCTACCATTTGCTCTCATCCCCCTTCTCAAGTTCAGCAGCAGTAGCAACAAGATGGGTGAAAATAAGAACTCAATCTATGTAAGTATGGTAGTTACTACCAGCATATTTTTGTTTGCATTCATAAGAAACATTTTATTGTCTTAATTTATGTTTTTGTTGATCGCATGCAGATTATTTGGTTCTCTTGGCTGCTCGGGTTTATGATTATTGGTATAAACATATACTTTCTCAGCACAAAATTAATCGGCTGGATCCTCCACAACTCACTACCTCTCTATGCTAACGTGCTCATCGGCATCATCTTGTGCCCTCTTATGCTACTTTACATCTGTTCTGTAATCTACCTGACGTTCAGGAAGGACACCGTCAAGTTCGTGTCTCGCCATGAGCTCCCAACTGTTGATGCCAACAAATCAAAGGTTGTTAACGACTGTGACAATGTGGAAAACAAGGAGCAGCTCGTTTAGTTTCATTTTTAAGATCAGTTCAATGCTAGCTTAGGCTAACATTGGTTTGTTACATAGATTTCATTCATTTGATTTGCTAGCTAACTGCAATCAAATTAATTGGGCTATTTGACATCAGTTACAGGTCCTGTAGGTTGTTCTAATGCTTTCTGCAATGTGAGATAACTCACTGTAGGCATTCATGTAACATTTAATGGTCAAATTGTTCTTGTAAAAAAAGAAACTGATCAATCAAGCTTTTTGTGGTACAAGAGATGGTAAGAGACTTTTTGTTTTGCAGAGCTTTGATTTTCTTTTTACTTAATGCATTTACATTATATATGTTTTATCTCTTTTGGATATTTGCTTGAATATATGGCAATTAATCTGTATTATAAAGATTAAGTTGCGCTGCGATCAGTTGTTAGCAGTAATTCATCAACCCATTGTTACCCATCCTCTGAGTAATCGATGCTTTGATCCAAACCCCTTCCCATCTCCCTAACCGTAGATTAGCGTCGAGTCCACCTAAAAAATGTAAGATTTTGCGATGAAGATGACTATGAGTATGAGATGCAGGTCTGAAAAAGCATTGCCATAGCACGATTACCAAGGTGTGGTTAGCTCGTCCCTCGCTCTGGAAAGTTTTCCAAATACTCGGAGGGGATTGACTCCTTCCTCCATCTTGTATAGGAAATCGATCATTTCCAAAGGAAAGTAATGGTTGGTTCCTTTCACATTCCTTTCAAAATCTTTTATTCCAATCCATTTTTGGTTTCTTTTTTCAGCGAACGAAAACATACCCGCCGGGCGTCCGTGATTTACGCCCTGGTGACTCTTCCTTCCATCCCCACTCCCGATTGATTTCCTTCGTCCCCCGCCTCCTCCGCCGCCATATTTTAGCTTCCCCAAACGTCGCGACGCCGCTCCCGCTGTGCCAGATTTCGTGCCTTACACACGGGAAGGCGGCGACCGCGTTCATCCCTTTGCCTTCCAGCCAGGCCGCGCGGCGCTGCACACGCGCTTCCATGGCGGCAACAATCGGATCCTGATTTGTGATGCCGCCCTTTCCCGCCTCGAGACGGCGAACGGGCGGTGTGGCGGCGTGGCCGTCGCAGTCGCCAAAGGTGGCCTGGCAGCAGTCGAGGAGCGCGACGACGGCCGCCGTGCTTGGTGAAGGGCCTGCGCGGGTGATGGGCCTCGACGCTGGCTTCCCTCGTCTCCGGCAACGCGTGCGTGCTACGCCGCCTTCCACTCCCTCAACAACGGCCTCGGCTTCCACGCCCTGGTCCTGCTGCTCGCGTTCCCTGGGCTTGGATGGTGGTGAGTACCTGCCCAAAAAAAGAAAAAGAAGAAAAAAGATGAGCGATTCTAAATTTATTCCTATAACAGTGATTCATATATAACATTGTTTCATTTTTTTATCGTACTCTATTTTATCTAACTGAATGCAGATATATGCTTTTCATGCTTCCATGGCTTGATTATCAAAAAAGAAAAAAAATGGTCGATTTGTGGTCGGTCAATAAATGAATCCACTAAAATAAATAACAGCAAAAATTTATTGTATGTTTACATATAAAAAGCACTCTTTTCTTTTCTTTTTAGCTATCTTTGTTTTATAGATAGTACCACGTATTTGTTTGCTTTGGCTAGCCGTACAATGATCTAAAAATTTGTTGACAGATGGATACTTTGGTGGCTATGTTTCGGTAAGATTTAACAAGGAACAAGCTGTCTCGACATATGCTATTATGCTATTCTGTTGCTCTTTGACACCCAAGATCTGAAACTTTTGCCTGTTTACCTCCTCGTCATTCATAGCACGGAAAAAAGGTAAATGACAGCTTATTTTGTAATGCATGTACCAGATATTTTATTGATACTAATCAATAATCTTAATTTCAACAAACATATTTGGTTTCAGTGCATCATATTTGATTATTTACTGCTGACCTGAGACATGTATGCCTCAATGTTATGTCAGCAAATTATGTTTAGTTGTAAATCGTTGTCTTTGCTATATAGTGAATAATGATGGATCAAGTTTATCCTTCTGTTCATGCCAACAAAGCTAATTCTAATCTATTTTTGAATGAAACCTATATTTCTATGAGTTGTCATTTACACCCATGACGACCTGTATTTCGATGTGAGCTGTTTGTCCAATAGCAAGCATGCCTATATTTTGATGTTAAACACCATGCTAAGCTGCTAACCAACACCAGCTACCAGAATCAAGTCTGATTGGGAATATAGTTGGAGGCCTTGAGCATAGGGCCAATGTCTTATCTAAAATGAGCATGCCAGTGCAAATCTTATATATGTTTGAGCGACAAATGATCACTCAATTTATGTTAATTTTATCTCTGTTCGGTCCATTGCTAAGAGATTTATGAACTGATACACTATTTACCACACTTCTTGGAATTTTTCAGCAAAGCGTTGACATGAGACGCTCTTGTCAAGTTCAAGCTTGATAAGCGGATGGACACTGGTGATGCAGGGAACTCCATTCGTGGTTGTACTGCCAGGTATGACCAATATTGACATTGTTTTTGGCATGCTAGGTACTTCATTTTTCTGACACATGCATGTTCGTTATACATTATTCTGAAACGATGTTACGATAAGTAAGATGGCTGTATTGTTACTTTTTCACTATGTAAGTAAGAGAGTAAATTTCATAAAACCTCAGTTTTTTTGTCCTTGTTTCACAAACCTCCAGTGTTTTACATGTCATATTCCTTGCTTTTTTTGAAAGAGGTGGGATTTTGTGAAACAATATGACCATAAAACATGGAGTTAAGTGACACAAACCAAAATACATGTGTTTTTGTGAGACAAGGACCATAAAACCTGTGTTTTATGAAATTTACTCTAAGTAAAAGATGGGTATTAATTATGGCAAAGATTGTAAAACCAAAAGTAGCTGCTTACATGAGACAAACTGTAATACTAAAAGTCATCATCAATATTAAACATGGCAGATTATCAGAAGTTATATACTGTTAACACAGAGTAGATATGCTACCGTTAGTATATATAAAAAACAATTTAAAGTTTCCACAGAAATTGAATGTTGAGCGAGACATTGCTAGCTGTGTCCACTTTAGGCAGTCCACAAGCTTTCAAAGTCTGTCCCCATACTCAATAGCCCGAAGGACCATCTGTTGCACCTGATGTGCATTGTCATTTGTCCGTTGATAGTCTATCGATAGTGAATTATAACCTCCCATAAAGCAAGGATATTTTCACCTCATAAAAAATCATTGTTACAACAAATAATTATTGGAAAGAGCTAGGCACCTTCCAAACAACACAATATGTCATGGTCTTGTCCAAAAAAGCATTCTGACTCTACAAGCCCAATTTTCTCATCAGCATCTGTAAACGTAGCACAAGTGAGTAGAGTCCTTGCATGTGGTAGTGCCCTCACCAGGTTCAGCAAAATTTGAGGGGAGAACCTTTTCCCTTTATCTGATTCTTCTTTTTTCTCTCGAACACGCAGGAGGGCTGCGTATCATTATATTAAGATGGAGAAAAAAGGGCAGAGCCCATACAACACACACCCACACACACATTGTTCTAAGTTACAATTGCGCCTTTTATCACAAGAAAACGAGCTCGATCTACAAAACATCCTAACCATCCAGGAGGGGGGCCATCAGGAATGAGATTCGTTTTGCCCCAGCCATCTCCCAGAGCCTGCATTCATCCCTTGCCTGTAGTAAAGCACTAGCAAGGCTAGGCGCAGCTCCATCAAAGACACATATGTTTCGATGATTCCAAATGATCCAAGCCCAAAGAATTATAAGGGAGTTTAACCCTCTCCATGTTAGACCTCCTACAGCTTCGCTTGCAGACCTCCACCAGTTCATGAAACAGGTCTCTTGCGGCTGAGGAGTGAGATCCTAAAGACCAACCTGTCATAAGAGATGGAACCAGAACTGGCGCGCGAAGTCACAAGAGACAAGGATATGATCGATGGTTTCATCCTGTTGCTCGCAAAGTAGGCATTGTTCTGGATGTGTCAAACCACGGCATTCTAAACGATCAGCTGTCCAGCATCTGTTGTGTGCGACCAGCCACACGAAAAATCGACATTTGGGCAGGGCCAAGTCTTCCAAATCCTTTCATATGGTTCAAAGATGACGGAGCCCAGAAATAAGCTATCATATGCTGACTTGGTTGAGTACTTGCCACTTGAAGAAAATCTCCATAAGTATCATGGCTGCAGCTGCAAGTCAAGTAAAATATCCCAAAGTTTCAAGTACTCCACAATGACACTGTTACAAAACCTTATTTGATCTCATCACTGCAGCACTCATGGCTGTGCCATAATATCCATGGTTAAGGCCATATAGTAACAGTCATGCTTAAGGCATAGTAACAGCCGTGCTTAAGGCATTGTAATAGCCATGATGAAGGAGCAATATTGCTGCCATTACAGGAGAATTCATGAACTGCAATAATGTGTAATCTCCTATATATATTTACCTTGAGATCAATGAAATAACGACCAATTCACTACACACTTGTTCTCTCTGTTCACACTATTTTCATTCTCAATACGTTATCAGCAGCTTTAGCAACTGAAGGGTAAGATGGCTCCCTGTGATGCTAGTTCTTCCCTTCCTCGCAATCTCCGCGCTCGCCAACTTCGTCGCCTGATGCGCCTGAAGCTCGCATCGCTCCTTCAGGCTCCCGAGCACCGTTCTCGTCGTGGCAGGGAGCGTGGCCCTCGGTCTCCTCCCTCAGGCTTCACTAGCCATGGAGGACGATGCTGCGACAACGGCGCCGCTGCCCGTAGAGCTACCAGCACTGCGAGCAGCAGCTCAAGCACCCTCGCGACCCGCTGTGGGCCTCCAGTGATGCCCGACACTTGCACTGGGCCAGAACACATTTTGGTGCAGTCGCTGCATCACTATGAGTCCCATGGCTGGACAACAAGGGTGTGGCTGCGGCCTGAAGGGCTGTCGCAGGAGATGCCAGACGTGGTGATAGAATATTGCCCCCACCATGGCTGAACAAACTACACCCGCCGCGGCATCAGTTCTTCATCAGAAGAGCATGCCTTCGCCATGGCCTCGCAGCGCCGTGCTGTTTCGCCATCACCATCACCGGAGTACACCCCGGCATCGCTCGAGTACACCCCAACACAAGAGGCACCACCGGAGTTCCTCCTCACAGGCACCATCGCAGCGCGTCGCGAAGCTCCGCCCTTCTATATGAGTACCGAGGGAGGCTCCAGCAGCACGGCTCCGGTGGCGCCGCCTGGTTTTGATGAGCCCGCGCTCGCTCCTTCGCCCCCTCCTCCAGCCATGCCCTCCTCCACCGCGACTGCGGCGGCCAACCGCCGCCCCGGGCTGCGCCACAACATGATCCCAACCGGGCATGTGCCTGCGTCAGCTGGGAAACATTCTAGCGGCAGTGGTGACCATCCCTCACCCTGTGAGGCTTGAGCGTGGCACAAGAAGGGGTCCGGGGGTGTGGGGAGCCTGCAGACTACGGCAGCAGACCGGCGATGGCGACGACTGGAGCAGCAGCGGTCTGCTGGCCTGTTTTGTCCTCCATGCGCGCCCCCTGGACCGACAGCTCTGAGAGCCGCCCAATAAATCTTCACTATGCTTAGATTTAAATTTCCACAGAAATTTACATTCAGAGCCTGAACTTTGTTAGTTCAGTCTACTTTTCGGAACTTTGTTCGTCTAGTTTGCTTTCCTGCCTGAACCTTGTTCGTTCAGTTTACTTTCCACAGTTAGTCTGAATCAATAAATGTTTGTTCATCAATTTATGCATTTCCATGTCCTTTATTTTACAAGTATTTTTGCAAATTTGCTTACCTCGCCCTACCTTATTTATTTTAATGCAATATTACCTCCAAATTGGAAGAATTCTTTGAAGTTTGAGATCAAATGGATTTACGCATACTTCTGTATAGAAACTGTTCCTCAAAAATCAGAATTTCTTCTTACTAACATGGCACACGCTCAGAAATTCCTATTCATTTATCAAATCTAATCATATATCGAAGTCGAAGGAGTATGAATTGCTACCAACCAGGGCAAATTCAAGGATTACAATAACATCTATGTTGTATTCTCTTATAAATATGTAATCTTGATGTCAATGGAAGATTACCAATTCAGTACACACTTGTGCTCTCTGTCATACCATTTTCACCTTTTAACACGTTATCAGCGGCTTCAGCCATTGAGCAAGAGAGCAACTCAAGGGTAAGATGGCTCCATGTGATGCTAGTTCTTCCCTTCCCTGCAATCTCCGCGCTCGCCATCTTCGTCGCTTGCTGCGCCAGCAGCTCCCATCGCTCCTTCAGGCTCCCGAGGGTCGTTCTCGTCGTGGCAGGGGGCGTGGCCCTCGGTCTCCTCCCTCAGGCTTCACCAGCCATGGAGGACGACCCCGCTGCCCGTAGAGCTACCAGAGCTGCAAGCAGCAACTACCCTCGCGACCCGCGGCGGGCCTCCGGTGATGCCCGATACTTGCACTGCACCAGAACGCATTTTGGTGCAGTCGCCGCATCACTGTGAGTCCTATGGTTGGACAGCAAGGGTGCGGCTGTAGCCTGAAGGGCTGCCGCAGGAGATGCCAGACGTGGTGACGGCATATTGCCCCCGCCATGGCTGGACAAACTACACCCGGCGCGGCACTAGTTCTTCATCAGAAGAGCATGCCTTCGCCATAGCCTCGCCGCGCCGTTCTGTTTCGCCATCATCATCGCCGGGGTACACGCCGGCAACACCGGTGTACACTCCAACACCAGCGACGCCTTCGGAGTACACGCCGGCAATACCGGTGTACACTCCAACACCAGCGACGCCGCCGAAGTTCCTCCTCAGAGGCACTATCGCTGCGCGCCGTGGAGCTCCGCACTTTTCTTACAAGAGTACTGGGGGATGCTCTAGCAGCACGGCTATGGTGGGCTGCCTGGCTTTGCTGAGCCCACTCTCGCTCCTCCGCCCCCTCCTCCTCCGGCCATGCTCCCCACTGGACGCGCCACCGCGACTGCGGCGGCCAACCGCCACCGCGGGCTGCGCCGCAACATGATCCCAACCGGTGATGTGCCGGCATCGGCCGGGAATCCCTCACCCTCAGGTGAAGGGGGGGGGGGGGGGGGGGGGGGTGCTTGAGCGTGGAACCAGAGGAGGTCCGGGGGTGTGGGGAGCCTGCAGCGAACGGCAACAGACCGGCGACAACGACGGTGGCGGTCTGCGAGCTTGGGTTCGCCTCCATGCGCGCCCCCTGGATCTACAGCGGCGAGGATCGCCCAATAAATTTTCATTATGCTAAGATTTAAATTTCTACAGAAATTTACTTCCATCCTGAAATTTGTTTCGTTTAGTTTATTTTCCAGAACTTTGTTCGTTATGTTTACTTTCCAGCCTGAACTTTGTACGTTCAGTTTTCTTTCAGTCTAAATCAATACATGTTTTTTCAGCATTTTGTTGGCCTTTCCATCTCCTTTTTTTACTAGTATTTTTGCAAATTTACTTACATCGTCCTACTTTAATTTATTTTTAATGCAATACTGCCTCTAAATTGGAAGAATTCTTTGAAGTTTGAGATCATATGGATTCACGCATACTTCTGTATAGAAACTGTTCCTCAAACTTAGAATTGTTTAACATGGCACACGCTCATAAACTCCTCTATTCATTTTTCAAATTTGGTCATATATTTTGTGGAATTCAAATACCACTGAGGGCTCTACACTATTTTTAAAATAGTGATTACCCGAATATGATCATCATGTTTTGGAAAATTGAATACCGAGCTATTTAATCATGCGACAGCCACTGCCCAATTTACTGAGACTATTTATTTTCTTGTTGGAGTTCAGTTTGAATTCACATAACATTGCATAAATACACCATAATTTCTCAAAAATTTTGGCAATCACCAATGTAGGTGAGATGGCAACCAAAGAGTTTGATATCCTCGCTCTTGATGGTTCCAATTTCCCTCTGCTTGGGCGATGGATGTCAAACTGAATCTGTCTACCCTTGGACTGTACAGATGTATAGATGAAACAGCTGAAGGGACTGTTACCCCCTCTAACATGTCTAAATACTCTGCCTTGAAAGTAATGAGGAATCATATCGATCCGGATTTGAAAATGGAGTAAGTACATGTATGAGGAGGATCCACGTGCTTCGTGGACATCTCTCAAAAATCGCTATTAATAGCATAAAGCTATTATCCTCCCTGAGGCAACACATGAGTGGAACCACTTAAGCCTACAGGATTTCAAAACTGTAGAGGAGTTCAACCATGCTGTTCGTAAGATTTGCTCTAAGCTCCGGTTTTGTGAGAAAGAACCTTCTGAAGCGGAGAAAATTGAGAAAACTTTGTCTACAATGCTCCCATCAGAAAGGATTATTACTCAACAATACCGGGAGAACAATTTCACATACTACTCTTCGCTTATTCAGACATTGAAACAGGCAGAAAAGAGCCATGAGCTCACTGTGTGGAACTCAAACCAGCGCCCATTGGGCATTGCACCACTGCCTGAAGTACATGTGAATGCGAAGAAAAATGGACCTAATAGGAACATACAGACTGGAAATTCCTCAGGCAAGTGCAAGCGCAAGAGAACCAAAAAGCCACGTGGTAGCATCCGAAAGGGGAAAGGCATTTCTGAGCCCAAAAATGATAGTGGCAACAAGATAGCCTGCTTCAGGTGTGGTTGCAACAATCATGTTGCAAAGAAGTGCCGGACCCCTAAGCATCTTGTTGATTTATACATGAAGTCCATGGGTCATACACAGAATACCCAGAAGTTTGAAGCACACTTCGCCTCTCAAGTGCTGGAGACTGGAGCTAATGGACCCCATCCCTAACGGAGAGGGACCGAGCAACACTAAGACTCCATCCAATGAAGAGGGAGACTCTATGGAAGTTGACAAGCTGCTCATGGAATACTCCACCGACATATTTGGAGATCTCATTTAAACTCCATAGGTTTAGTGTTTAAATTTGCAGTAAAGTTCTTGTAATAAAGACATGATGTTGCTACCGTTTATCAGTTGTAATATTTCATATATTATATTTATATATTTGTATGCATTTACTATATTTTGCACTTATTCTTATGAATTTCAATTCTGCATTATATAGATTGTTGTGGAAGTCAATCCAATGGAAGAAGAGATATGCCTAGTGGACAGTTGTACCACTCACAATGTACTTAGGGAAGTCAAATTTTTCCAAACTCTCACAAAGAGAGAAGGACAAGTTTTGACCATCGAGGGACGCGATGCTATAATTGTTGGCTCCGGCAGGGCCACCATCGTACTTCCAATGGGTACACATATAAGTATCGAGGATGTATTATTGTATCCCGATTCCACATGTACCCTACTAAGTTATAGAGATATCTGAAAAATAGAATTCATGTGGAAACATATGAAGAAAATAATGAGGAATTCCTCCTTTTAACCAAACATAGTGGATGTGGCAAAAAGATACTTGAAAAGGTGCCTTCTCTCCCATCTGGATTGTACTACACATATATCAAGCCCATGCCACATGTTGCATACAAAGTGGATGTATTCAAAACTTGGCATGAACGCCTTGGCCATCCTGGCATTGGGATGATGAGAAAAATCATAAGCAATTCAAGTGCACATGGTATGAGCGACACAAAATTCTCATAATCCTCATATTTTGTGTGCACCTCATGTGCAACTGGGAAATTAATTTTGAGACCGTCACCTCTCAAAATAATGGCTGAACCACTAAAGTTCCTTGAGCATTCAAGGTGACATTTGTGGCCTCATTCAACCATTATCTGGAGCATTCAGGTACTTCATGGTTCTAATAGACGCATCCACAAGATGGTCACATATGATAAGAAAGTTCTGCAACAATTTTTGGGAATTGTAAATTTTGCCAGAAATTATATAGATAATTTAGCGAAACTTGCTGGGCCATTATATGCAAGTTAAGGAAGAATGGTCAAAAATATTTTAATTCAGAAGACATAAAGTTAGTAAAGGCAATCAAAGAAAAGGTGAAAAATTTAAAGCCTTTGGAGTTACCCCTAGATGATAACTATTTCATTATAGAAACAGATGCATCTAAAGAAGGATGGGGTGCAATACTGAAGCAAAGGCCTAATAAATATTCATCTAAAACTGAGGAGAAAATCTGCAGATATGCTTCAGGAAGTTATAAGTTGAAAACTATGAATAACACTGATAGAGAAATTCTAGCAGTAATTTCTGCAATAAATGCATTTCGTTTATACCTTGGATTCAAAGAATTTACAGTTAGAACTGATTGTGAAGCAATATGTAGATACTATAATCAGATTAATAGTAAGAAAAGTTCGACTAGAAGATGGGTTTTATTTGAAGATATTATTACTGGAAATGGTTATAAAGTTAATTTTGAGGGAACCATGCCTTTGCAAAATTCTTTGAACAAGTCATCAAACTTAGAGCAAATCACCCTGAACACCAGATAAAATCAATCCGATTGGACAATGCTGCAGAATTTTCTTCCAAAGCCTTCAATGATTATTGTATGGCCTTAAGAATTGAAGTCCAACATTCTGTGCCATATGTTCATACTCAGAATGGTTTAGCTCAATCTCTTATCAAGAGAATAAAGCTCATTGCCAGACCACTATTGCAAAATTGTAACCTACCAACCACATGTTGGGGTCACGTAGTTTTACACGCTGATGACTTAATACAATTGCGCCAAACTGCATACCATACAGCCTCCCCGCTGCAATTAGTTCATGGTGATCCTCCTAGTATTGCCCATCTGCGGAAATTCGGTTGTGCTATATATGTACTGATCTCACCACCAAAGCGTACATCAATGGGCCCTCACAGGAAAATGGGGATCTACGTGGGGTATTTATCTCCGTCGATCATTAAATACCTGGAGCCCCTTACAGGGGATTTACTCATAGCCTGGTTCGCTGATTGTATCTTCAACGAAGAACATTTCCCGGCATTAGCGGGAGAATTCAAGTATCACACTGAATGCCCGAAAATAAATTGGGATGCCTTAGCCACCCAAAAGCGTCCCGACGCTGCCGTATTGGGAAATACCAAAC
This sequence comes from Eragrostis nindensis, assembly GCA_012490785.1. Lineage (NCBI taxonomy): Eukaryota > Viridiplantae > Streptophyta > Magnoliopsida > Poales > Poaceae > Eragrostis > Eragrostis nindensis. Next base: position 434,369 of record JAAXCT010000077.1, on the reverse strand, counting down.
CGTCACCTGGGGTACATAAAATTTCCATAAACTATGTTGATTCTGGAGAATCATTCGATCGTAAGACTACAACTGTCGACATATACTTTGCCTCATCAGTTGCAGATACCATCCAAAATGATCCAGACCAAAATCCATGGTAGAGTGCAAGAAGCGCTCGGACAGGAACAAATGGAAGGAAGCAATTGAAGCAGAGTTAGCCTCTCTCAATAAAAGAGAGGTATTCTCATCAGTGATACCTACACCTCCAAAAACCTTCTGGGTGTTAAATGGGTTTTCATCCGGAAGTGGAATGAGAACCATGAGGTGGTGAGATATAAGGCGAGGCTTGTAGCACAAGGGTTCACGCAGAGACCCGGCATTGATTTCAATGAAACATATTCTCCAGTCATGAGTGGAATTACGTTCCGATATTTAATATCACTAGCAAATCAAAAACGCCTATCTATGCAGCGTCTATCCATGCAGTTGATGGATGTCATGACAGCATATTTATATGGGTCACTAGATTCGGGCATATATATGAAGGTACCCGATGGGATCCCTATACCGAATGAAAGCGCAAATCGCAATATGTATTGTGTAAAGCTCAAAAGATCAATCTATGGTCTTAAACAGTCGGGAAGAATGTCGTACAACCGGCTGAGTGAGTACCTTCTGCAAAAGGGTTACTCTAATAATGATGATTGCTCTTGTATCTTCATAAAAAGGTCCTTCACAAGATTTTGCATTATATCAGTATATGTAGATGATTTGAATATCATTGGCAGCACACAAGATATTGATGAAGCCCGAAATCATCTTAAGATGGTGTTTCAGATGAAGGATTTGGGTAAAACCATATTTTGCTTAGATTTTTAAATCGAGCACCTTCACTCAGGAATTTTAGTGCACCAATCTGCCTATGTCCAGAAAATATTGGAGAAATTCAATATGGACAAAGCATATCCAAATAGGACTCCCTTGGTTGTTCGATCTTTCGATAAAGAAAAGGACATTTTTCGACCACGGGAGGAAGAAGAAGAGATATTAGGACCTCAATATCCTTATCGCAGTCTCATCGGAGCACTCGTGTATCTTGCAAACAGTACCAGGCCTGACATTGCATTTGCAGTGAATCTGTTGGCAAGATATAGCGCTGCCCCAACCAAGCATCATTGGACCGGAGGAAAACAAATCCTTAGGTACCTGAATGGCACTAGGGATCTTGGCTTATTCTTTCAGAAAACTAATGATCCCAGCCTGGTTGGATACACTGATGCTGGCTATTTGTCTGATCCCTACAATGCCAGATCGCAGACAGGTTTTGTATTCCTCCATGGAGGAACTGCCATATCATGGAAGTCATTTAAACAAACTTTAGTGGCTACCTCCACCAATCATTATGAAATCATCGCACTATTTGAGGCATCACGTGAATGCATGTGGCTCCGCATAATGATAAACCACATTGAGCAATCATGTGGTATTGATTCCTCATAATCTCCTACCATTATCTATGAAGATAATGCTGCTTGTATTTGTTGGTGGTTTCTAAGTACCCATTTTATATGCCCAAAACCACCAACATCGTACCATATTCTCATCATAATCATGTTTTTTACCTCTAACCTTGACGAATTCCACATGTAGTGTCGTTTTAGTGCTATATTGCAGAAACAGGTGAAAAGACGACAAAATGGCTCTTATATGAGAAGTATCGACATGAAGCCCGACTCGCCATGCAAGGAGGGCTTCCCACTAGCCCATAGCACCTACAAGACACCTCTGGACGTCCATGGAACCCAACATGCAAGCCCAAGGTCGTGGCCTAATGCCTAAGGATTTCTAGAAGGTTTATCTGGAAGGAAAGATCAATTCGCGCAGTCCAGAAACAGCACTGTGTTGTCACGCGGATTTCGAGTTCAAGACGTGCTCTAATGGGAATCCAATGTAAAGGAAAGTTGTAGATCTCGTCGAGAGCTTTCCGGAACATATATGGATTGTCCCGTTTGGATTCTGGAGCTAGGAGATATGGGCCCCGCAAGGAAACCTGCGCAGAGGAGTCCGAATCAGGACAGCTATTTTGGCATCGCATATTTGGGAACCAAGACGGCCGAATCTGGAGATCCAATGAATACCAAAGTTGTAGATCTTTTCGAGGGCTACGAGATAGAGTCCAAGTTTGTATATGCAATATGTACTTCATGCTAGGATTGATTTGTTAGACGAAATAGTAAACCCTAAACACGGTTCTCTTGCTGATCCTTGTGGATTCGATATAAACCTTGGAATACTCTAAGGGAAAAAGCTACAATGTACACCGTCCACTTGCGGTATATAAATGGTGCGTATAAACGACCAACAAGGCTTTTTCTGGCGCCATTGCCGGGGATCGGCAACTCGAACCTAGGGCGATCTATCTAGTTTATCGAACTAATCCTATATCTTTTTATTGCATATACCCTGTTTTTCTTTGTTTGTGTGTCCATTGAAAACAGGTACAAGGCTAGGCACACAACCTCACCTAGAGCACGACGATGTTGCTTGCTCCATAGTAGTAGGTGCTAACTTTGTTAGTGGCCCATCATCTGCTATGGAGTCCCTCTCCATGAAAGACTCGCTAGTGCTGATCGGCGCAACGCCCATGCCGATCGGCACCACACTGCTCAAAACAAGGTACGCGCTCTTGTGTTAATTTGTTTTGGACTAATGCTCTGCGAAGATTTGGCTTGTTTACAGCAATAGGTGATTGGAGAGAAGATTGAGGGCTATTTACCATGAAGATCGAGGATTTCAATTGATAACATTAAAAGCATGGTGGGTACGTTCTTGATCATGAGTTGTTGTTCTGTCTGCTGATTTTCCGGAGGTGTGCACGTCCGTACAGACGATTGCATGGCCTAAAAAGTTGATATTCTGAAAGAGCATCAAGTCTAGTTTCTAACGGTTCAAGTCTCGCATTATTTGGAGCTTCCTACAAGGATTTATGGCCAAAATACGAGATGCTGCGCAGGCTGTTTGGATATTTCGCGAGAGATGCAAACAATTGGAAGTTTGAGCCAAATATAGAATTAAAGTCCAATATCCACGTGATCTGTGGGTTTCCAACATTTAGAAGACTTCCTTTTGATGATTGACACGGATTCAAGTCGTTCCAAACACGGAGTTTGAATATTTGGAAAGTTTGAATTCAGTTCGGATTCATCGCGAGACAGCCCGACATACCTTCAGAAAAACGGCCATATCTCCCTCATACGGAGTCCGATGAGGACGCACGAGTACTCGTTGGAAAGATAATTTGATGCCCGACGCAATGGCACAGGTCACAGCCTCTAATTCCTCCTGGTCGCAGCAGAAAAGCACAAACAAGTCGTCGGCTGGAACAAGACATGGCAGATTTCTTCGGAATTCTTCTCTCGTCGACTTGGTGGATCAATGGGCAAGTTTTGAGAAGTTGCATCTACACTACATCATCATAACTTACTGGTGCAACATTGATCAAGATTCACAAGTCATAGGACAAGACGACACATGCTCCAACGCTTGAAAAGATTAATTCATCAAGATTCTCCGGAAGAAACGATCAAGAAGCTGAAATCATTGGTAATTCTGTAAGTTCTCCGAGCTGATCAATATATGAAACTTTTATATCTGGATAGAGCTTCAAGTCTTCTTTCCAACGCATCAAACGGTGCTGGATTTAGATGTTTCTACAAGGATTTATGAGCTAATCATTGGACGCTGCGCGGGCTGTCAGATTTTCAAACAGCACGCAGCCTTAGAGTAAAAAACTCATAAGTCCTTCATACGGAATCCGTTTGAGGTGTATGAGCACTCGTTGGAAAGATATTTTTGCTACCTACATTATGGTATAGGTTTTAGAACCTGTTTCATTCTGTTGGTAATGCGAAATTCAGAGAGAACAGGAGCTGCAGATTATCGATGACAAGATTAAGGAAGGAGACGAAGATGACAACAATGAAAATAGCTTGAGCGATTTTCCCATGAGCAAATGATCAGAAGTTGAATAAGATTGAAGACTCAAGAGCATTATATCATTTACACATATTGAGCAATATGCAACACAATAAAGACGGGCTATGAGTCAACCACGACGAAGTTTGCATAGTACAAGCTGCATGGATATCATTGGGATCTTACACCAAGAACCATGGCTTCGCGACAATCAGGTATGTAAGAAGTTTAGCTATTCGACTATAACTTTTTTTTTTGAGGTAACTCATACTTTATTACTCGACAATGTATGAATTACATACGCCATCAGGCGGACCTAGCAGCCACAAATGTCTGCCTACTTCCTCAAACAAGGACCCTCTAGCTAATGTATGCGCATCTCCATTAGACAGCCGTCCTTCGTGAACGAAGTCCGTAAACAGAAAGGTTGCCGCTCGCGCCTTGATCTCTTTGATGATCTGGCCATAATGCCCCGATCCTAATCCCGAGATGCTCCACACAACTCCAGAATTGTCAGACGCGACTCTGAAACTCCGCAGCACCAAATCGCTGGCTAGCGCCAGTCCTTCCCGCATGGCCATGGCTTCGAGCGTTTCCGGGTCCGACATCCCCGTGACGACGACCGACGATGCCCCTAGGAACTGGCCGGTGGCATCTCGTGCTACTGCCGCATAAGAAGCCTTCCCGGAATTTTTCGACGTGGCGGCATCGACATTGATTTTCATAAGACCCGGGGGAGGAGGTATCCATCTTGGTGGCTTGGCAGTAGATCTTACTTCCTTGACGGTCGGCGGCTGAGCAGCAGACTCCAAGTCTTGAATAAAACGCTGCACGAAGCAATTTGTCGACATCGGACTCTGATAGGATTCATCATAAATTGCCTTCCGTCTTGCGTACCATATCGCCCAGAGTGTAACTAGCACTCGTGTGAGATCATCGTGCTGCATTGAACTCAACACCATCGAGAGCCAACCTTTTGCTTCAGTTTCCTGAATATCACATATGTGTGTAGTGATTTCCTCGCGTTCCAACGCCCAGACACACTTGGCCATATTGCAGTCCAATAATGCATGACGCCAAGAATCTGGTGCTCCACACAGGGCGCATGCACGATGAGTCCTCATATTCCGGTGATGCAGGACATCCATCGTCGGCAAGGACTGTCTAGCCAATCTCCACAAAAATACTCTAACCTTGGATGGAACTTTCACATTCCAGAGTGTTGACCATTCTTTCTCCACTGCTCGTGTATCCGATCTTCCGACCGTTCCTTCAAAGTATGCAGTATTACGCTGCTTGTTGGCCACCAACATTCGGTAGGCAGATCGCACTGAGAAAATCCCGCTCTTCTCGTAGTGCCAGGCCCAGAAGTCGTCCTGTCTACGAGTGCATAACGGTATGTTACAAATCACCTCACTGTCCATTGGTAAGAAAAAAAGCTCCAGTTTCTGTTCGTCCCAAGTCACAGTAGAGTGATTAATCAATTCACTCACCCTCGTGGGTGGGTGATCACCCACACATGCCACTGGTTTCAAGAGGCCATTGCGTGGTAACCAGTTCATGGTCCAGATATTCGTAGTCTCTCCTGTCCCGATGCGGCGAATAAGCCCTTTCTCAAGAACTTCCCTGCCATCGAGTATTGCTCGCCATATCCTCGAGGGCGATGAACCGATGCTCGCCTGTAGAAAATCTTGGTCCGGGAAGTAAACCGCCTTGAGAACACGCGCACTCAAGGAAGACCCGTCTTGTAGGATCCGCCAGGCTTGTTTGGCCAGCAGGGCCAAGTTGAAAAGCTCCATCTCCCGAAAACCCAAGCCTCCAAGACATTTTGGCTTGATCATCTCCTCCCATGCTACCCAGCACGTCCTTCGCTTGCCCTCCTTGCTGCCCCACCAGTAATTGCGCAACAGACCATCAATATGCTGGCACAACCCTCTCGGTAGTCTAAAGCATGACATGGAGTATGTGGGGATTGCCTGAGCTACGGATTTAATAAGTACTTCTTTACCTCCCGCTGACAGACATTGCTCCATCCAACCTTGGACCTTTTCCCATATTCTGTCCTTTAAGTATTTGAAGGCGCCATTAGTGGACAAACCCACATCCGAAGGCATCCCCAAGTACTTTTGGCTCAGTGCCTCATTATGCACATCAAGTTCCTCCTTAATTGCTTCCCTCAAGCTCTGTCGACAACCCTTTGCAAAATGGATTGAACATTTCTCAGTATTGATCATTTGACCAGAAGCTTGACAATATAATTGTAGTACTGCTTTGACTTCCCTAGCATTCTCCCTCGTCGCCCTGAAAAACAGCAGGCTATCATCGGCAAAGAGTAAGTGATTCACCGTCGGGGCCGACGGGGCCACTTTAATTCCACTGAGAGCTGATGATTGGTTTCTTGCATTCAGCAGGCACGAAAGGCCCTCTGCTGCCAACAGGAAGAGATAGGGGGAAATAGGGTCGCCCTGGCGGATGCCCCTAGTAGGTAGGAACCTGTCGAGACATTCGCCATTAAACAGAACTGAAAACGAAACAGATGTGACCGACCTCATTACCATCTCAACAAACAGACGGTGAAATCCCAAGCGGAGCATAATGGCGCGAAGATACGCCCACTCGACTCGGTCATAAGCCTTCCTCATATCCAATTTTAGAGCACAACACCTCAGATCCTCCGCACGCTTGCGCTTCATAAAGTGGAGGCACTCATATGCGGTGATGATGTTGTCCGTAATCAGCCGGCCCGGAACAAAGGCTGATTGTTCCTCTGAAATGATCTCGGGGAGAAACAACTTCAGCCTATTTGCCACTACTTTGGATGCAATCTTGTACAGAACATTGCACAAGCTAATCGGTCTATACTGACCCAACTCCTCAGGGCTCGCCACCTTTGGTATTAACACAATCATTGTGTTATTAATTACTGATGCATCGTCCTCACCACTGAGAATCCTCAAAACCACCGCAGTCACCTCAGCACCGCACAATTCCCAATGCCTTTGGAAAAAATGTGCCGGGAAGCCATCCGGGCCCGGTGCCTTAGTTGGGAACATTTGGAATAGAGCTTCCTTGACCTCTATCTCGTTAAACGGCGCAATCAGTTTCCCATTCATGTCCGGTGTCACTTTGACAGGAACATGCATAAGAACAGCCTCCATGTTCGCCGTGCCTTCTGACGTGTACATGTGCTTGTAGAATTCAGTAGTCATTGTGCCCATCTCCACTTCATTATCCGTCACCTGGCCATTTTGTTTCTTCAACTTGACAATTTTATTGCGCTTACGGCGTCGACTTGCCCGCAGATGGAAAAACCTCGTGTTCTTATCTCCCTCCGCGAGCCATTGGAGCCTAGCTCGCTGCTTCCAAAGCAGCTCCACCCTGTGGTTCAGTTCCATAATTCTCTCCACAATCTTCAGCTCCCTGTGCGACGGCCCTTGGCGGTTAGGAACATCCTGCAAGTTCTCGAGCTCCTCTTGTAGCTGCCGCAATTCCCTTCGGACATGTCCGAAAGTAGTTTTACCCCATCTCGCAAGCTTGCATGACACGTTCGTTAGCTTGCCCTTGAGCTGGTCAACAGTTGTCGCCGTGTTTCCATCCTTCCATGTATTTGCCATCATGTCTGAGAACGCTTCGTGTCGCTCCCACATTGTCTCATAGTGGAATCTGCCCTTACGACGATTCTTGGTAGGTGGTCGCTCCCACTCCAAGACAATCAGGCAGTGGTCCGAGGCCGCTGAGGTTAGATGCCGGACTTTAGCTAAGGGGAAGCGTGAGCTCCACTCAGGAGTAGCTAAAGCTCGATCAAGGCGCACCCTGCAGTAAGAGCCGCCCGCCACTTTCTTCTCGTACGTCCAGCTGCGACCTTCGAAACCCAAGTCACTGAAACCGCAGACATCAACCATCTCACGGAAACCCGCAATTTGAGCGTAGCTCCTTTCTTGTACCCCAACATGTTCCGCTCGATGTAAAACCTCGTTAAAGTCGCCAATACACATCCATGGTAGGCCTGATGTAGTTTTAATCGACTTCAACATATCCCATGTTTGGTGTCTCTCAGGAGTTTGTGCTTCTCCATATACACACGTCAACCGCCAAGGGTCTGCACCTCCTTCTGAGATAATCGCATCAATGTGATACCTGGAATACGGCAAAATCTGAATACTTGTTTTATTATTCCAGTAAATTCCCAAGCCGCCACTACGGCCTGTACCGCTAATAGCAAAAGCATTATCATATCCTAGAGTGCGTTTAAGGCCCTCTACCCTCGACTTATCAATCTGAGTTTCTAGCACACATAAAACCGAGGGGGCAACATCCTTCGCAAACTTGCGAAGCTCATTAATTGTCGCGGCGTTGCCAAGTCCGCGGCAATTCCAACTGAGGCAACTCATTGCGCCGGGCGGGCCTCCTCAGTGGAGCCCGCCTGCTTCTTCGATGGTGATGTGCCAGCGTTTGCCTTTGCCTTCTTCCTCTCCCTTGGAGACACGTACGGCGGCGGGGGTGGTGGAACCCCGGACGCGCTCGGTTGTCCCTCGCCCCCAGTTAGCTCCAGCTTCTTTTTTGCGTTTGCCGAGCCCTCCTGGACTTCCTCATTAATTGGCTTCAGCGGGCTGCTTGCAGTATCCTTTACTTCATCACCTGCATCCTCGTCCAGTCCCGCCTCCTGGGAGTGCCTTTTCCGCGACGTTGAGCTCTCGTCGTTGCGTGGTTTCCTCCTCCAAACACTCCCAGCAGAGCGGCCTCCTCTTCCTGCACGGCCTCCTCGTCCCCTTGACGCCCCGTGGTCAGCTTGTTCAGCTTTAGGCCTCTCACCAACCGGTGGGGCACCTCTGAACTTCGGTGTACCCGGACGCCAAGTTTCTTCGTCAGCCACCATCCATACCCCATAATGGAGTTCCTCCTCTGTATACTCCCCAGTGCCACACTCGAGGTGAGTATGTCCCATCAAACCACAGTGAGCACAGAAGCGTGGCAACTTTTCATACTTGATCTGGATCATAACACTATCACGTCCTTCCGGAGCTAGTATCACAAGACGCGCTAGAGGGCGATCAGCAGTCAGATTAACACGAACTCGAAAGAAGTCGCCTCCCTCCGTCCGCACCGAACGCATCTCCACCATGATCACCTCTCCAATTCTTGCAGCTAGCATCTTCAGGATCCCCTCCGTGCGGTACAGCGGTGGGATCAGGTGCAGCTGCACCCATGCAGGGACCTTGTTGGGCATCACCGCCGGAACTGCCGTAGCCCCGTCGAGCTATTCGACTATAACTAAAGCGCTTTTCGGAGGCAACCCATGTTTTTGGGTCTTTTGTGTGGATTGTTTAGTGCTGCTAGGAGGGCAACCTAGAGTTTTTGCTTTGATGTGAGCTTTACCCAACTCAATTGGTTCACTTGTGTCTAATTTGTTCTAATTTAACTTTTTCTTTTTAGACCATCATCATTATGTGATTGTTTGCAAAAATCATTCACTGCATGCATAACTTGTGAGCACTTGTTTTGTTTTTGTATTTGCATAATTTTTCCGCCTGCATGCATTTAACCATCTGATTTCAGCCTACCTAAGCCTTCCACCACTCATTTTTCGTGTCATTCAGAGCCAAAACCTCTCTGTGCCGATCGGCACAACTCCCTTGCCGATCGGCACAACACGCAAATGCTTTTCTAAGCATTCCATCGCTGTCACATAACTTGATCACAAGCCTCTGACTTTGCATGTTCATATTCGCTTTATCACTCATAATAGCTTGCTTTGAATTTCCCAATGAGTACTAAATTGCTTTGCTCGAGCTTTCTTTAGCAAATTTAGGTGTAAACATGATGTTTATACTTGTTTGTTGAACAACATTGGATAGTTCATTTGCCTTGCTATGTTTTGCATCATTTGCATTGGTTGGTTGCTAGTCTTTTTCAATGCGCTATCTTTCTAATCCAGCGGAGTTTCGCAATGGCTAAGTCATGAACATGGTGTTTGGACTTTGTTTGTTAAAGAATTTCGTTTAGATTGCTAGCAATCTAGTTGTAAGCATGGTGCTTAGAGCTAGGTGTAAACATTGTTCTTGTTTAGTTTCTACGCCACTAATGTTCGTTGCTAACTTGATAAAACATTTTCTCCACAAAGTTTGCTTTGTTTCAAGACTGAATGATGAATACCTTTGATCATAGAATTGTGTCGGCCGCACATTCATTTAGCAATTTTGTGTGAACGTGGTGTTTAGACTGAATTGTGGAATAACATTATGGTCTTGCTTGCTTGCTAACATTGTGATAGCTAACTTCATGCATCCACACTTGTGCACACACGTACACCCATTAGGATTTTGTTTTGTTTTCTGCTAGAATCAAATTGACACAAGTGGAACTTTGAAGTTAGTTGTTAGCTGGTAGATATTCCTCTACTCCCGAACATCACCTCGGGGGTAGTGTGTGTGCTTCAATCGTTTTGCAGGAATGTAAACAGCCGCATGAACAAGAGGGAGCAATGGGACAGCAGCTACAAGGCGATGATCGAGTTGAAAATCCAGAAACGAAGCCGAAGATGGAGGGTGCCGACCGGCACCAGTCCTTGTGCCGATCGGCACCAATCCTTGTGCCGACCGGCACCACTGTTGTGCCGATCGGCACCCCCGTTGTTGCCCCTACTGTCAAGGTTCTCTCATGCAATTCAGCAACATTCTAAGCATGGGGGAGGCACGCTCTGAACTTCAATTCACTAAAAGGACGGTAACATCTCTTTGTTCCTTCTCTTCTCTAATCCTATTCTCTTCTCATTCGTTGCTCTTGACTTTTGCTATCAACTTGGGTTTTGCTTTCTTTTATGATGTGGTACCCTTCTCGTTTTGTTCTTGCGAATGGTTGTTTGTAATTTGCCACTTAGAATTTAGAATGGACAATGACATATCCCTAATAGCTACCTTAGGGTGACCAAATGTCATTACTCTATCTAGGGGAGCTGGTTTGTATCATCACCGCCTATGTGTTTGAGCTTTCACTTCGAATAATACATATTTATGATGAACTTGCTTGAGATATGATGAAAGTTGCTATTGTTGTTGGAACTTGCATGTATGATTCGTTGCATATAATTGTCCCCCGCTGAATTTTAATGAATTTGAACTAAGCACCAATTCTATGAACTCTATTTGCTTTAGTGGTGGTGTTTGTTGACAGATGATTTGATAGAGACCCCATATGATTGAATTGTTCTTCATGACAACATGCTTTGCTCTCTAAAAAGAAAACTCCAACATAGCTTGAGTTCTTGCTAATTTTTGGAAAAACTATAATGTCTTATGTCTCTAATCCTTGCAAATATTGCTCTCTTGCATTGATCATACCTACCAAAGCCAAATATGCTACACTTATATGATAAACCTGTTGATTGCAACATGTAATTTGGTGAGTTGAGTCAAGTTTGTGTTCTTTTGGTATGAGACTTAGAAGCTGGCCATTCCGTTTGCGTAACTATCACTTGTTTTCTAGCCTTATTCATATTCAGCATTGCCTATTCTACTTTGGAATGTGTGCATACTTCGCTGAATATTCCCACCTGTAAACCCATATTTCTTTTGGTGTTGTCCAATCCTTGTCCACAACCTATGATATGAGTTTCTCGTCGAGCCATTACACTATTTCTATGGTTTTATGCACAAATTATCAAGATATCTTGCTCAAGACGAAGATTTTCATCACCAAACACCTCTGAAGACTTTCTGAAGCGCAAAGGATCAAAAACGGAGAAAAGTTGAGTTCGTGCCGACCGGCACAAACTCGTGCCGACCGGCACAAAGTACAAAATCAGCGAAAGGCCCCCTATTATCTTCAGAAATCAAGTATATGTGTTTCAGATGGTCAAGGAGAAGAAATAAAAGGTTTAACTAGTGCTTTTTCTTTTTCCACTTCCTATATGCTCGGGACGAGCATCGTTTAAGCATGGGGAGTTGGATCGTCATCTACATTCCGAAGCACTAGTTAATGGATTTCAAAGATTGTTGATGGAAGATCAAGATTCTTTAGTGTTATATCAAGTTGCAAGAGTGGACTTCATATAAGATTGTGCATAAAACCATCATATTCAAGTAAGTGCATTCAATTGGCTGAAACTCTATCCTTCCAACCATGTGCAATCCGATTTTGAGAACTTCATTTGTGTCTTGAGATCATCTTTTGCCATTTGCACATGTCCACCTTTCTAAAGCGTGTGTTTTCCTCTCTTTCATCATGTTATTCCAATGGCCTTTTTGACAAGTCTTTGTAAAACCAAGTAGAACTATCTCTTGATTTGACAATATTCTAAGATACATTGTTTTGTTAGTTGTTTTCCTACCAAGCTACACATAAAGCCTTCCACCAAATATTTGTAGAAAGGATCACTTCTAGTGTTTGGCTTGTGAGATTTGTGAGATGAGTGTTGTTTTGATTCTTTGCAAGAGAGTGTTTTGTTTGGATGAATGAGACTGAATTTTTGGAAAAACTTTATCATCTTAAGGCCTAGTTTGAGGAGTAATCTGCTTTGAGAGTTGAAGCTACTTTATTTGATCATTGTGGTCGGTTCTAAGTCATAATCTGTTCCCCACTAGTATCTTTGAGTAGTAGAATTGGTGCAATATAAAACTTTTGTGCTATACTCTTATAGCGGGTTGGATATATATGTGCTTTGATGAATGCAAGTGAAGATGACATGACTGCAACGCTGATCTCTCCTTGAGTGGGTGAAGTGATTTATTTACTCGAGGACGAGCAAAGGTTTAAGCATGGGGGAGCTGTTGGTGGTTTCTAAGTACCCATTTTATATGCCCAAAACCACCAACATCGTACCATATTCTCATCATAATCATGTGTTTTACCTCTAACCTTGACGAATTCCACATGTAGTGTCGTTTTAGTGCTATATTGCAGAGACAGGTGAAAAGACGACGAAATGGCTCATATATGAGAAGTATCGACATGAAACCCGACTTGCAATGCAAGGAGGGCTTCCCACTAGCCCATGGCACCTACAAGACACCTCTGGACGTCCATGGAACCCAACATGCAAGCCCAAGGTCGTGGCTCAATGCCTAAGGATTTCTAGAAGGTTTATCCGGAAGGAAAGATCAATTCGCGCAGTCTAGAAACAGCACTGTATTGTCACATGGATTTCGAGTTCAAGACGTGCTCTAATGGGAATCTAATGTAAAGGAAAGTTGTAGATCTCGTCGAGAGCTTTCCGGAACATATATGGATTGTCCCGTTTGGATTCTGGAGCTAGGAGATATGGGCCCCATAAGGAAACCTGCGCAGAGGAGTCCGAATCAGGACAGATATTTTGGCATCGCATATTTGGGAACCAAGACGGCCGAATCTGGAGATCCAATGAATACCAAAGTTGTAGATCTTTTCGAGGGCTACGAGATAGAGTCCAAGTTTGCCTCATTTGGACTCTGGACGAGGAAGTTATGATTTATGGAAGGCGGAGCTGCGAAAAGGAAAAATCAAGTCCGAATTGGAAACGACTCGTGCCGATCGGCACACCTTTGGTGCCGACCGGCACCGACCCAGAATTGTTTCCTTTCGCCTCCAGACGCCTCCCCACTGTATATATAACCCATGGGACGCCCCGGGGACAGAGATCGGCCGCCAGAGGGACAACACAGCTAGTAAGTTTAGAGCCACAGGGGCTTTGCCCCGTTCTTCATGTTCTCTAGTTGTCAGATCAAGAACCGCTGGTGCTAAAGAGGTGATCCATCAAGGTAGGCCTACTAGATGGTGATGTATCTTGCACTATGTATTATCAAAGTATGGTTGAATATGTGGATGAATGGTTTTGATTATTGATTGCCTGGATTTTATGGTCTCTACATGCACTTGTTCCTACGCTTAGTGACGACTAAGTAGTAGATGTTATCTTAATTGTGGTGGCAATAAGAGGTGAGGGATTCAATCTCTCACTATCTCCATTGTGGTTAAGGTAGTATTGGGATCTTGTAATGCGCCATAATTGCATGTCGTCTCCGTACCTCAACGCGCTGGAATATGCGAGATCTTTGAGATGATCTGTAGAGTAGGAAGGGGCTACCGACTAAGACGAACTGGTCATGACAGGGCACGTCGGCAAGGGGTCTCTTCCTATCGATCTTCAGTTATCAATAATTGAGTAATTCCGTTTATGATGCTATTTAATTAAGCTTTTTGGTTACGATCTCAACTAGCAGACTTGGCTAACTTACCCCGTGATCTAATCAGGTTCCTTAGGCCATTCAAGCAATCTTCGGACAACTTAGCTCCTGTGCCGATCGGCACACCAGCTGTGCCGATCGGCACAACTCTCGCTTTCACCCTTTTCATGCTCTTGTATATGCAATATGTACTTCATGCTAGGATTGATTTGTTAGACGAAATAGTAAACCCTAAACACGGTTCTCTTGCTGATCCTTGTGGATTCGATATAAACCTTGGAATACTCTAAGGGAAAAAGCTACAATGTACACCGTCCACTTGCGGTATATAAATGGGTGCGTATAAACGACCAACAGTATTACACAGATGCAAACAGGCTACATCAAGAGTAATATCACCAAACATATTACTCCAAAGTTGTTTTATCCCTATGAGCTTCAGCAAAGTGGAGAAATAGACATCTTATCGACAAAGTCTTGTGATAATCTGGCAGATCTCTTCACTAAGTCCCTACCTACTTCCTCATTTGAGAAATGTGTTAAGGGAATTGGTATGAGACGGCTCAGAGACTTGCAAGCTTCGGGAGGAGACTCTCTGAATGATGGACCGTGTTAGACGCTTCACATTGTACTCTTTTCTTTTATGAGTTTTTACCATCAGGTTTTTCTCATACAAAGTTTTTAATGAGACAATGGTTGATGCAAGCATATGCCTTATCTCATGTTTTCCCCACCGGGGTTTTTCTAGAGATAAATCAAGGCATGGATTACTCCTTAAACCTTGCAGGTTCATGATAGAGTAATCACCACACATATTCCTATTTTTTTCCCACAGGGTTTTTCAATGGAATTGATCAAAAGGGGGAGTGTTACAAATCCTTATTTGCTCTCGTCACTGCAGCACTCATGGCTGAGCCATGATAGCCATGGTTAAGACAATATTGTAACTGCCGTGCTTAATGCATTGTTATAGCCATGGTTAAGGAGCAATATTGCTGCCATTAGAAGGAGTATGAATTGCTACCACTACCAGGCAATTCAAGGACTAAATAACATCTATGTTGTATTCTCCTATAAATATGTAATCTTGAGGTCAATGGAAGATTACCAATTCACTATACACTTGTGCTCTCTGTCATACCATTTTCACCTTTTAACAAAAGCCACGTGGGAGCATCCCGAAGGGGAAAAGGCATTTCTAAGCCCAAAAATAATGATAGTGGCAACAAGATCACTTGCTTCAGGTGTGGTTGCAACAATCATATTGCTAAGAAGTGCAGGACCCCAAAGCATCTGGTTGATCTATACATGAACTTCATGGACCATAAAGAGAACACCCAGAAGTACGAGGCACACTTCACCTCTCAAGTGTTGGAGACTGGAGCTATGGACCCCATCCCTCAAGGAGCGGGACCGAGCAACACCAAGACTCCATCCAATGTAGAGGAAGCCTCTATGGACGTCGACAAGCTGCTCGTGGAATACTCCAACGACATATTTGGAGATCTCAATTAATCTCCATAGCTTTAGTGTTTAAATTTGCAATATAAGTTCTTGTAATAAAGACATGATGTTGCTACTGTTTATCAGTTGTAATATTACATATGCTATATTAATATATTCGTATGTGTTTACTATATTTTGCACTTATTCTTATGAATTTAAATTTTGCATTATATAGATTGTTACAGGAGTCAATCTCCATAGCTTTAGTGTTTAATTTTTGAATAAAAGTTCTTGTAATGAAGACATGATGTTGCTACTGTTTATCAGTTGTAATATTACATATGCTATATTAATATATTCTTATGTGTTTACTATATTTTGCACTTATTCATATGAATTTAAATTTTGCATTATATAGATTGTTACAGAGTCAATCCAATGGAAGAAGAGATGTGCCTAGTGGATAGTTGTACCACTAACACTATACTTAGGGAAGTCAAATATTTCAAACACTCACAAAGAGAGAAGGAGAAGTTTTGACCATCGCGGGACAATTGGCTCCGGGAGGGCCACTATCATACTTCCAATGGGTACACAAATCAATATCGAGGAGGCATTATTGTATCCTGATTCAATATGTACCCTACTAAGTTATAGAGATATGCCGAAAAATGGGATTCATGTGGAAACACATGAAGAAAACAATGAGGAATTTCTCCTTTTGACCAAACATACTGGATATGGCAAACATACATTTGAAAAGGTACTTTCTCTCCCGCGAAAGGGCCTGTAGCCTAGTGATTACAAGAGCCTCAGTAGCACCTGAGGTCCTGGGTTCGACTTCTCGTGGGAGCGAATTTTCTAGGATTTAACGGCGTTGTGCGTTCAGCGGGAGGTGACGTGGCCGTCGACAGCGAGGCGCCAGTGGTGACTTCGTTCGAGGATTTGCCGGCTCAGTCTTCGAAGATGCTCATAGGGTAGGGTTTGCGTATGTGCGTTCATAGGGGTGAGTGTGCGTGCGTTGTGAGTGTCTGAGTTGAACTGTGTAATCGCAAAAAAAAAGGTACCTTCTCTCCTGTCTGGATTGTACTATACATATGTCAAACCCGTACCACACGTTGCATACAAAGTGGATTTTTTCAGAATGTGGATGCATTCAAAACTTGGCATGAACGCCTTGGCCATCCTGGCACGGGGATGATGAGAAAAATCATGAGCAATTCAAGTGGACATGGTATGAGCGATTCAAAATTGCCACAATCCTTGGATTTTGTGTGCACCTCATGTGCAACTCGGAAATTAATTTTGAGACCCTCACCTCTCAAAATAATAGCTGAACCACTAAAGCTTCTTGAACGCATTCAAGGTGACATTTGTGGCCCCATTCAACCATTATCTGGACCATTCAGGTACTTCATGGTTCTCATAGACGCATCCACAAGATGGTCTCATGTGTATCCATTATCGACACGAAAGATGTGGGCTATTTGATCTGGCACCACTCATAAGGAGTGCAGTCTAGAAAACAACATCAGTAAAGATGGAGTCCTCCAAACACCACTAACTCATGTACAAAGACCATTGTACCCCTCCCTGGCTTCCACATGCGTCGCAAGCCACCCGCCGCCACCGCCTCCTCCAATGGTCGTTGCCTCCCCTTCCCTCCGACGAGTTGCCGTGCCGAGCCCCTCATCTGACAAGGTGTCGCACCAAGCCCATCCTGATGAGTCGCCGCGCCCCGCCTCCATGGCCCCGCCGCCGGCCCGCCTCCATGGCCCCGCCGCCTGGGCCACGCCGCCGCCAAGTCGCCTCCATGGTGCCGCCTCCTCCTCCTCCTGCTTCCATGGCGGCCTGGCCTCCTCCTCCTTTCATGGCCGCGCTCGACGTCCGAGGACGCGAGCCGCGCCACGCCCCGCCTCCATGGCCCCGTCTCCTGGGCCGCGCCGCCACCAAGCCGCCTCCATGGCGCCGCCGCCCTCTCCTTCTCCCGCTTCCATGGCGGCCTAGCCTCCTCCTCCTTTCATGGCCGCGCTTAAGGACCGAGCAGGCGAGCCAGCCACGCCCCGCTTCCCCTGTCTCCTAGGCCGTGCGCGCCCCAGGGCCGGCGAGCCGCGCGCGCCGGTGGTGGAGGCGACGTGCGAGCTCGATTTTGATGCCGATTACGCAGGGGGTATTTTGGGCATTAAAGAAAAAAGAAAATCACATAGGATGAGAGCAGTGCTAGAGGCAAGGTCGTGGTGGATGGTGTTTGGAGGACTTCATCGTTACTGATGTTGTTTTCTGGACTCCATCCTTTATGGATGGTGCCAGACCGAATATCCCGGCAAGATGTAGAAATCCTCCCCTCTTACTCATTTTTTTCCACATGTGTCATCGACCAAAATTAATCTTTTTTCACCTCACCATTCCACCGAACCCACGCATCCGCATCTCCTCCACAATTGCCCCTCCTCCCTTCCGTGGTTGCGGTACATTTTCCGTTTTTTTTCCATTCTTCCTTCTTGTAAGCTTCATGACCATTGGAGTTCGGAAACCCCAAAGGTATGAATGTTTTGGTGATTGGGTGACCATATTGATGTGACTAACATTTCCATGTAGGATATTCAAATGGTCATGTCAAATGGTCATGTCATCCTTCCGAGACCACGGGAAAAATCATGAGCATTCTCTATCTCCTTTACATACTAGCATTTACGTTTCCGCATTTACTTCATGTGCTAGTAGAATTGCTTGATAGGGTGTCTCTTTACTACTTGGTAGAATTGCTTGCTAGGGTGTTGCTTGTTGCATAGACTAGATTGTGTGCGCGCATCGCTTGCTTTTGTTATCACCATATCTAGTCTTGCTAGCTTCACGCCTAAAGTACGTTTGGGAGAAATTGTTGACACACCGATTCACCCCCCCTCTCGGTGCCCTTGATCCTTTCAAGTGGTATCAGAGCCTCGTTGCTCAAATAGGGCTTAACCGCCTTGAGTAAGGATTCCGGGAGGAAGTGGACCGCCCCCGTTCGATGGGACCGACTATGCCTATTGGAAAGCTCGCATGCAAGCTTACCTCGAGGCTCTCGATCCTATCGCATGGGAGGTGACAAGTTCCGGTGTCTCTCTAAGGACTCACATTGGTACTCTTGATGTGAATCTCGCAAAGGCAAATGCTAAAGCTAAAAATGCCTTGTTTGAAGCTATCACTAAAGAGGTCTTTGCTCAAGTCCGCGGGTACCGCTCATGAAGTGTGGACACAAATTCAACAAATTCATGAGGGTTCCACGGACGTGAAAGAGGAAAGATACTATGTGCTAAAGAACAAATATGATGACTTTGCCATGTCTTCAAATGAGCTAATCAATGACACTTACTCCCGCTTGAATGTGCTTGTAGAGGATATCAACTCTCTCGGTGTGAAGGACAAGATTGATGATGGTGACCTTGTGCGGAAGATCATGAGGATTCTCCCAAGGGAGAAATATGGAGCACTCATCACATGTCTCTTCAACACCGACATGCGAGACCTCACCACCCACAAGCTACTTGGGAAGATCACCGCCTTCGAGAGCTACAACCTTGACAAGAAGCTTGATGAGAAGCCCTCCAAGAATCTTGCTTTTGCATCCGAGGGGTCAAGCAAGAAGATGAAGAAGGTCGTGACTCAAGATTCAAGTGATGAAGAGCTTGAAGAAGATGTTGAAGACTTGTTGCAACTTCATCCAAATGACCTAGCACTCCTCATGAAGAGAAGCAACTTCTTCAAGAGAAGATTCATCAACAAGAAAGATGCCGAGTGCTACAATTGTGGGGAGAAGGGTCACTTTGCCAAGGAATGCACAAAGCCAATCAAGAAGAGCAAGAAGAAGACTCAAGAGTCAAGCGATGATGAAGAAGAAGACCCTAGAAGCAAGTACAAGACAAGGAAGAGGTTTGTCAAGAAGGAAAGCTCTAGAGGCAAAGACAAGAGAAGATCATCTCGCAAGGGACTCTATGTTGGAGAGTGGGTCACGGACGATGAGAGTGATGAAGAAGAAAGTGATGACTCATCCTCCAAGGGCAAAAAGATGGCCGGCATTGCTCTCACAAACATGTCCGAGACTCTACCTCCGCCTCCTACTTGCTTGATGGCCAAAGATGATGATAGTAGTGATGATGAGAAGAGTGAGTCCGAGGAAGAGTTTGGTGAGGAGGATAAGCCCACATATGAGGAACTCTTGGATAGCATTCTCCTAACCGGCAAGATGCTCAAGAGAAAGGACAAGACCATTGCTCGGTTGGAGAAAGAACATGAAGTGGCCGCTTTCCGAGTCCGGCAACTTGAAGGTGAACTTAGGGACTTATCCATCTCTCACAAGGCTCTAGATGAGGACTATGACAAGCTTGAGGAAGACCACATGAAGCTCAATGAGAAGTCCAAGTTACTAGAGGATGAGATCAAGCACCTTTTCACCTCTCTCATAACCTTGGATGAGAGCTACGACAAGCTCAAGGTTGATCACAAGAGGCTCAACGACAAGTTCAAGGTTCTTGAGGAGGAAGATCAATCCATCCTTGAAAAGAGTAACACTTCTTCTTCTAGTTCATCTATTTCCGATTCTTCATATATTACTTGTGATGGACTAACTCCCTCTCTTGAGAGCACCTCTCTTGGTGAGAACATATTGAAGGAATATCATCAACTCAAGGAGGAGAGAGCTTCGGTGATAGACGGCTTCGAAAGGCTCACAAGAGGAAGGACCATTCACAAGGAGATACTTGGTCGCAACCTTGTGAACAACCCCGGGCACAAGGGACTCGGCTCCTAGCCCGCCGCATCAACCTCATCGGCAAGGACGATGACATTCCACCTTGGGTAGTCCCCCTCATGGCGGACGACTACTATTGTGAGAAGTGTTACCGTGACGGGCACACTAGCAAGAATTGTCCCAAGGTGAGAAGTTCCAAAGTTTTGCCTAACGCTAACTTGTTCCATGAGAATACACACTACAAGCTCTTTAGGGACAAGAAAGGAAGGGTGAAGGCAAAGGCTCTTGGATCACCCGACAAGAGGAGGATGATGAGGAAGATTTGGGTGCCCAAATGCATAGTTGACCTTGAGAGGCCAACCAAGTGCGAATGGGCTCCCAAGAACAAGACCTAGAAGGGTGGTGGTGGTGGACCGTGTGCCATGATGATGATCCATGAACGTCCACCACAAGCAATGTGTGCTTCATCGACAAATCTACTCTTCAAGGAGGTAACTTGTATCATAGTAGTTTCTTTTCTTGCATTGCTTGCATGGTAGCTAGGTGCTCCTTTGTGAACTAGTATGTTTGCATCCATGCATATGTAAATAACTAAAAGAAAAGAACAAAAAAAATTAGTTCAAGGTCTAACTTTCTCAAGATAGCTATGAGCATGGGGGATGCTTGAGTTGGTGGACCGATGGACTCAAGGCAAGGTTTAGCTCATAGTGAGTAAGCTTGAGAGAGGCTCAAACTTGACCTTGAGTAGGTTTCCTTTATGCGTTGTCTTAACTTTGCTTGCATATCACATGGCATGTTTACTTTCCCTTGCATTTGTATGATATGCTTGTCTCATGCATT
This sequence comes from Eragrostis nindensis, assembly GCA_012490785.1. NCBI lineage: Eukaryota > Viridiplantae > Streptophyta > Magnoliopsida > Poales > Poaceae > Eragrostis > Eragrostis nindensis. Next base: position 413,240 of record JAAXCT010000077.1, on the reverse strand, counting down.
GCATATAGGAAATCACAAAGGAGTTGTCACACTATGAGGAAGTGCTTCATTCGTAATATGATCTCACATCTCATAGAAGTGTGACTAAAGAAAAGATTTGCGCTTCATGCCCATTGAGTCTTGCTAAATGATCCTCAAGGTTAAATCTACTTGCACGGATCATAGGCAAAGGGCTCATACATACCCCTCCTTTGGTTTTATCTCTTTTGGCTCTTATTGGATGCTTCTTATTTGCCGATTGAAAAATTACTATAAGCCTATGCGCAACCTATATTGGTCTATTTTCAAAGGAGTGTTTGAGAGTTCCCCTTCTAGTCCATGTTTGGTGTTTATTTGGTTCTTGTGTGAGAAACTTGGACTTAGAAGGAAATTCCTTGAAAATCAGCTTTTCTGGACTGGACCGTACAATACGGTCATAGGGACCGTACAATACGGTGTGCTTTTGCACGAGATCCTTAAACCTGAGGCAGAATGGAGACCGGACAATACGGTCCTGAAGACCGTACAATGCGGTCTCTATAGAGTAACTGTCAGGGTTAAAGGAGACCGTACAATACGATCCACTTGACCGTACAATACGGTCTGGTTAAGTTTATCGGACATCAGTTCCAATCTCATCCGTTGATTCTGTGTTGGATCGATCCTGACCGTTGATTCAAAATTAACCTATCCTAACGGGATTTCGATGAGTTACTGTGCATCTTCATCCTCAAATCACCGCCGCCGTTTCTCCGTTCGCGCTCCCGCCTTCTTCTTCCCACGCGTGCACCGCCGTTCGCCGACGTGCTTCTCGCCGTCGAGCTCCACCACAGCCCGCGCCGCCGCCTGCTCCACCGCACCGCGTGCCTTCTCCACCGCGCCCTCGCACCACTCGCCTAACCCTAGCACTGCGCCGCGCCGCCGCATCACCGTGCCGCTCCACCTCGCCGCACGTCGCCGTGCCGGAGCAGGAGACGTCGACCTCGTCGACGAGCACCTCGAGCTCCACCACTCACGCGCCCGACCTAGAGCTGCTGCTCATCTACATCGCGCGCGTGACGAGCTCTTCCTCACGGCACCTCACCGGACTGCTACCTCCACTCCGATGATCGTCGCTTGATTGATCTGGTGAGCTCCTGCATATCCTAGATAGCACAGTAGCTGGTCTCGATTCCGTTCCATCTAGGGTTTGAGCCATTCCTCCTTCATAGATTGAAATCCCTAGAAAATCATCCAAAAATCAATCCTTTATTGCAAACTGATATGAACTGCCCCAATTTGTTTCGCAATTTAGGTTACCATATGTCATAGAGGTCGTATTTCATCTCTTATACCTACGACATTTTTGGTTGCTGGACACTTTGTGTCGATTTCCGATTCCTTACCATACACTAGCTCGACACTTAGTACATTCCTCGATTAGTGGTACATTGTGTCTATTGCATGTGATCTATGTACACTAGTCGATCGCCACTCATAATCGACAATGCCGTAGTTCCCCATTGCATATTTGCCGGCATTGTGTCCTTCACCTCTGCGCTAGGACTTCATCTAGATTTACGCGCTTACCTACGATCCTTGCTTGTAGATTATAGTAGGTTATTCTATACTCATATACCCTGTCTATTCCTACCGTGCAGTGGCAGTGGTCAGCGGACAGTGGGCAGTTGACAGCAGAGCAGAGACAGTGGACGGATTGAGGGCCAAGCCCTTAGTCCTATCTTTGGCAGTCAGCTTGTCAGTGGACGGGTTGGTGAGCCAAGCTCACTCGCCCTATCTTGTCTGCAGGCCAGTCAGCAGAGATGGCAGGTGGCAGAGGCAGAGGCAGGGGCAGAGGAGACAGAGATAAGGGCAAGGCCAAGGCTCCAGATCCACAGCCCAAGAAGAAGAAGCAGAGGACAGGTGATCCAGAGTGGGATCGGGCTCTCAGGGCAGCTGAGGTGGACCTTCCTACAGGCAGAGACACAGGGTTCCGGATCAGGGACCCACCTGCTGGAGGACAGGGGGAGACTCCGAGGAGGTCTTCCAGGGCCAGAGCCACAGCGCAGCGGACTCCGTCCACCCGCGAGGTTGGTACGTCGAGGACCGCGCAGGAGCAGCCACAGTCTGAGGCAGAGGAGGAGAGTTCCCACTCCGGTGACGGATCCCCTGAGGTCACCGAGGCTGACAGGCAGAGGATGGCAGTCAAGTTCTGTGCTCTTGACAGGAGTGCCACTCTCAGAGATGTGCTTGCTGAGGACGCCCTCAGGCTGCCAGGCCCCGTCCTCAAGAAGTTCAGGAGAGTCAGTGAGGAGACTTGGGTACCTGCTAGGAGGGACCCACAGGCAGGAGGTCGCTTCTGGACCTTACTTCAGCAGAGGATAGCAGCTGGTCTGAGGAGCAGACTGCGGACTGGTGGAGCTCACAAGCTCTTTGTCACTCACCAGCACTGCAGCATACAGGCTGCCAGCAGAGGTGCCGGGACAGACTTCACACAGCACTTGACCTATATCCCGGGCCTCGAGGAGATCATCACCACTCAGATGCGTTGGGATTATGATACAGTGATGGATTTCTACGCTTCTCTGTGGATTGCCCCAGATCGGTCTGCTATATGGTTCATGCTCAGAGGGCAGCCCCACAGAGTGACGAGGGAGAACCTCGTAGAGGCCCTAGAGACTGTTCAGCACGAGACTAGGGTGTTTCCACTTGCTCACCCAGGGATGGAGCCTCCCCGCAGACCTCTTGGGGGACACCTACCGTCTGATGAGGATATGAGCATTGCTTTCCCTCCACCTCACCCGGAGAACTACAGCCGAGCTCACACCAGATTGACACATGAGGACAGAGTTCTCAGGAGCATTCTTAGCAGGACCATTATGCCGAGGAGTGGATACAGGGATCAGTTCTCTGTACTTTCACAGTGGGTTGTCATGCTGATACTGAGGCACAGCGGTTTTGACTTGGTGGATTTGATACTGAGCCAGATGGAGGACGTCATCGCAGAGAGCATAGCGGCCAGACACTTAGCCTTCGCTCCCCTGATTTGCTATATTCTGAGGAGGCTACAGTTGCTGTCTCAGGAGGACTACGATGAGCTGCCCAAGATGACCACAGCGTACACTCCCTTACCTGCCTCCGACAGACGGGTTGCTACCCGGAAGTCAGCTTCGCAGGGGAGTTTCTCACAGGGGCTAGGAGACACGGCTACCGAGACAGAGCAGCATATCCACACTGGTAGCCAGATGGAGTCCATTCCTGAGGACGTGACTCCGGACTCTAGAGCAGGACCTTCAGGCTCAGCTACTGCTCCAGCTCAGACAGACTCAGTATTACGTGTAGAGCTTGCAGCTATCCGTAGAGAGCTCCAGAGTCAGAGAAAGGATAGGGAGAGGGATCGACAGATGCTAGACAGTGTCGTACATACTCAGAGGGAGATGGCTTCTGGCATGTCTTCGTTGTTCACGGGCTTTGAGGCGATTGCACAGACTCTTCGTCTCTTTGGACAGGCACTGCCAGGTCTCCCGTCGTTCCCTCCTATCACTTTCCCAGGTGTGCTGCCACCAGAGACAGTTCAGTTTCAGCAGCTACAGCAGCAGCAGTTTGCTCAGACACAGGCAGGACAGTCATCCAGCCAGGGACAGTACTACAGCACCTTACTCACGGCTCCCATCTCACCTGCTGGTGCACCTACGGTGGGGCCGTCGTCGTCCACGTTTGCTGGTTTGGCAGGAGAGGCAGGACCTTCACACCAGTACCTTTCTTCACCTGGTCTCTCCATAACTCCGTCAGCTCTACTAGCTACTATAGCTCCGAGCTTCTCACCGCTTCAGCTGACGAGTCCATTCTTTGTGTCACCACTGCCAGCTCGCACACTTGACTTCGACACAGTAGCACAGACCACCTCAGTACAGACAGACTCAGTACTTACAGCTTCACAGGCAGAGGTCGTGACTACTACAGCTGAGACAGCAGCGTGGAGCAGACAGAGCCTCCCAGGACACCTACACCGCCTCGGGTTGTTGAGCACACAGTGGATCTCACTGACTTCGGGTATACTCGTGCGGAGATAGATGAGGCTCTCACTACAGGCCAGGATCCACCGGCCAAAGCATCCTCACCTACTGGCAGTTTCACTTGGACCCCCAGTCGCTCACCCTCTCCTTCAGTCCACTCAGCTTCAGACTCAGAGGCAGTTGAGTATGCGACACAGCTTGAGCAGACCCTACTACAGACAGACTCTCCTGGGATTGCTTACAGGCAGCTTGTGCCGTTCACTCCACTCTTTCAGCCTCAGGAGACTTTGGGGATGCCGCGGACTTGGACTTGGACACCTCCAGTGCCACCTTCTCAGCAGCAGCAGGACAGTGCTCAGCCTTCTACCAGTTCTTCAGCACCTGCTGCCACTGCACCTCCTCCAGCCTCCGACGCGTAGGATAGCAGTTTTTCTCTTTCCTTCTTTCTCTTTTTGGTCATTGGTGCCAAAGGGGGAGAGAGATAGAGAGATCTTGTATAGGTCCAGGGGGAGTAGTGGAGTGATCTTGTGTTCAGGGGGAGTGTGAGACAGCTTTTGTCTAGGGGGAGATCTTTTGCGACTTCATTGTATATTCTTTTGGTACTTCGTGGTTCTTGTTGAGCTTGGATTTCTTTTGCTTGTGTTTAGCTCACCAAGAATGCACTTGGTTTCTTTTCATACACTTGCTCGTTATCTATATATCTTGTATATTGCTCTGAGTATGTGTATGCTATCCTGGATGCGCTTATTTATATCTATCTTGCCAGGTTTCCTCTTTCTGTGATGATATGTGCACTCACTTGCTTTTGCAGGAATATCTTATAATCTTATCATCACAGAGTTGTGGTCATAGCTCATGCTGTTATTCCATATATATCACCAATGTGCTCTAACTCTATTTTGCAGGTGATACCTTTTTGAGCTATGACTACCTTGTTCTCCGTTTTACTTGTTCTTCATTCATATCCTATCTTATTGATCACTCTTACGCATTCCATTCCTTATCTCTTGATATGTGTTGTCACCAATCACCAAAAAAGGGGAGATTGTAAGCTTCATGACCATTGGAGTTCGGAAACCCCAAAGGTATGAATGTTTTGGTGATTGGGTGACCATATTGATGTGACTAACATTTCCATGTAGGATATTCAAATGGTCATGTCAATGGAAGCGTCGTCTCACAACTCTATCTTATTGACGACTTGGTGATTGGTTGCCTCGACAATTTGGATCGAGAACTTGATGGAGTCAAGGTTGAAGATGGATCAAGGCTAAGGACGTGATAGACCAAGCAAGTGTTGGCTTGGTGTAGATGCTAGCTTGAGTCCATAGGAAAAACCGGACTATCAAGAGGGATCGAATTGGTTCTCTTAGAGCACACTAGGTTAGAGATCAAATGGATGCATTGTGAGTCTCTTGAGGGCTAGGGTGGCTGAAGAGAAGAAGAGGAACCAAAGTATGAAGAAGTTGGAAGCAAGGATCAAGAGTGGATCAAGTTTTCAGCTTATCCGGTAGCGACCGGACAGTACGGTCATAGGGACCGTATGGTACGGTCTTCATTGAAGATCCAGACAGAGAAGTGAAGTCTCGGGATGCTGAGAAAATGAAGACCGGACAATGGACCGTATGGTACGGTCAAGGGGACCGGACAGTACGGTCATCAGAGGATTTCCAGACAGAGAAGTTGAAGTTTCTGGAAGTGAAGAGAATGAAGACCGGACAATCGACCGGACGGTACGGTCCTAGGGACCGGACAGTACGGTCTTCATTGGAGATGAAGAAGAAGATGGAGATGCGCCTGGAAATAGAGACCGGACAGTACGGTCTGATGGAGACCGGACAGTACGGTCCTTTGTACGGTCTCTAGTTTCGCAGGGCACTTTTGGGCAACGGCTAGTTTTGGGTTGGTAGCCTATAAATAGTTGGTTGCCCGCCCCTTGAGGGCTCTCTTGGCCATTGTTGGAGTGCAGGAAACTCAGAGGAAGCCAAGGGCAAGGGAGAGACGCACTTGTGAAGGATTTGGAGTGATCCTAGTGCTTGAGAGAGTAGCAATTGCATCCACTTGATCTCTAGGCTAGTGTGAGCTTGAGAGAGTCACTTCGGTTTGTTACTCTTGGTCTATGGCGAGGCCTAGACCGGTTAGGCGTCGGTGTTGAGCTGTCCAAGGAGATTGTGGAAGCTAACACAAGTTTGTACACGGTCTTGGAGCTTCCCGTGCGAAAGAAGCATCACTAGTGGAGCGCCCTTTGGCACGCATCACGTGCGGAGCCTTACCTCCGGAAGAGTACCCGGGATCGAGCCCGGCGGGACGTGCCCGCGACTTCACTCGGAGGGTGAAGTGTGCTCTAGGAGGGATCGCCTTCGAGCGGAGGGACGGGGTCGAGACTCCGGCGGGAGTGACCCAACGTGGAGTAGGGGAAGGCGCCATCCTTCCGAGACCACGGGAAAAATCATGAGCATTCCTATCTCTATCTCCTTTACATACTAGCATTTACGTTTCCGCATTTACTTCATGTGCTAGTAGAATTGCTTGATAGGGTGTCTCTTTACTACTTGGTAGAATTGCTTGCTAGGGTGTTGCTTGTTGCATAGACTAGATTGTGGGCGCATCGCTTGCTTTTGTTATCACCATATCTAGTCTTGCTAGCTTCACGCCTAAAGTACGTTTGGGAGAAATTGTTGACACGCCGATTCACCCCCCCTCCCCCGTCTCGGTGCCCTTGATCCTTTCACTTCTCGTTTCTCTTTCTCATCAACGTGGTGGACACACTTTCCAAAAATCATGCGCAACACATACGCCAATGTTACCTTGTGTAGCGAATTGGTTTCCTTTTTCTTAATCATGTGCAAGACGTACGCCGATGTTGGCTTGTATAGCAAATTAATTTCTAATATTTTTCCCTTTTTTTTTCTTCTCGGCGGCGTGGTTCCAGTGACGGCAAGTGTGGTGTTCTCGCTGGTGTCTTCTTCTTGCCCGTGGAGTGCGCGATCCGATCGTGAACTCGACAAACTCAACGTCCTTTGTTGTTGGTCGCGGAGCCGACGACCTCGACGCGCACTGCCGGCATAGACGATATCATCACGTGGATCGTCGAGCAGACGAACTCGACATGTGCCCCATTGTAGACGATCTCTACAAGACTACACCGCGGAGTAAATGGCCTCGACTCTCGCCACCGACCCCCAGCGCGAGCTGAGCTGACGGACAGGACAACCATCCGCATGATAGATACAAGTGAACCAGGTAAATTTCGTCCGACATGCTTGCTATTTGTGGTCTGTGATCTACTTGTGTTTTTTCTACTTGCCTCCGTGTAATTGATCTTAACACATTTACAGACTCCACTGTCCTGAAGGTTAATTATAGTAAATCCATGATGGTACCTATAAATGTCAGTGAAGAAAAAATGGAAATTCTGAAGAATACTTTTGGCTGTCAAACTGGCTCAATGCCATTTACTTATCTGGGACTGCCCTTAGGGGTTACCAAGCCTTCAGTACAAGACTTCCTACCATATGTACAAAGAGTGGAGCGAAGACTCATTTGTTGTGCACAGTTTTAACTCAGGCAGGAAAGTTAGAGATGGTAAACTCAGTGATCACCTCAATGCCGATGTTCATTATGTGCATCATCAGAATGCATAAGACTGTCATTGATATGCTTGATGTCTATAGAAAGCATCTTCTTTGGAGGGGCTCTGATATTAATGCTAAGAAGCCGCCTCTTGCTGCTTGGGACATGGTCTGTAGACCAAAACGTGAAGGGGGGCTAGGAGTCTTGCAGCTTAGTACCCAGAATGATGCACTTCTCATGAAATTTCTCCATAAATTTTAAAATAAAGCAAACTTACCTTGGGTTAACCTCTTGTGGGATAACTATTATAAGAATGGTAAGCTACCTGGTGACAAGAAAGTGGGCTCATTCTGGTGGAAAGATATCATGAAGTTAAATGATCAGTTCAAGGGAATGGCAAAAGTATATGCTGGAGATGGCTCTACAATTTGATTCTGGCAGGACTTGTGGAATGGCATGATCCCTATGCAAACGTTCCCTGAACTCTATTCTTTTGCTAAGAAGAACAATCTGTCATTAAGAACAATATGGTCTGCTCCAAACTTTCTGGACTTTTTCCACCTGCCACTGTCTGAGCAAGCTTTTGAACAGATTCAGCTCCTGTCTGCACTATTGGAACAACTGGATATGAGGCTGGAAGGGACTTGTGGTCTTACATCTGGGGAACTAATAGCTATTCCATATCAAAGGCATATAAGCAAATGAAAGGGCACACACATGTCGACCCAGCATTCAAATGGCTCTGGAAATCAAATGTCCAACCTAAGCATCAGATATTCTGCTAGCTAATGTTGAAGGATAGATTAAATACAAGAGGGATGCTTAGACGAAGACACATGGCACTCGATTCTTATGTTTGTGAACTATGCATTCTGCAAAGAGAAGAGACCTTGCTCCATCTCTTTGTTAGATGTAATTTTGCAAAGGCGTGCTGGGCCACAATTGGAATAACGCTTCCTATGCATCTGCCAGTACCACAATTGGTTAAAGTACTAAAGCGAAAGCTAAATGTGCCATTTTACATGGATATTGTCATCTTATGTGCGGGAGTATCTGGACAACAAGAAATGAATGGATTTTTAACAATGTCGATCCAACAGTGCAGAATTGCAAAAGGAAATTCTTTGAAGAGCTCAAGATGGTTGTCCATCGAGCAAAGCAGAAGCACATTGAGCAGTTGGAGCAATGGATTCAGGATATGTTAGCTTTTTAGCTTTTCCATTTTTTCTGTTTCTCCTTTCTTTTTTCCTTTTTCATGTACTTATAATTTACTTTAATCAATATATTAACCTGTAGGGGCTCTGCCCCTCCAGTTTCTTCAAAAAAAAAAAAAAAATTGTTTGCCTGATGGTTCAATTGTGACGTGATCTTTATTTTTTATCAGTTTACCTGCAATGATGATGGTAACTACTTTCAATTTGCTAACAGTCAAAGAATTTTTCCACTGCCGTGTTGCCCATACTTTCAATATCAGCTTTCAGTTTGCATCAATGGAAAAAAAAATCCTAGGCAGTTCTACATCATGTTTATGTTGTCTGGATAGATCACATCATATTTTTGAAAGAGTGACAATTCAGAAATGAACGACCCTTGCTCATTTCTGAATTGTCACTGATGCAGTATTTTTTAAAATTATTTTCTAATTTATGCAGGTTTTGTATGGCAAGTAGGTTTCGAGGTATATGTTCATCGGTGCAGTTTATTATGCAAGATATAGCCTTCCACATCTATTCATATTCATATGTTCTTCAACCAATACTTCATTAAACAATTTCTTTGACATCTTGCCCATGCAGGCACCATATTTTGATAGTTCTCATTACCATTCTTCTTTCCTTTGTGCGGCAACCTAAAAAAAAAAATATAGATATCACTAATCTGATCCTCAACTAATATGTATTCCATGACAAGAGAATGCACATTGACCTACTTGCATATTCTGGTATTCACAAATGTCAATGTAGAGATGTAATTACATGCTTAGTAAATAGAGGGTATATACTAATATTTTTAGCAACTTATATTGTATTATCCCATTGTTTTATAATTGTTTGCTTTGTCCACAGAGAATTTAACTATTTTCATACAGGTTTTATTGCATTGGAGTTGTAGCCCACGTCCTCAGTTGTTTGAATTGATAGTTGTCACTGTTACAATGCTATTTTTGTAGGTTCTAATATTCAACCACACAACCTTAAAAACATACAAGAAGTCAAAATGATCTATATCTCTTCATGCTACACGCAAATCTGTCTTTTTGACCATGAAATGGCGAATTTTGTTCGTTGAGACTATTACAATGCTATTATTGCACGGACAAGTTGTTTTCGATCTTTTAGATGATCTTGCGAAAAAAATTAGCTGACATGATAAATGGGGTCTTCATGCAGATGAAAGGGCATATTGTTTATTCAAGTTGTTTCGGCTAATTGTTTCCAAAGGTGTTACTAAAGGCCATATCTGTGGACCATCTTAGCTTTCAGTTGTGTGTATCTCAGAGTTGTCTCTGGCAAATAGTTGGGATCAACCAAGGGAGCTCACTGTAATTGTGTCACGTTGACTACAGTTTACAGATTATTACCACTGTGTGATATCCATTGATAATGTCCGGCATTGTAAAATTTCAATTGTTTGGTAAATATATCTTGAGGAAATTTCAAAAGGAAGGCCCCATGTACACCGTTTCTTTGTCCGTGTTACTGGACTTGCCATTCAAGTTGGGGTGTTGCAGCGTGCATATTTTTTCGTTCTAAATTGGTAATCAACTTAATAGAATTCTTTGGCGCCAAATCCACGATGGTGATAGCCTGATAGGCATTTTGCTTAAAAGAACCTCCATTGGTGATGATATCTGAGAGTTTTGTGTGTGTGGGTATTGGGGGGGGGGGGGGGGGGGGGGGGGGGTGGTGGGGGGGTGTTAGTTTTAAAGCTTATGTAAGAAGAGATGCAAATTCTATTGGAGCATCCGATTTTGTTCCTGGTTAACTTCATGCCGGACTGGTTGGTCGAGGCGGTAACCTTAGATTGTAACCCAGGTACTCCCTCCGTTTAATATATGACACCGTTGACTTTTTTCGTTACGTTTGACCATTCGTGTTATTCAAAATATTTGTGCAAATAGCTAAGTTTATAAGTTAATCTTAAAATGTTTTTGATGATGAATCCAATGATATTCATTTTACATTCGAGAAGTAATTATTTAAATCTATATTGTTGGTCAAAGTTTAACGAAAAAGTCAACGGTGTCATATAATTAAAAATGGGAGTATATATGAATAAAGCTCTCGTGTTTGCCTAAAAAAAGAATGTCGTCTAGCAATTCCCCTCGCTTTACAGCATCATTTACGCATAAAGTACTTGCTGGAGACTTTGAGGTTTAAATTTGGATCCCATGTTACATATCATGATTTTTTTTTTTCATGCCTGAATGAATAATGCTATATGTTGTATTTAAAATTTTAATTCCAAAGGTCAAAATAACTAGAAAAGATAAGGAAAAAAAATCGTGGGCTAACACCAGCACGGCAGCCCATTACTCAGCCCATGTAAACTCCGCCTCCCTGTCCCAGGCAAGCCCAGCCCCCGTCGAAGCCACACCCCTCCGCCCCGTAACTCCAGCGTCCCACACAGCTGCGGCGGCGGTCGACGGCGGAGGAAGATGTGGTGCCAGTCGTGCAAGGAGGAGTACGAGGAGGAGGACGCGGGGACGTGCAAGGAGTGCTACGAGGAGGCCAGCGAGACCGAGGAGGAGCTCAAGCGCGAGATCGATGACCTCCGCTCCCGCCTCCTCTTCCTCCGCCTCCCCTCACCCACGCTCGACTCCAGCGCCACGGGCCACGCCGACCTCCTACTCCACGCCATCCCCGCGTCCTCGACGTCGTCCTCCGGTGCTGGATCCGGCGGCAGCGACTCCGACGGGCGCCCCGACACCCCCGCCGTGCCGGCACACCGCGTCATCCTCGTAAGCTTCTCTCCCCGTGCATTTCGATTGTTTCTTAGTTCGGTTTATGTTTGAGCTATGGATTGAGTAGTCCAAGGGCCGGCCTAAGTCCTAAAGGAAACATGGATTGTGGCTTCTTTGATGCGAAGTGGATTGAGTAGTTCAAGAGCTAACCTAAATCTTAGTGAAAAAGAACATTGTGCTGAGGATTTGTGATGCCGATTTATTGTGGCTTTCCAATCCACTGATAGGTATGATCCCTAGGAAACTATCAAATAGATGATGTAGCTCACCATCCTAGTGGCTGATTTCTCTAGTGTGGTAATCTCCATAGTTGGCCATTCCTAATTGAATTAAGGGCCAAGTTACATGGATGTTGCTGCTATTTTTTGAACTTAGTTCTTGATGTGGCATCTTCACATTTTCATCGTGATGTGAAATCCTCTGTGGCTGTTGCTGTTTCTCAGGTTGGATTTCTATGCACAAACGACAAATTTGATCTTATACATAATTGATGTGGTATATATAGGGTGTGTAATAATTTCTTCTCTCGTATTCTATGCAGCACGGATACGGATACGGCAATACACCATTTTTCAAACAACCCGATACGTCGATATGTTTAATATTTTATCTTTTAAGAAAATTATAATGAATTATGTAAAATCATAATGATTTAGCAGCCAACACGCCATTCATACATCCTTGGGTAGAGAGAGATTATGCTAAGCAATAGCAGTCACAGCCTCCAAATTGAGCTCAATTTGGCCTCGCCAAGCCATGGGAGCTCCGGGGAGCCAGCTCGGGCTTGCCGTGCAGCTGCGCTCGGTGACCTCGAGCTCCACTGCGCCACGGACAGCCCCGTGAGGTTGCTGATAGCCATTGACTCATCGTCGATGAGCTCTCCGGCCACCGCGCAGCTGTGGAGGTGTGGTGCCGTGCTCCTCCCCTGCCCATGCTTTGCTGTGTAGTGGCGGCTAGGTCACGGACTCACGCAAGAGCAAGGAGAGGCAGGGGTATATGGGTTCTTTGCTGTGTAGTGGGCTGAAGCTGGGCTGAAAAGTATCCAATATTGGGCCAAATTCGGCCCAATGCGTACTGAGTCAAGTATCTGAATTTATTGTATTTATTTTTAATTGGATACTTCCTGGATATGTATCCAAGGTGTATCCGCCACGTATCCGTATCCGCTGCGTATCCAGTATGTATCCACGCTTCACTGAAGTATCCATGTTTCATCGCTTGTGTTATATTGTTGTTGTGCTGCAGAAAATGTGTGCAAAGCTGTATGATTTAGTCTCACATGCTTGTAGCATTTTGAGTTGCCTTTCCAGGTTTGTAGTGGTAATTGATCGGCAGAAAAAGAAGCTGTCCACTTTGTATATTAATTAACTCTGGTGTTTCAGAATACATTATTTAAAATATGGATCAGTACATATAAGTTAATTTCATGCGTAGTTCCAAACTATATGGCAACTAGAAAACAAAGGACTAACTGAAAACTAAGAACAACGTTTGTATTTCACATGCTACTCTATGATGGCTTGCAGAAAACTCGTTCTTTTTGTCCCTATAATAGTAAGCGTCTGTCCATCAGAATATGGTATTATCAGTTTGTCTTTTGGTGTCAATAAACTAGAACCTAAAAAAACATGGAAATAGCAAAGAACCCAAGCACACAGTCCATACTCTACTGACCTTTTTGACATGCCACCATTCTCCCCTTTTAGCTGAATTATTTATGACCTAATACACAATGTGTTTGAGTTTGAGATGGACACTATATGGTACCTCTTATTATTTAACTCCCCGAGTACCTGGTACATTCACATGCATATACAAGATTTTAATGTTACACCAGATGGAGAATTGTATCATAGCTTGGGAAATTATATTCACCTTTTGCCCTTCAGCAAGTTATAAGTAGATTTAACTAGACATTTCTGACTGGTATATAGAGATGCTATAATTCTTGTAAGTTTTAAGTTATTTATAGTTGGTTCGCTTGAGATATTTTGTTATGTGTTAATCTGAGTCTCCTTTCGAAACAGGCCAGCAGATCTCCTGTTTTTAGAGCAATGCTAGAGAATGAGATGGAAGAGAGCCGGAGTGGCATCATCAAATTCTACGATGTATCCTATGATGTACTTCGTGCATTTGTCCATTACATGTACACAGCGGAAGCTCTTCTAGATGAGCAAATGGCATCTGATCTCTTGGTGTTGGCTGAGAAGTATGAAGTAAAGCACCTAAAGGCCTACTGCGAAAAGTTCATAATATCCAAAGTGAGCACTGATAACGCCATTGCGCACTATGCCTTTGCACATCGCCACAGTGCGAAGCAGCTGCTTGAGGCCTCCCTCTTAGTACTCATGGACAAAATGTCCACATTGGCGGATCGGGAGGAATACAAGGAGTTGGTTGAGAAGGACCCAAGGCTTGTTGTGGAGATCTATGAAGCCTATCTCAACCGACAAGTCAACACTGCTGCTGGGAAGGACACAGATTGCTGCAGTAGGAAGTGATAATAGAAAATGGAACTATTAGAGGAAGAAATAATCTAACCAGACATTCACATTCATGTAGGCAAGAGTTGAACATCAGATTCTTCCTGTAGTATAGATGCAAAAATGCTAATTATATGTTCATAAGCCTAAAGGGTGCTGCAGACGATAGCATGCACTACTGTTGATGATGAAATGTGAAGTATAACGCGTGATGGGTATTTAATTTTTTTGGCAGCTATTGATGATTCGCAGGCTAAGCGTGTTATGGCTTAATTTTGTCGTCAGAAGGTGTTTCGTTCGTCAGTCCTGGTCGGTAGTGTTGACCTGTAGCATCTGGAGAGCATTGCTGGAGGCTAACCTGCTAGTCTCCTACAGCTTTTCATGCGCACCATGTAGGATCTGGGGGCCTGGGGCCTGGAAGAAGAGCTGTAGAAGATTAGCAGGTGGTGGAGAGTATTGCAGTGGCACCTGTTCTGGTGGTGCTTCATCCAAGCTTTGAGCCGCCCCTTCAATTTCAGCTGTCGCATGCAAATCGCTTGCATAACAGACCACAGTTTTTTTCTTTTTCTTTTTTTCGGCGAAGTAACAGACCACACCTTTCAATTGATCGCTTTTTCAATCTTTAATTGCTTCTTTGGCCATTAATATTGGAATAGGTTTAATAGACCAAATTTTCAAAATTGTTACCTAGAGGAAAAAAGAAATTCTCGGTTCAGCTATGATAATTGCAAGTAGGTTACATTTGCAGCCATGCCAGCTCTGCTGACAGAAAACTTGAATTAACTTCTTGAACATGTCACATGCATGATCACTATTAAACACAAACACTACCTATGCTGTTTTTGGAACAATGTTCATGATCCTGCACATTCTCAACCACGAAGGGGTACAGCAGAGTCAGGGGGAGGGGGTTGGAAAACCCCTACGTGACGACCTGTGCAATGGGAAAGGCTCAGTTTTCTGAAGCAGAGAATTTGAGCACAACATGAGATGCTGCCACGATGGATTGGTGGCCTAAACATTCAAAAAGCAAACTCTTTAGACCATACTATATACAGATATCAGTGTTTAACGCACACAATTTGACAAATTTGGCCAAGCCTATTCACATGAAGATAACTGGTACCTACCAAAAGCTATAAACGGTCCGACACCTCGATGTTAGTAATCAGTAAACAGTTGAGAGAGCTGCTCATCTGTCCATCCTGCGACAGATGCCACCGAAACCACCTTATTTTGGTGAGAAAGCAAAGAAACATTGTTGGTAGTGGCATCAGATGCAGCTGTTCCTTTTGTGGGTTGGGCAGTGCCTGCATTTTCCGCACAGAAGTCTTTTTGCTGATGCTCATCAGGCTTACTGGTTGAGTGGTTGCCATGAAATGGTTCTTCCCTATCATGCATATCAATGTCCCTATAATCCTCTGAAATGTGTTTGCTTTTGGTATCCATACTTGTATTCATTATTGCATCATAGCAATCATAAGTCCTTGGCTTTTTGCTGCTAGCGAACATCAGTTCATCAGGTAGCCTCAACTTCTTGTTATCACTAGCTTGAGTACAAGATCTATCTACTGGAATGGCTGATCTTTCACCTGGACTTTGCTGTGAACATGTTCTGTCCGGAATATTAAAACTTTGCTGGAGATGCTCATCAGTAACCCTGCTTTCTGTATGAGTGCGAATACTTGAATGAACGGCTCTATGGTGATCACCAGATACCCCAGGAACTGTCATCTCCTTGTGGATGGGCATAATCTTTTCACAACCAAAAAGTCTCATCATTATGCTGTTGGAAGAACCATCACCTTCACCTCTTTCAAACAGCTGCAAACTTCCTCCTTGTCTCTGCTGCCAATTGGCCGAAATTTTGCTATTAGCAGTTTTCAGTGACTGCTGACTAGCACTGTAGCTCGGTACATTCTTGCTTCTATCCAGTCCCAAACTAGGATTGCAAGATGAAATATCTTGCTTGGATGGGGGGTCACAGTCCTTTCGTATAACCTGGAAACATAAGCATTATTATACGTACATGCCACAAGAGGAGCCTCTGATAGTGTGGTGCAGAAAATATGATGTAATGCATTCAATTATTGTAATCATCATTTTTGAAATTGATAAAACACCAGTGTAAAACTTCTCAAAAATGATTGCTATACATTTCTGGTTCCCTTGAATTGTAGCCAGTGAATTTCATGATTTCCATTAGATCCACAGCGTTGAGCCCTGGGACGGATACGACTGTAAATTCTGACCAATCTGTTCAAAGCCATATTTCCTTTGCTTAAGATTCTGTTCTCTATTGCTACCTTTTAAGCTAATTTTCTTCAAAAGGTGTTTTTCTATGGCCTTTTGCTTAGATTATCTGATGAAAGTTTATATAAAGCCCTTGTGGATTCTAGTCAGGTTCCTTGACTAAACCAGTTCTTACAACACATGTATTTACCATCACATCGCATTAGAATTTATGAAGTAGTCTAAATGTCTTCCTTCCCCAGGCCTCTGAGATGTTAGGACTGGATAGCGCACAGGGTACAGGTTTCGAGAAGTAAACAGTAGCAAAAAGTTGTACCTCAATAATAGCACATTGATTTTCACTGCAATTAAGTGGCACATGCACCGGGAAGTACATCGTGAACATATTGCACATATTGGCATTAGTAGAAATCTAAAAGAGCTGAATAATACCTTTACAACTTTTTCTTTAGTGATGTTCAGGTAGCAAGCTCTGTGCGACGGACGAAAAACAGCTACCTGTAATTGATAATAAGTCAACATATCAACCAAATACTAGATACTACAGTAGAATGGTTTGAGAACAAACAAAAGAAACCCACTTGTTCCACAACCTTAGCAAGAATGACGACACACCCCACAGATATATCCTGGCCAACACTTCCTTCTGAAAGGACTTTCCTATGAACTGAAGCACCGATTGACTCAGTTGGGTCCTACCAAGAATAAACAATCGTCATATGCTGCTTGGATTGAAACAAAGGATGATCTGATCTTTCAATACATCATTATACTTAGTTATGGCTTTCAGTTCAACTGTGTCTAAACTGAAAAGTAAAATACAACCATCGCCAACCCAGTTATGCCAATGCTCACCTTCAGCGTCAGGGATAAATCTCCAAACCCATTTGGCTTGCACGATGTGACCACCCCCGCAACCTAATGCAAGTAACCAAGAACCCCAGAACCGGTCAATCCATCAGAACACAAGCAGGGTTCAAACAAAAGGGCCATTTCAAATCACAAAATTGATAACAAGCTCTCACGCACCATAGGTGCTCGATCTAATTCCGGGTCGGCCTTGATTGCCCTAATGCCCGGCTGCTCCCACGCGTGGTCCTTTCCTGCAGCCATTATCACAGAAGGAGACCTGTCATACGCGGAAACCACTACGAAATGCAGAAATTTGCAGGTTCGCTGTTATCCCTCACCGAGAAACCGCAACGCGCTGAGCCACGGGTGGAGCAGGAAGTCAGCGTCGGCGGCCTGGGAGTCCACGCCTCCCAGGAACGGAGAGGCGCCGGCGGCGCGGAGGCGCATCGCATCCTGGATGGCGGAGGCGGGCCCGGGGATGCGCTGGCCGTGGGGAAGGGGCGAGGGTTTGTCCGGGCGTGGGGCGGCGGCGGTGGTGGGATGGAGGCGGCCGGAGGTGGAAGGTGGGCTGAGGCGGAGGTCGGAGTCGTCGACGTCCAGCGTTTCCGCCCAGGCCGCGGCGTCTTCTTCTGTGGCGGTGACATCGACGGCGGCGGGGCGTGGGAGCTGTGCCATGGTGTGGGAGGGAAGACAGTCGTCTGCGGGAGGTGGTCGCCACGGTTTATGGGCCAAACTTTCCCGTTATTGGGCCCAACAGCGTTCAGCTTTGGTTTGCGTAGTATATTTTTTTGTTCACATTTTGGTCTTTTTTGGAAAAAGCTATTCAGGAACAAACCTTTAGGAAAAAAACATGTGCAGGAATGGACCCTTTTGACGGCTCCATAGATGACTAGAAAGAACGGAGAACAAAACTGTACCAGAACAGTTGGTGCATGATACAAGAAGAAATAATATAAAGCAATATCACTACTTCCACATGTTCCCGTGTACATATGATCTGTAAGCAAACTTTGGTAATTCAAGAGACCCTTCAGGTTCAACAAGTACTGTTACACTATTTTATTGTTGAAACAAACCTTCATCGATGGACAATACAACTTGGCATCAAATTCTGTATTCTGTGCACCAATATTGGACTGGGATGCATAGAGAAATTCAGTTGCTCGTCAAACAATTGTTTGTAGCATGCGGCACACCTACACAATGGGGATACTTCGGTGCAAGGCCGTAAGGAAATAAATCAATGAACTATGGTGCTGATTGCAATTGCTAAGGAACTTGAGATTGTGCCGTAGGGTCCCTTGTTGGAACAACGTCTCCAAGGTAGTTGAGATTCTGCAGTAGGGTCATCTGCTGTTTGCTTCACCCTTGTAGTTGTAGTTCTGCCTAACACTACTAGAAATTAAGAAAAAACAACTTGTTGCGAGCGGTCCTAGGTTTCTTCCTGGAGGCCCAAGCTGAACGCTTTGTTTATCGACGCCATGCTCTGCTTCCACGCTTCGATCACCAGGTTAGACGGAATTAGCGTTCTCGCAGATGTTGGCGTGGTGTCGGCACCGTACTGGGGACGATCACCTCCCGTTACAAGCACATCAAGGGCATCAACTTCAATCTGCCTTTCGTCGTCAGCAAGGCATCTGTTGCCAAGTTTGTTTGTTGGGTGGTTTTGACCCTCGACGAGGCTGCAGAATTTGCATGTTCGCAATACTACACTGTGACAGTTACCCATGATTTGGTTTGTAACGTTATTTGGATTATTAAGTTTAGACCTTACAATCTGCAGGTTAATTCACTCTGTTAGCTCGTGTGGAGCATGTATGGGGGAGTATGTTAGGCAGCGTACCCGCAGGCGATGCAATCTTTATGACGGTACGTACCTACATATGTTCGTAGCTGTATTTCGATTCCGTTCAATGATAATTATGTTTGAGTATCATCTTCAAGAAAACTATTACTTGTATTTAAGGTTGCATTTCTAAGTGTGATCGACATATTCATGTTTGATACTCGTTGGCACACACTGACATACAGTCGGTGCTGTGCCTTCTGAGCTCGAGGACAGGACTGTGAGGATGGCCAAGAACTGCCTTCGGGCAGCAAGGTGATTTTCTTAGAGGTGGCTCCTGTTCTTGAATTTTCTTGGCGAATGGGGGAGAACGAACATGCATATGTGAGTGGCCTTGTTGCGGGCGTCGTTTCCTGTTGAGAAGAAATCGGGAAGTTATCCTCTTCAAGGCTCCTTTATCGTTCGTGCTGCTTGGAATCGAGTACATTTTTGTATTTCTCCATGGCCTTACGTTCTAGTATCCTCACTGCAGAATTTCTTGACGCATCCCAAACCCATTGTTTGATGATGATGATGATGGTACAAAGAATCTACTCTTTCTTTATAAGTGCAACCAACTAAAGGTCCTTAACTCCTATTTCTCTCAACTCTCATGCAGCCACATCATCCTAATTATTTACACCGTTGGATCCGCCTCTTGGTTTGATCTATCCGTTCATACCTTTGCCTGGTGCTTTATTACCCACTACACATGATTCACTGTCTACAATTAAGTCTGTCAGCTCCCTGTGCACATCTTGAAGACAGTCTTATTCCTTCATGCTCACCATTTTCTTAACTTTATATGCAGTAATTGGCCACAATGAGAGAGGCTAAAGAAACCCCCGCCACCATTATGCAGTAATTTGCCTCCTTGATTCCAGGCTCATTTACAGGCGTTGATGGCCTGTTGTACCCTACAATTAACAGAGCCGTTTCAAAGGTCTCCGTGATGGGATTAGCTGTATATATCCATCTTCTATCTGCCCGGCTAGGCCGATGGATTGACACAGCAATTGTGAGTCGTGAGGTTCAGTTGGCCGTAGCACCATTCATGCAATAGCCTTCAGATGGATTGCTGAAAAATCTCTTACTGTCCTACTCCAAAAACGCATCGTCATATGGAACAGCTGCTGTGTGTGCCCAAGCTGGAGCTTTAATGTCAGTGCCCAAGCACAGATCAAGTGCAAGTAAGTGCTGGGTTTCTCATCGGCAACACTGCAAGGTTCCTTGCATAAGATAATTTTTCAATTGTCAGCAGCTGCTACTTATTCTCCCAGCGTTGCATCTTATTCTTTCCCCCAATCTGTATGGCTTCAGGTGAACCGCCCTGCC
Organism: Eragrostis nindensis; assembly: GCA_012490785.1. NCBI lineage: Eukaryota > Viridiplantae > Streptophyta > Magnoliopsida > Poales > Poaceae > Eragrostis > Eragrostis nindensis. The sequence goes on along the minus strand of JAAXCT010000077.1, from coordinate 392,981 downwards.
TACTGGCTTTGCAGTATTGCATCATTTTTCACATAAGGGACGACATTGATTCTACTTTCGTTAGAGTTTAGTACTGCAATTTTGTAGGACTTTCACCTTCTTTCTTTCTTGAATGCACATCTTCTCTACAATCATACGTTCTACTATTGCAAGCATGTCAACGATTGTTAAGTCATTTTTGAATATATATTATTCCAGTGAAGTTAATAAGATTGTTTGCGCTCCTCTTTCTTTCCTTTGAACAATTTTTGTTGTCCCTTTCTTAGGGATCATCACATATAAATTCCCGCAGCAACGCGCGGGGAATTCACCTAGTTTCTATCAAAAGTTGTACCGTCTGCGGTCCGCCCACATAACTTTCTTCAATAATCGAAGAACAATGGTAACTGGGCTGAAGTGCAACGATCCAGTGCTCAGCCGGAAGAGGGCCTTGAATTACCAAGTTGGCTAACAGTTTGGATCAGTAAAAAACATAACTTGTTCATCGAAATTAATTATCAGGCTAGGCTGGCTAGCTAGAAGTGTGAATCAGTTAAAATATTCTAAACAATGCCTAAATTGTTACGTTGATCAAAACACGGAATAAGTCAAAGACAATTGTAGTCCTCGAGCAATTATGCGTGCAAAACCATGATTTACTATGACATCCTAATCAGTTTGGTTGTATGCGAATTATAACCAAGTAGATTTCAATTAATACTTTGATACCATTTCAGACACATTTTGAATGCTGTGACTCTTTCCATGGTCTAGAATTTAAGAAGCTTGTCAGCAGCAAAGAATAATCCTCCTTATTTCTGCTTCGAAAAGCTAATCAATAGTCATCACAAGATCTCCAACTCTTTCCATGTATTTTACCCTTCTTTATGTCATTTTATTCAAATTGCAAGGGCTCCATTTATATATATAATCTGTAGCTAGCCACAGAATACCTTATTCTGTAGGCAGGCCACCGCGCCAGGCCAACCCGCGCCCCGCGCAGAGTCCCCGCATCAGGTTCATTACTGCGTGGAGAGCGGCCCATCTCGGGCCCGCGTGGTCCCCTCCGGCCGCGATGGATCCTATACGTAGGGCGGGCTATGGTTAAGCTTTGATAGAACAGTGTTTGAGATTCGTGCAATGACTCAGATTCGCGCAGGTGGAGAAAGGGATGGCTGAGAAACTGCCACGTGTCGCTCTCTGATTGGGGCGGGTGGGAGGTGGAGAAAAAGAAACGAATTTCAAACTTTAAACACATTTTTCTCCTAAACCGTAAGTCCGTTTTCGAATTCGTTTGAACCTACGTGTTTGTTACAATTAATTCTACAAAATGAGATCCAATATGAATATTTTTTAAATTTTTAAAAATTTAAAATTTTCGTCAACATTTTAAATATACTATGTCAACATTTTATTTGTACTATGTCAACATTTTTTTTGTTTGTGGTCAACATTTTTTATAAAAATGTTGATTTTATTGTAAAAATGTTGAAATAGAACTACAAAAATGTTGACTCTTCTGTTTCAAAATGTTGACGCTCTGACTTGAGCTTTGCTGTTCAGATTTAGTGGGCTATTAGGCTAATCTATCGTATGTTAACCATAGGACGCCCTGCATATAGGAGGTCCCTCCGACCGCACACGCCCGCAATGACTCCATCGCTGCGCCGTAGGTCGCTGTGCCAACCTCCGAAGAGGCGCAGAGTTCACGACAGGATGCAGTCCTCCCGAACAACTATGCGTACCGTCGTTCTCGGTCTTCCGTCTTCATCCTGTACAGCGTCTGGAAGACACTGCTGAATGCCAGGAGAAACTCGGCTGGATCCATGGCTCATCCGCCGCAAATACAGTTGCCAATTTTTCTGCTGCAATCTTTGGGTGTCCGTTTCCTTTCTGAGGTGGAGATTTTTTTCTTTTGGTTTTCTCCATGGGTTTGACCCTAAAGGCCTAAACCCTTTAATTTGGCACGATTTGTATCATTTGTTCCCAAAATTCTTCATGTGAGTCGTGAGACCAGGCTAACTTGTGCGTCATGTGATGTAAATTAATTGAGATACAACTCAAGCTGACACATTCAATTTTATTGCCTCCAATTAACAATGGAGATACACAAAAAAAATGTTACCATTGTAATGCCACGAATGTAGCGGTAGTTGAACAACATAAACAAACACAATGGCAGAAAACTAGATAAAATATATTTACATCTCATGCCTATTGGTTCCTATCAAATGAGAGCGTGGATCCAGCACATAATTTGCACAGGAGATCTAGTCACCTGAAACAGCCATAATAAGAACAATAATAATAGGCTTACTATCTGTAAATAAAAACAACACATTTTACGCATGCTAAAACAAAATCACAGAGATCAATGGTTTTATTAATACCATATTGCTCAAGTTTCAGAAAACACACCATCCTGGACACAAATTATCATCTACATACCGATGCTGAAGCTGCCAAAATAGAAACCTGCACAGCCAAGGTACGCAGCTGTAAAACCTGCAAATGCAGGTACATGTAGCCACATAAAGTTTTCTAAAAAGAGCTAATAAGGTAGATACCAGATATTCTAGGATGCATTGATAATTGGGAAATTATAGTTGATAGATTTGTTGAGGAAATCAAGTCCTAGCTTTTTGGCAGATGCATGTTTCTTAAATGTTATAGAAAGCCAAGCCAATGCGAACCATCTTACATATAATTTGCAGTTGAGGTCTTGCGATAAATTAATGGCTGGGATGGTTGTAAAGAAGAAATAACCAATTGATAATCATCAGTAAAAAAATGTATTGGAGCTTTCTTTCATTAAGTAGGGCAGTGAATGAAACAGGATCTGTTGAACCGTCCATGCCTCGCTCATCATAAGCACGGATCTTTCACCAAAGTTGTCCAGCAGGACTTACCACTCTGAGCAATCATAAACAACATAATAGGAAACAATCATAATACAGTGATTCCATATCTGCCTCATTTGTCAGAAAACTGGATTTGGAGAAAAAGAAACGTGAGTTGCTTGCAGGCTACAGACGCCACTGGATTTCGAAAAGTCTCTCATCCAGAACTGCATGTGTTAAGAAACAAAAAAGAAGATCGTAAACCTGAGAGAGGCACGCTGCTGTAACCAAAGTTCGTGCCGGGGGAATCGCATCCTGGTACTTATTCGATTGGGCAGTCTGCAACGATTTAAATTGGTGGTCAATCCACAGACCCTCATCGCCTAAAATCATCATAGTGAGTACAATAAAATATAAGTGGCCGTTTTGAAAGACAACCCGAATGCTGCTACCACATGTAGCAACAATACACATTGATGGGATTCAGCAGCAAAATAAATAAAATTTGGGTTCATGTAGCTTAAAGCTTTGAAATGTGACAATCAATTATCAAATCCCTGAAACCATTTTATTTCCGATTATCACATCTGGACTAAGAAAGAAGCAAGAAAATTTCTGACTCGCATCCTCAACTGTTTGGCTGGCTACCATGTGAAATTGCAGACAACCTTATTACTGCTCAACATGCCTGATTGGCTCTCATGCTCTCCAAGCAACGCATACAATGACAATGTATATATGGAGGCTCTGTCTCGATTGTTCGTCTAGCCGCCATAGCTGACTGACATGTGATTTCTTTGTGGATTAAGAAGGAATGATCAAGCAGATATTGAATAATTTTAAGATTTTAATAACTAGTCCGTCTAGTCATGCTGATGAAAACTAGAACGCTCCATGGATAAGCTTCGATGACCATGTACACAGAGTCAACAAGCAATGTGTGAAAATAGTTGATCTTGTACACAGACACGCGCAACTTCCTCTTGCCACGAGCGATGAGGTAGGTCTGTGGTGCCAATGATGCTGAGCGTGGAAGGTCACGAGGCAGGCCATGGTTCTTGCGATGGTTCCATCCACGAGAGCGACCAGAGGGGCGCTTGAGCGTCCACGAATGCGGCCACCAAGGCATCGCGAGCCTATGCGACTGTTTTCTTAGAGTTCAAGGGCCGAAGACCCAGTCGAATGCATTAACATAAGACCAATCACAGTTACAGCACCAATTCAACTGCCATTACAGGTCAGCTCTTCTGAGATACTCAGCTGCAGCATTACAACCCACACACCCCATTCTCTCCTAAACCAGCCGAATCGATATCATTTTGCGCCTCCTTGAATATGCATGCTTCAGCCTATGCGACTTTTTCGTTAAGATATTGAGAAAAATGTTCCTCTTCTGACTTTGCCTTCTTTCGTTTCATTTGTCCTGCATCTTCATATCGTATCTTCACCACAATTGAGATTGTAAACGAATGCAGAGGAGCAGTGAGTGCGCCCTTGTAATTCTGAGAACTAAGTCTGTAACTGTCGAGGTTTTAGGGCCTCGATAGTTATTTTACGGGTGTACGAGAATCAAGAACACGATGGTAACACAGGAGACGAGGGTTTATACAGGTTCAGGCCGCCAAAGGCGTAATACCCTACGTCCTGTGCTGGCGTGATGTATTGCGAGAGAGTTTTCTGTAGGTCTCCTGTCCGCCTTATATAGTCGGGGGTACAGGGTTACATGGATCTAAACCTAGTCGGTTACATGGTAAACAGCCTTGTAGGTCAAGTTGATTGATGTTTATCTCCTGGCCGAGTGGGCCGACTGACTTTAGGTCTGTCGGGCCACCCGGGCCTTCTTGGGCCAAACCGACTTCCCATTACTGGATCACTCGGCCTTGTTGTATCTTGAGTATACCCGGGTCTCATATCATCGACAGTAGCCCCCGAGTTCTTTTTGATTGATCTTGAAGACTTCCGACTGGTTACGACTCCATGTAGAATAATTCTCAGCATAGCTGGTCAATAAAAAAAAAACTCCAAATAGTTATAGTTACCGAAGTAAACCGTGTGAAGAAACTGAAACCTGGGAATACCAAGATCAGCAAGGCCTCGAATTAGGCATGAAGACAAAGGAACACCCAATGCCGACTGACGTTGGGAACAAAGGCTGGGCTCGTAGAGCGTGTCCCACCTGTCAGTAGCATTCAACTCGAAGTTGACCAAGACTTTAAAAAGTATGCTTACTAGCAGGATGCTTTAAAACACACCTGTAAGGTGCAGCCCCCGAGCTTCTGGGTAATCCAAAGGATTAGGCAGAAGGTCTAAAAGAGCCTGGCATATAGACAGAATCTATTACCGTAAATAGGAACTCTATGGGAGTTATGGGAACTCCCCACAACTGGTGCACTACAGCTGTTACAAACCAGAAGTGAGTTGCGAGTCTCGAACCGAGCTTTCACTCGGCCGGAATCTAAGGCCATCCAGCAACTTGTGCCCAGGATGATGACAGCTCGTAGGTTGTGGCGACCGCCTCGCTCTTCACTGCAGTTCATAAAACCGACTCAAAGAACGAGTTTAATTCTGGGAAAAACCTCCCGTAGGCCTTCAACGTCCGAGTGAAGATCTTGTTCAATTATAACTGAAAGAATGCAGCCACTGACCGGCCGAGTGAAGAAACATAGGGTGCACGTCTAGTGCATCCTATGGATGTAGCCCCCGAGTCTATGAAGAAGTCGTAGAGTTGTTCATAGACTCTAATAGAAGCTGAAGAATGAAGACATCCGCTGAAGTAGAATCTGAAAAATCTTTGACCACTGTCTGACCGAGTGAAGTGAAAATCGTGCGAAGTAAAACTTGCTCGCCTGACTGAATGAAGCACGACGTGGGCTCACGCAAGTGAGCCCACGTGGGCTAGCCCCCGAGTCTATGAAGAAGTCGTAGAGTTGTTCATAGACTCCAAGAGTAGCTGAAGAAAATAATTCAGAATATCCAATTGCCGACTGACCGAGTGAAGAAACATAGGGTGCACGTCTAGTGCATCCTATGGATGTAGCCCCCGAGTCTATGAAGAAGACGTAGAATTGTTCATAGACTCTAAAGAAGCTTAAAAGAAGATGTACCGAATGCAGAATATGCCGAGTGAACTGAATGCCATCAGAAAACTGCCAAAAGTTACTATGCCGGTCACATGTGTGCTGTCCAAAACTGACTCACGGGAGCACAGTAGAACCGATAATGCCCGAGATACTGCTTGAATCGTCCTCTTCTGCCGTTCCACCACAGCATCCTTATCAAAAACAGTCATAGCTCTGCTATAAATAAGCTGCTACCGCAGCCCCCAAGTATCCATCGAAGCAAGCTGAAGATGAAAAACACCAACCAGTCGAAAAAGAAGGGTGCCTCCAGTTCCAACCAGCAGCCCCCAGCTGAACCACAACCACCATATGTAGCCATACCAAATCTTGAAAACTTAGCCATCATTGAAGCTCCACCAATAGTACCTCCACTGAATGTAGTTCTGCCGCCACCAGGTCCATACGATCCATCGTTGCCGGAGTACATTGATATCTCATCTGGAGATGAAGCCACTGGAAATTCTCGTCGTCGCTATCTGCCTAATGGTCTGCCTCCATGGCAGCCCATCAATCGTCCAGTGGCAAGTCGTACCCGAAGCCGCACGCGTCAAGATCCACCAAGAAGGGAGTAAAAGATGGAGATCTTGAAGGGAAACACCAAAAATCTTGTATCAACAATGTTGTAAGCTTCATGACCATTGGAGCTAGGGAAACCCCAAGGTATGAATGTTTTGGTGATAGGATGAGAACCATGAATGTGACTAACACTCTTTGTGAGATCTTATAGGTCACATGAGAAGAAAGCTTCGTCCGTTGGTAGTGAACGCCAACACACCATGAACTTAATGACAAGGATGATTGGTTGCCTTCATCTACACAAGAACGGACTTGATGGAGTCGCGGAGAAGATATGGATCAAGGCTAAGGACATGCTAGATCCAAGCGAGTGTTGCTTGGTTAGATGTTAGCTTGAGTCCATAGGAAAAACCGGACTATCAAGAGGGTTCGAGGTGGTTCTCTTAGTACACACTAGTTATAGAGATCATTGGATGCATGGTGAGTCTCTCAGGGGCTAGGGTGGCAGAAGAGAGTTGAAGGAACCAAGAAGTTCAAGTGTTGAAGAAGAAGATCAAGAAGAAGATCGAAACTGCGAAGTCAGAGGAGACCGGACAGTACGGTCATGGAGACCGTACAATACGGTCTACAGAGGAAATCCAGACAGAAAGGCTGAAGTTTCTGGAAGTTGAAGAATAGAGACCGGACAGTTGACCGGACAGTACGGTCTCTATTGGAGTATTCCAGACAGAGAAGCTGAAGTTTCTGGAAGTTGAAGTATGAAGACCGGACAGTTGACCGGACAATACGGTCAGAGACCGGACAGTACGGTCTTACAGGAGAAGAGCAACAGAGAAGGAGAAGTTTCTGTTGGCTGAAGAAGAAGTGGAGACCGGACAATACGGTCCTAGGGACCGTACAATACGGTCTGCTTTGAGAAGAGGAACAGCACTCCCTGGATGCCGGTCTGGTGAAGACCGGACAATACGGTCAGAATGGAGACCGGACAGTACGGTCTATTGTACGGTCATCACGCAGACTGGGCACTTTTGGACAACGGCTAGTTTGAGGTTGGAGGCCTATATATAGTCGGTTGTTTACCTCTTTGAGGTGCTCTTAGACCCAGGAAAGAGGGGAGGTGCTGCCAAGAAGCCAAGAGGGAGAAGTGTGAAGCACTTGAGAAGGATTTGGAGTGATCCTAGTGCTTGAGAGAGTAGCAAGTTGCATCCTTTGATCTCTAGGCTAGTGTGGGCTTGAGAGAGTCATCTAGGGCTGTTACTCTTGGTCTATGGCAAGGCCTAGACCGGTTAGGCGTCGGTGTTGAGCTGTCCAAGGAGATTGTGGAAGTCAACACAAGTTTGTACACGGTCTTGGAGCTTCCCGTGCGAAAGAAGCATCACTAGTGGAGCGCCCTTTGGCACGCATCAAGTGCGGAGCCTTACCTCCGGAAGAGTACCCGGGATCGAGCCCGGCGGGACGTGCCCGCGACTTCATTTGGAGGGTGAAGTGTGCTCTAGGAGGGATCGCCTTCGAGCGGAGGGACGGGGTCGAGACTCCGGCGGGAGTGACCCAACGTGGAGTAAGGGAAGGAGCCATCCTTCCGAGACCACGGGAAAACATCATGAGCATTCTCTATCCCTTCTCCTTTACTACTCGCATTTACTTATCGCACTTCATATGATTGCTTGTAGTACTTGAGTTGTGCTCTTATCTTGCTTGTGTGTTTACCTTGGTACCTACTAGCTTCACTAGGTTTGCTTAGTTGCCTTGCTCGTGTGCTTACTTGTTATAGCCTATCTAGTAGCTCTAAGGACTCTACTTAGTGTGCCTAGTATCTTGGTTGCCTTGTCTCGAGTTATCTTGTTACCTTGCCTTGCCTAGCCTAAGTCTTCCGCTATCTATATATCTTGTGCTAGGTTGCTAGTGTGGTGTGCTTGTGTTATCTATATCCACTAGCTATATAGGTTAAGGATACTCCTTAGTGTGCTTTACCTTGTTACTAGAACTACTCGCTAGGAGTTGTTTGGGTGTAAGTGTTTGGAAATAGATTCTAGAGTGCACCGATTCACCCCCCCCCCCTCTCGGTCACACGATCCTTACAAGTGGTATCAGAGCCAAGTGCTCATTATTAGGGCTTTACCGCCTTGAGTCGTGACCGGGATTGCGTGTGGGAAAATGAAGTCCACTCATGATGACGTTTCTAACACTTCCATCGCCTCTACCTTGATTGAGCCTTATGATTGTGTGCTTAATGGCATTTCCTACTATGATGTGCGTGATGAGTATGATGAGCTTGTTTTGAATGATGATGAGGATATCACTAACTTTGCTTCTCGCTTGTATGTTCTTGCTAGGAAACTCATGTCAAGAGGCTATCCATCCATTATGCACAAGCATGTTGTGAAGAAGCTTATTCGATCTCTACCACTCTCGCGGTTTGGTATTCTTGCTTTTGCTCGAGTTGATGAGTTTGTGAACATGCCCTATGATGAGGTGGTTGCTATTCTCTCCTCTCTTGAGGAGGATATCAAGAAGGGCAAGGATATCTCTCATGCAAGTGAAGATCAACACATTGAAGCTCAACCTCTACCTCAAGCTCAATCATCATCTCGTGTTAGTGAAGATTCTTCTTCTCGGGATCAAGAGGATGGATATATCAAGCTATGTGATGAGTTGGACCACATCTCTATGAAGCCGAATGAAGATCTTGTTGAGTTTGCTCTTCGGATGGATTCACTCATCAAGAGGATAAATGAGAACAAGCTTTGGATAGTCACCAAGGAAGAAGGACTCAAGAGGTTTTTTGATGCTTTGCCGAAGGACAAGTATGATGATCACATTGAGTTTGAAATCTTCGAGCTCAAGTCCTACTCAATTGAGCAAGTCATTGAGATCATCACAAGAAGAAGGGCTCGCACTATGCTCTCTAACACATTCAAGACCCCAAGTGATGATGAGGAAGAAGAAGTAGATGATAGGGTTCCCATCTTCTATTGTGATGATGACTATTCAAGTGATAGTGATGATGAGCCGGGCCTATCAAGGAATATCACATGAAGAGAGAAGTCTTGCCATCCCTCTTTGAAGACTACTACTACTTGTATGAGCCAGATCTTGCCGGTCGGCCTCACTATCTCCTCTTCGACATGTATGATGTGTTCTATAAGAAAGATGAGGAGTCTTGGCTTGATTGTTGGAAGAGACTTCTTGTGTTGGTGGCTAGAGTGAACCCTTTTGAAGGAGAAGACAAGATTAGTGATGAGCATGCTATTCACACGGTGATCTCTATGCTACCATACAATAGGAAGGTCCACTTTCTAAATGATCTCAATGATGATATTAGTGGGATGACTCTCAAGGACATTATCTTGATGGCACTATCTTATGAGAATCAAATCTACAACATTCTTGAGTACTTCAATGCTAGTGGAGATGTGGGAAGGTTTCAAGGTCTTCATCTTGGAACTCATGTCATACACATGGGTGTTGATCGGACCATGTGGAGACACAATGGAGTCACCAAGGCAATGATTGACGCCTTGGATGCATTGGACTTGGACTTTCTCAATGGAGTTCCTATGGCCTACATCAAGAGCAAGCAAGAGGTAGATAACATGTCAATTGATTCTCATGATACTAACACTCCTCTTTGCTTGATGGCTACTTCCAAGGTGAACTACAAGATTGGTGGCAAACATTGGGTGTTGGATAGTGGGTGCACTCAACACATGACCGGGACTTCATCCATCTTCACCAACTTGGAAGAAAATGAAGATCATGACAAGGTCACATTTGGGGACAACTCCAAACACAAGGTGAGAGGTCTTGGTAAGGTGGCTATCTCAAATGACCTCTCTATCTCTAATGTATTGCTTGTTGAGTCCCTAAACTTCAATCTTCTATCCGTGGCTCAAATATGTGATCTTGGCTTTTCTTGTAACTTTGATGCTAATGGGGTGGTTCTTCATAATGATGCTATGGGTCTCACTATCAAGGGCTTTCGTCATAATAATCTATATATTGTTGATTTTGAGACTAACATTGTTGCCCCTAGCACTTGTCTCTTCACTAAGTCCGCTCTAGGTTGGCTATGGCATCGGAGGCTTGCTCACATTGGTATGGGTCAACTCAAGCATGTAATGAAGAACAAGCTAGTGAGAGGAGTCAAGGATGTCTACTTTGAGAAGGACAAGCTATGTAGTGCATGCCAAGCCGGAAAGCAAGTGGCTTCACCTCATCCATCCAAGAATTTTTTGTCAACTTCAAGACCTCTCGAGCTCTTACACATTGATCTCTTCAGCCCTACAACTTATGTGAGCATTGGTGGGAATCTCTATTGCTTGGTGGTAGTGGACGACTACTCAAGATATACTTGGGTATTCTTTCTTGAGAACAAGGCACAAGCAATTGGGATATTCAAGAAGTTTGCTAGAAGAGTGCAAGTTGAGTATGGGCATCATATCAAGAAGATTCGGAGTGACAATGGGACGGAGTTTAAAAACTCTATCATTGAAGACTATTGTGATGAGGTTGGCATCAAGCATGAGTTCTCGGCTACATACACTCCTCAACAAAATGGTGTTGTTGAGAGGAAGAACAAGACCCTTATCACTCTTGCTCGTGCTATGCTTGATGAGTACAACACTCCGGAGAAGTTTTGGGCGGAAGCTATCAACACCGCATGCTACACCTCCAACCGGATCTATCCTCACAAGTTGCTAAACAAGACTCCATATGAAGTGATTGTTGGGAGAAGACCGAATGTTGCCTACTTCCGGGTGTTTGGTTGCAAGTGCTACATCTACAAGAAGAGGGAAAGACTTGGCAAGTTCGAGAAGAGGACCGACGTGGGCATTCTTGTCGGCTACTCGGGCTCGGCCAAGGCTTATCGGGTTTACAACACCTCTACCGGCTTTGTTGAAGAAACTTATGATGTGCAATTTGATGAGTCTCACGGGTCTCAAGAAGACCCTCCTTCTTCTCATATTGTAGGTGATGAACCCGTGGAGGAAGCCTTGGAGAACATGCCTATTGGTGAAGTTATTCCTCGTGAAGATGAACCTCCGACACCTCCTCCAACAACTTCATCAAGCGGACCTTCTACGAGTACATCTCAAGAGAATCCAAGCTCTCCCTCAAGTGAACAACATCAAGCACCTTCAAGTGATCCGCAACAAGCATCCTCGAGTCAAGCTCCATCAAGCGAACCGCAACATGCAACGAGTCAAGCTACTTCAAGTGAACCGCAACAAGCGCCATCAAGTCTACCTCATGCATCTACGAGCCAAGCTTCACCGAGCAATCAAGAACAAGCACAATCTACTTCAACTCAAGATGATGGCTCGGGTTCACCTCTTCGACAACAAGACACTCACATCTCTAGGGAGCAAGCCGCAAGAGACGCGCAAGACACTTCGCCGGCTCCTCCTCCTCCTCGACAAGAACCTTCAAGGAAGCACAAACCCATTGCTCGAGATCATTCACGTGATCTCATCATTGGGAGTCCTTCTCAAGGGATAAAGACTAGGAGAAGTCAATATAAGCCTAATTATGTTGATGAAGCTAACATTGTTGAGAACTTCTCTTTTGTCTATACCCTAGAGCCGAAGACGATCGAGGAAGCCTTGAAAGACCACAAGTGGGTGCTATCCATGCAAGAGGAGCTCAACAACTTCAAGAGGAATGATGTTTGGAAGTTGGTGAAGCGGCCCAAGCGATCCAATGTCATTGGCGCTAAGTGGGTCTTCAAGAACAAGCAAGATGAGAATGGAGCAATCATGAGGAACAAGGCAAGACTTGTGGCGAAGGGCTACTCTCAAGTTGAAGGCGTCGATTTTGACGAGACATTCGCCCCCGTCGCTCGTCTTGGGCTATAAGAACACTTCTTGCTTATGCTTCTCATTTTGATTTTAAACTTCACCAAATGGATGTGAAAAGTGCATTTCTCAATGGACTAATCAATGAAGAAGTTTATGTAGAGCAACCTCCCGACTTCAAGGACCCCGACCATCCGGATCATGTGTACAAGCTTAAGAAGGCTCTATACGGACTCAAACAAGCACCAAGAGCATGGTATGAACGACTTCGAGATCATCTCATCACCAAGGGGTACAAGATCGGTAGTATCGACAACACTCTCTTTACTAAGTATATTGGTGATGATCTCTTTGTTTGTCAAATCTATGTTGATGATATCATCTATGGCTCCACTAACGAAATCTATAATGATGAGTTCCGTGCACTTATGAAGAAAGAGTTTGAGATGTCTATGATAGGTGAACTTCATGTCTTCCTCGGTTTTCAAGTCAAGCAAATGAAGGAGGGCACGTTCATCTACCAAGAGAAGTACACTCGGGATCTTCTTAAGAGGTTCGGCATGGAAGACTCCAAGTCCTACGACACACCTATGGCTACAAGTGTCCCTCTTGATGTGGATGTAAAAGGTATACCGGTGGATCCTAAACTCTATCGTTCTATGATTGATTCACTTCTTTACCTTACCGCATCTAGACCGGATATCATGTTTAGTGTGTGTCTTTGTGCTCGTTATCAAGCTAACCCCAAGGAGTCCCATATGAGTGCCGTGAAAAGAATTCTTAGGTATGTCAAGAACACTCCTACAATGGGCTTATGGTATCCAAAAGGCTCGGACTTTGGACTTGTTGGCTATGCGGACTCGGACTTCGCCGGTTGCAAAGTGAGTAGAAAGAGTACTTCCGGTGGATGCCAATTTCTTGGACAATCACTCATCTCATGGAGTTCCAAGAAACAAAATTGTGTGGCTATCTCTACGGCGGAGGCGGAATATTTGGCGGCCGGTGCCTGTTGTGCTCAACTCTTATACATGAAGCAAACTCTATTGGACTATGGATTATCTTATGGGCAAGTACCTCTCTATTGTGATAGCGAAAGTGCTATCAATATGGCTCTCAACAAGGGTGATCACGGCCATGCCAAGCACATTGAAGTCAAACATCACTTCATTCGAGATCATGTGGCCAAGAAGGACATTGAATTGATTGGTGTTCGGACTCATGAACAATTGGCGGACATCTTCACCAAGCCACTTGACAAGAAGACCTTTTGTAAGCTCCGGGGAGAACTTAATGTTCTCGACCTTTCCAACTTCACTTGATATCCTTGAGCTTACATTTGTATATATGTATATATACCTTGCTTGTTTTTGTTTGTGTTGTTGTTTTTGTGTGTTCTTCTTGTTTTGTAGGACCGACGACTAACCTTTTTGAGATAGCAATGAGCATGGGTTAAGCTTGGGATTGGTGGCATTTGGCTCCCGAGGCTTTGAAGAATGGATCGTTGTGATCAAGCTCATGGAGGGCTCAAACTTGTTGTTGGTAACTTCGCTCTTAGTTTTCTCTTGTTTTACCCTTATAGCATCATGCATTGTACACTTATCATTGCATTTGCATCATGCATCCTTGCATAAGTGTCTCGGCGCCGAGCACCCATCTAGGGGGAGTTGCTTATTCACAATATGAGTATATGACCTCCTATGATGAATACATAGCAATGCTATATGAGCTTCATGCCCATTGAACCATGATTTTTGAGCTCCAAGGTTAAATCCACTTGCGCGGCTCAAAGTCTAAGGGTTCATACATTTCCATCATCATCAACTAACCCCTATGTATTTCAAGACAATATTCTTTTGAGAATGTGTGTAGGGAAAATTGTTGGGAGATGGAGAATCACGGATTAAGGGGGAGCTTCACGCCAAATCAAGTAACTCATTTTCCCACTCGTCTCATACATTTACACTAACCTTTCTTCCTTGGTAGACTCTTTTTGAGTGATAGATGCCAAAGGGGGAGAAAGTTTTGGGCTTAATGATCGAGCAAGATTTTGGGGGAGAAGAGTTATGATGAAGAAGAGTTCGGGAGAAGAGTTCGGGCGTAATGAGTTGGAAGATGCCATCTCAAGGGGGAGTTTGTGCAAATGAAGATCAAGTGATCAAGACGATCGATCTTCACACAATCTTGAGATTGGTGCACTTGTCAAGGGGGAGCGGATTTCTACAAAGTAAGTATGAAGGTAAAACCCCTTGCAACCCTTTGCTTGTCATAGCTCCATGTGCTTTCTTTCACTTGTGATATGAGTTTTTGCTCTAACTTGTGACTTCTTTTGAGCTATGACTTGCCTCGACCTAATCAACAAGGTACCATCTCTCTATCTTATACTTGTTGTTTAGTGTCTTGATCGAGTTGCGTTTTATCTTGGCTTTTGTCATTACATTCTTTATCTTCTCGATCATTTTTATCATGGTTGTCATCCATCACCAAAAAGGGGGAGATTGTAAGCTTCATGATCATTGGAGTTAGGGAAACCCCAAGGTATGAATGCTTTGGTGATAGGATGAGAACCATGAATGTGACCAACACTCTTTGTGAGATCTTATAGGTCACATATGAAGAAAGCTTCGTCCGTTAGTAGTGAACGCCAACACACCATGAACTTAATGACAAGGATGATTGGTTGCCTTCATCTGCACAAGAACGGACTTGATGGAGTCGCGGAGAAGATATGGATCAAGGCTAAGGACATGCTAGATCCAAGCGAGTGTTGCTTGGTTAGATGTTAGCTTGAGTCCATAGGAAAAACCGGACTATCAAGAGGGTTCGAGGTGGTTCTCTTAGTACACACTAGTTATAGAGATCATTGGATGCATGGTAAGTCTCTCAGGGGCTAGGGTGGCTGAAGAAAGCTGAAGGAACCAAGAAGTTCAAGTGTTGAAGAAGAAGATCAAGAAGAAGATCGAAACTGCGAAGTCAGAGGAGACCGGACAGTACGGTCATGGAGACCGTACAATACGGTCTACAGAGGAAATCCATACAGAAAGGCTGAAGTTTCTGGAAATTGAAGAATAGAGACCGGACAGTTGACCGGACAGTACGGTCTCTGTTGGAGTATTCCAGACAGAGAAGCTGAAGTTTCTGGAAGTTGAAGTATGAAGACCGGACAGTTGACCGGACAATACGGTCAGAGACTGGACAGTACGGTCTTACAGGAGAAGAGCAACAGAGAAGGAGAAGTTTCTGTTGGCTGAAGAAGAAGCGGAGACCGGACAATACGGTCTGCTTTGAGAAGAGGAACAGCACTCCCTGGATGCCGGTCTGGTGAAGACCGGACAATACGGTCAGAATGGAGACCGGACAGTACGGTCCATTGTACGGTCATCACGCAGACTGGGTACTTTTGGACAACGCCTAGTTTGAGGTTGGAGGCCTATATATAGTCGGTTGTTTACCTCTTTGAGGTGCTCTTGGACCCAGGAAAGAGGGAAGGTGCTGCCAAGAAGCCAAGAGGGAGAAGTGTGAAGCACTTGAGAAGGATTTGGAGTGATCCTAGTGCTTGAGAGAGTAGCAAGTTGCATCCTTTGATCTCTAGGCTAGTGTGGGCATATGAGAGTCATCTAGGGCTGTTACTCTTGGTCTATGGCAAGGCTTAGACCGGTTAGGCGTCGGTGTTGAGCTGTCCAAGGAGATTGTGGAAGTCAACACAAGTTTGTACACGGTCTTGGAGCTTCCCGTGCGAAAGAAGCATCATTAGTGGAGCGCCCTTTGACACGCATCAAGTGTGGAGCCTTACCTCCGGAAGAGTACCCGGGATCGAGCCCGGCAGGACGTGCCCGCGACTTCACTCGGAGGGTGAAGTGTGCTCTAGGAGGGATCGCCTTCGAGCGGAGGGACGGGGTCGAGACTCCGGTGGGGGTGACCCAACGTGGAGTAGGGGAAGGCGCCATCCTTCCGAGACCACGGGAAAACATCATGAGCATTCTCTATCCCTTCTCCTTTACTACTCGCATTTACTTATCGCACTTCATATGATTGCTTGTAGTACTTGAGTTGTGCTCTTATCTTGCTTGTGTGTTTACCTTGGTACCTACTAGCTTCACTAGGTTTGCTTAGTTGCCTTGCTCGTGTGCTTACTTGTTATAGCCTATCTAGTAGCTCTAAGGACTCTACTTAGTGTGCCTAGTATCTTGGTTGCCTTGTCTCGAGTTATCTTGTTACCATGCCTTGCCTAGCCTAAGTCTTCCGCTATCTATATATCTTGTGCTAGGTTGCTAGTGTGGTGTGCTTGTGTTATCTATATCTACTAGCTATATAGGTTAAGGATACTCCTTAGTGTGCTTTACCTTGTTACTAGAACTACTCGCTAGGAGTTGTTTGGGTGTAAGTGTTTGGAAATAGATTCTAGAGTGCACCGATTCACTCCCCCCCCCCCCCCCTCTCGGTCACACGATCCTTACAAATGTGTAATGTCTGGCGTGCTGTGAACTCGTTCCCACTTGTCATGTACCAGCAGGTGAAGAATAAAAACCACTTGTATGTGTGTCGTGTGCCATCTTGAAGTAATCAGAAGAATAGCCGAGTGATTACGGCCTCAAAAAACAGCCAGCCGACTGAGTTTGGTGGTTGCTGAAGTAAAAAATGCCGAAGTGAAGACGCTATAACGGGCAGAAAATCCGGACCGTCCAAATTAGGTCAACAGATCTAGACCGTTCGCCGAAATGTTCCCGCTCATTGAAGTCGACCCGTCGCATCGCCTTCAGTATCGTCCACAGCACACTTGCAACAGTGTTCATTCTTATCCCCTTGCATTCCACCAAGATCCAAATCGACGAACTCCCAATCGCCATTCGTGTCACCGCCGAAGAAATCGCGCCACCATTAACGAGATCGCGCCGCCGGTGAAGAAGTCGAAGCCGCTGTTGAAGGTTCCGAGCCGCCGTTGAAGGTCCCGAAGCCGCCGTTGAAGATTCGCCGGTGAAGCCATGGCCGGAAAGAAGAGGGCCGCCTCACGGAAGCAGAAGACGAGTTCGCCGCCGCCCGCCGATGAAGATAATCGCTGGCCAGAGTCAATCATGACGGAAGAGAAGTGCCAAGAGCTGACAGACTTGATGTGGACTAGGTTCCCGATCTTCCGAAAGGTTCAGATAAACAACGATTTGGCGGAGAATTGACACAAATCGATCCGGCTTCAGAACAACACGTTCCAAACCCCGCAGTCGCAGCATCACCTCTCCTCTGGTTATCGACCGTTGTTACACGGTCGACCTCGCCAAGAAGGCTAATCCTTGCCTGCGAATCGAAGAACACAAGCAAGAACAAGAAAGAATGCAACCAAATTGCAGATATATGAATGAACTCACAAGTTGGGGTCTCACAAACCGATGAACGGCGAAACTGTTCTTGACAGAATAATCTAAGCAAAACCCAACCCTAACTTGGGTGGCGGCTACTGATGATATAGGGTTTAGGGGCGTGCAACACCCCTGGACGCGCCCCTAATGAGCTCCAACACGATACAAAGCCCAAAGGCCAAATTACGGCGGCGCAGCACCGAGACAGATTCTGGATGTCAACTTGTTTCGATGATTCCCGATGACTCTGGATAAATTTTGATATGAGACTGGTGCCATTGGAAAGGTGATCAAATTATCTTTCCGTACATATAAAGAACGTCCAAAACAGAGCCCGTATGCGACCTGGGCGACTGTTTTAGTGCAGACTGCTCCTGGACTCCGAAACGGACTCGAAGTTGACTTGGATTGGGCCTCCAACTTGACATGGACACCCTTGCTGGCCCTCCCACGCCTCCAGGCTCCTCTCTAGCTATCTCATCATCATCACCATGGTTCCTAACAATAATTAAATCATTAGGTAGCAATATATTCTCCAAAATATGTAAAGAAGGCATTGTTTGGAATGAGCTCACCCGTAAATTCAATTGTCGCGCATGAGCTCTAGTGTTTGGACCTTGCATGTCCAACAGAGGCGCGTTGGTTGTATCCGAAGGAGTGATGTCCTCATCATCCTCCCCCTCTTGAATTTGAGTCGTCCTCGACTCAAGCTTACCTCCTCCTTCGAAGTATGGACTAAATTCTAGAAACGTACTCACCTTATACTCACCTTCGATGGTTGTATTCGAAGGCTTCATGCTCCCATCACACTCCCCTTCTTGACAGCAAACCGACCTCGGTTTGATCAAGTGCAAGTAAAAGTTTTTCATCTTTATGGAGGCACATGAAGCAATTATGGTATTACGTGGTGATAACCAACAATGCTCCCCTTCTTGTGACTCATTCTGTTTCTTAAAAACAAAACTAGGGGCACTTGACAAGACATGTTCAACGTTTGTGCAACCAACTAGTTGATTACATTTTTGCACAGCAAATGGTTCATTTAGATCTGAACAAATGTAAGCTCTATGAACCATAAAAACACCTCTATGATCATAGTTGCCTATAGCATGAAAATTGTTTCTAGACAACAAAGGCAATTCAGATTTGGAAAATAATATCCTCTCTACAGAACTTAGATCACAAAGAACATCAAATTCAATATAACCCAAAGTATTTAGAGAAGACAACAACTTCAGCTCATCATTTTCAGAGGTAATGGGAATCAAATGATTAATTTCAGCACAGATAGGTGAATCAAAAATAGAAGTATTGTTCCCATTCACTAGTTGTGGCAAAGATATAAGTGAAGTATCAACACATAACTCCTCTTTATCACAAGGAACAGCAGGAAGATCAACTTGTGACAAAGGTAAATCAAGAGAAGGTTCCACTAGATGTTGCTCTATAATAGCTTTATTCGCGGAAATATTCAGCACATTATGAGAAGTCTCACCATCTGTGTGTGGAGCACCATGGGCATTACCTTTGCTATCAACTTCAACAGGAGTAGTAGGTGCATGATCAAATGAATGTGAGCCTTCACATGAGGTTGTGAGCACCTCATTTTCTTTTGCGTCGTCCTCTTCTTTACTTTTATCCTGCAAGATATAAGCTCCAACAAGAGGCAAGGGAAATTGTTTGTCTTGGAACAATTCTGATTTAGATGAATGTGTTGCATCATATAAATCAGTCCATTCTTTTCTAAAAGGTTCATTCTTTCTTCTCTCATCCCTTTGGAGATTTTCTTCTAAAATTTCAGCGGTAGTCATAGATTTAAGAGTAAATTTGGTGCCATATTGTCTAAATGAGTATTTATTAGCAGTCATATTGTGCAAAACATTATTAGTATCAATCCAAAATTTACCTAGCAACAAATGACATGCTTGCATAGGTACTACATCAAATTCTACACTATCTTTGTAAGCACCAATAAAAAATTCGATATGAGCAATTTCAGTTACCTTTATCTTATCGTAAGAATTTACCCATTGGATGTAGTACGGACATGGGTGCGGCCGTGTGGTCAAACAAAGCTTCTCAACCAACTCAGAACTTGCAAGGTTGTAGCTAGTCTCACCGTCAATAATGACACGGCAACGTCGATTCATCACAACAAAGAAAGTCTGAAACAAATTATTAGCTTGGTTTTGTTCTGCCTTCTCCATTTGAGAACTGAGCACTGGTTGTGCTAGAGTACTCATATCATCACCTGTCATTGTTAGTAGCAAACAAGAAAAACACACAAAAGTATATTTTCCTATCACTACTATATGAATTTGGACACTCTCAAAAAGCAAATGGAAGCTTCTTACCAAGCTCTTACAAGGTTCTTACTAGCAAAGCAAAGGATACCTTGAGGGAGTGTGATCCGGCGATTGCAAGGGACAATACCGTGTTGTTCAGAAGAATTTATATGGAGCTTGGTTGGCCAAATATATGAGTAGCAAGGATTAGCAAACTTCGAACTCAGAATTGCAAAGTTGAATAATAGTCCAAAGTACAAGTCTATGTTGCTGGCCTAAAACCCGTCGTCGGACCTAGACCAAGCTAGCAATGAAATATTCCACGTACCTCAGACTCAAAGGATGCAAGCACTCTGAATTTTTTTTTCTTTTGTTTTTCCTTGCTTCTTTTTTTTTCTGTTTTTTTTTTCAATTCTTTTGTGCGGCTTCTATGTATGCACTTGCCTTTTTCTCTTTTTTTTCCTTCTTTTTTTTTCAGATGTGCCGCACAAAAATCTGTAATTCAAGACAAAACTAGACTGCACAAAAATATTAGCTGCGCACGACACAGAAAGTGTTCTATGCCAAGCGATTTACTTCCCACTTAGGTAAAGATGAACGTGCAATGGAAGCTACAGCATGAAAAATTGATAAATACAGCAGCAAGAAAACCTTTGCTTTGGAAGTTGTGCAAGATTGTTTGGTCGGCACATAAACAGCAGGCGCAATTGAAGCCAAGGATGGAACTAAGTTATGAGCCCACGCACCAGTGCAAAGTGCGGTGATCTGCTGACTGCTAAACAAGACAAGGGATTTTTTTTTCCACCTATCGCAGCAAAATCAGAGACGCTACGGAAAAACACAGAATTGCTTTGGAAAGCTCCGCTTGTCCTATTTGTTTACTTCTCGCCGAGCAACAGGATATGGAAACCTGACCACTAATCCTCTTTTCTTTTTATTCTAGCATGACACACAGGAAACAGATGATCTGCTAATTCCTTTTTTTTTTTTTTACTTGCGCACAAGATAAAAGGATCGGCGTGAGATATCTTGCACACTACAAGACAGAACAGAACCTAATCTGAGGAACACCTTGCGCAAGAACAGACACCAAAACAGGAGCTGACTCCACAAAAAAAAACTCACGCTAGGATAACGACACGAACTCGACCAGCAACACAACTCTAACTAGGGACGCAAACTCAACAAAGCAAACTGAAACAAAATTTGCAACGGCACAAAGGGTGATGGGACAGCGGAAGATGCAACTAAATATTTTTGTAAGGCAATTTTCTGGACTCTAGGATGGAACGAATTAAACAAATAAACTAGGATAAGGGTGAACCTAACGGGATACCTGAAGCTCTGATTACCACTTGATGTGAACTAGGGTTCCCGATCTTCCGAAAGGTTCAGATAAACAACGATTTGGCGGAGAATTGACACAAATCGATCCGGCTTCCGAACAACACGTTCCAAACCCCGCAATCGCAGCACCACCTCTCCTCTGGTTATCGACCGATGTTACACGGTCGACCTCGCCAAGAAGGCTAATCCTTGCCTGCGAATCGAAGAACACAAGCAAGAACAAGAAAGAATGCAACCAAATTGCAGATATATGAATAAACTCACAAGTTGGGGTCTCACAAACCGATGAACGGCGAAACTGTTCTTGACAGAATAATCTAAGCAAAACCCAACCCTAACTTGGGTGGCGGCTACTGATGATATAGGGTTTAGGGGCGTGCAACACCCCTGGACGCGCCCCTAATGAGCTCCAACACGATACAAAGCCCAAAGGCCAAATTACGGCGGTGCAGCACCGAGACAGATTCTGGATGTCAACTTGTTTCGATGATTTCCGATGACTCTGGACGAATTTTGACATGAGACTGGTGCCATTGGAAAGGTGATCAAATTATCTTTCCGTACATATAAAGAACGTCCAAAACCGAGCCCGTATGCGACCTGGGCGACTGTTTTAGTGCAGACTGCTCCTGGACTCCGAAACGGACTCGAAGTTGACTTGGATTGGGCCTCCAACTTGACATGGACACCCTTGCTGGCCCTCCCACGCCTCCAGGCTCCTCTCTAGCTATCTCATCATCATCACCATGGTTCCTAACAATAATTAAATCATTAGGTAGCAATATATTCTCCAAAATATGTAAAGAAGGCATTGTTTGGAATGAGCTCACCCGTAAATTCAATTGTCGCGCATGAGCTCTAGTGTTTGGACCTTGCATGTCCAACAGAGGCGCGTTGGTTGTATCCGAAGGAGTGATGTCCTCATCACGCGGGATTGCTACCGGAGCGCGAAGTGATTGGGTGGCGCCCTGCGGCCGGTGAGCAATTCCCCACTCCTTTCCCAGATGAGATCGTCATTTTCGATGCGTTCGTGCGCCGCGGGTTAGGGTTGCCGGCGCACGCTTTCTTCCGGAGCATCTTGCATTTCTACGGAGTGGAACTGCACAACTTGAACCCAAATTCGATCTTGCACATCGCCGTCTTCATCACTCTCTGTGAGGTCTTCCTGGGTATCCGGCCACATTTCAATCTATTCCGGCACTTATTCATTTTGAAGATGAAGTCAAATGTCAACTCTGCGATTGTTGGAGGTTGTGGATTCCAATTGAGGAACAAGAAAGTCTACTTTGATCTACCATTCCCATCAACACTCGAAGGATGGCACTTCGGTTGGTTTTATGTGAAAAACCATTCACCGAGTCTGCCGGCCTTCAAAAGTGTAGCATCAGTGCAGCGAGATACTTGGAGAAAGCCCTTAACAGCTGCCGAGAAAGCTGAAGTGACTGATCTGCTGGCGATGATTGACGACTTGAAGGACAATGAAGAGCATGATCCACTCACCGGTCCAGGCATTGCTGTGATGTTCTGTGGCAGAAAATTCCAGCCACTGAAGGATAGAGCGGAGCCGGCTTGGAAGTGGCGCGGTAAAGAGGACCCAAGCAATGAGAACTTCCCTGGAGACACTGCCACCATCATTGAAAACCGAGTGAGGGAGTTCTTCACTGTTGGAACTGAAGTGGAGGTGCCACCGATAGTTGGCTATCATATCAAAAATCTCCCTCCACCTGTAAGTGTACTGATTTGAGGTCAATACCAAGGTAACTCAGTCTGCCTATGTTGTAACTTATCCATATATGTGATTGCATGCAGGCTATGGAGATTGAATTTCGCTCGGATGGACCTAGTGAGCCCATGTATGTCAAGCCTACTCCCCAGAAGAAAAGAAAAAAAGACATCATGGACATCGACGTAAGTGAAGAGGAGAGAAACTCCACGGACGCTGCCATTGACGCAGCTATACCAAGCGACGATGAAGAGGAGAGTCGGGAGACCCCTCAGCAGGATGCTGGAGAAGACCGAGTGGAGGAATCCCTGCCTGTGCCACCTCCATCGAAGAAGACGAAGAGAGAAGTGAGATGACCGACCACTCGGGGAGCCTCGTCCTCGAACCCGAGTGGTGGAGTAATTGTATATGAATCGCGTAGGGCAACCCTTGCTGTAAGCCCGACCGCCTCTCCGTCGCCACGAGGTAGAAGGACGCCGCCGAAGACGCAAGAAGGCCGGCCGAGCCCCCGAGGGAACCTCTGGTGAGCAAAATGACCAAAGAAGTGTCCTTGCTCCCAGGGAAGAAGCATATGAAGACCGTATCAACATCACTCTCTCGACACTGTAAGTGAATCTGACGAGTGTAATATCGAGTGATAACTACGAAGAAGGATCCAACTGACGACTTTTGTGACTGCAGGTCCCCCTGTACTGAAGTGCCGACTGATGAGCCAGAGCGAGACGCTCCTGCAAATCCATGAAGAGGTGAAACACCCATCCAGGAGACTGCAGAGCAGGCGCTCATGGGCGGGGGGACGCTCAACGAAGACGTGAGTCCTGACGGGAGGGGCACAACCGGCCGGACGGAAGAAATGCTTGAAGAGGAGAACCCGCAGAGAAATGCCGAGGTGCCCAACTTGACTGTTGCTGGAGCAAGTAACCAAGAGGTACGTGGTGATGTAGCCGAAGAAGTACAGCATGTAGTTGGCGCTGACCATGAAGAGAGAAATGCTGCTGTGGAGGAGATCCGCGCTGAAGGGGGAGCAAACACACAAGGTGACATAGCACCGGAGACTGGAACAGCCCCTCCTTCGGGTGCTGGAGCTGCAGGAACAACTGTTCTGGAAATAGCTGCAGCCGAAGGGGAGAAATCTGCAACTCTTGCTGTGCCGAGTGCAGAGACTGGTTCCCGAGTGGAAGGAGAGCAGACTGTTGAAGAAACTGAGCTCTGCCGACTGTTGAGACAGGTTGAAGACCATCTGCTGAACGGAGCACAGGCAGAGTTCAACAATGCAACGAGCTTCCATCATCATCACGCTGCCCTCAACACTGTGTTCAATGTAAGTGGAGTACAGCCTGCTGGCTTTATCTTGTAAGGTGCTTTTTCTGTTGTCTAGGACACTGACGCCTGTTGTTGTAGGTGGCGGAGGAGAACGTGAAAGCAAAAGACCAAATGATCCGTGACATGAAGACGCAGTTGGAGAAGCAGGCAGCCATGGAGAAGCAAATGAAGACTCTGCTAGCCGAAGCCAAGACAAAAGACGAGCTCATCCAGCAACTGCAACAGGAGAAGAACTTGGCGACGAAGACGACCGGTTAGTATATTATAAAGCTTTACCAAGCCTCGACTTAGGTGAGTCGGTTTGTTGATGATCTGAGGATCCTGCAGTGCCATCAACCTCAGAAGACTTGGAGCGCGCGAGATCCAGGGCCAAAGCACTGAACCAACAGGTCGGCAAACGAAACCAAGCTTATAAAGCTAAGGAGGCCGAACTTGTTGAGATGCAGAACCAGCCCACCCAGGCTCAAACTCAGATAGAGTCCCAGAGGGAGAAAGAGAAGACCTATTTTGAAGAGTTGAACAAAGCCATCGACGCTGAGAAGGCTGCTGTCCAAACTTTGAAGAGCAAACGAGCCGAGTGGAAAACGGTTTCAGGGGAGCTTGACGACTTGAAGAAGAAGTATAAAGGGGCGACGCGGCAGCTGAAGGAAAGCCAAAATCTTGTCGATGCCTTGGAAAGAAAGTCTCGCCGCCAAGGAAGAAGAGCTCTCACAGATGACCGTTCAGCGAACACTGCTCGTGACGAATCACAAAGGTAAGTGATGTATGCCTCAACGTCTTTGCAATTGGTGATAGTAAACATGCTTCTTGTCTTGCAGAGGAGCTGAACAAACTCAAGAACGAGTTGATGGAGCTTGAGCTGAGCGGGCTGGAGGTCGCGCAGTACGTCTACCCGACCGCCGAGCGTAGAGGGGAGCGCCCGTTGGCCGAGTTGCTGGAGAAAGTGCCGATGGAGATGAAGAAGCACTGCGAGTTCGTCGCTCGCATGTGTGCCGGCGTGGTGCTGGGCAAGGTGAAGTCCCACTATCCTCGAATTGACGAGGAGCGCTTGAAGACGGGCTTCGCCGGGGACCGAGCAGCCGCTCGTCGGACCATCGAGGAGACAAGAGCCACAGCGATCGCCATGATTTCTGAAGTATCGGTGGATCCGTGAACTCGGGTGAAATTGCCGAGTCTGCAAAACACTTGTAAAAACGGCAGGGTGTATATATATTGTTGATACGGGCTGCTTTTAAGTAGTCAGTAATTATGTTACGATGCCTCGTATGTGTAGTCCAATGTTGCCTCTCTCAAAGCGTTAAGTATAAATGAACTCCGCGGACGGCGAACTCGGTTGTGACTCAGCCGAGCTCGTTAACCTAGGGTGTTAGCAGCAGATGGCGTTAACCCGTCAGTGTTAGAGCATGAGCATGAGCCTGATGTGAGTTGACGTGACAGGGAAAAATTCACCAACTTGCTAGCTCAAAGAGGGATCAAAACATAACATACGAGACAAAAACGAATTAACGCAAATATGACGAAGCAGGGGTGATTGTCATTAAACAAATGATGTATGCAAAATAACTTAAGCAAAAAAGCGACGTAGCTGATTGGTGTTCCAGGAACTCTGCAACGGGGTACCGTCTTCAGTAGTTAACCGATAGGCACCCGGCCGAGTGACTTCAGCTACGATGTATGGCTCCTCCCAGATGGGGGACAACTTATGGCGACCTTCCGTAGTTAAAATCTTCTTGAGGACGAGGTCACCAACTCGGAACGAACGTTCATGGACGTGTTTCTGATGATATCGCCTCATTGCTTGCTGATACTTAGCCGACTTGAAGAAAGCGTGATCCCGTTCTTCCTCCAGCATGTCAATTGCTAATGACTGCTGGTCTTCGGCTCTTGCCTCATCGAAGAACTCGATTCTGGGGGCACCGTGGTCCAGCTCAGTCGGCAGGACTGCCTCTGCCCCGTACACCATGAAGAAGGGTGTTTGGCCAGTTGCCGAGCTTGGAGTTGTACGTAAGGCCCATAACACGGATGGTAACTCGTCAATCCACCTGGACGCGTACTTCTTCAGTCGGTCAAATGCACGTGGTCTGATACCTTGAAGAATCATGCCATTGGCCCGCTCGACCTGCCCATTGGACTCAGAGTGGGAGCGTGAGGCGTAGCATGCCTTGATTCCTACGTCGTCGCAGAACTCTTGGAACTCGGCGGCTTTAAAATTGGGCCCATTATCCGTTATAATGCGGTTAGGGACTCCAAACCAGAAGATGACGCTGCGCACAAACTCGATCGCCTTGCTTGCCGTCTGATCCTTGATGGGAGTAGCTTCAATCAACTTGGTAAACTTGTCAACCATGACCAACAGATGGGTGTAGCCTCCCTTGGCCTTCTGGAAAGGGCCGACCATGTCCAGCCCCCAGACTGCAAATGGCCATGACAGGGGTATTGTCTGTAGTTCTTGCGCCGGTACATGAGCTTGCCGATCGAAAAACTGGCAGCCTTCACAGGTCCTGACGATGTGCTTCGCGTCCCGACTGGCAGTGGGCCAGAAGAAACCTTGTCGATAGGCCTTGGCCACCAGGGTTCTGGCCGCTGCGTGATTGCCGCAGACTCCCGAGTGAATGTCCTGCAATAGTTCTTTGCCCTTGGAGATGGGAACACACTTCATATGTATATCTTTGGCGCTCTTGCGGTACAGTGTGTCCTTCACAACGAAATAAAGCTTGCTCTTCCTGAGGATTTGCTCGCTTGTGCTGTGTCGGTCGGCAGTCTTCCGTGAACCAACTACTCGGTAAACGGTGCCATCCAGTCGTCCTGCTCTGATGGGGTCGCCAAATCGATGTTCATAACTTCAGGCTGTTCCTCAGGACTGCCTGTGTCAGTCGGCAGGTGAGTGGCTAACTCGGCTTTCTCCTTCGTGACCGAAGGGTGATGTACTATTTGAAGAAAAACCCCTGGAGAAACTGGGTCTCGACTTGAGCCTTTATTGGCTAAGAAGTCGGCTCTGTGATTAAACTCTCGACGAATGTAGACAGCCTCAAGGCCGTCAAAACTGGATTCCATCTTGCGAATTTCCTGGAGATAGGCCCTCATTGTGTCATCAAGGCAGTCCCATTCCTTATTAACTTGCCTGACTACCAGCATGGAGTCGCCTTTGGCAGTTAGCTGACGAATGCCGATAGACTCGGCGATCTTTAACCCGTGAAGCAACGCTTCATATTCTGCTGCATTGTTGGATGCCTTGAAGTGGAGTTGAAGAACGTAGGAGAGCTCGTCACCCTGAGGGGAGACAAGGAGAATGCCGGCTCCCGCACCCGTGAGTTGCAGGGAGCCGTCGAAGAACAACGTCCATGACTCGGACGTCTCGGGCTTAGCCGGTATTTGAGTCTCCATGTACTCAGCGACGAAGTCGGCAAGAGCTTTGCCTTTAATGGCCGTTTGGGGCTTGAAGGATAAATCGTAAGTGCTCAACTCAATGGCCCACTTCGAGATCTTGCCTGTAGACTGTCGGTTGTAGAGCACTTCTCCAATCCCATAAGATGTAACCATGGTGATCGGGTGAGCCTGGAAGTAGTGGATCAACTTGCGTGATGCCATGAGTAGAGCGTAGATGATCTTCTGGATGTGGAAGTACTTGACCTTGGATGCCGACAAAAATTCGCTGACGAAGTAAACTGGGCGTTGTACCTTCTGGACATGGCCTTCTTCTTCTCGTTCCACCACTAGCGCCGCGCTGACCACATGGGTGGTGACGCCACCATACAGCAGCAAAGGCTCATTGTCTCCTGGTGGAACCAGGGTTGGTGGTGTACTTAAATACAGCTTGAGATCTTCAAAAGCTTGTTTGGCCTCTTCATTCCAGACGAACTTGTCGTGTTTCTTCAGGAGCTTGAAAAAAGGGAATCCGCGCTCGCCGAGTCGCGAGATGAAACGGCTGAGTGCCGCCATGCACCCGGAGAGTTTCTGCACGTCCTTGATACTCTGAGGAGTCGGCATCCTCAGAATCGTCTCCACCTTCTCAGGGTTTGCTTCAATACCTCGGTGGGTGAGTATATATCCGAGCAGTTTGCCCGAAGGCACGCCGAATACACACTTCTCAGGATTCAGCTTCATGTCGTATTCTCGTAGAGCGTCAAAGACGTCCTTCAGGTCGGCAATGAGATCATCGCCTTCCCGAGTCTTGATAACCACATCATCGATGTAGGCCTCGACCATACGTCGGCAGAGCTGATCCTTGAGGCAGCCTTGTATACACCGCTGGTACGTTGCTGCTGCGTTCTTGAGGCCGAAAGGCATGGTTAGATAACAATAAGCCCCGAAGGGAGTAATAAATGAAGTCTTGATGCAATCATCCACGTTAAGTGGAATCTGGTGATAGTCGGAGTAACAATCAAGAAAGCTTAATAATTTGCCACCAGCAGTGGAGTCTACAACTTGATCAATGCGAGGAAGCCCGAATGGGTCCTTGTGACAGTACCTGTTCAGGTCTGTATAATCTACGCACATACGCCACTCTCCAGATTTCTTTTTTACAAGAACTGGGTTAGCCAACCACTCAGGGTGGAAGACTTCTTTGATAAAGCCGACTGCTAGCAACTTGGCTCGATCAGTCCTGATGGCCTCCTTTTTGTCAGGGGTGAAGCGGCGAAGGCGTTGACGAATCGGCTTGGCGTTGGGGTCGACGTGAAGAGAGTGCTCAACCAACCTCCTTGGGACACCTGGCATGTCAGACGGTTTCCAAGCGAAGATATCACGGTTGTCCTTGAGGAAGTTGGTGAGCGCGAGTTCCTATTTTGGGTCCAGAGCTGCCCCAATGACCGCCGTCTTGGAGGAGTCCTCGTCGTTAACGCCGACCTTCTTGGTCTCTGGTCCTGCCTGTATAGCCGACTTGGCCGACTTCTTCGAGGGGACAGAACCCGGGTCTTCAAGGGACGCGGCTGCTTCTTTGATCTGGGCAGCCCCCAGCTTAGCCTCGGCGGACGCGGCCAGCTCGAGGCACTCGGACTCCAGTACAAGGCACTGCTTGACGTCTCCACGGAGGGATATAACTCCGTTGGGTGCTGGCATCTTGAGGACCGAGGCACTGCCATGAACTTTGCTAGGGCAGGTCGGCCGATGATGGCGTGGTAAGCTGACTCGAAGTCAGCCACCTGAAAAGTGATAAACTCCTTACGGTAGTTCTCGGACCCTCCGAACACGACTGGCAGAGTGATCTGGCCGAGTGGCAGAGATGATTGGCCCGGTATGATGCCGTGGAACGGCGCGTAGCTTGTCTGGATCTCTGAACGTGGGATGCCCATGTCGTCCAGAGTCTTGATGAAGAGGATGTCGAGGGCGCTGCCTCCATCCACCATCACCTTGGAGAGCCGAGTGGTGCCGACAATCGGCGATAGTATCAGAGGATACCTCCCAGGCTGGGGTATGTGATCGGGGTGATCCGTGCGGTCCAAGGTGATGCTTACTTCAGACCACTTGAGGTAGCGTGGTGTTTCGACCACAGTGTTGACTTGCCGAAGAGTTAGCTTCTGCTTCCTCCTGGACTCATATGCTGCAGGGCCGCCGAAGATGCTCAGCACCTTGAGCGGGTCGCGGTACGAACCCTGGCCGTCCCTATCTTCGTCCCTCTTGGGATTCTGTTGCTCATCCGGCTTCTTCCCCTGGCTATACTCAATGAGAGCCTTGTACCGGTAACAATCCCGCAGCTTGTGTGGGCGCGAGACGTTGGGGTGAAAATGGCAGGGTTGGTCTAGGAGGCCTTCAAAGTCATCCTGCCTTGGAGGGCGTCTCTGCCGATTCCTGTCCACAGCTGCCACCAGGTTGTCTCCCTTCCGCTTGCGCTAGCGAGGTCGGGACGCTTCGTGAGGTCGGGATGACTCGGGATCATCGTGCTTTCTCTGGCGGCGCTCTTCTCGGCGGTAGAAGCCCTCTCTGGCGTTCTCGGACCAGTAGTCTTCACCTCCCGCGAAGGTGTTGGCGATCATCAGCATGTGGCCAGCAGTCTTTGGGCGCTTGCAGCCCAGCTTCTCGACGAGCTCCCTCCTGGAGCAGCCTTCCTTGAAGGCCTTGATGACGTCGTGGTCGGAGATGTTAGGGATCTCGTTCTTCTTGCGGGTGAAGCGCTGAATGTAGTCCCGCAGGTTTTCCCCCTCTCGCTGTTTCACACGGTACAGATCGTACTCGGTCGGCAAGCGGTCAGCCGTTGGTTTGAAATGGGCGATCATCTCTTCACAGAGGTTGTCCCACGATTGGAAGCTGTTCGCCGGTAGATTGGTGAGCCACCTCCTAATTGGCGGAGCGAGGACCACCGGGAGATAATTAGCGAGAACACTGTCGTCGCCTCCGGCAACGTAGATCTGAGTGGCGTACATGCCTAACCACTCTTCAGGGTCGGTGGTGCCGTTGTACTTCTCAATGGAAGTGGCACTCGGCTTGAAGCCTGACGGGCAGGAACCGTGAAGACGTAGGTCGCCAGCGAGGCAGCGTAGCCCCCGGGCCTGGGTGCTGCGCCTCGGCTGGGGTTCTGGTTCTTCGTAGTCGTCGGAGTAGTAGGTGGGCGAGCGGTTGTCGCGACGGTGCCGCCTATCTTGATCATCATGGCGGGTCGGCGATCACGGTCATCCCGACCGCGGTAGTCATCACGACCACCACGGTGATGGCGGTCGTCTTGGCTGTGCTGATCTCGGTCACCTCTGGGGCGCCGGTGGTCTCGGTCGTCTCTGTGACGCCGGTCGTTCCGCCCACGAGGGGCTTCTGGAGCTGCGACTTCAGCATCGCGACGTTCGTTGTGACGCCTGTGGTTGCGATCCTCTTCCCGGTCCCCAGCAGTCACATGGCAGGGGTCGCCTCTGGGAAAAGTCAGGCGCTCCAACACGGGACGCCTGGCGGGTGACCGTTGTCGATCCCTGTTGCGGCGGTCTTCAGGTCGGCCAAGCCGATCTAGGGCGCTGCGGCGCGCCTCTGGACGTCGTTCTTGACGCCTCCGGTCTTCTTCCGGGCTCGGGGACCGGCCATCTGAATAAGTAGCGGTTTTATCGACACTGCCGGATGACGCGACTCGTCCTCCCGAGTCCTCCCTGGCTAGGGCGGCATTGGTCGCGGCGGCGGCTTGCTGGGCTGCAGCTGCCGTCATCGCCTTGGCCTTCTCAACCATCGGGGTGATCGTGGCGGGATCCGGATTTACGGCCATCTGCCGAGTGACCTGATCCAATAGCGTGGTGGCGCCGACCACGTTGTATTGAGGGGTAGTGAAGACTTGATGCCCGTTGTACTCTTGCATGAGGTCATCGTGGACTTGCCGACCGCGCAACCTGATGTTACGCTGCGCAGAGTCTTCGGCGGCCGGGGGTTCTTCTTCGGCGCCGTTGGCGCCATTAGCGCCGGCGGCCGCCGCGGC
This sequence comes from Eragrostis nindensis, assembly GCA_012490785.1. Lineage (NCBI taxonomy): Eukaryota > Viridiplantae > Streptophyta > Magnoliopsida > Poales > Poaceae > Eragrostis > Eragrostis nindensis. The sequence goes on along the minus strand of JAAXCT010000077.1, from coordinate 361,322 downwards.
CGCCGCAGCAGCCGCGTCAGTGATCTGCACCATGAAGCACTCGAAAGGTGGTGTACCGCTTGAAGATGTGCTCCCCCAAGGAAGTGTGCCTACCACGGATTCATCGGGGTAGTCTCCGAACAAGTCGGTCTCGAAAGATCCGATCTGTTCAGGTAACGGATCTGCTAGGGATCCGAAGATCTCAGGACTCAGATCTTGACAGATCATAGCTTGGTTGTTGAGCCCGAATGGACACCGAACGGGACCTCGAGCGAAGCTCGGTATAGCAGATCCGATCTCGACTGCCCCCATGCAGGCGCGTAACTCGGCTAGCGAGTAGTCCGCGTAGTTCCTTGCAGGGAGTGCGCCGTGGCTTGATCTGGGGCCCAGACTAGCTGGATCTGGACCTTGCCGGGTCGACGGAGTGGACCGCCGAGTGATATCCAGTACCGCCGAGTTGACGGGATGGAGCTCACCACGGCGGTCGGCGATGAAGTGCAGGCTCCCGAAAGAGATCCGGTCGCCGGCGATGAAACCGTTGATGGAGTTGACAGCCATCGAGCTCGACGTGGTGGACTCTCGTACACCCCCTTCCTGGCGCGCCACTGTCGAGGTTTAAGGACCTCGATAGTTATTTTACGGGTGTACGAGAATCAAGAACACGATGGTAACACAGGAGACGAGGGTTTATACAGGTTCAGGCCACCAAAGGCGTAATACCCTACGTCCTGTGCTGGCGTGATGTATTGCGAGAGAGTTTTCTGTAGGTCTCCTGTCCGCCTTATATAGTCGGGGGTACAGGGTTACATGGATCTAAACCTAGTCGGTTACATGGTAAACAGCCTTGTAGGTCAAGTTGATTGATGTTTATCTCCTAGCCGAGTGGGCCGACTGACTTTAGGTCCGTCGGGCCACCCGGGCCTTCTTGGGCCAAACCGACTCCCCATTACTGGATCACTCGGCCTTGTTGTATCTTGAGTATACCCGGGTCTCATATCATCGACAGTAGCCCCCGAGTTCTTTTTGATTGATCTTGAAGACTTCCGACTGGTTACGACTCCATGTGCAGTTTAAAGACGAAGAATCAAGAAGTACAACGCCAGTTTCAGAAAGGCCTTACCAGATGTCACCTGATGAGCTAGTTGACTAGAAGGACCGAGTCACCAGGAAAATCGCTACCAAGTTCTATAAGGTGCAGTTGAGCCACCACTCCGAGGCTGAGGCCGCATGGGAACAGGAAGAGTTCTTAAACTCTCTTTTTCCCGGTTTTCTACCTTTCGGGGTGTGTTTCTAGTTGTTCCGTTTTGCATCTTATTCTTCACCCTAGTTCCTCTCTTTTTCCCACTCCTTATCTCGGGACGAGATTTCTTTAAGGGGGGGGGGAGGGCTGTGACACCCCGTGTCACTGAAGCCCAGCCAATGCAAACTTCACAAGCTGAACAAAAACTCTATTGCAAATCAAGTTTGAATTCTTTTTGAAAATTCAAACAATTGTCACAACCATGTTTGTGAAGCAAGTCAAAAACTTCAATGACAACTTGCCAAACTAATAATTTTTGCAGCCAGAGCATCTGAAATGATAATTTTGGACGATTTGTCATGATTTTTCAAATTCTGGAAATGTCTCTAGATATTCAGAGAAGTTCATGCAAATCCTGCTGTTCCTCGAATTTTTATTTCAAATTCTGTTGCTCAAACCTACCTGGACCCAAAAGAGAAGTTGGAGCTGGATATTTATCCTATATTCCCAGAATTTCTCATGAATTTTGGATCTCTGGGAGGTCCCCTTTTAATTCAGCAAACCTGACAGCATGAAATTCAAGTTTCTTCAAATTTGGGTCAAATTTGATGCTTGTGAAGGAACTCAGAAATTTCAGTAACAATTTGAGCCAACAAAAATACCTCTGGATAGCTCACCTCAAATGAGAATTTTGGAGAATTGTTGGTGATTTTTGAAATTCGTTTAGATGCTCAAATAAATCCCTAAAACCTCCAAAGCGATCAACTTTGACCAGCCACCATTTGAAATCTCTTTGGAGTTCAGCTGTGCATGTTGGCCAGATGATAGAACTTTTCATGAGCTTTCTAACGGTATCAAATTTGTAAATTTTGGAGTTCATTCACTAGTCCTTTTGGTGTGCCAAAGTTCCAGGGACATCACAGTTTGGAGAATTCGTTGGAAAAAGAAAGATGCTGCCGGTCCCACCTGTCATCCTCCTCTCTCTCACTGGGCGCATCGGAGCCTTTGCTCCACGTTGCCGCCGATGTACGGCGCGTCTCGCCGCCCCGGTCCCCTCGTCCCGACCCCGCCGCGACCTCAAGAACGCGTCGCTTCGCTCCCCGGCTCACTCTCCCTCTCTTTTCCCTCTCCCTCATTTCCCCCCAAACCCTAGCGCCACCATCGCCCGGCCGTGCTTGAGCTCACCGCCGCGCTGTCGCTCCGAGCACCCTCGTCGCGGAGCCGTAGTGCACTGGAGCTGCGCAGCATCTCCATCCGACCTTCCCCATGGCGCCGCCTGCGTTCTCCCCACCGTGAGCTCGCCGATTTGAGCTTCTTCCTCCACCCCGGCCGCGACAGCTCCCTCGACGCCATCGTCGATTTCTTCTTCTACGGTGAGCCCCGACCCGATTGCTCGTGCACAGAGGTGCGCATCAAGCTCACGCACTTTCCTAACTCTTCCTCGCTCCGTTTCCGCAGCTCGTCGAGGCCCCATGTTGTTTTTCCCCATCACCGGTTTTCTCCGCCGCGGACACCCCGCTGTTGCCGACGCCCTTCCCGGCCTCCTCGTCGTCGACTTGTAGCACGCCTCGCTTCCCGTTGATGAGGACATCCTCCACTATTACCCGTTGGCAAAGACGCAACAAAAAAAGAGCCCTAGTGGCTTAGTTGTTGTCGGGCGGCGATCGTGTGAGCCTCTGAATAATCCCACCTTGCTTAGCTTGGGAGGAGGAAGTCACCTTAAAAGGGAGAGCCACCCTTCCTCTATCGGACTAGTCTTTTGGGGTGATTGGGCCTTTCCCCGAGAGGTGCGCCGGAGTACGGTGCTAAGGTTGCCGAGGTTCAGGTCGGACTCCTGAGGCCGGATCGGTGTGTCGTATTTTCGGCTGTCGGTGCTAAGATTGCGGGATTCGGGGAATCCGGATCGGTGTGTCGGGCTTTTCATCCAACCCCACCTGGGCCAGATTCATCATTTGGTATCAGAGCTGGGCCCTTGTTTAAGGGGGTGGGAATGATGAGGACATCCTCCACTATTACCCGTTGGCAAAGACGCAACAAAAAAAGAGCCCTAGTGGCTTAGTTGTTGTCGGGCGGCGACCGTGTGAGCCTCTGAATAATCCCACCTTGCTTAGCTTGGGAGGAGGAAGTCACCTTAAAAGGGAGAGCCACCCTTCCTCTATCGGACTAGTCTTTTGGGGTGATTGGGCCTTTCCCCGAGGGGTGCGCCGGAGTACGGTGCTAAGGTTGCCGAGGTTCAGGTCGGACTCCTGAGGCCGGATCGATGTGTCGTATTTTCGGCTGTCAGTGCTAAGATTGCGGGATTCGGGGAATCCGGATCGGTGTGTCGGGCTTTTCATCCAACACCACCTGGGCCAGATTCATCACCCGTGTCACGATGAAGCTCATCGACCAAGCCGAGTCGACCCCCAAGCTCCTCGTCGCCGTCGGAGCGCCACCGAAGCTCTGCCGTCCGCCACCTCTCGCCGTCAACCCTGTTCCGGCCCTTCCCGCGAACCACCAGTCGTCGAGTTGAGTCCCACACCTCGCGCGCTACCTCTCCGTGCTGGTATTCTCGCCAGAGGCCGCCGGGAACTCCTTTCCGGCGAGGTCGCCGCAGCGCTCCGGCGACGCCTCCGGCCAGCACGTCGCCGGATCCAGTGCGGCCCAGACCCTGTGGCCCTCGGTGTGGCCCAAATCTCATTGGTCCGCCGGAATTTCAATTCAATTTCCGAATTTGTTTAATCCATCAAAAATCACAGGAACTTGTAAAATCGATAGAAAAATAAATACACATCAAAAAAATGCGAATCCAATTTTGTTGGCTTCCTTGCACCCAGGTCTATCCACCAAAAATGTCAAATCACATGAAACTCGTCCTGTGTTTTCTGTAAAAATGCTTTGGTCCAGATCTTGCTTAAATCTTAATTAATTCCATTTTGCTCCATAAATCCTGAACTCGTGCATGCCTGTTAAGCTACTGTTAACATACCTATAGAACATTTTTCTACTATCATATCCTGTTTAATTATTTTCTTGTGATTTAAATAGTTTCTGCATTGTTTAAATCATTATAAATAATCCAGAATGCAATAAATCATCAAACTTCACAAAAAGTTACTTCCAGCGGTACTTGACTCCAGAAAAATGCCACCGGGACATAAACTAATTTTTGAAAATTAATTAATCTAATTAACCATCTTAAGTTAGTTTAATGTAATTAACTTAAACAAGAGTCAATGAAGGAAATATTCAGACCAAAGTAATTAACTTAATTAAGCACTTACAGTGTAAATGACTGTCATGTTAATTAATTTAATCGCATCATGTCATTGCATCTAACATGCATCACCTTGTCATCTCGTGTAGTTCCAGAGGAGACCCCGGAGCCGTTGGACTTCCAGCTGCTGGAGCAGGCTCAGAAGGAGCCACTGACATCACTGCTGATTGTACTTGTGCTAGTATCGTACCTGAGCCAGGCAAGCCCCGGTGCATGCCTTCCTGTTAGATTTTTAATTTCTCACTTGATTGGGGCTAGTAATTGATTGTGCATTAGGTTTATTAGGAGTTGATGTGAAACCATAGAACTGCATTAGGACCCCCTTCCATATTTACCTTGTGTCCTATTTTTATAGTAGTTGGTTCTAGGAGATCGTTAGAATCTGCTATGCTTAGGGTCTAGCGGACGGTAGAAGACGAGTGGTAAGTCCCACTCGCATGATAGGAATTACTCTGGATTGTACTAGCAGAATTTAGGATTGTTGCAGACCGGACGGGGATTGTTTGTGTAGGATGGTTGGAGAAGGCTGGGCCTTCACGGTGATAGCCCCGTTTGTGTCGGTTAAGGACCATTCGTTGTTGGCCCCGCTGAGCAAGCTTGAACGTACTGATTCACATGCTGGTCTTTATGGGGTCCAGTAAACCGACGTAGCCTAGCAATCGTGGGGACGAACCTTATCCTGCCGCTCTGGGGAAAATAGGACCACGGGCAACGGCGGGGCCGGGTGTCGCGTGGGACCTGATATTTCGCCATGATGCAACAGCTAGATTTCGGCCTTGCGGGGGCTTTGTGAAAGGTTGCTATGTGTGGCCTATGTGGCGCACGTGGCGTGTGGTCATGTTTCTCCTGCAGGATGTACATCGATGCCGCCGCTCTCGGAAATGAGCACCACTTGTTCACTGAGTCACATCGTAGTGTGAGATTGATGATGATGATATTGTTGATGGCTTCATTATTACTATATTTACTTACTCTTGCTATTATACTGTATGTATGTTGTTAATTTATCTGCTTTAGTGGTAAGTGCACCTTATTTCTGCTAATTACTTAATTTGAGTTAAAATTTGAAATTAGAATCAAGTAATTAGCGCGGATAGATGCAAGTGAGTCAGCCTGCCCTTTTTGTAGCCTTTGCATTCTAGGAGTCGGCTGTAGTTAGCCACGTTGACGGGTAAGTCTTGCTGAGTAATTAGTACTCAGGGTTTGGCTTCCTATGTTTTTGTGCAGGTAGAGCGCTTCCGTTGTTGCTTGATGGAGTTCCTTAGTAGGTCCACATCGCAGGGTTTCGATGTGCGGCCATTTGTCGTCGAGAGTGTCAGATATTCTATATATCTTTGGACTTCCGCTGTGTACTCACGTGTTTTAAATCATTAAGACTTGTTGTAATAACTTAAATATATAAAAATTATGCTTATTTATGTGATGTACTGTTGTGTCCGTTCACCGGCACTTCCGACTCAATCCTGTGAAAAGCGGAAACGCTACAAAGATGAAACTGTTGAGATGCCGGATCCAACTATTGTGTGTCAAAGCCTAACCTTGCCTCACGGTCGCAGATCCAACTATTGTGTGTCAAAGCAAAACGCACAGGTGCTGCTGATGACAACGTCCTGAAAACTGCAGGAATCTGATCTCTGACTATAGACGAAAGTGAACTGTGACGCACTACCTAGATGATCAGTGCAGATTTGCATAAACCGAGTCAGAGTCATAGCAAACCAATACTGACGCCGAACATGTCTGGCAGCTTGTTATTGTTAACTCGGGTAAGCTAATACATTAGTTTCCGTTAGAACCGCATTTGGCCGTATCTCTTTTTTGACGTTTTTGACGTCTGTGCTCCTGTTCCTTTATGGACTGAAGGAGAGGATTATATTTTGACTGGAGCGGACAGTAGGACACACAAGCTTGATCCTCGTTGCTGTTGTTGAGCAGCTGTTAGTTTACCTCATCGCATCGTCATTGCAGCTCGTTCGACAAGAACAGTAAAGGGATCCAAATGGCGAAAGAAACACCGAGGAGTTGATGAGGTGGTTGGCACACATGAGCGACAAACTTAAAAGCGTACTTGAAAATGAGTGAACCTAACGTCAAATATTTTCCTATTAACGTGTGGTTCATCCCTGAAACAGAGCCTCACGCGGGGGCGACTCAGGGGCTCCCGACAGATAGAAGATTAGCCGGCCCCCTCGCCTCCGGCGGCCTCGCCGTCGGCGATGGAGGGAGGCCGGCATCCGGTAGTTTGTCTACCTCTAGGTTTAGTTTGTCTACCTCAAGATTTAGATAGTTAGGTCTTCCCGTGATAGTTGCTCTCGGCGGCGGCTGCAGTGGTTGTTAGGGTTAGGGTTTCTTTTGGTCCAATTGAATAAGGTGGCGACGATATTGCGGCGTCGTCAAGTTTGTCGGCATAGAGCAACGGAGGACGAGGTGTCTTGGCGGTGGTGGCGAGTCGAATGCGCCATCATTGACAGAGAATAAGGTACTCCGGCCCCTCCTTTGTCTTCTCGTGGTTCTTCTTGACCATGGTTGTGGACTAGTGAGAGTTTGGTTTCCGATGACATCCATCTGGATGTTGCTCGGATTTGTGTTTTCCCATGACAATTCTGATGAAGGAGGCGGCGATGGGCTCGATGAGCTCGACGGTGACAAGTTCATCGTATTTGCGTGTGGAAGTATTTACCCCTCTTTTGCGAAAGGGTTGGGTTTCAGTTTTTCCCCGTCGGAGATAAGGATGATGGTGGTGGATGGTGAGATGGCCGTATTCGTTCAGATCGGAGATTTCGTCCGTGGCATATCCGTCTGGGATGGTGATCCTAGACGGTGGAATTTGCGGCACTTTCAAAGTTTCTTGTCTCCCAGCAATGGAGTTGGCATTTTTTAGTTTGTTTATGTAATCAGGGGATGTAATATGCTTTAATATCAAAATGAGTGAACCTGAATTATTAATCTGAACCCCTTGCCAAAAAAAAAAGAATTAATAATCGCACACAGAACTAAGCTACGTTCTGTTCACTATGGAATTCTCTATTCTTTCTTTTTTGCCCCCCCCCCCCCCCCCCCCCCCCCCCTTTTTTTTTCAGCTTTCAACAATGATGATTTTGTGGGAATAAACGAAGGCAAATAGAAGACAATAAAAACATACATCCAAAGGAAACAGTTTGAGGTAACTGGAATTTACATATAGGTGAATCATACTATCGTTCTGTGTTTGAAAACACACGTTATCACACATGTAACAACAATCAGAAGTGGATAAGAAATGCTAATGGCCCCAAAATATTTGGTGGCATATACGCGCACGGATATTCTTGAGATCACCTCACGTCTCTGCCTCCCAAAAAAATCAGATCACAACCATGCAGATCCTAGAAACAAACATTTCAGGCATGCTAGATCTAACAACCTACAAAAATTTTGATGGAGAAGATTTCCTGGACAACTTAACGGCATTAGATCTTGAGACTCCTAACAAGAAAAACCATGTGTTTGAATTAAGCAGAATGTTTTTCTTGTTAAGAGTCTCCGGATCTAACGCTATTAAGTTGTCCAAGAAATCTTCTGCACCAAATTTTTGGTAGGTTGTTACATATAGCATGGCTGAAACATTTGTTCTTAGGATCAGCATAGATAGGTGTGATCTGATTTTTGTTTGGGTAGAGACATGTGAGGTAATCTGAAGCACATGTGTGTGTGCGCCAGTATGCCACCAAAAAGTTTGGGCCCGCTAGCGTTTCTTATCGACATCCAAATGTTGGTACTTAATGTGATAAGTGGTGCTCTCAAACCTAGACCGTATGAATGATTCGGTAGGCATTAGAATGGTTACATAGGTATACGTACTTGCCTGTGACTTTTTATGGTCTCTCTTTGAGTTACGGCAGATCCCCTGCTGGTTGTGGATTGATTGTTCTGTCCCACGGGGACGTACGCGATCACGTCAGAACTGAAGATGCAGGGATATGCTATGGTGGTCCTCTTTGGGGAGCATATCGCGCTGTTCCCGATCCACGACATGCGCGTGCTCCTCTGAAGCACCATCTGTGGCGGCGCATGCTTGGGTATCCTTGACCCCGTCTCCAACAACATCCTTAGTGCTAGCTCATATACTTCTACCACCTGGAGCGCCCTCCGCTAATATATTCGCTAGCCCAGGTAATAGGGCCAGGTTGTGCAGTACATCAGATCTCACTTTGGCCATCATTTTGGCCCAGCCCACCCGCGGATGGTTGTCAAGGATCACTTGTGGTGGGGCGCGAGAAGACAACACATATCCATGTCTCTATCATCTCAATCCAACAATTTATTAAAAAAAGACAACACATATCCTCGAATATGTAATTCCGATTAAGGGAAAATAGTAATCCTACAGTCCATATTCCAATTAAAAGAAGATGACCAGAATACTCTGCGTTCCCAATAAGGAAGGAAGCATAACATGGTGATTGGGATAGGTGCAGGTGCCTCACCACACCGCCTCCAGGCCAAGTGCCAGATGTGGTTCAAACCTTCCTCATTGATGATCTCGGTGAAGGCCACGATGCCACCTGCTGGATCTCGGGGAAGGCCACCGCTGTCTGCATCTTGGAGAAGGACGCCACCGGCCACGCCTAGATGCTCGGAGAAGGCCGCTAGCTGGACCTCAGAAAAGGCCGTCGCATCGCTGCTCGAAGAGGAAGGAGAGGAAGAGGGCAGGGATTGTGTAGGGAGCGAGGGAGGGAGCGGCTGCGCTGAGGAGTCTGAGGAGGCCGGGGAGGGAGAAAAGTGAGGGATTAGGTTTTCGGCCGTGATTATATAGCTTGAGCATGCGATCCAGACCGTTAAATCAAAGATGGATGAACAAAAAAGTTTGGGCCTGCAATGGTTATGGGCCAGAAAGAAGGGGACTTTTGGCGGATCCACCCCCAATAAGACCTAGCGCAGTTTTTTTTCTACAGAATTAAGGCTCCTTTGTGAAGTAAATTTGAGAAGAAAATTATCTTATGTACCCTAACATATCTTTACCTGAAGTAAACTCCATGTGTATTGTTGCATAGGATTTTTTATATTTTTTAATTGAATTTCTATTTTCTATAATTTAAATAATTTTTGTGTGCTGACCAAAAGTGACTCCAAATTGAATTATTCGTACCTTGAATAAGATTCAAATAATTACATAAAAATCATATTTAGGCTCATATGTTCCAGAATGTCCCATGTCCCAGAGGTAGATGAAGGATTCAATTATTTGTGATGGATAACTAATTCTTGTGTATCGAAACTACAACATATATAATGATTGTAATAATACTAAATTTAATCAGAAAGTACTAAAACTGGAAATGAGAACATATTTTAGATCCATAGGCTCACTATAAAATATTTAATTTTCGCTGCCTTTATCAAAAAATGGTTGGAATGCGTTGTGGATCAATGATGGTTGATCTCAGGATAAATCATGAATAGGTACACATGTACCTCTTTGTGATTTTCTAGCTAGCACTCAGTTAGAAACACATGGGGAACAGTCATATGTACCACGGTTATAACATAATTCAGCCCCTGCCATATGGATCTAATTGTCGCGCTGGAGTCAGGAGACGGACAACAAATGGTGACTAGAAGATAAGAGCCGCCCCTTGGCTTGAGGATAACTACCTTTGCGTTTTTCGTGAGGGATCTCGGTAGCGTTGAGCAGCAGGATATTGTTAGATGGTTCAAAAGGAAAGACGAGATCTATTTAATGGCTGTGAATTTCCAGGTATAGTGGCCCAACCACGCTACCAATCAATTCCTGCTGCTTTAGATTGGAAAAAGGATAATGCTTTTTTTTTTTTTGCCTAATCGCTTACTTTCCTCAAGTGCATGCAAATTCGTTGAAGCAATCACAAAGGTATTATAAATTTCAAATAGAATGATCCGAAAAAACAATCAAATAGTATGGGCGGTTTATTTTTAACTGGGGAGCATAAGTTGATCAGACTCAATCTTGCCGTTCTACAAGTAAGCATGTTTTGAGCCTAGCTCTGCACCTGCAGGTCTTGCAAGCTCAAGGACAATTGTGGACAGGGCCTTCACAGCTGCTGGACTACGAGCTTCATGCAGGCTCAAGATGACCAAGCGCAGAGAGAGGGTCCATCCCTTTGACACCCCCATGCCGTCACACCCACACGGGCCACGGGGGGACATGGGGACGTCCAAAGGGTGGCCCAAACCAGGGTATATCGTTCGTGTCCACCTGTGATCACCTGCCCTTTCACGTTGTATGAGTACGGAGTCAGCATGTCGCCCCCCTCTTCCAATAATCTAGTGACAGTCGCTGCATTAATAAGATGTGCGTCTTTTCCCATATCGCGAAATTTGTTGGCGACACTAGATTAGGAATCTCATTAGGGCTTCTTCTCATCCTTAATGGAATGAATACTACACAGGCTTGAGGGCAAGCACTACAACATCTAATTTTGTGAAATTTGATTAACCCTGACCATGACCAAAGTCTCATTCTTGCATACCACAACGTGCCCTAGAGCTCCAGCAAAGGAACTCCACCTTAACCAGCTCCCTGATCACCGTTTTTTTTTTAATCCTGATCACCGTATTTAGCCTTCCCTTGAGAATATATGCTCGAGAAAGGGATGGGTGATTTTTTGGTTCAGAGGCAATGTCCCGGCAATTGGGTTTGATTATTTTTTCTCAAGTGCAAATCAGTTAAAGTAGTCGCAGTGTGTAACTAATTAATGTCCAAATAATATGGCCGTTTTATTTGAAACTGGGCTGCATAAGTTGAGCCGGAATGATCCCCGCCTCGGAACAAGTAGGGACGTTTGGAGCCTAGCGTACTGATGCGCATTATTGCAAAAGACTAAGGGGTGTTCGTTTCTCTAGGCCTAAAGGTCATATCAAGACTAATCTTATTATTTAGGCATCTTAAATAAGTCTAATTATAAAACTAACAACAGAACCTTGTACTAATTTGCGAGACGAATCTAATGAGGGTAATCAAGCCATGATTAGACGATAGTTACTGTAGCATCACTGTAGCGAAACATAGATTAATTAGGCTCATTAGATTCGTCTCGCAAATTAGCCCACATCTGTAAAAAGGTTTTGTAATTAAACTTACTTAATACGCTTAAATAGCAAGATTAGTTTTGACGTGACCTCTAGGCCTAAAGACACGAACAGGGCCTAAGATTCTGCGCGCTAATCGACATAGTACATGGGGTCGGGGAGCTTGAATGTGCGTGCATCCTCCGGTGCGCCAAGGATGTCAGTCCACTGGTCCCCGATGTTGTCGACGATGATGTAGCCGGCGTCCTCCAGCTTCTTCCGCTCGCCGGCCTTGAACTCTAGCGACGTCACCCCCCTCAAGTCCTGCGGCCTGCAGTTAGCGAGATAGACAGAAAAGTTAGCAAGTCGTCGACTCGCAACGCCGATGGGTGTAGATCGATCGAGGGTGCCCTGGCCGTGCGTACTTGACAATGAGCTTCTCGTAACCGTGGTAGCCGGCACGCTCGAGGTTCTTGGCCGTGGCCTCCCGCTTGTCCTCGCGGCGCCCCGTGAGGATCACCGACTTGATGCCCAGCGACTGCAGCCTCTTGTACAGCCGCAGTGTCTCCGGCAGCGCCGGCGCACTCGCTGTCTGTGCATACTCGTGGAATGCTGTCCAATTGAACTTCTCAGCGCTGCGTTTCAACGTTCGGGTGGACAAAACATGTGCAGGCATCAGTTATTTGAGGCATAGGATAAAAAAAAGTATAACGTGCAAGTTTAAACATTAGTAGCAGAACACTAATGCACCAACAGAACGCAAGTTATGCTTGGGCTAACCTAGCTAAAAGTAGTTGATATAGACTGCTTGAGACCAAAATGTGCCACCAAAAGCATGAGAAAAAAATGTGCAACTGAAAGCAAAAGACATATATAATACCCGAATCCGTGCTTGGCATAGTAAGGAAGGTTGGAGAGCGTTGTCTCGTCGACGTCGAACACCCACACCTCCCTGCCGCTGCCGGTGAGCTTCAGGCCATTGGCGTAGGCGACGGCTTCGTCGATGACCGCCTTCGAGTCGCGCCGGTAGTGCCCGCCCATCATGTAGTTGCCGACGTACCCCTCGCATTGCTTGGGGACCATGCTCCAGTTTTGCGCGCTGTTCGTCTCGACGGCGAACCGCCAGCTCTCACACCACAGGCGGTTACGACCGCCCAGGTGGCCGCCGGACGACACCTTCGGCCGCAGCATGTGGATCAGCGGCCTATCCTCGTCGGCATCGGCGCCCGAGCCGGTCGCAAGGCTTATCACCAGGACGGCGGCGAGGACCATGTTTGCCGCTGCCATTTCAGCTGCTATGATGGGATCACCAGGAACTTGTGTTGAAGGCCTGTTTGATACTCCTACCGTGTACGGGAGAGGTAAATATAGAGGGAGCGGATGGAAAAGCGAGAGGGAGGGAAGAGACAAGCAGTGGTGGTTTCCATTACCCAACAAACGAACATCTCGTTCAGCGGACCACCGTACCGGGCGTGCCGTGCAGCACGCTGGCCAACACTTTCTTTGCACTGCGGCTAATTTGCAACACGTGATTGGACGGCGATCGACAGGCCTCAAGTGGGCTGGCTGCATGCGTGAGGCTCGCATGGCTTAATTGTTTGTATAGGAACTTTGTCAGAAACGTACATCTCGGTGAGTGCATTCAGCTGGTCGCGCACGTTTTGCCTTTTGCGTCGCTTCGGACGATATTTCCCAGTACTGCAGATGCTTTTTGATATAATATAACTGATTGTATACCAACTCATGTCTCCATTCCTCTGGTGGGCTCGCCATGTAGGTGACATCGCCGGGCTCATTTAAGGCATCCTCCACTCCAACGGCCCATTCCTTCTCGGTGCTCAAAATAAGGGCCCGTTGGATTATTACCGCTCCGCGCCATGCCGTATTTGCAGCCGGACCGAAAGTTCGGCAAACGAAACCACCAATCCTATACGTAGGGCGGGCGATAGGATCCTTTCGATCGAACACTTCAAGATTCGTGCAACACAGCCATCCAACGGTCGTCTACTTTCTTCCTCCTCCTTCCTTCCCGACGACGACGGCGACGGCGACGAGCCCGGCGAAGCCGGGTTAGCGCGGCGGAGGGCGGCGGCCGCGGATTCGGCGGCGGGAGCCGTCGGAGACGATGGAGGAGGGCGGGGCGGGGGCGTCTCGCCGGAGAATCCCTTATTGCGCGGGATTTGTACCCCCAAAATCTCCTCTCCTCCCCCGGCGATAGAAAGGCGGCGGCAGGCCGGACCGGCGGTGGGCGGCGCGATGCGGGTGGGCGGCGAGGCGGCGGGGACGCCGCCGGCCGCGGTGGTGGCTGCCGGCGGTGGGCGGGGTAAGGGCGGGGGCGTCACTTCTCGCCGGATTAGCGCGGCGGCGGTCGAGGGCGGGAGGCGGAGGCGGCGGGGGCGAGCATGACGACGGCGGTCGAGGGCGGCGGCGGCTCGAGGAAGAAGACGGTCGTGCGGGCCGTGGGCCGACGCGGAGCAGGCTATGGGCCGACCTATCGGTGAGATCCCGTCGGACGATCTGCCGATAGGACGTCCCAACGAAACCGCCGCCGCAGTTTTGGCGAGCTTTAGCGTCAAAATGAACTACGTTGCAGTTGTACGAGTGCGGCGTGCCGCGAGTTCGGCGATGAAGCAAACAACAGCCAAAGAATCTACGTCGTGCCAAACTTTCGGCGTGGCAAAGTGCGGACGCAATCCAAACAGACTCTAAGTGTGCCGCCACCAACATGACACCATCGCAGATTGCACATTGAAGAAGGGCATGTTGAATGCAAACAAGAATGGAGGAAATGAGAATTTACAGCCCATACTAGTAGAGTAATCATGAGTGACGTTTTCTTGGCCATGCATCGAACCCTCGCACCAAGTGTTCCCAACATCAGAAGGGAGACATCCGGCTACTTGTGCAGTGTAGTCAATGATTACGTCCCAAGCCGTGAGTCCCTGGCTCACTTGGTTGAAAAAGTGCTATAGCGGCGGTTTCTCTCTTCCGCCGCTATGCAAATGCCGCTAAAAATCACCGTCTTTAGCGACGGGTGCCACCAGGTGCCGCTGTTTGGAGAAAGTAGTGGCGGGTGCTCCCATGAGCCGCCACTACAAACCAAATAAACAAATCAAAAAAAAAGTCGGGGCCACAATAGGGCCCATGGCTTGCCGCCGCTGATGTCCAGAACCTCGCCGCCCGTATGCATCCCGAGGGCCAGGGGACTCCTGTCAACCCTCTTCGTTGTTGTCTAAAGGGTGATGCGGGGGCGGCGGCTAGGGTCCTCCTTCCAGTTCTGGTTGAATATATAGATAGAATGGATTACATTCCATACCTACAACTCTGGACTGTTATTGACACCAAAATTTGGCAACAATGCGACAACGTGCCATTCAGTCCTTAGTCAAATCTGCAGACGATCCACATCCAGCGAATCAAGGACTGCCAAAATGGCAGCCAGTTGACTCACGAGCTATCATATAATGTTGATGCCACACGCACTTGGCGTGCAGTGTTTAAATATTTACACGCGGTCAACTGACCTCTGTAGCAGGATACAACAAAGATCCTTCATACTTAACCTCTCGCAACTGCAGGCAAGCGGTGCTGATTATTCTCCATTTAGAAGGCAGATAAATAAAAGAACAACCATGCCCGAAGAACGATCACTTGCACGTATAGTAAGGTGGATAGATAGAGACTTCTTGGTTGTCATTCTCTTGTGCCGTCTGCATCTGAATTCTCCAAACGACAATTGGCAAGGAGCGTTTAAAGCTTCCGCTTCTTTTCTCTCTTGAGGCAATCGATTTCATCGCTTCAGTCTCCATTACGACATCTCTCTCCTTCCATTTAATTGTAAGATGGGACAAATAATGTGTTGTTTTCAACCAAATCGTTTAATTGTTCGGCAGAGCACGTTTCTAGTCATTCGTTTCGGATGGTCTCATGTCGCGCCACCGTAGCTGTGGTGTGGTTGTCCAATTGAGTTTTGATAGAATAACTACGAAGGGGACAGGACTTCGTCATGTGTTCAGTGAATCTTAACTTCAGTGACTGCATACTTCTTTCCAATGCCCCGTCAAGGGCAGGCAACGACAACTAAGTTAGCAGATCCTACGTTGTCTGACGAGGTACTGAGGAGCGATGACAAAAACATAGGTGAGGCTTTGATGCTTCAGATTCGGCACGGAGTGCTACGTGGAGTTGTCATGCTGTACTAGCTATTGGAAGCACTTGAGTTCGTATTGATGTAATGCTGTACTCTAGGATCCATCATTTCAAAAAAAAAATTTATAAAAAAACGAAGTTTGATGCTGTACTTGGAGCAGTTTTCCCAAGAAAAAGTAAGTAGAAAGAGAAAAACAAAGTCCATCAATGCAGAGAATCAGAAACACCGAAAATAATTTCCTTATCTGAAGTGGCAGCTACTTCGATCACAAGCGACATAGATCTCTGCGTGCGCTAGTTAAAGTATTCCCTCGTGCATGGTCAGCTGGCCTCACATGGTTCTCTTATATTGCAGGAAAACTGGTAGGATCGTGCAAGATCCTTCGTGATCTCAGTCATCTACTGGCAGGTCCGCTCACGAGGCTGCGCGAAAGCAACGACTACTTCCAATTCTCTTTTCTGTCTATGGAGAAATTAATAACTTCACTCGATATCTACCTCTGGATCTCTCTCTCCTGTAGCATCTCTGTCATGTGCTGGAGATGGGACCTAGTACTATTTTTAAGACAGATTGCATTCAAGTAAACGAGTGTTGTTCCTACTTTCTTTTTAATAAACGAACCAGATTTCATGCTTATTAGTGCCAATATAAAACTGCCTTAGAGGATTATCTTTCATAGTTGTTCGGTGCTCCTCACAACTATGTTTTCGAATGGTACAAAAAATAGTTGATGGAAGTAGTTCTAAGTTCCAACGCTGATCTAAACATTAGTATGACTTACAACCTCCGGTTTATAATTGATTACCAGAGGTAGTATATAAACAAACAAAATGTTATAATTATATTATAAAAGACAAAGTTTCAAATAGTTGGTCGCAAGCTTTAGTGGTGATGGTCCTTGCTTAAGGCAACATTTCCTCAAAATAAGGAATACGAATTTCCTACTGTGCAGTCGACTGAAATCAAGGTTAATTTTAGCTGACGATAGTTCCCCAAAAAAATTTAAGGGTGTTCTGGAGTCCTTTTTTTTTGCCAGCAAGGTTTCTATTAATTGACTCTAATCACAGAAGAAGCTCTAAAAGGTGGCCGGCCGACCAGTTGGATGTGACACGTGGCGGGTGGTGGGAGCAAAGCGGTTTGTGGGAGGTGGCTGATGGGCCAGCGCTGGGGTGGGAGAGGTTAGCACGGCCAGGATGATGAAGGCAACCTCTGTGGCACGAAAACCACCGGGGAGAGGCAAACTCATGCGAGAGAAGCAATGCGGCATACATACGGAGGTAGAAGATGAACAAACTCCAAGATGCTGCACCAAGATTTAAATTAGACGATGTTAGTTGGTCGACTATGTTCTTTTTTAGGAAGATCAGATTTGCTCTCACAAATACAAAACTATTAGTAGCTAGAAGCTATCTTCATTGCTCTGTCTTTTTGGAACTTGGCCCGAGACATTGCTAGAACATACTTTTTAGGATGGAGGTAGAATGTAATATGAAATAACAACTCATACTTGTAACTCATGGTACGTGACATGGGACCAAACAGGAAATCCCTTTAATTGTGCATATGCAGTACCAAACGAATTCTTTATATGTAGCCAGGAAACTGAGTCCATTTACTCAATTTGAGTGACTTCGTCAGTAAATTTAGGTGTGCGGGCAAAATATGAAGAGGCACAGGTCCAACGTGAATTTGGGACGCAAAAAATGGGACGAAAATTAAGGCTTAATTGAGCTTGATACTTCTTCATGACATCACATCACATTGCACACGTATGCGCTGGTAGGAGTCAAAAAAAAAAAAATCTCAACAGTTCAACAAACCTTGTTAGTCGATTGTTGAATATTAAACTCGGTAAAAAAAATGTTGAAAATTCCGAAAATAGCTAGTATGGTAGCCCATGCATTTGCGTGGCTAGATACTTGCTAGACTAATTTTTATATTGTTGTAGAAATTTAAACATAGTTTATATTATTTATTTTATGTCAGTAGCTTTCTAACCCAACAGAGATACAATGGAGAAATCTTACCAAGTCACCATCCTCAATGAGTGTTTAGTGAGTCATCAATTGTAAGATTGAATCAATCCGATAGGATAGCATGTGATGTTCATCTATACAACTTCAAACTTATAAGTATTGTGTAAAAATCTATATTGTGGCAAATGGTGAGTATTTTTCCTTTGATTTGTAATTTTATAAATAACTATAGGGGGGTTATCGGTCTTTTTCATAATGGCAGTGATGGGTAAGTTTTTTCTCTAAATAATGTGGTAATTGTAAGCCTTGAGAGCGAACATGGTGGCTCTTTTTTTTTTTCTTCAAATGTTAAGTTAATAGATAGATTCTGAGCACAATTCAGTAATTTCCCAAATATAATTCTAATGGACAACATTTACATTTTCTGGTGGTTGAGAAGAGCCTAGGTTGGACGCTGCGAGTAAACAAGGTCTATTTTAGGTGGCAGGATACAAATTGATCAGCTCTTCCGTAGTACTAGCACCGTGACAGAGAAGAAATCAAGTAATGCAAATGACCGATTATCCGTGGAGCCTGCAAGGTAACCTCCTTCCTTCTTCCACCTTTAGACTCTAGTGAACAATGACACCAGTGTACCACTATCTCCTTGGTAAGAAAACAGAAGACGACTTTGCATCAATTTAAGTATCGTGACAGCTGACGATTTTGTTTGTTTCACCAAAAAAAAGACTGAAATTTTGTTCTGACCTGTAGCTTTTTCGTGTCCGCGATCAGATAAGTGTCCAGTTTTGCAGCGTCTGGTAGCCAGACCCAGCGACCGAGCCAACTAGGCAGGCCGACGAACCCCTCTCGCCGGTCCGTCCCAGCTCATGTCAACCTGCTTGGGTCGCCACACCCCCCCCCCCCCCCCCCCCCCCCCCCAAACCCCCCACAGCGTTCCAGATCCCACGATCTCGAGGTCGACGAGCCCTGAGCTCCCCGAGAACTGCCTCTTCGTCTTTGTCTTCACGTCGAAATCCTTAATTCGTTTCAGGATTCCGTCGCTCGCCGGTAAGCTTGAACTAATCCATCGCCGGCGTCGATCTTGTTCCATCCTTCGATTTGGGTTTCCCTCACTGTGAGTGTTTCTCCAGGCGATTTCCCAGTGGTTGCTTCGGCGTCCCAGCAGTTGTCCCCGTCGAGGCCGCAATACTGAAAAGCCTTTCATGATCCATACTCAGATGAACAATTTGCTGCCCGCCTCGAGGCTCCAGATCCCATCGCCATGCCGCATCCTCCTCCAAATCGCTCGCTCCGGCGATCGTCACGCATCCCATCGGGCTTGCTCCTTCAAAATACTGAATAATCACAACCAAACATGGACCACATCTCGACCACAAAATAATTAGCCAAAATCTAGTAAAGTAACTTTTATCCCATGCATTGCTCTGATCAATGGGTACCTAAAAATCCGTATAAACAGAAGGGTGAGTAAAAACACTCAATAAGTAAGGAACAAATGTGTATTCCGTTCTTTTCTTGAATTTTTTTCATGAAATATAAAATTGATCACAACGATTGAACATATCCTTATCATTTACTTGTAAGGCCCAGCGAGTGGGTCCATTCAACTCTAGCTCACAGGAACATGAATATTCGAACCAATTTGCAAGTATCAAATGACAAGAACATTAATGATAAGCAACTAATAAAGGACAAGAACACTTTTAACCAAAAACACTTATGTGATAACTTCGTCATGCACTTGCCTTAGCTCTGATGAGAATTCATGCCATGTCCTTGACAGACAAGCAACACTTGTACTATGTGGCATTAGAGCAAAAATAGGGTAGAAGAGATATTCCCAACCAAATATATCCAACAACAGCCACCCAATATCAAAGATTTCTGAGCATTTTGTTTTCTTTCACGTATCATGATGAGAACATTCTCCTACGAGTTTTATGTGTTTCCGATTGATTAATTTGTCTTGCATGGTTTCAGAATTTAATTTTAATTTAGGAGGAATCGTTGCTCTCAATCTCTCATGATTAAAGATGATATGTCTGGCATGAGGCCATTGACTAACGGCAAGTGGAAAGCAAGAAGAAATCACCGTTGAGCAAAGGTCCTTTTTAGTTTTGACTTGACAATATCTGTGGAGCTTAATTGTGTAGGAGGTATCATTCCTCTCAATTTCTCATGACTAAAGATGATATGTCTCTCAAGAATAAAGATGATATTGTCGCAAAAAAAAAAGAATAAAGATGATATGTCTGAATGAGGCCATTGACTAACGGCAAGTGGAAACCAAGAAGAAATCACCGTTGAGCAAAGGTCCTTTTAGGTTTTGACTTGCCAATATCTACAGAGCTTTCGAACCACTGTTGAGCGAAGCTTACTTTTCCAGAAAATGGCCGGAAAAGGGTCTTGTGCACTAAATATTCATTAAAATCCTAAACTATAGTTCGAAAGAACACAATTAAGAGAAAGCTCATCTGAGTTTTTACGACTGGGTTCGATCTTGTAAAGAGGTAACTTACAGTTCGCCCGTGCCTCGCCGTGTCTTTGCCGTCGTCGTCCCCATCGTCATCGCGCGCCGTCGTCCCGCAAAAAGCACCACCAAGAAACCGCACGACGGAGCTTCGCACAAGCCAAAGCTGCACGAGAACTCCGGCGAAAGGGGTCTTCGTGGCGCCATGCTTCTCCGCCGCCGCATCTGCCTGAATCTCTCTCTCTCTCTCTCTCTCTCCTTTGGATTCGTTCGCCACCAGGCACCAGGAGATGGCTGGCGGCGAGGGCGGCCATGGCCCATGGGGCTGGATTAGATCGGAGGGGTAGCCACTTGAGAGTGGAGACTGGAGAGGGGTCGGTCGCGCCGCCGCTCACATTGTTTTTCGCTGGGGAGAAATTGGAACGGGGATAGGGTTCCAGTGCATCGCTGGTTTTCTTCCGCGTTGGGGACTGAGAACCGTCCATCGACTTGATGGACGATTGAGCGCTTGTGGGCCTGCTGGATGGAAGTGGGGCTGCTGGGCCATGCGGCTCGTGTGCACATCTTAGCGGGCTTCACCCAAACTAATAAACCAACCCCATGCTGAGTTGATGCGATGTTGCCCTCTAATGGCGCTCTTGTGGCTCTTCTGTTGCCTTTTGTGTTCGTTTGATCAATTGAATTTTGATTTGCTTTTGAAATGTCAAGGAATTTGTTCGGAAAAAAAAATGTTGAAGCTCTTTTTGTGTCATTCGAATTCGGAACAAAATTATACATATGGGGAAAAGGGAGCTATAACATTATTACAACAAAACTCGTGGTTTTAGATCAAAAGTCTCTCAATTGCATTAGTTACCTTGATGTTTAATAAACATTTTGGCCATTTATGTATTTCATTTAAATTTCTATGTCAAAGTCTTTATACTATCCATGACAAAGGCTAACCTGCCTCCCGTAGCAACGCACGGGCAGTTTGCTAGTATTCATTCAAATCCTAAACTATAGTTCGAAAGAACACAATTCGAAGACGAAAGGACGCAGTTCGAAGACTACAATTAACATGCTGATCGAACTATAACTCCCTGATACTCTTTTGTCCGAAAGATATATACCATGTGCTTGGTTGTTCTGGCCAGTACATGAAACCAACCTCTTACGCGGCGGCGCTAAGCATTTCCATGACGAAGTCCCTGTCACCGGAGAGCTTGGCAAGTGCCTCCGGAGACAAGCACATCTCAACCGCCATGCTCCCTCCACAAGCAGTGGTCCCCTCGTACACGGTCACCACCCCATCCATCTTGTTTCCAGGGCCGCTCCGGACGGTGACCGGCCTGCCCCAGCCAAAGTCGTTGCCGTAGACGTCGAACTGCGGCGAGCCCGAGATAACGATATCCGCAGGTTCCGTGGCGGCCTCCAGGTACAGGATGCTGGGCTTCTGACGCCGAGACGTGAGCATCTCCGTCGTCCTCGCTTCGTCGAACGATGCGACAGCAGCCGGGTTCACTTGCCACGCCGTCCAGCCGAGCCCCTTGTCCAGGACATGGCCGACGGTGGACGTCGCGACACCAACGTCCCCAAGCGCCACACCGCTGCCCATGTACTCCTCTGGCACGCCCTTCATCCGTCTCCGGCATCCGACAGGCTGCAGGCATGTGGTCTCCCGTTGCGGCTGGAGCCCCCGGGCTCGACACACGGCGCGCCAGATGTGCGCCAGGACGGCCTGCAACGATGAGATGTGCGCCAGGATGTCGCCGTGCCGGCCATCTCATCGTTCGCCTTCGCCTTCAGCCTTTTCACGCTCTCTGCTGAGAAATGGAAGAAACGCTCCTGCCTGCACCGGCGGGAACTCGGCTCGCCGGATGACGTCCTTCAGGTTGGTGAAGGGCAGAGTGATCGGTACTCGGCAAGCATCTGGAAACCATCTTTCCAGCACCGGCAGTGGCGTCGTCATGAGCGTTGAGGTCGTCCGACCACTGGTCCGGTTAATCTCGGACCAGGTGTTGAACAAGTGCCAGAACGAGGTGCCGTCGGCGACAGCATGGTTGAGCGACACGGCTACGAATATGCCATCTGCGAGCTCCGTGACTTGGGCAGCTAGCACAGGGCGAGAGTCCAAGACCGCGTCCCCGCACAGCAGCCCGTTCAACGGGAAAAAGGATTGGAGCACCGACGGGATGTAAAGAGGAGCAGTGATGTCGCTCACGCTGACCTCCAGCGCCATGGCGTGGACAAAATCAGCTCCTATGTTGTTGCAGCAGAGCGAAACGACGAGGCCCTTGCCGGACACGCCGTCGTTGACCTCCGCAACGGTGAGCCGACCGGCCAGTGGATAGAAGATGCCCAACGCTCGCGCAAAGGAGGAAGCGAGGTCGTCGACCATGTGTGCAGCTCCCGTGGAGGGCTTGGGCAGGAGGACACCCTTCTGGATGTAGTTGACCGAGATATACTGGAGATCCCACGGCGTCAGGGTCATGACCTCGTGCTCACCGTCCGGCGAGGTTGCCGGCTCTGGCAGGATCACGCGTCTGGACACGACCTGGACGCCGCCGGCGGAGCCTTCCATTTCGATCCCTTGCTAGAGCAGTTAAGGATAGTTGGAATCGTTCGTAATTGGCCACTGCTGAATACTCCTCGTCGGCAAAATAATAACCTGTTGTTTCCCCGGAGTCCATTTCTTGGAAAATTAGGTCGTTCATTCTGGACTTATCTTATTGTCTTTAATTGGTCGTCAGTCATCGTTCAAGCGTTACTTATCATTTTAATTGGTCGTCAGATAATAATCCTTCAGAAGAACAGACAACCAGATGGACGACGATTGAGTTTTCAGCAACATTGGTTAGGAGATAAATTATCATAGATGGCACTCCCACTTGTAGCGTCAATATCAAATGCAAAGCCGCCTTGACATGTCCATCGCCTTAGACTTAAGTGATGGGCCAACACTTCCAGTACGAACATGAAATAGGAAAGGATGACAAATGACATTGACATGCACTACAAGAAAACGCGTTATTAGTCACCAGCCCTACAGTTACCAAGAAAATTGGTGGCTACAAGGATATGTTTAGTCACCAAGATGTCGTTTACTTAGTGACCATAGCAGATAGGTCGTTTCTTTTGCAAACCGACCCAGCTGTCGCACGCATCTGGCTGCACCAACACACGCAACACCAATAGCCACCAAGCAAAGTCCAACACGTCCTCTCATCCCCATCGAGCCTTCGTTCCCCAAAGCAAAAACACGCGAGGCAGCAAGGGCGACAAGCTGAAGCCGGCGGCGGCAATCGCCGGCGGCGGCCTCGCACTCACCCGCTCATCTTCGAGTCCTTCCTCGACCACCTCGTCACAGCGCTGCCTGCTACCACGACCGCCCGACGAGGAGGAGCCCTCCGCCCCCATCGCGGCGCCGCCCATCTACGGCCTGGGTTCGTCTTCTAGCCTTCCCCGACTACCTCGTCCCCAGGCGCTTCGGCTCCACGAACCCCTCCTGCTACCCCGACGAGGAGGCGCGCCCCGCCCCTGTCACCGTGCCGCTTGCTCCTGCTGCTGCAGAGGAGCGACGGCGCGGAGCAGGGAAGGTTACCTGAAGCAAATCCAGGTTGAGGGAGGGCTCATCCACGACTCCAAATTGTTGCATCCAGTCTGATTAAGGTGAGGAATCAAGCAAACTTTGATTGATTTTCCAATTCTGGGCACATGTGTATCCTGTTTTTGCCAATTTTGTGAACTGATTTGGGAAAATTGGATTAGGTAGCGAAAATTTTGTTGCAAGTCCCATGCTATCTATGACTGATTTTTGTTGCATCCAGTCTGATTAAGGTGAGGAATCAAGCAAACTTTGATTGATTTTCCAATTCTGGGCACATGTGTATCCTGTTTTTGCCAATTTTGTGAACTGATTTGGGAAAATTGGATTAGGGTAACGAAAATTTTGTTGCAAGTCCCATGCTATCTATGACTGTTCAAGTGTTCATATACACTGAATTTTGAAACATTTGATTACGACGGTTTCTGATTGTTCACATGTACTGAATATATGTGTAGTAGTGTGAGACAATAGATCGACTCTGAGCACTAAGAACAAGTATTCTAAAACTGAAACTACCTAATACTTAGTGATGCTGTGCAGGACTAGAATAGATATGGATAAGAGTTGGATGAAATTACGAGACAAGTTTTCAGAGGAATATAGATCTGGGGTGGATGAATTTATCGCCTTTGCACATGAGCACAATGGAGGCAATGACATGATGCTTTGCCCCTGTACACATTGTGCAAATATAAGCTCTCAGACTGCTACACTAGTACGCACCCATTTAATACTCTATGGCATGCGACCGTCATACACCAAATGGGTATTCCATGGAGAGCAACTGAACAGTGATGATGAAGCTCAAGTCGATGAAATGATAGACGATGATGACGGTGCTGATGAGTTTGGTGGGATCGACACAATTCAGGATCTTCTAGGTGACTTGTATAGAGCAGATGAGGTTATTGAGCAGCAAGTAAACCAAAATGGAGGTGGAGTGAACATCAGTGGGTCTAATGAGGGGACAAGCAGATTTGATAGCTTGTTCAAAAATGCACAACATGAGCTGTATCCAGGGTGCAAAAGTCATTCGGTGTTGTCATTTGTTTTGAAATTGGTCCACCTAAAAGATTCAAACCATTGGAGCAATAAATCATTCGAGATGCTACTAAAACTACTCAAGGAAGGCTTACCAACAGGAGACTCTCTTCCAGCCACATATTATGAAGCAAAGAAGATGTTGAGAGATCTGGGTTTGGGTTATGAAAATATACATGCATGCTTCAACGATTGTGTCTTGTTCTGGAAGGAGCTCAAAGACAAAGATCACTGCCCAGTTTGCAAGGAATCAAGGTGGAAGGATAGCAAAGGGAAGAGTACACGGATACCCCGTAAAGTTTTGCGCTACTTTCCCTTGATACCTAGGTTGCAAAGACTATTCACGAACAAGGAAATAGCTTCAGACTTGAGATATCACAGTGAAAAACGTGTTCCGGAAGAAAATGTGTTGAGACATCCAGCTGATGGTGAAGCTTGGAAACATTTGGATAGAACATATACTTGGCTTCCTGAAGATCCCCGTCATTTGCGCTTAGGACTTGCTACTGACGGTTTCAACCCGTTTGGACTTATGAGCAGTTTGCATAGTGTATGGCCTGTTCTAATAATTGTATATAACTTACCGCCGTGGCGATGTATGAAGGAGCCCCTCATTCTAATGCCATTGCTGATTCCTGGTAAGAAATCACCTGGGAAGGACATCGATGTGTATTTGAGGCCACTTGTGGAAGAATTAAAGGTACTATTTAGTGCAGGAGCCGTCACCTATGATGCTGTTGCGGGAGAAACTTTTAATCTGCGTGGAGTACTTCTCTGGACTATTAATGACCTTCCAGCATTGGGTTCAGTTTTTGGATATGTTGCACAGGGCTACAAGGCTTGTCCGGTCTGTCTTGATGACACATATTTACAGCCTCTCAGAAGTAAGATTGGCTTCTTAGGTCACAGGAGATTCTTGCCTATTCATCATAGGTGGAGAAAAAGTAAAGCCTTCAATGGTAAGAATGAGAAAGGATTGCCTTCAAAGCAACTATCAGGAAATGAAATTTTTACTTTGTTGCAAAAGTTGGATCATCTGCAAGGCTTCGTGTATGGAAAAAAGGGGGATAAGAAAAGAAAGGCGCCGGAGAAGAATGTTCCGTACAGGAACTTCACCAAGAAGAGCATTTTGTTTGAGCTGCCATAATGGAAGGAACTTCTGCTTCGACATAACCTTGATGTCATGCATATAGAGAAAAATATTGGTGTTGGCGATTTCTAGCATACCATTTTATATGCCAACTGCGCCCTATTTAGAGTTTAAATGTCATCATTATAGGCCATTAACCCTTGTTAATAGCACCATATTTGTATATATGTCGTTCTGGAGCTTTATTGCAGAAACAGATGAAAAGGACGACATTCTGGACATTGAGGCTGATCTGGACCTGAAGAGAAGAGAACCAGCAGAAAAGGCCCACTGTGCCGATCGGCACATGGGACTCCAAGGCCACCGAGCTGGCCCACCATTCAGTTTATTCTAGAAGGAAGTTATCCGAACCAATCTTGGGAGATATTCATCACGAAGAGATAAAAGATACTCGAAGATTTGAAAGAGCAACACAAGACTTGATCTCGAAGAAAACTGATTGGAAGGCCCACATGGAAGCTACCTAGGACTTCGGAACCGACTTAGGGAGGAAACCGAGCTGGACACGAGGTGTGCCGATCGGCACAACCCCTGTGCCGATCGGCACAAGGACTCTTTTCCCGAGAATCCTTTCCTTTCTGATGTATAACCCTATATAAACTTGTAAAAGCCCTAGGGTTTCGGGATCCGCCGCCAGAGGGACAACACAGCTAGTAAGTTTAGAGCCACCGGGGCTTTGCCCCGTTCTTCATGTTCTCTAGTTGTTGATCAAGAACTATTGGTGCTAAAGAGGTGATCCATCAAGGTAGGCCTATTAGATGGTGATGTATCTTGCACTATGTATTATCAAAGTATGGTTGAATATGTGGATGAATGGTTTTGATTATTGATTGCCTGGATTTTATGGTCTTTACATGCACTTGTTCCTACGCTAGTGACGACTAAGTATTAGATGTTATCTTAATTGTTGTGGCAAAAAGAGGTGAGAGGTTCAATCTCTCACTATCTCCATTGTGGTTAAGGTAGCATTGGGATCTTGTAATGCGCCATAATTGCACGTTGTCTCCGTACCTCAACAGCCGCTAATGCATACGCGATGATCCTTGAGATGATGTGTAGAGTAGGAAGAGGTCACCGACTAAGGCGAATTGGTCGTGACAGGGCATTTCGGAAAGGGGCTTCGACCTACCGGTCTTCGTTTATCAATAATTGAGTAATTCCGTTTATGATGCTATTTGATTAAGCTTCTTGGTTACGATCTCAACTAGCAGACTTGGCTAACTTACCTCATGACCTAATCAGTTCCTAGGCTGTTCGGACAACACTTCTGACAACTTCGACTTCGTGCCGGCCGGCACATCCCCTGTGCCGATCGGTACGGCCCCCTGTTTTCCTGAACCTCACGTTCACACTCACTAGAAAGCTTGGCTAACTCTTTTACTGATGATTTTGCTTAATTCCCATTGGTCCTTGTGGTTCGATTAAACCTTGGAATACTCTTCTAGGGGAAAAAGACTACAACTGTACACCGTGCTCTTGCGGTATATAAGTGGGTGCGTAGATACGACCAACAAGCTGTCTTTTTCTGGCGCCGTTGCCGGGGACCTTTGTTCGAATTAGGCATTGTTTGAAGTTTGAGAAATTGGTCACTGTGCCGATCGGCACAGATGTGTGCTGACCGGCACAGTGCTTTCTTTCTTTGATTTCTCTGTCTTTTCCAGTATATATGTCCTGTTTTATTTAACAAACAGGTATGGACGGCGCTAAGTCGAATAAACCCTTTAATTACCTCGATGATCCAGAGATTCTTTTTCGCAAGCGTAAGGCGGAAAAGAAAAGCAAGTCAGTGGGAGATATAGAAGACAACAGCGAGCCACTCAACCCGAAGGCATTGTTTGCAGCTTTAGAAGAAGACAAGGTAGAAGAAGTTCCTGAAGAAGAAGACATGGGAGACGCAACACCAATTGCTAATCGTCTCAAGCCTGCCTTGGACAATGTTATCAAGACGGAATTCACTGCACAAGCTCAACCTTTTCGGCTGGAGCGCTACATGTCTTTAGTTGGTCAACAACCGTTCACAGGTTCTGAAGATCCTAATATGCATTTGCAACACTTTCATGAAATCTGCGGTACCTTTCAATTGCAACATATGAATGACAATGAAGCCAAGGTGCGATTGTTCCCTCTATCTCTTATTGGGCGTCCTAAGCAGTGGTACCATGGGCTACCTACTGCAACCAAGATTAGTTGGGATCAACTTTCTGCAGAATTTTTGGCAAAGTACTTCCCTCCAGGCAAGACTCAAGGTTTGAAGAACAAGATCCTTGGATTCACTCAACTTGCTGATGAGAGTGTTGGAGAAGCATGGAATCGATTCAATGAGTACAAGGATGCTTGTCCGCACAATGGTCTTGCTGAATGGGAGCTAGTGGAGAGGTTCTACACGGGTTTGAATCTTTTGTCCCGACAACACTTAGATGCTTCAGCTGGAGGATCGTTTTTGGACAAGACACCCGCTCAAGCCATGGCCTTGATCAAGAAGATAGAGCAAAATCAATCATGGGTTGGTGAGAGAGAAAGTAGAAGCCTTCAACCTTCCACGAGAAAGATGAAGAGTGTGGTGGAAAGAGCTTATGATGAATTGCTTATGGACAAGCTTGACACCATACAAAGGAGATTGGACAAGATTGATCATATTCCCAAGGAAGAGACCGTCAAGCTAGCGGAAGCCCGTTCCACATGCGAAGAATGTGGAGAACTTGGTCATGTGAGCAAGGATTGCCCCGAAGATGTGAAAATGCTCAATTATGTCAAGAGTCAAGGATGGAAGACTCCATATCAGCAACAAAGGAGTAGCTTCACCCCGTCATCGTCTATGCAAAATGCCATCCCTCTTCGTATTCAATGCCAAGAGTTCTTTCAAGCTCAAGAGAAGGTCAACAAGGACACTCAAGCGAAATTCAAGGAAGTTGATCGTGTGCTTGAGACAATCAATGACAAGGTCATCGAAGTGGGGAGTTCTAACCAGCAAATCCTCCAAATCATGAAGATGATGGAGAAACAAATGGCCCAATTAGCGGAGTCGGTAAAAAGCGAGAAAGGAGCTCTTCCTGGTAATACCCGCTCTGCAGAACAGCTGAAATCCATCGAGACGAGGTCTGGGAAGCAAACTGAAGATCCGAAGTCCGCAGCTGGAGCAAGACGACCTCGTGCCGACCGGCACGAGACCGGTGCCGATCGGCACGCTACAGTTGACGGTGCCGACCAGCACACAGATGGTGCCGATCGGCACAGTGAAGAAGTTGACCTCTCGGGTCTGAAAAAGGGAACTGAGAACAAGGAACACGGTCCTGCTACCTTTCTGGATACGCAGCTGTTGACCAAGACAGAAAGGATTCGACATCATGATGAGCAATTCTCCAGGTTTGTCGATATTATGAAGAAGTTATATATCAATGCCCCGTTCCTTGATGCTCTTCAAGTGCCCACCTATGCTAAGTACATAAAGGATATTATGCAAAGCAAGAAGTCCTTAGCATCGGAAGAAGTAGTGAAGATGACAAGGGAGTGCACTGCAGCTATTAATGACATTACACCAGAAAAGAAGCCCGACCCCGGATCTCCTAGTATCCGGTGTTTGATTGGAGCTCAAATCTTTGAAGGCGCTTTATGCGATCTTGGAGCAAGTGTAAGTGTCATGCCTCGCTATGTCTTTGCAAGCTTGAATTTGCCAGAGTTGGAGCCTACGGCTATGTGTTTAGAGTTGGCCGATCAATCGGTTCGCTATCCCGATGGAATTGCTGAAGATGTGCCTGTCCAAATTGGTGATCATATAGTTCCTGTGGATTTTATTGTGCTTGATATGGATAGAAGGACAAAGACTTCATTGATTTTGGGCCGGCCATTCTTGAGGACAGCGAAGGCATACATTGATGTGGGGAGCGGAAAGATAAGCTTTGACATAAGTGGAGCCTCCTACACATTCAATTTTCGCCCCAAGGGAGAAGAAGGCCGTACGGTGTCCAAGTGGGTTGAGAAATACAAGTCTCCGCACCATAAAGCAATCGAGGGTAATCGGAGGAAGGACATGTCCTATCATTAAAGGAGAAGAGACAAGAGAACCTTGTAGTGTCGCAACTTTTTCCCGTAAAGCGACGCTAAGGAAGTGATTTATGCGGGGAGGTCAAGCTCTACGACCTTTTTAAAACTAAGACCGCTTTTTGGGAGGCAACCCAAATTTCGGGAGCGAGTCATAGGGTGAGTCTTTGTGTGTTAGTGCTTTCGGGAGGGCAACCCGTGAATTAGAAATTTAGTGCTAACCGGGAGGGCAACCCGGCCTTTAAATTGTTTGCTTGTAATCCACAATAATGCTCCCGGAATAAAATTTGTTAGTCCAAATGTTTGTTTTAACTATTGTGTGAACACCTGCGCTGTCTGTTTACTTTCTGCAGTTTTTGTTTTTGTATTTTGCTTGTTCGCTAACAGCGCAGGAAGAAAAGAAACAAAAAGAAGAAATTCTGGAAGGTGCCGACCGGCACAGACTGTGCCGATCGGCACAGGAGCAAGCACGCCAGATCGTGCTCTGTAAGTTATCCCGAACTGGAGATGAAAATTAACATGGGGAAAAGTGAAGAAAATATGCGGAATATTCGAGGAAGGAAGAATCAGAAAGGTAAGTGCAACAATTGTCCCGAGAATATTTCCGTCCTTTTGGTATTTTTCTGTGTCGCAGGAGTATGTTGGATGATCCTTGCGGAAGAAGGAGGTAATGGCGGAAATTTGGCACAGTCGCCGACCGGCATAGCTCCGTGCCGATCGGCACAGCATGGAAACGCCACCTCCAAGAATCTCGATGTTACAGGAAGTCTGACATCCGCAAGAAAATTTGAAATTTTGGCGACACAAAGCAACGAAGTTTGAATCGGGCGCGGACTACACAGTGCCGACCGGCACCATCCTGTGCCGACCGGCACACTGACCAAGAGTTCGAATCGGATCATCAAAGTCTGCGCACATTGGAAGGAGGAAAAATCACTGATACCCATGCAGCTGCCGAGCACAGGGGGGACACCGAGCACCCAGCCTCGGGATGGAGCAAGGGAGCCGACCGGCACGGTCCCCGTGCCGATCGGCACCACCTGAAAAGTTCGAATTTCGAACGTGCTCCCCTGTCTCCCGACACGCGACACTGTATCAAGCATGGGGAACAGGAAAAGAAGTTGCTGAAGCCAAGGTACGTGCGAATCTGTGCAAATTTGAATCGTGCCGACCGGCACGGTCTCCGTGCCAATTGGCACACCATGGGAAAGCCAATCTTTTACAGGTGCGCCCCTGTTCCCCGACATCCGACACTGTACAAGTCATGAAGAAGAGGAAAAGGAGGCGTGGCAGCCGAGGTACGACGGAATCCGCGAAATTTTGAATGTGCCGGTTGGCACGCCTCTGTGCCGATCGATGCGCGCAGGGAATTTGAACCGGCGCGGGTTCCTTCCCTTGGACGCCATGGAGAGCTATAAGAAGGGGCATTACCTCCTCCATTTTCGCCACAACTCCCTGGTAACCCTCTCCACTCCTCCACTTCCTCCATTTGCGCGATTCGTTTCCATTCTTTCGCAGGAAATGAAGGGGTTTAGTTCCACGCTCAAGAGCGCCGGCAAGAAGATTCGCCGGGGGTTCAGCTCCGGTGGATCGCACCACTCCGGTGGATCACACCACTCCGGAGGGTCGCACCAAGCCGGCGACAACAACTCTGGCAGCGACTCCGGCTCCTTCACCTCGGCGCGGAGGGCAAGCTCGGCGGGCTATGATAGCCCCGAGCTCTCCGTCGAGATGACACCGCCACGAGGGCGGGATGACTTCTTCATCGGCCACCGCAACATCGGCATCCCTCGAGGACCGAGGCCGTGCACGAGGAGCGCGACCGCCGCCGCCGCCACCGCCACCGCGGCGGGTGGACCGCCGATGGAGGCCGAGCCGAGCGAGCCGGCATTTGTACCACGCGCGGTTCGGGAGGGGTTCACCCTCACGAGCCGTGAGGAGGAGTTCTACTACACCAACATCCGCGGCCGCATCTTCCCCAACATCGACATGGATGAGGAGTTCCTCTCCAGGGTCGGGGTATGGCCGGACCTCCAACAATGCCTCCTCAACCTTGGGTGGGAAACCCTCCACGATCAAGCGAGCAGCTTCGACATCGAGCTCATCACCGAGTTCATCACCACCATGAGCCGCGAGGTGGACGAGCAAGGAGACGACAAGATCAAGTTCCGTGTGCGGGATGAGCCTTACTCCATCACGATCGAGGGCATCTCCGATGCTCTCGGTTTTAATAGGGAGGCCCCCGTATACGGCGCGGCGACTACGGATGCTCGACACATTTTGGCGCCGCATCGCCGACGCGGACGAGCGCAAGAGGGGGCACATCAAGAACCCCACGATCCAAATCCTCCACCGGTGGATGGCCGCACGCACCACCGGCCGCCTCGACACCACCAACATCTCCGACCCGGACTTGCATTGGCTCTACAATGCCATTGCGAGTCCGTGCAAGTGCAATCCCGTCATGACGATGGTGGGGAGTTGGTTTAACCAAAGGGCCAACCCTAAGGCGAGACTAGCTTTTGGAGGCTACCTCCAAACAATCATCTTGCAAGTCACCGAAGGTAACCTCATGATGAAGGATGATTGTTGGATAAGGTCCACGCTCATCGACGAGTCCATGGTGCGCGGGAAGACCATCACGGGTAGCGCCAAGCTCGGCTACTACGTGTGCGGCACCGGAATCAAGCTTCCCTGCCCCGAGCTCGCCCTCTTCCTCCCGAACAAGATCGACGGAGGGAATTGGCTTGAGGCCGACCTCCGCGAGCGACACAAGGTAACGAAGACCAAGCGCGGAAGGAAGGAGGTCGTCGGCCAGTCTTTGGCGAGCGCAGCGGCGGACTGGGACAGCTGGGACGCGGCAGCAGCCGCGCAGAACCAACCGGCGCAGCAAGCACCTGTGCCGATCGGCACGGGATTCGTGCCGACCGGCACATGTCAGGTGCCGACCGGCACCGACCCCAGGTACTTCGGTATGCCCCCTGTCTACCCTCAGCACTTCTAGGGGGCACCCTAGTATGCTCCTGCAGGTCCTCCGGGGGCGAACTTTGCCCCTATGCATCGATACATCGACAACAACGTTCAATACATTGAACGCATTGACAACTTGGCGGGCGAGATGCGGAGCAACACCGACGCGATGATCGATGAGTTCGCAAGATTGGAGGCGGCATACTACGGCTTCGACTACACGCAGCCACCTCCATTCGATGGGTAGAGTGTTGTGTACGGCACAACTTGTATCGGTTTCCCGGTTTGCGTTTTTCTTTCCCTTTCGCATCTTTTTATTTATTTATTTATTTATGTGTGTGTGAGCGGGTTGGGAAACCATGTATCGGGTGTGTTTAGTTTGTTCGTGTGCTTTTATTTATGCATGTGTGCTAGTAGTCTAGTTTTATTTATGCGAGTGTGCTAGTAGTATGTTTAGAATGATACATCACCATGTAGCCCGCGCTTTCAAATCCAATATGATGATGATCTTTATGCTTTATTTGAAAAATGATACGAGTATGTATGTCTATCTTGAGAAGTGTTAATGATAATCGAGCGACGTTGAGCATAACTAAAATTTCGAACTTTTACTATAATATATTTGGCAAACACTTCATATGTGGCGTAGTTCGTTTCAAAATTCCCATGCAAGGTCTAACAAAAAGATCAATTTTGGATGACATGACTTAGTACCTATTTCTTTATAAAATTCAAATGTTCTTATTGTGAGCTTTAGAGTTACTCCGTATCATTCGGTTGTGCCTACCAATGCCAAATATATGAGACTCAATTTAAGCCTTTGCTAAGTAGAGACTATGATTGATGATTGAGCTCGGTTAAGATTTAATTCTTAAGGTATGAGACTTGGAAAATTGGCCACATCTTTCTCGTATCGTGTTGATTTTCTAGCCTATTCCCACTCGAGCTATGCAAATTACCGCATTGGAATTATGCATAAATCGTCGAGTACCCGATACTTGAGAACCAACATCTTTGATTCAAATATCAATCCTTGACCACATCCTACTGTATTCTTGGCTATACATCTGACACAGCAGTTCTAATGAAAAATCCAGAGCGAAATTGGCAAGTACAGACAGTGTGCCGACCGGCACACAGTGGTGCCGACCGGCACACACAGAAAAAAACAAAGAAGAAGAAAAGAAAGAAAGAGATAGAAAAAAGTATGTACCTTACGCTGTTTTGCTCGGGACTAGCAAAAATTTGAGTGTGGGGGGAAGAGTGAATTCCCTTGAATTCTTATCATCTATTAGTAGCCAAGAATTTCTTTTTCCAATCATGTCCACAATTCTATCCTTCGAAAATGCCAGGAAGTTTCTGATAGATATGCAAAGAAGAAATGACAGCTTTGTCACCTGTTTAAAAAGATTACGTTCTCTACTTGTGATTGATTCACACAAGTATATGTCCACTATTCTAAAGGTGTGAGTTTCTTTCTCAATTCAATTCCTAATGGCCTTTTGACAAGTCTCAGTAAAACCAATTAGAGTTATTTCTTAGCTTTGCAATATGTTGTTGATTTATGTCTATTTTCCTTGAAATTCCTCACCAAGCTACTCATATGGCCTTACACATACATATATCAATAAAGTAGGCTAAGCTTTTGAGTGATTTTAGGTGAGTGATTGAAGTTGAGTTGTTGACTTGATCGTTTGAGAAGGATAGTTCTTTTGCTCACAATACCTTTTTGGTGATTCACATAAGTGGAAAAGTCATGTGCATCAAGTTGAATATTTTCAAGGTTTGCTTTGGGAAGTACTCTTTCATGCTTGATACCCATATTGTGAACATGTTTGCTGAATACTAAATTGATTTAATCTCACAATGACTAAATGCTCAGCTCGTGTAGATTTGAAATACTTTCATGATTGATGTGACTATATGCGAGTTGATTTTCATTCTTGACTTTCCTCAGGACGAGTAAAGGTTTAAGTGTGGGGGAGCTGTTGGCGATTTCTAGCATACCATTTTATATGCCAACTGCGCCCTATTTAGAGTTTAAATGTCATCATTATAGGCCATTAACCCTTGATAATAGCACCATATTTGTATATATATCGTTCTGGAGCTTTATTGCAGAAACAGATGAAAAGGACGACATTCTGGACATTGAGGCTGATCTGGACCTGAAGAGAAGAGAACCAGCAGAAAAGGCCCACTGTGCCGATCGGCACAGCCATGTGCTGACCGGCACATGGGACTCCAAGGCCACCGAGCTGGCCCACCATTCAGTTTATTCTAGAAGGAAGTTATCCGAACCAATCTTGGGAGATATTCATCACGAAGAGATAAAAGATACTCGAAGATTTGAAAGAGCAACACAAGACTTGATCTCGAAGAAAACTGATTGGAAGGCCCACATGGAAGCTACCTAGGACTTCGGAACCGACTTAGGGAGGAAACCGAGCTGGACACGAGGTGTGCCGATCGGCACAAGGATCGGCACACCCCTGTGCCGATCGGCACAAGGACTTTTTTCCCGAGAATCCTTTCCTTTCTGATGTACAGCCCTATATAAACTTGTAAAAGCCCTAGGGTTTCGGGATCCGCCGCCAGAGGGACAACACAGCTAGTAAGTTTAGAGCCACCGGGGCTTTGCCCCGTTCTTCATGTTCTCTAGTTGTTGATCAAGAACCATTGGTGCTAAAGAGGTGATCCATCAAGGTAGGCCTACTAGATGGTGATGTATCTTGCACTATGTATTATCAAAGTATGGTTGAATATGTGGATGAATGGTTTTGATTATTGATTGCCTGGATTTTATGGTCTTTACATGCACTTGTTCCTACGCTTAGTGACGACTAAGTATTAGATGTTATCTTAATTGTTGTGGCAAAAAGAGGTGAGAGGTTCAATCTCTCACTATCTCCATTGTGGTTAAGGTAGCATTGGGATCTTGTAATGCGCCATAATTGCACGTTGTCTCCGTACCTCAACAGCCGCTAATGCATACGTGATGATCCTTGAGATGATGTGTAGAGTAGGAAGAGGTCACCGACTAAGGCGAATTGGTCGTGACAGGGCATTCCGGAAAGGGGCTTCGACCTACCGATCTTCGGTTATCAATAATTGAGTAATTCCGTTTATGATGCTATTTGATTAAGCTTCTTGGTTACGATCTCAACTAGCAGACTTGGCTAACTTACCCCATGACCTAATCAGTTCCTAGGCTGTTCGGACAACACTTCGGACAACTTCGACTTCGTGCCGACCGGCACATC
This sequence comes from Eragrostis nindensis, assembly GCA_012490785.1. Lineage (NCBI taxonomy): Eukaryota > Viridiplantae > Streptophyta > Magnoliopsida > Poales > Poaceae > Eragrostis > Eragrostis nindensis. Next base: position 325,171 of record JAAXCT010000077.1, on the reverse strand, counting down.
CCCTGTGCCGATCGGCACGGCCCCCTGTTTTCCTGAACCTCACGTTCACACTCACTAGAAAGCTTGGCTAACTCTTTTACTGATGATTTTGCTTAATTCCCATTGGTCCTTGTGGTTCGATTAAACCTTGGAATACTCTTCTAGGGGAAAAAGACTACAATTGTACACCGTGCTCTTACGGTATATAAGTGGGTGCGTAGATACGACCAACAATTGGTGAGAGCTTATTAGGTACATGATCTTCTTTTCATGTCTTTTCTGTACATGCTTTGGTTCTCCATGCATAGAAACAATGATCGTCAGTTTTGGTTCACCATGTGCCGAAACGATCATCTACAGGAAAACTTAACCGCTCAAAGCTTCCTTATGTTCACAGGAAGGGAACAAAATCATTTGTTGCACTCCATCATGAGCTGGTACGTGAAATTATGATCTGAATTTATCGCTGTATACACTATTTGGCTGCGTTTTCTTGAATGAAAGTTTTTCTTTTGATAGGGGTGTGGTGAAATTTCATTGTACAAAGAATGCTATTTGAATAGACATGGATGGGCGTCAGCAGATGCTAGGGAGAAGCATGTAAGCGTCAATTTTCCTCCTACTAGTCAGAAATTTTCCTTATTACCAAGTGAAAGTCATTTCTCATCCTTCTATTTTGATAAAGGAACAAATGGTGGCTATGCAACAACAACCAGTAGAAGAGGGCGCGGCACCTTTAAATGAGGCCGAAATATGTGAAGCTATCCTTGGTAAGGCATATGGGTACATCAGGGGGCGTGGTCATGGCCCAAAACCCAATAGGAGATCCATCTCAAGCACCTCAAGCTCTGCGCGACAGCGAAGAATGGAAGATGAATTGGCTGCTACAGAGTTAGTAATTTCTACTCAGCAAGCTACCATTGAGTCACAACAAGCTACTATAGAAGCACAACAAGCTCGAATTAGTCATCAAGATAGGAGAATCGATTGGTTGAGCAGTGTCATGTGTAAAATTGCTGGGGTTACACCTCCCATGGACTACTTTGATGCATCAGGACCAGGTTGCAGAGACACTCCAGCAAATTCGTCGGATGGGCAAGGTGCGTAATAAATCTTGTCTTTGAACAAACAATGCATGATAGATTAAGTACATAATATGAATTGTTTTATGAGGAGCGTCATGTATACATATTTTCCGTTTTCTATAGGCTCTTTGGTGTCCGATGGAATTTCATGGAGGGAAAACCCTTGAAGATTCTGTACAAGGTAATGCTATAACCCTCATAGCCAGTTATGATTACCTCTGGTGCTAAGATGCCAAGCTCCGATGCTGAAATGACAAGATTGCCTCTGAATGATGTAGAAATATTTAGGTTCATAGTTAGCTGATAAAACTGGACCAGAGCATGTTCGGCCAAAAATACGATTTACATAGAAGAAATATTATTCAGTATCCAGCCCACCAATAGATTTGCTATATATAGCTTCAGACACTATTCTTTAATTTCCTTTATTTTTCTAATTGCTCCTCCAGGTGAGATTGTGCCAAGACTTTGACTCATGGCGAAGACAAGAAGTCCAAGCATGATCAGCCACATAGAAGCAATGATTACATAAATACAGACTAGGATATATGGTTTTTTCTTGTTGCGAGGGACTAGAATATATTTTTGTTTGAGATTTGGGCCTGTTGCTTTGTATGTATGCTTCTGCAATAGATGTTATTGTTCTCAGACTTGAAAAAGAAATAAATTCAGCTATTGGGTGATTTACAAGATATTTTGGTACTGGATCTCAATATTGTTCTATTGGATGGTTGTAAAGGAATATGAAATATATTTTACTATATGCCTGGCACCTATAGTCACCAATGTTCGTGTTATCTGGTGTCGAGATGCATGTTGTCACCAAGGATGCCTAGGTATCTAAATTGTTTGTGTCACCAAGCAACTGTTAGTTGCTAAAGCCCATTAGTCACCAACGTTTGGCTGGTGACTACTGATGTGTGTTTTAGTCACCAAGAGTCACTTGGTCACTACTGATATGTGTTTTAGTCACCAAGAATAGTTGGTCACTGCTGATATATGTTTTAGTCACCAAGATACTTAACGTTGGTCACTAAATAGCTACAGTGACAAAATTATAGCCACCGGCATGTGACCAAGGTAAGTTAGTAACTAGTTCACATCAGTGACCAACTATCAACTTTCAGTGACCATGGACCTTGGTGGCTAAAAGCCTTTTTTCTTGTAGTGATGGTCAAAGTATGTAGACGCACATAATTTACAATGAACTATATATGGAATTCGGCATTCACTTTGTTCCGTCCCAACTTTTTTTTTTCATCCGAGTGTTCGATTTGCAAACATTTTTTTATACTAGTGTTGGACTTCCCAACCTTTAACCTGTGTACCTCCCATACAACTTATTCTGGGAGGTTTGATCAGCTTTAGCCTGGCATCCTTCAGCATCCCTTCTCGAATTATATGTGGACAATTGTGGAAGTGGAATTAGGAGCACACCGCCGTTGAGGTGTGCGTCATGGTCACATCGAACAATGATATGGTGACCCTCTTCCTTCTGCGAGGGGATATACTTCACACTTTACATATTTAAATTTATGTCATCTAACTAAGGTTTATGATGGCAAATTTAACAAAAGGACATAAAAATATCAATATGACAGTGTATAAACGCGAGATGAATGATAAAAAAGTAACATAAGGGCAAAACATGTTCAAACTATATTCTTACTCAGGGGGCATCTTCTAAACTCACTGTGATTTTCTCGACAAAACGAAGCACGCATCATGCGCACACTACTCGTAACAACCTGCTCACAAATTCATATGGAAGTTGAAAATTCTTCTGAAATTAAGATTTTCTTTTGGTACCTTCAACAACGTATGGTGATCTTTTTAAAGAAATAAATGGAAGGGTCGTAAAATTTGTTGTTTTGTAATTACAGTGAGTTATTACCTTCTTTGATTGTTATCATGATAAGACAATTCGGAGGATAGCTCATATAGCTACGATCTTAACCCCACCTAGATCAGTTTCTCACATGTTAAGGAATTGACTCTCAGGAGTGGATCTTAGTTGGGGCAGCTGCTCTTTTTTTTTTTGACAGAACAGGAGAGGGGGTTGGGGGGGGGGGGGGGGGGGGGCGTGGCTACTGGTTATAATATATTAAAACAAAAAGAACAAAGTCTTACAACAAGTCTGAACAAAGACAAAAAAAAAAGAGAAAAAACTACTACAAGAACTAGGAGATAGAAAGCAGCCATTGTTCGATATCTGGGAAATACTTTGTACTTCTTCTTGGCTCTGTGCAACAGAAGTTTAAACTCATGAATAAACTTCCTTTTGCACTTGTCAGGCGAAGGATCTTGATTATTAAAAATCCAGTCATTTCGAGTTGCCAGGCGAAGGGCAGCTGCTCTTTGTTTAGGAATTTTGCGTTGTTCAAATGATATAAACTTTTAACATCGTCAAGCATTCATCTTTTATGCAAGATATTTTCAAGACGACATATTGGTTGCAGTTGTAGGCATTAATGTTGAAGCCTGAGGAGACACATGAGAGGATCCGTTGGTGGGCAAGTGTTTGGAAACAATTGTTTTTGAGCTGTTCTCTGCATGGAAGAATAACAATAGACTTTGTTCTATATAATATTTTACTTTTGTTCCCTGGCATCTATTTGCTGCAAACTTGTGATAAGCACATGCTGTGTGCATCCTACGTATAGGTCGGAGACGATTTCCATTTTCTTAAAAGAATCTGTTTCTTGACCTGTCGCAATAGCAAATAACCCTTTGATGGACGAAATAATGACAACAAGTGATCCTACTGCGGAATCCCATCTGATTTGCGCTGTACCGATGGCCATTCCCGTGCATTTACTTGTTTCTCTATGTCTCTACGTTGCAGTATCCTCATTGCAGGAGCAACCTGCACGCCACAACCAATTAGTTGACGAATAGCTGATTTTCTTGATGCATCCCAACCCTCATCCTTCGATGTTGATGTTACAAAGAGATTTCATAAGAAACCATATCATCCAGCTACATTAATTTTCTTCAACAATCCAACAATATTAACTGTGCTGTAGTGCAAGAATTTCAGAGCTCAGTGGGAAGAAGAAATGCCTTGAATTACCATGTGGGAGGACTTTTACAGTCCCCAGACTAGGTAGTATTATTTAAAAATACTACGTAGTATTGCGAAAGGGCCTGTAGCCTAGTGGTTACAATAGCTTTAGTAGCATCTGAGGTCCTGAGTTTGACTCTCGGTGAGAGCGAATTTTTTAGGATTTAACAGCGTTGTGCTTTCAGCGGTAGGCGACGTGGCCATCGACAGCGAGGCGCCAGTGGTGACTTCGTCAATCTTGAGAATTTGCCGGCTCAGTCTTCGAAGATGCTCATAGAGGTATGGTTTGCGTATGTGCCTTCATAGGGGTGAGTGTGCATGCGTTGTGAGTGTCTGAGTTGTACTGTGTAATCGAAAAAAATACTAGGTAGTATTATTGAGGATAGTTTTGAAATTGTAGATTGGTTAGATTAATTTACGTTGAATGCTCCTGAGGGTAATTAGCAGAACAGAAAAATGGCCCAACTTGGAGCCAAACCGGGCCAGCCCAATTCGCAATGATAGGCAGCCCAATTTCAATTAGAATGAACGCAGCAAAGCGAGACACAACGCCGACGGCAGACAGACGAAGCAAACGCACCCCGCCAGAGGCCTTCGGCTTTGCCACCGTTATCCCTCATGCCTCCATCGTCGTCGATCCCGTTCCCCCTCCCGCATCCGATTGCCGGCCGCGCCAACGCGATTTCCTGGCCTTCCCCCGCCACGGCCGCGCCGGCAACGTCGTCCTCTTCCTCCGCGACGCCTCTCTGGAGCAGCATCGGCCCACGGACGTCGTCGACGATTAAGACTTGTGGAGGTAAATTCTCGGCGGCACCGTGAGGAGGATCACGGCCAGCGCCGTCCGATCCTCACGTTGTCCGCGGCGCCGATCTCCACCGCATTCTAGAGGCCAAGTGCCTCTAAGCTCACCTTCATTACGAGACTCCACTCGTGGTAGTTGCTTTTCGTCAACAACGGCAGCTCGACAACGGAGCCGCCGGCGACCCGCTCTGCCGCGACGCCTGGCGGCGAGCCACCACTGCCGCCGCTGCCCTTCTTGTCCGCAGCCGGCGGCGTCTTCGGAGAGCTCGACATCCTCGGCTCTGATACCACGTGTTGGTGCAGCCTAGGAACTCACGCACACTCACAGCTCACTGGAACACGCAAGGTAGACGAAGCAATTCTCTTGCCGGCGACGAACGCCGCGGCCGACGCAACGGCCTGTATCTTGGCCTACTTTATTTCCTGGACTGGCAGAACAGAACGGTGTAGTACAGGGGCTACACCATGGAGCCACGCTCTCTCCATCCCCGACTTGTGCGCTGCGATCCGCAAGACCAGGCTCTCCACGTCGCGTGAGCCGCTCGCCTTCCTCCGCACGACCCGGCCTTCCTCCGCACGAACCAGCGCCATGCACGCCACCATCCTAACCATCTACGACTCGATCAAGCAGCTACCCAGCCGTGATCCAAACAAACTGCAACGGATACGCTCGACACACCGGGGTTCCGCGCACGACGCACTTCGGCGACACATGCCAGACTCGACTCGAACACAAACTCCCTGACTGGACTAACCTATGTCAAGTTTATTCCTAACGTTTACTATGCATCTTGCGTCGTGGAGTCGGCGGACGATTTCCCATCCCCGTTTGGGCACTGCGATTGATGGAATTTGGAAGACCCAACTAGTAATTTGGACCTAGTATCGTGACTGCTCTTATCCGGATTTTGTTAGATTTTCCCCTTTGGCACTATTAAAGCTGAGAATCGAGCAGTAGCATCCGATCATGTGATTCTGTGTGATTTAGTATTACTTTTGAGATTCCACCATGCGCTTTGTGTTGCATCGGAGGAGAGGAGAGGAGAGGATTTGTGCCGGGGAAATATGCAGGATACGAGAGGATTTACGCCGCGGCAACTGGCGAAGAAGAAGAAGAACGACTTCTATAAATAAAAAACCCTAATAAGTCATCAAAATTAGATTAATTACTAAACAAGCTGTTACAGAGAGATGAATATTGTAACCTTGTTATAAAACAAAAATTACTAGTCTGCCATTTTTTGTTTTCTCATTTTGACCTCATGATAACATTATAGTTACTAGTTTCTCATGAATACTAGCTAGTATTGGTGGGGAAAGTCAAGCGATTCTAACCGTCGAATCATAATACTCCCTTTTTTTTTAATATATGACGCCATTGACTTTTTCGTTGAACTTTGACCAACAATATATATTTAACTAATTAGTTACCTAACATGAAACGATTACCATTAGATTTGTCATCAAAAGAACTTTAAAATTAACTTATATATTTAGCTATTTGGATAAATATTTATGTATAAGACGAATGGTCAAAGTAACGAAAAAAATTAACGGTGTCATATATTTAAAAACGAAAGAAGTACTACCTAGTTAGTATTTTTAAATAATACTACCTAATATGAGGGACCGTAAAAGTCCATGTGAATGTGGAGATGCTGTTTTATATTGCATCTCCATGTAGGACGCACCAACCCTTCTGGCTCATTTTAATTTTACTCATCCTCAGCATCGAGGTGAACGGAAATATCGCTGAAGTTCTCGAGCTATCTTGTCCGAATTAAATATAAGACAGGGACCGTAATACTGTTTGAGTCACAATCTATCCTCCCTCGCAAGTGCCCCGCGCGCCGCCGCCTCAGTCGCTCCTGCTCCTTCGCTTCGCCAGCCCCTATCCTCCCTCGCAAGTGCCGCCGCCACCTTATGCTCCTCCTCTTTCTCCCCAGTGTGAGCGCCGCGCCTGCTCCTCCTCCCTCGCAAGAGCATCACCGCCGCCGCCCGCTCCTCCCCTCTCTCCTTACCACGAGCGTCGCCTGAGCCCAAACAACACGACGATGCGGTGGAAGGGGGCCTCGGTGGGTGCAGCGTTTGCCACGGCGGCGAGCTCGACGCAGTCAAGGGGGCTTGCCGTGAGTCTCGTTGGAAGGGGGAGCAGCTCGACGAAGTCGCGGTGGTGGTCGTTCCTCCCTCCCAGTCAAACTCACAGTAGCTCCCTCTTGGCCGTCGTGCCCTGCTAGATGTGAAAATCCAAAGGCGCCATGGATGGGAGCTGCGGTGGTGGCACCGCCATGGAGGGGATCTGCGTCAGGCCATGGCGGCAAAAGGCGATGCAGTCGGGCCATGGAGGGAAGGTTTCGATCGGGACATGGCCGATAAGGACGGACCTGGGTGCACGCGCGCGGATACATGGACGACAGCCATCTCTGACTCCATCGGCATCTTCTTCAGTGCCAGCGGTCATGGCAACCCTCAACTCCAACGTTGACGAGATTTTCCAGGATGCCTACATGGTGTTCGGCAAAATGCCAGCAGGGTAGATTTTCCCATTTCAGCTTCATTGATGAATTGGAGTTCAATGTACCGCTGAGTCCATTCTTGGGATCAGGACTGTGTATCTTAGTTTTACCTTGAGGGACCAGCGCCATGTTCTTGCGAACGTGTATGTCTTTAGGATATTTGTTCATTTTGCGATGTTCATATTGTCAATGCATCAGATATTTAGGTGCTAACAATGCCCTGTGATCTTGCAATTTTGTGTGTGTGTGTGTGTGTGTGTGTGTGGGGGGGGGGGGGGGGGGGGGGGGGGGGGGGGGGGGGGGGGGGGGCGCTATCAGACATTTCTTCCTCCTGTCAGACTAAGGATTGCTAAAGTGAATTACCATGATTGTAAGACTCAATACATATTCAAATTATCCTTACTTGCTTTTGATTCATTGTGCTGTTTTCATGTTTAATCAGTTGGAGTTCACTGAGCTACTACTGTTGAGAGGCACCAACAGACAATTCTTTTGTTTAGTAAATAAGAGGTGGAGCTATGTCTTATTGTATTTGTAAATTTCAATAGACCTTTGCATACCATGATGTAAATTTCAATAGACAATTCTTTAGTATTGACTGCATCGCTTTTCTTAAAATGAAAATTGGGACATGATTCTTGTGCAGGCTACCTTTCTATCGCCATTGGTGCATTCCTTACCGCAATGGTGTTACAGATGCGAACATTACTTGTTTGTAGAAATGACTGCAGAGTAAGTCTCAGAAAGAGTTTTTGCCTCTTCTCAGCACTGAAATTCCTAATGGTCATTGAAACATGCTTACATTTGTTTTTTGTCACCATCACAGATATGCCAGAGTTTCTTTGAAATTACTTCACCAGAAAACTAAATTTTGTGCCTCCTATTTCAGATCCTTTTTCTTAACATGGTGTGTAGTTTACATTGTTACCCGCTCCCAGCCAAAAAATGGAAATGGAATTAGCATCTAAGTACTAGGCAATACATAAGATGAATTTGTCTGTTAGCTCCTATGGGGAAAATGAATCCATTCAGTGATACAACCATACAATTTAGTAGCACATTCTGCATCTTGCAATTAGATGTATATTGCAAATGGTGTAGGATGGATCAGAAGTTTATGCTCAGAAATTGCAGAAGTACTGCTTTTACTAATGTGGGGCAAGGACTGCAGCTGGTTCATCGCTGAGATAGTAGTGTGTTTTGGCATTTCACGCCAACAGCATCATCACTGAGAAAGTAGTGTTATGCTTGCTAATCAGAATATGTATATCAGTAGCGCTCTTTCCCTTTGTTTCTTCTAATTACCATCTAATTTTTTTGATTAGCCTCAATCAAATAAATTGTACATGAGCTCAGAAAGTTCTGCTCGCTTATTCTTTTCTATCCAAGCTGCAGATTACTGGTGTTAACTGCATTATTTTGTTCCTCACTGCAAGGTGCTACAGTTACAAGTAACACTTGGTTTGATTTTTAGGTGATGAAGCTTAGTGCAATATCCTGTTTGCTGCTCAAGTGCATATGAACGCCACTTCATGCATGCATTTGGGTATGCTAAATGATCATTGTATATTGTATATGCATATGTGTGGCATGCCATAAACGGGGACTTGAGGTGGTTATTTGGTTATTTTTTGTGGCTGTGGCATTCAGTTAAAAGAAAAAAAATAGTGCTCCCGATTGCATGATACTTCCGTTCTTTGGCTTTTTACTGCTCTGGTGCACGAGCACGGCTTCCAATATGCAGATGGGGTATGCTAATTTATCACTGCATAGTGCGTTTGTTTTTTTTTTTTTTTTATGATAAGAGGGCCTTTGGCCGTCGAACTCGAGTAGCGAGCCCAATTTTCCTACTCCCGGGACACACGCACGCACACACGCCACACTCACACGTGAGCACGCAGGTCCGACCCGGGATTCGAACCTTAGTGGGCTGCCCGACGCTCGTCGGTGCTGACCACCCGCTCCCCAGCGGGTCTCCTGTATAGTGCATTTGTAATGCGATCTGAAATCCAGAACATGTTGCCGACCACTTTTGATTTCCATTTCAGTTCTTAACACACATTTCCCTTAAGCAATGACGACATGTGTTAGGTTCAATCTACCTAAGTACTGTACATTTAACGTTGAGAGGGAAATGAAAGAAGAAAGCAGAAATTATTCTAAGCCAGTGCACTGAACAAATGCGTGACTCAGGCCAACAAGCACACCAAACAGAGTGCCAAACCCCTCAGACCACCACGACAAAATCGGAACAGTCTGACTTTCCCTATCCACACACGAGGTAACACAGAATCAAAGCCCGCGCGGCGGAGCGCGCCTCAAAGGCTAGTAATTATAATGCCCGGAGACTGTAGTACTGTTTGAGATTCTGTACACCGTACCAATAATTATTTATGCAAATAAATCTGTGAAAGGGCCTGAGTAGGATAGCTAGCTCTCGTAGCATTTTTCGAATCCTTGTTCAAGTGCCCGTGAGAGTGAATTTTCGGTTGGAATTAAAAAAAATTCTCCTGTTGTATCCCACGCCAAAGCACAAAGTCTAGGCCCGGCAAGTCAAAATTATCGGCACAAACATCAACGGGTAGAAAAACTCCAACTCCTTGTCGGGAACTGCTAGCCATGTAACAATAGAACAACTTTCTATTTACTTTCTTCATCTTTCTATACTGTGTTGCATTTTGTTGTTTGACTAAAAAAATCTCATTATTGGAACTGGAAGGAACACGCAACGTACGTTTTCCAGAAGAGCACTTTTACGGTGCCCAATACTACTAGATATATACTGGTGGTATTAGGAATCCGATGATCCAGATTTGTTTGCCTCCAGCCACCGGTACTAGTAGTATTTTTGGACAGTATTAGTAATACCAAGGTAATTTGGGAAAGAATTGTAATGGTAAATTTATAACTGATTTAATTCATAAGTTGGAAAATATTAATCCTAGAATGAACCGGTGAGATTAATTTCCTTCATGGCTTTCATTTTGTTCGTTATGTTCCTAAATACCGCTAGGGTTCAGAGTATTGGCGACGGCGGCGGGTCCTCTACGGGTAGTGGTGGCGGATCTTCGAGGTGAGGTGGTGGCGGCAGCAGGTGCCGTGTGTCAATGGATTCCGCGCAGGCTCCAGGTCGTGGCTACCGGACACCATGGAACAAGCATGTGGCGTTGCGCACGCGGTACCGCTGCTAGTTCTCGACCACGTCGAGCATTGATTCCTGAAGGCGGCGCGGGGGCTTTTGGCGGGGCTGAAGGAGTCGAGCCCGTGGCAGCTGCCGTCTTCCACGTCGTCCTTCTGGTCTTCCTCGGACGTTAGGACGTCATCTACCTCCTGGCGCTCGTCGAGATCCTGTGATGAGCGATGGAGAACAGGGCGTCACCGAGATCCTGGTCCATGGAGAACGAACGCAATTAGCTTGCCTTGCTTGTACGTGCAAAATCATCCGCCTGTGATGAACTGTGTCTGTAATGCTTCGGCAATCATTGGTTGAGAATATGTGATCCTTGGTCTCTGTATGAGAAGTGAATATTCAACGCGGCCAAATCAAACGCAATGACAGTGCTTAGCTAGGAAAGCCATTACTACATAATCAAATCCTTGAATTTCAGTGTTGTAAAAATAGACACGAACGACGTGTTCTTGGTGAGTTGCCGCTGCAATTGTAGCCAGATCCGAAACTAGTGGCCAGATTTTCCAGGCGGGAGGGTAGAGCTGCGATTACGGGATCGGCGGCTACGATGATCCGCTCCGGAGGCTAGGCGCAGGACGGCAAACAAGGGCCTCCGTGCACCGGCTGCTGGCTGGCCATGATCGCTCCGGCAAAGGACGTCTACAGCATGGAACGTGATTTCGTTTCGGCGGCGGCAGCGGGCAGTTGTGGGACTGCGATGCGAAATTGTTGTGCGGCAGAAGGACAATTGCATCGTGTTTCCCTTATGACAAACTAAATTAATTTAGTTAATATATGTACCAATTACAAAAGTATCCTATGAGATACCACTGGTATTATACCAGTGGTATTGGGCACCGTAAAAGTTCTCCTTCCAGAATCATAACGGCAGCATTTTCCAATATTGAAAAGAACATACAAGAATTGCATGCGTAGCCACACTTGTGATGTCAGCAGAAAAGTACGTGTGGACCAGTAAAAAATATTCACCGAGCTCTGTGTAGAAACTGAATGATTCATCAAAATTAATTATATGGAGAGAAATGTGAATCAGTTAAATCTAAACTACACCTAAATTGTTTCCTTGATCAAAACACGGAATAATTCAAAGGCAATTGTAGCTAGATATCCAGTACTCCGTCCAAACCCATGTTATATTATCATACTGGTTAGTTTGATTGCAAGCAAATGGTTGTAGTTTGATTTGCACAATCATATGAAGGAACTCTCACGGTCTGTCTTATCTGTGAAGACAGTTCATGTGCCTTGCTGGTGCGCACATGTACTAGAAACTGTACCCCAAACTTATGATGGGTTTATGAAACAGATTCTAGACTTGGTGGGTTTGTGACTACAAAGCTAATGTTTTGGTGGGTTTGTGAAATTAACTCTATTAAATATTGCTAAGAAGATCTCAGTAACCAACTCGAAAAAGGGAGCATTGCTGCCGGAATTAATGATGGTTGTCAAATGAATAATAGGATCTGACTATACAAATTTGATGTGAAAAAACAAAAATGAGTACACGAGAGATAAATAGGATGATGTTATAGACAAACAAAAGATTGACAGCTTCTCCATATATCTGCTTGTCTTCGGAAAGGATATCAATCCTACTTTGTAACGATAATGAAAAAAAATGAAATAATCGTCTTGCCCCTTATGACATGGTGCAAGAAACCAAGAATGAACCTGTTTTTAAAACAGAATATAAAAGAGACAAAGAACAAACTGGGGAAAAGCAAAAGGAGGAATTCTGACACATGAGAGCAGAGCTTGCAAACTTTTAGAAATTTGGGCACACTTTGAGATACCAACTTTGGCTGCTACGACGTTCTATGAATAAGAAAAATATAACAACTAGCTGGCCCATTTGTTATTCATCAAGAATTGAAAAAATAAATGTCGTATTACACATCACCTAAACTAGTTTCACTGACAAAATGACTGAAAAAAATTAAATATTTGGAAATTCTTGCATGCACACATACATATAATCACAGAGAGAGAGAGAAAGAGTTTGCTGTGAAACTAACCTACTGCCCATTGGTTCATGTATTTAGTTGCATTGCGCCTATGCCCATGGTGCATGAAGTTTAATTATTAGAATATATAGATTGAATTTGTATGATGGCACATGTCAGTTGGTGCTGATACTATGGGATATTTAATGTTAGGAAACCGAACCATTTCTTATCTAAAATTAGTGATTTATGTTAGACAATGGGCTGAACACAGTGTAGGATTAAATAGAATGCAAAAGAAGATATAATGGATGAATGCTACACTGCTCATTTCTGCCCACCCGTTGTGCATGCCTCACTGCACGTCATAATGGATGAAAGCAGTGTAGATAAATTAGTGATTTATCGTACCGCCGCTCATGCCTCACTGCTCACCTGTGCCCACCCGCTTACCTTCCACTACGTTGGCCTCGACGAGCCTAACATGGCTGACGTCCTCTCGAAACTCTCAATTAATACTCCTCGCATACCGTAGTGCCCTCGTTATTGCAATAGGTACTGGCTTGCACGCACACTTCATATTGGCCATTGTATCCTTGGTTCTTTCACTTATCTTTAGGGTCACCATGAATTAATATAATGCAATTCAGGGGCGGAGCCTCATGGAGACCATCCTGGGCTCCGGCCCCCCCTTGCCCAGGGAAAAATGCTGATGATCCAATGGTGTAGCCTTCCTACAAACATGAGGCTCTAGCCAAATTACCGTGCACTACTACAGGCTCGCTTGCCAGCAGCACTCAAGTCACACCTGACCCTGAACTGCCCGGGGCATTGCTCCTCAGTGCTGCAGCGAAACGATGATGTTTACTACTGGCCCCCCCTTGACATGCCGTCACGCTCCGCCACTGATGCAACTACTCTCGTTAGTGTTCGAATCATCCACTAAGGTTTTAAGGAATTTCGCATGTAGATAAATATCAACCACAAGTGATATTTCGAAACGCCAGCAGTCACCTTATCAGCACCTTCCAAGCTCATCATAGAATGAGCCACACATCGCTAATGGCATCTCTTATATGTCATCTCATTCCAGCAATATGATAGTGGGGGTGGTATCTATTAAAGTATAAGTGAATTGCCCATCCTTTCTCATCAGCTTAAGTTTTTGGGTAACTTGGTTGGTACATGCAATTTAATATGATATCAGAGCCAGAGGTTTCGATTTCGAACCATGGCTGGCGTGATTTATTAAATAAATTGCAACACACTTCAATATTCTAGGTGTGCGGCCTGAGAGAGCCTACACGTGTGAATGAGTGTTAGAGTATATAAGTGAATTGCTCATTTTTCCTCATCATCTTAGGCTTGGGTGAGTTGTTGGTGTATACAACTCAATAATACCTGTCGTAACCCATATTTTCATATATTCCCGAAGATTTTAGTTTGGTATTTTTCGAAGACTTGTATCGTACGAAAGGAAACTTGTAGATAGACTCCGAATCTGTTACTACAGATTGGAAGTCTTGTAGAACAAGGCAAGGACTCCTAGAGGCGGTAACAAGGACTATAAATATACATGTAACCCTCCGATGAGAGGACATCAGATCATAGATCATACACACCACCATATTCAACACGACATACACTGGAGGTAGGGTTATTATCCTCCGGGAGGCCCGAACCAGTATAAACTCTCTGTGTGCCCTAGATTGATTCCTCGATTGATCGTTGTTCCCCGATCCAAATATTTGCCGTTCTCCTGATTATTTCGGGCGACGACAGAGGCGCGCTAGGGAGGGGGGCAGCGCTGAGGATCCGTCTAGAGCATCAGATGGCATCAGCAATCAAGATGAAGTTCCCGGCGGGCGCCGAGTTCAAGTTCGGCTCTTTAACGTTCGTCGCGAACGAGGAAGGAAATCTCCAGGAAAAGACGTCGTTGGTGGCGCAGGAGGCGCCCCCGGCGGCCACGACGGCTCTGTCCATGGACGGATCTGTTGAGATGAGTTCGTTGGCGGCGCCGCGCGTGTCGCCGGCGGCTCCATGCACCGTGTTCAGACTACGAAATTCCGCAGCCGAGTTCTAGATCGCTTCGCGAGTATCGGGCTCTCCCTATGGAACCCGCCTAGAAAACGGGTCCACCTCGGATCCGCCACCTAGCTCTGCCCTAGAAGCAAGGATGCAAAAGATCGCTCTCGACATCACCGAGGGGCGGTATTTTCCTGGGTTCGGGCTCGGTTATTACGAGTCCGACTTCAGCGACGATGACTGTCCCGAGATCGGAGAAGAGCCAAACCTAGGTTACAACCCGGCCAGAGAGATCTTCATGGCGGGACGTGACGATGAGGCAACTAGCGATTTGCGCACCATCGGGTCGATAAGATCTCGGTCGGTTGCGCCATCCAATGTTACGCCGAGAAATCTCAACTCCGACTTCGATGCCGTCTGGTTCCAGACTGCGCTGGATTCCCTTGCGCGTATGGCCCCTGACGGTACACCACTAGCTCCGATGGTGCAACAGGTCGTAGAGCTCGCCGGCCGCGTGATCCCTCAGCAAGAGCAAGATGTTGCAGCACCGGCCAGGCCTTCAGTACACCGACGCCTGGGCGCCACTAACGATCAGAGGGCCGATTCATCTTCGCATGGATCGTCTTCCGATCTCCCCAGGCGGCGTCGGCGTGACTTGGAGCCCTCAGATGCAAGACATCAGATAAACCAAAGAAGGAATCAAACTGGCAATCCACCAAGGGTGGAACCAGATCGTCAAACTCCGGACGCTCCAGTTCGTAGAGGGGCACACTCAGAGACGGCTCTTAAGCCGCCCCCGTATAGGGCTCTGGGGAGTTATCTCCGAACTGTTGAGTGGCCAGCCAAGTTAAAGGTGGGATCCATCGACAAGTATGATGGTACCATCAACCCAGAGGAGTTCTTATCAATCTACTCCACGACGATAGATGCCGCAGGAGGAGATGAAAGGATCAAGTGCGCCTATCTACCTACCGCCCTAACCGGAGCAGCGCGGTCGTGGTTGCTAAACCTCCCGACATATCTCTTCGACTCCTGGGCAGAGTTGTGTGAGGTCTTCAAGAGAAGTTTTCTTGGGTCGTACAATCGCAACGTAACACCAGAGCAGCTCCGAGGTGTTAAACAGAAGGCTGACGAAAATCTCTGAGATTACATCAAGCGCTTCTGCCTAATGAAGAACATGATCCCAGACATCTCTGATCTAGAAGTGATCCTCGCTTTCCAATAAGGGTGTTTGGACGTGAAGATGGTGGAGACCATAGCGGAAAACGAGCCCAAGACTACAGCAGAGCTGTTCCGATTGGCAGAAATCTGCGCTAAGGCTGCTGATGCCCGTGCTCGCCTCTCCGATGGCCGGGGCAAGGCTCCGAAGAAGAAATCAGAAGACAGGAAGGTGAACGCGGTGGATCGACAGGGACCAGATCGCAACCACTTCCGCAAAAAGCGAGGCCGTCCCAATAGCGTGGCTAAGTGGTGTCCGATACATCGTTCCCCCAACCACGAACTTGAAGAGTGCTTCGATTACCTCAAGCTCGAGAAGAAGCGTCTAGAAGAAGGCAAGATCTTGCGGACAGCTAGAGAAGAGGATCGGGGCCGAGAGAACCAAGATCGAGAGAACCGAGATCGGGAGCACCGAGATCGGGAGTATCACGATCGGGGGCGCCGAGATCGAGAGTACCTAGATCGGGAGTCCCGGGAGCGCGATGACCGAGATGAACGCCCACGCTACAGAAGTCGCAGAGATCATGACGACGATGAAGAGGATAGATTCCCGGAGATCAGCATGATCTTCGGAGGAAGCTCCGCTCTGACGTCGAAGAGCCAGTACAAGAAACTGCAAAGAGAGGTGGCTTTGGCGGAACCCTGTTCTAGAAGACTAGAGTGGTCTGACACACCGATCACGTTCAATGCCAATGACCACCCGAAAACTCTGCTAAGCAATCCCGAATTGCCCTTCATAGCCAAGATCATCATCCACAAGAACAAGATCGCGAAGACGCTAATCGACAACGGAAGTGGACTCAACCTGCTGATGAAGAAGACATACGACCAGATGGATCTGCCGATCACCGCTCTCCGACCAGTTGAGGAATCATTCCATGGCATCTTGCCAGGAGTGTCTTCGCGTCCTCTTGGAAAGATAGAGCTGGCAGTGACGGTGGGCCCAAAAGGGAACAGAAGGACTGAAGTCCTGATGTTCGAGGTGGCTGATTTCGAATCTGCCTACAACTGCATCCTGGGGAGGCCGTTCCTGTTCAAGTTCATGGCGGCTGCACACTTCGCCTATGCTATGCTGAAGATCCCAGGCCCTACAGATGTCATCACGCTGTACGCTGATCAGGACCAGGCTGTGAAATGCGATATCAACGCGCTAATCATAGCAGGCCACTTCGATTCGAAGGATCCTGACTCGCAGCGTCAAACAAAGACTCCTCGAGAGGACAAGAGGCAGATAGCAGTTGCTGACACGAAGGCCTTGGATGCGGTGTCACCGTCGACAGTGGTCACAAAAGCGCCATCAAAGACTATCAACGAGCTAAGCAAGAAGGTGGATGAGCCTGTCAAAACGGGCAGCAAACAGATCAACCTCAGCTTCATCGACCCCGGCAAGACGACCAACGTCGGGGATGATCTCGACCCTAAATAGGAAGACGTGCTTGTAGCCTTCCTCCGGGTGAATATCGATGTGTTTGCATGGCAGCCATCTGATATGCCCGGAATCTCCAGGGAGGTGATCGAGCATAAATTGGGGATCGACCCGGCTTTCAAGCCGATCAAACAAAAGCAGCGAAGGTACACGCCGGACAAACGCGACGCCATACATGAGGAAGTTACTAGGCTTCTCAAAGCCGGGTTCATTAGAACGGTAGACTATCCTGAATGGCTAGCTAATCCTGTACTAGTTCCCAAACCAGACAAGTCTTGGCGCATGTGCGTCGATTATACTAGTTTGAATAAAGCTGGTCCCAAAGACGAGTACCCTCTAGAAAGGATCAAGGGCACCGAGAGGGGGGAGGGGGGGTGAATCGGTGTCTCAATAATTTCTCCCAAACGTACTAGAGGCGTGAAGCTAGCAAGACTAGATATGGTGATAACAAGAAGCTAGCAATGCGCGCACACAATCTAGTCTATGCAACAAGCAACACCCTAGCAAGCAATTCTACTAAGTAACAAGAGACAACCTATCAAGCAATTCTACTAGCATGAAAGTAAATGCGGAAGCGTAAATGCTAGTAAGTAAAGGAGATAAGGATAGGAATGCTCATGATTTTTCCCGTGGTCTCGGAAGGATGGCGCCTTCCCCTACTCCACGTTGGGTCACTCCCGTCGGAGTCTCGACCCCGTCCCTCCGCTCGAAGGCGATCCCTCCTAGAGCACACTTCACCCTCCGAGTGAAGTCGCGGGCACGTCCCGCCGGGCTCGATCCCGGGTACTCTTCCGGAGGTAAGGCTCCGCACTTGATGCGTGCCAAAGGGCGCTCCACTAGTGATGCTTCTTTCGCACAGCATGGCTTTCACACTCTCCTTGGACAGCTCAACACCGACGTCTAACCGGTCTAGGCCTTGCCATAGACCAAGAGTAACGAACCGAAGTGACTCTCTCAAGCTCACACTAGCCTAGAGATCAAGTGGATGCAATTGCTACTCTCTCAAGCACTAGGATCACTCCAAATCCTTCACAAGTGCTTCTCTTCCTTGCCCTTGGCTTCCTCTGGGTTTCCTGCACTCTCACACTGGCCAAGAGACCCCTCAAGGGGCGGGCAACCAACTATTTATAGGCTACCGACCCAAAACTAGCCGTTGCCCAAAAGTGCCCTGCGAAACTAGAGACCGTACAAAGGACCGTACTGTCCGGTCTCCATTAGACCGTACTGTCCGGTCTCTATTTCCAGGCGCATCTCCATTTTCTTCTTAATCTCCAATGAAGACCGTACTGTCCGGTTCCTAGGACCGTACCGTCCGGTCGTTTGTCCGGTCTTCATTTTCTTCCACTTCCAGAAACTTCATCTTCTCTGTCTGGAAATCCTCTAATGACCGTACCATACGGTCCCATGACCATATTGTCCGGTCAATTGTCCGGTCTTCATTTTCTCAGCATCCTGAGACTTCACTTCTCTGTCTGGATCTTCAATGAAGACCGTACTGTACGGTCCCTAGGACCGTACTGTCCGATCTCTACTGCATAAGCTGAAAACTTGATCCACTTCTTGATCCTTGCTTCCAACTTCTCCATTCTTGGTTCCTCTTCTTCTCTTCAGCCACCCTAGCCCTCAAGAGACTCACAATGCATCCATTTGATCTCTAACCTAGTGTGCTCTAAAAGAACCAATTCGATCCCTCTTGATAGTCCGATTTTTCTTATGGACTCAAGCTAACATCTACACCAAGCCAACACTTGCTTGGTCTATCATGTCCTTAGCCTTGATCCATCTTCAACCTTGACTCCATCAAGTTCTCGATCCGAATTGTCGAGGCAACCAATCACCAAGTCGTCAATAAGATAGAGTTTGTGAGACGACGCTTCCATTAACATGACCATTTGAATATCCTACATGGAAATGTTAGTCACATCAATATGGTCACCCAATCACCAAAACATTCATACCTTTGGGGTTTCCAAACTCCAATGGTCATGAAGCTTACACCTCTTCCGAGGATAGATCAGATTGTAGACTCTACATCCACTAGTGAGTTATTAAGTTTTCTTGATGCTTATTCTGGATATCATTAAATCAATCTCAACATCAACGACCAAGAAAGGACGGCCTTCATCACGCCGTTCGGAATATTCTGCTACGTCACAATGCCCTTCGGGTTGAAGAATGCTGGCTGTACTTATCAGAAGTGCGTGAACATAGTCTTCGAGGATCAGATCGGGAAGAACGTCGAAGCTTACATTGACGACATCGTTGTCAAGACCAAGAAGTCTGATGATCTCCTGGCAGACCTGAAGCAAACCTTTGACAATCAGAAAAAGTACAAGATGAAGCTCAACCCGGCCAAGTGTGTTTTCGGGGTAAAATCTAGAAAGCTATTGGGGTACATGATCTCCGTGCGAGGGATTGATGCCAACCTAGTAAAAGTTGCGGCTTTTGAAAAGCTGAAGCCCCCGAGGACCAGGAGAGAAGTTCAGAAGTTAGCAGGAATGATGGCGGCTCTTAACCGGTTCATCTCAAGATCGGGAGAACGAGGTATGCCATTCTACAAGTTATTACGCAATCAAGACGGCTCTCAGTGGGATGATGCGGCGGAAGAGGCATTGAAAGAGCTCAAAGCTTATCTCAAAAAGATGCCCACCCTGAAACCCCCACAGCCAAATGAAGAACTGCTCCTGTATGTTGCTGCCACAGACTCGGTAGTCAGCGCTGCGCTGACGGTGGAACGTGAAGCAGAAACTGGGCCCAAACAGTTCGCTGTTTATCTCGTCAGCGAGATATTGAAAGATGCCCAGACATGTTACCCGATGGTGCAGAAGCTAGTGTATGCAGTGTTGATGACATCCAGAAAGCTGAAGCATTACTTCTTGGCTCATCCGATCAAGGTGGTCTCGGATAGACCCTTCCAGACTGTTTTGCAGTGCAAGGATGCCATCGGCAGAATTGCTCAATGGTCTGTAGAGCTTGGTCAATACCAGGTCGAGTACGTCCCCCGAACAGCTGTCAAAGGACAAGCTCTGGCGGATTTCATAGCAGAGTAGAACGATGATGGTGATGACGACAAGAAAGATCCAGATCACTGGGTCATGTATTTCGATGGCTCCTTCACATTGAAAGGTGCCGGTTCTGGAGTTGTTCTCATATCTCTAGAACGGAAAGTGTTGAAGTATGCCATCCAGCTGCTCTTCCAAGCTACGAACAATGTTGCAGAATATGAGGGCCTCGTGATAGGTCTCCGTATTGCCAAATCTCTCGGTATCAGCCGACTGCTTGTGAAAGGGGATTCACAGTTAGTCGCCCAGCAGGTACAGAAAGAGTATCAGTGCTCTGATCCGAAGATGGCCGATTATCTTGAAGAAGTTCGGAAGCTGGAGAAAAGGTTCGATGGTCTCGAAGTACGGTATGTACCACGGCTGAACAATCGTGATGCTGATCATCTAGCTTGTATTGCTTGCGATCTCCAGTCCCAGACGATGTGTTCTTAGAGAAGCTTCACAAGCCATCGGCGGCAAGTACGCATGATGATGTGGAGATGATGGTTATTGATGCTGGAGAAGGCTCTGTCGAAGACTGGCGTATACCAATCCGCCTGTTTCTCGAAAACAGTCCTATTCCAGATGATGATGCAGCCACAGAACGGCTGGCACGCAAATCCAAGCAGTATATGTTGATTGATGACGTGCTCTATCGAAGAGGTCTCAATGGGATTCTGCTGAGGTGTGTTTCGACGGAAGATGGTATTCGACTGCTGCAAGATATTCATGGCAGGATCTATGGCGCGCACGCAGCTTATCGCAGTCTAATCGGCAAAGCATTCAGACACGGATTCTTCTGGCCCACAGCAAAGCAGGATGCCATCCACCTCGTGCAGACATGAAAGTCCTGTCAATTTTTCAGTTGGCAAAGTACAAGGCATGCTCAAGAGTTGCACACAATTCCTATCACTTGGCCTTTTGCTGTCTGGGGGATCCATATATTGGGACCGTTCCCCAAAGCCAAAGGAGGTTACAAGTTTTTATACATCGCCATCGACACTTTTACCAAGTGGATTGAGGCAGAGGCAGTTGTGAATATTACTCAGGTCGCTTCTGTCAAGTTTATGAGGAGTATAGTCACAAGATTTGGCGTTCCCAGAAAGCTGATATCAGACAATGGTCGACAGTTTGTCGGTAGCCAGTTTGAGTGGTTCTGTGCCAATCACGGCATCATTCATCCAACATCTTCGGTAGCCCACGCTCAAACCAACGGTGCTATCGAGCGGGCCAATGGGATCCTTATGAAGGGGATGCGTGCTCGAGTATATGAGAAGCTGGCAGCTAAAGGAAGGAATTGGATTGAAGAGTTACCGACTGTCCTGTGGTCGGCCCGGACTACTAGCAGAGCTACAAAGGAAACTCCTTTCTTCCTAGTCTATGGCGCTGATGCAGTGCTTCCACCCGAGATTCACTTGGGGGCTCATCGGATCACCAATTTTTATGAAGACGATCAGCCGATCTCAAGAGAGGTTGATTTACTGCTCCTCGAAGAAGAACGTAACACAGCATTGTCCAATGTGGAACATTATCAGGAGGTTCTGAAGAAGCAGTACAGTCGCAAAGTGGTCGGTCGACATTTAGATGTGGGAGATCTGGTGATCAAGAAGGATATCAATACCAAGGATAAGCACAAGTTGTCTTCTCCCTGGGAAGGACCATACATAGTAGTTGAAGATGCTGGCATGGGGGCTTATATCCTAGCCCATATTGATGGTGACATATTACCCGGGACATGGAACACTGATCAGCTTAGAAAGTTTTATGTGTAATCCATTGTTGATGAATAAAGATATGTTCAGTTTCTTCATCTACTGTGCAAGACTCCAAAGGCTGACCAAAGGTCGGTCTACTAGTTCGGTTGATGTCTTAGCCACATGAGGGTTATAAGGCATCGGTACGAACAGCCTCTTCAGGCAAAATTGGTCATAAGGCTTAGCCACATTATGGTTCATAAGTTAATTGACCCCCATGACGTTCTAGTGAGGGACCCTTAGCCCATGAGGCTAATAAGAGGCTCTCCCTAGGCCGGTTGCACGATCAACCACCCAACAGACTGCAAGTCTTATGTCATACGGTGCTACATGATAGCTGCCGATGATTCATAAGTTTCGTAAGTCTCCCCGAGTGTCTGAAGTAAGAGCCTTAGCCATCGAGTTATAAGTGCCAACTTCAGACCACGTTGCATGATCAACACTCTATATTATTTAGCTTGAAACATAACTTGCCATGTGCAAAGTCAAATGTTATACAGCTACTCCGAGTTCCAGTTATGGAGCCCAATTATCGCCCTTAGTTCAAACGCAGCTTGTCACAGGCAAAGCTAAGCGTCAATGAATTACTGTGCACCCTTTTATGTTATGTAGATATTGCATCTTAGAAACAATGCTTTCCTGCATTCAGTTAAAACTGTATCCAAAAAAGCAGGGGGCTAGGCTACTATGCATATCTACATTAAATTAACAGGAGCCTGAGCTCCAATAGTACATCAAAATGGTGTTTGATTGCAGGACCTTACAAGCACATCAATGCCTCTCTTCATCAGAAGGAGGTACTTCTAGGTTCAAATCCATGATGAACTTGTCTGCTGACTGCATCAACTCATCGACAAGAGCATCACGGTCGGGTGCATTACAAGTAAAGCCTTGTTCTACAACCTTCACATCCCGGTCAGGATGATGGTTCTTCAAAGCAGCCAAGGCAAAGGCACATCCATTGACTAAGCTATCAGTTATCTCATCAGCAAGCTTGGCCTTCTCTGCAGTCAGGATCTTGTTGGCATCCATCAACACCTCCGCCTGCAGAGATTTGATCACCTGACTCTTGGCTGTTGATTCATTGCTCAAGGCTTCATTTTGAGAGTTCAAGACTACAACAGAGAATATCATATTATTAAAGGAATTACAAAAGGTGGGAAGAGAACAGTATATGACAGGAAGAATTACCCTGCACGTTTTACTCTAAAGCCTCTTTATCAATCCAAAGATCTTTGAGATACTCCTTATGATCAGCTTTCAGTTGTTTAATCTCCCTGGCAAGAGATTCCTTTGCTTCATCATGGGTCTTGTTTAAGGCAGTAAGAGCCGCTTCGAGCTCCTTTATCCTGTCATCCTTCTCAGATGAAGCATTGGCTGTCTCGAGGTCAGAGACTTTCCTTTGAAGAGTAGTGAGTTCTCCATCCTTTTGCTTGATCCTGTCAGTGAGGCGCTTGCAACACTTCAGATGCCACTTCTTGGCAGCTACAACCTCCTGGCTCAGCTTGTCGAACATTAGGCTTTCTCTAACTATTTCAGTCGTAGAAGCAGGAGCAGCTAGGGCTTGTTCAGCCACTGGTTGTACGTCTGAGGCCGGAATGTTGGTAGCAGGAGCAGGTTCAGCAGAAGCAGATGGAACACTACAACATATTCACACGTCAGAAGATCACAGAGCAATATCTCAAACTACAGAGTTCGATAAGAATACTCACGAAGTATCTCTCTTAACACGGAAGCGTCTTCTCTTGGAGGATGAGCTAGAAGCAGATGTCCCCTGGGAAGACAAGACTTAGAGATTTTGGAAAATCCTTTAAACAAACTGCCGAAAGCTATTTCGATTGGTACCTGATCACTGGTACGTGGTACAGCGACATGAGTTGGAGGCAGTTCAGGGACATCGGAAGTGAGGGTCGCTGGCATTGCTGGGGAGGCTGTTCGGAAGCGCTTGCAAGTCGTTGTCTTTGTCTTTGCCCTAGCTGGGGGCTTCGAAGACTCGGCGGCAGGTGGAGGAAGACTGGTGGCTTCGATACTCACCGGGATATCACCGGACGTGGGATCTGCTGCCGGTTCAGCCCTCTCAGTTTCTTGTGGCGCCTCAGAATGTTCAACTGCAGCAACAGCTGCCACTTTTCGCTCAAGTGAGCTGGTGGCATCATCTGTAACGGCCACATCCTTCTCCCGATTGCCGTTGTCTTCTTCGTCACTATCCCCGATGATCACATCAACATCGGGTTGGACATCGCCGGGCTCAGGCTCATAAAGGTTCTGCAGAATACAAGATTGTTATTGCGGGAAATATATCTTCAAAAAGCGAAGAAATCTATAATCGACATACCTCAGGTGAAGGATTGGCTGCACTGTAAGGAGGAGGTACTGTTGAAGGTTTAGGCCTCAAACCAGTACCCAGGATATCATATACTCTCTGGAAGACATCGTCTTCGGAGAGCTCAGTAACTGCAGTGGAGAGAAAAAGATGACAAGCTTGTCAAACAGAAATCAGATATCAAGTATATACTGATATGTTGATGAGTGATGGACATCTACCTCCTGCTGGTAACCAATTAGGTTCACCAGGACCTGTATAATACATGGCCAGTGGATCACGCCTCTAAAGAAGGAAGATACGTCTTCGGACAAACTCTTCCACAACATGTTCTCCCCTCAGGCCTAATTTGATCAATTCATTGATCCTGGCTATCATCTTATTCAGCCGAGGAACATAGGTTGGAAAGCTCTTGTCCCAATCACCATGGTTTGGCATTAAGCCATCAAGCTTGATCGAGGTGTTCTTCTCCCCCATATCCAAGATCAGATATTTGGTGTCATATGTGCTCCAGGAAGACTTGTACTTGTACGGGATGAATTCTTTTCTGTCCCTAAGTACGAAGCCTACCGAAAAGACCATCATCTGATCCTTATAGTACCGTGGCTTGTGATAATGGCGCCATAGATTCAAGCAAGGGGCTACGCCCAACCAGCATTCACACAAGGCAGCAAACATGCTAAGCATCATCACAGCATTGGGCTTGAGTTGAACAAGTTCTATATGATAAAATCTACAGATCTGCTCAAGAAATTTGGAAGGCGGAAGATTGAAACCACACGTAAGATGAGCTTCAAATACCGGGAGCTCCTTGGTGTTGCAATGATGATAGGCGTGGTCGCCGTTGTTCCGCTGGGTCAAGAAAGCCGAGATCAAACCCTTCTTCTCCAGTACATCCAGATATTCCAAGGTGAGAGTGGATTTCTTCTAGTACTCATACAGATTCGGGAACTCTCCCTTCTTCATCTTCAGTTGAGCTTGGGTAAGAGAAACGTTGGAGTCTTGAGGGTCGGAGGATTGATTCTCGTTGGGATTGCCGGAGGCGGTTGCGGATGAAGATGCGGTGGCCATGAGAAATGTCTAGGGTTGAAAGAAACGGAAAGGAGTGCTAACTGAAGGATGGAGGAAAGAGAATACGGCGTGAGGGGTTTAAGTAAAACCTAGCGTGACGGTTCGCATCCCCATAAATGCGGGATTTCCCTTCCTAGAGTTACGCACGGAAGATATCGAGGTGATACCCTTTTTTGTTATTAAAATAATGTGTTTGGATCTGCGCCCGGTTTGGAAGGATAGCCACCTGGATTTGAGGTGGGGAGTTGGAATATTTTCTCCTGGAGCAGATGCCAAGATAATTGATTTTGGATTAATGGTCCGGTGTTGGTCGTATCTACGCACCCACTTATATACCGCAAGAGCACGGTGTACAGTTGTAGTCTTTTTCCCCTAGAAGAGTATTCCAAGGTTTAATCGAACCACAAGGACCAATGGGAATTAAACAGAATCATCAGTAAAAGAGTTAGCCAGGCTTTCTAGTGAGCGTGAGCGTGAGTTTTGGGAAAACTGGGGGCCGTGCCGATCGGCACAGGGGATGTGCCGGTCGGCACGAAGGCTAAGTTGACTGAAGTGTTGTCCGAACAGCCTAGGAAACCTGATTAGATCATGGGGTAAGTTAGCCAAGTCTGCTAGTTGAGATCGTAACCAAAAAGCTTAATCAAATAGCATCATAAACGGAATTACTCAATTATTGATAACCGAAGATCGATAGGTTGAGACTCTTTTCCGACGAGCCCTGTCACGACCAATCGCCTTAATCGGTCGCCTCTTCCTACTCTACACATCATCTCAAGGATCATCGCGTATGCATTAGCGGCTGTGGAGGTACGGAGACAACGTGCAATTATGGCGCATTACAAGATCCCAATACTACCTTAACCATAATGGAGATAGTGAGAGATTGAATCCCTCACCTCTTATTGCCACCACAATTAAGATAATATCTAATACATAGTCGTCACTAAGCGTAGGAACAAGTGCATGTAAAGACCATAAGATCCAGGCAATCAATAATCAAAACCATTCATCCACATATTTAACCATACTTCGATAATACATAGTGCAAGATACATCACCATCTAGTCAGCCTACCTTGATGGATCACCTCTTTAGCACCGATGGTTCTTGTTCAACAACTAGAGAACATGAAGAACGGGGCAAAGCCCCGGTGGGTCTAAACTTACTAGCTGTGTTGTCCCTCTGGCGGCGGATCCTGGAACCCTAGGTGTAAGCTTCATGACCATTGGAGCTAGGGAAACCCCAAGGTATGAATGTTTTGGTGATAGGATGAGAACCATGAATGTGACTAACACTCTTTGTGAGATCTTATAGGTCACATATGAAGAAAGCTCCGTCCGTTGGTGGTGAACGCCAACACACCATGAACTTAATTGACAAGGATGATTGGTTGCCTTCATCTACACGAGAACGGACTTGATGGAGTCGCAGAGAAGACATGGATCAAGGCTAAGGACATGCTAGATCTAAGCGAGTGTTGCTTGGTTAGATGTTAGTTTGAGTCCATAGGAAAAACCGGACTATCAAGAGGGTTCGAGGTGGTTCTCTTAGTACACACTAGTTATAGAGATCATTGGATGCATGGTGAGTCTCTCAGGGGCTAGGGTGGCAGAAGAGAGTTGAAGGAACCAAAAAGATCAAGTGTTGAAGAAGAAGATCGAAGCTGCGAAGGCAGAAGAGACCGGACAGTACGGTCAAGGAGACCGTACAATACGGTCTACAGAGGAAATCCAGACAGAGAAGCTGAAGTTTCTGGAAGTTGAAGAATAGAGACCAGACAGTGGACCGGACAGTACGGTCCTAGGGACCGGACAGTACGGTCTCTATTGGGTTTTCCAGACAGAGAAGCTGAAGTTTCTGGAAGTCGAAGAATGAAGACCGTCTTGGAGCTTCCCGTGCGAAAGAAGCATCACTAGTGGAGCGCCCTTTGGCACGCATCAAGTGCGGAGCCTTACCTCCGGAAGAGTACCCGGGATCGAGCCCGGCGGGACGTGCCCGCGACTTCACTCGGAGGGTGAAGTGTGCTCTAGGAGGGATCGCCATCGAGCGGAGGGACAGGGTCGAGACTCCGGCGGGAGTGACCCAACGTGGAGTAGGGGAAGGCGCCATCTTTCCGAGACCACGGGAAAACATCATGAGCATTCTCTATCCCTTCTCCTTTACTACTCGCATTTACTTATCGCACTTCATATGATTGCTTGTAGTACTTGAGTTGTGCTCTTATCTTGCTTATGTGTTTACCTTGGTACCTACTAGCTTCACTAGGTTTGCTTGATTGCCTTGATCGTGTGCTTACTTGTTATAGCCTTTCTAGTAGCTCTAAGGACTCTACTTAGTGTGCCTAGTATCTTGGTTGCCTTGTCTCTAGTTATCTTGTTACCTTACCTTGCCTAGCTTAAGTCTTCCGTTATCTATCTATCTTGTGCTAGGTTGCTAGTGTGGTGTGATTGTGTTATCTATATGCACTAG
Source organism: Eragrostis nindensis (assembly GCA_012490785.1). NCBI lineage: Eukaryota > Viridiplantae > Streptophyta > Magnoliopsida > Poales > Poaceae > Eragrostis > Eragrostis nindensis. Next base: position 297,266 of record JAAXCT010000077.1, on the reverse strand, counting down.
CTATGTAGGTTAAGGATACTCCTTAGTGTGCTTTACCTTGTTACTAGAACTACTCGCTAGGAGTTGCTTGGGTGTAAGTGTTTGGAAATAGATTCTAGAGTGCACCGATTCACCCCCCCCTCTCGGTCACACGATCCTTACAAGTGGTATCAGAGCTAAGTGCTCATTATTAGGGTTTTACCACCTTGAGTCGTGACCGGGATTGTGTGTGGGAAAATGGAGTCCACTCATGATGACGTTTCTAACACTTCCATCGCTTCTACCTTGATTGAGCCTTATGATTGTGTGCTTAATGACATTTCCTACTATGATGTGCGTGATGAGTATGATGAGCTTGTTTTGAATGATAATGAGGATATCACTAACTTCGCATCTCGCTTGTATGTTCTTGCTAGGAAACTCATGTCAAGAGGCTATCCATCTATTATGCACAAGCATGTTGTGAAGAAGCTTATCCGATCTCTACCACTCTCACGGTTTGGTATTCTTGCTTTTGCTCGAGTGGATGAGTTTGTGAACATGCCCTATGATGAGGTGGTTTCTATTCTCTCCTCTCTTGAGGAGGATATCAAGAAGGGCAAGGATATCCCTCATGCAAGTGAAGATCAACATATTGAAGCTCAACCTCTACCTCAAGCTCAATCATCATCTCGTGTTGGAGAAGGTTCTTCTTCTCGGGATCAAGAGGATGGATATATCAAGCTATGTGATGAGTTGGACCACATCTCAATGGAGCCGAATGAAGATCTTGTTGAGTTTGCTCTTCGGATGGATTCACTCATCAAGAGGATAAATGAGAACAAGCTTTGGATAGTCACTAAGGGTCAAGGTCTTAGAAGGTTTCTTGATGCTCTTCCGAAGGACAAGTATGGTGATCACATTGAGTTTGAGAACTTTGAGCTTGAGTCATATTCAATTGAGCAAGTCATTGAGATCGTCACAAGAAGAAGGGCTCGCTCTTTGCTCTCCAATACATTCAAGACCCCAAGTGATGATGAGGAGGAAGAAGAAGATGATAGAGTTCCCGTCCTCTATTGTGATGATGACTATTCAAGTGCTAGTGATGATGAGCCGGAGCCTATCAAGGAATATCACATGAAGAGAGAAGTCTTGACATCCCTCTTTGAAGACTACTACAACTTGTATGAGCCGGATCTTGCCGATCGGCCTCACTATCACCTCTTCGACATGTATGATGTGTTCTATAGGAAAGATGGGGAGTCTTGGCTTGATTGTTGGAAGAGACTTCTTGTGTTGGTGGCTAGAGTGAACTCTTTTGAAGGAGAAGACAAGATTAGTGATGAGCATGCTATTCACACCGTGATCTCTATGCTACCATACAATAGGAAGGTCCACATTCTAAATGATCTCAATGATGATATTAGTGGGATGACTCTCAAGGACTGTTGGCGGTCGTTAAACCATGTTTTGACCGCCACCCTACCGGTAAATAAATACATAACACCAAGATTTTGTGCATAGTAGATAGGAATAATGCTACTCCATAGGTTTTGGTGAATATTTGGATGCAGGAGTGAATAATGGAGAAAAGTGGGCCCAGCCAGGGAAAATCCCTGGCCGGCCGGCCCCACCCTAGGCCGGCCGGCCCCACCTGGTGGCCACAGGCCCCAGGCTTCCTCCAGTGGGCTGGAAAATAATCTTCAACGCACAATTCAAGCCCAGCTCGGCAGAATTCCACCGACATTCTAGAAGGTGGGCTATTTGGGCCTTTACTTGGCCCTCAATCCAATTCTGCCGACCCCACGAAGTAGACGACCTTCGGACCGCCATCAGGAGATGATCTGGAGCGTTCAGGCAAAAGACGGTGGCGAACCGACCGAAGGGACGGCCGGCCGGCCACCCCCCTAGGCCGGCCGGCCGACTTTGTCGGCGCCGCCTCTCCAAAGTCGGCCAGGGTGTTTCCACCGCCTTCACAAGCTATAAAAGGGACCCCTCGGCCTCCGAATCAAAGCGCACCATCACACTTCATCCAAGTGTTCATTAGTTTAGTTGAGTAGTAGCTTTGGGAGTTAGAGTAGAGTAGAGTAGAGTGAGAGCTCTCTCGGGCTTCCGGAGTATTCTCGGAGTTCGGTATAGTTCTTTGTATCTTACTCTTGAGATATTATTTTATTTATTATATAATTAGTTTTATCTTTATTTATTTATTTTAGTAGTTCTTTTCTATTTAGTTTATTTATTCGTTAAGTAAGTGCTCGTAGAAGTCTTGTTGTGGGATTCGTGATTGTTGGAATAGCGAGTACGAGAGAGTGCCGTCGTCGGAGATGACGTCGTGTGAAATCTGTGCTTGTTCATTCTTAGATAGGACTGCTCCGTTGATCAAGAGTAGCTCCTCTAGGCGGGTTGTAAGCATGGCGCTTAGAACTTGGCCTATGCACGTTTGGCACCCAGCCCCACGGAGGATGGTAGCCGCGAGTGTATGTGACAGCTGCACCGGTCTCTGTAATCCACCACGTCCGGGTTGGACTCAGCAGGGTCTTAATTATAGCATACGGATCCCTAGGTTTGAACTAGCTTCATCGGTTAACCTAGCACGTGTGTGCCCCGAAACGACATGACTTGTATGTGTCTGAGCTTAGCTAGAGTAAATAATCTTTGTAGACTTGACTGCTAGAAAAGTAAATAATAGATAAACATACAGGGAGCCTTAACGCTATCTCGTTGCTCTCCCAAATGTATACTACGATTTATTTTATTACCTTGGATTTGAGGATGTGTGTGCCACCCATATCTATCATGCCTATCTTATCCCCGTCTCAAGTATAGTTGATACATTATTTCTTTCTCCAAATTATCCAACGCATAGCTATTATTCAGCTTTCTTTTGCTCTACTTCCCTGCGGAAATATAAATACGATAACCCTGGAATACTCCAAGGTGAAATGCTACAATGGTGATCCGTGCGCTTGCGGAATTAATGAATTTAATTTTATCGCATAAGAACCGCCAACAAGCATTTCTGGCGCCGTTGCCGGGGAAGTAGCAGCTAGGAACTGAATAAATGCATTGAAGTTTGTGAGAAGAATAATTATCACTTACTTTTGCGGGCTTACCCTTGTCCTGTCTTTCTTTGTTGTGAACATTTGAAACAGGACTGTGCATGACTGGTTTCGACCTACCAGAAAACTTTCACTCAGATCCAGAGCAGTTCTTGAGGAAAGTTCGAGCAAAACTCACCAAACAGATCCGCAAGAACGCTCTGGCTCTCGAGTCGTCTCCTCCACCGGTTGTCAGGGCCTCCTCAACGAACAACATTATGGCCGAACCCGTTGTTGAGAAGACGATCAATGACTTCTCCGCGCCAACTACGGAGAACACCCGCGTGGGCCCCAACCCACGCATCACCAACAAGGACTACGAGCTCAAGCCAGCCTTGATCAATATGATCTTGGCCAGTCCGTTCTGTGGGAAGCCGTCGGAGGATGCAAATGCTCACCTCCAAAGGTTCCTCATGACGTGCAACACCTTCGTCATAAAGGATGCACCTCAGGACGCCATCCGACTACAGCTTTTCCCATTCTCTCTGTTGGGGAAGGCTCTCCAGTGGTTCTACGCGAACCAAGAGTCCCTCGACACATGGACGGCATGCTCCAATGCCTTCCTCGCCAAGTTCTTCCCGCCGGGCAAGACGACTGCCCTGCGGAACAAGATATCGGGCTTCCAACAGCTCGCAGATGAGTCGACCGCGGAAGCCTGGGACATGATGCAGGAGTACGTTCTCTCATGCCCACACCATGGCATGGAGGAATGGCTTCTCATACAGAGTTTCTACCACGGTTTGAGGCCGTCCGCTCGAGAGCACCTCGACGCCGCAGTAGGCGGCTCCTTCTTCTCCCTTAGCGTGAAGAACGCTAAGAAGTTGATTGAGAAGGTGGCGGCCAACCAGACTCATGGTGAACGCCAAGCGGCGAGCACCAAGACCCGTGGAGTGCACCAAGTGGAGACGATGGACATGCTCGCCATCAAGCTCGATCAGCTACTCCGCAAGGTGGAGTCTCCACAGGACCTGCAAGTTGCGGATTCCCGCATGACATGTGAGGAATGCGGCAGCGTTGGGCATATGGGCATCAACTGCCCAAATGCGAGAGAGGAATGCAATTTCCTCAACAATGGCAATGGGTTCCGCTCCCAGAACAACTACGGCTGGAACTCAAGGCCCGACCTCTCCTTCAACAAGAATCAGGGAGGTAACAATGGTAATCTTTCCCGTTATGAGCCCTCTATCAAGGATCTAGTTCTCGGCCAGGTCAAAATCAATGACAGTATTAGTAAGAAATTTCTTACTACCGACAAGGCTTTAGAGAGCATAGATGCCAAGCTAGAGTCGTTCAGCACTGCTCTGCAGAATCAGCTAAGCCACAACAAGATGCTAGAAACGCAAATTGCGCAAATAGCTTCAGCTGTGCAGGCTCCTCGTACGAAGGAGAGTGTTAGTGCTATCACCACCAGGGGAGGAAGAGGTACTGTGGACCCACCATACCCCAAGGGTGCAGAGAGAAAGACACCAAATGCAGCCCCCAAGGAGAAGGCCGGTAAAAAGGTTCCAGAAAAGAATGTCCCTGAAGAGGATGACGCCGAGAAGGAGAGCTCCGAGGAGGAACCAATGACAGACCCTCCCGTTGAGCAAGCTCCACCTAAGGCAGCACCTCATGAGTATTTTGACACTACAGGCTTGCCTTACCCCGACCGCAGGAAGAAGCTCACTGTGGACGAGCGCTTTGATAAATTTGTTGAGGCTATCCGACATATATATGTGCATATTCCGCTGCTTGATGCCATGCAGGTACCTACTTACACTAGGTATTTCCGGGACATCCTCAACAACAAGCGCCCCATTCCAGCAATGGAGGTAGTGAAGCTTACAGAAGAGTGCAGCGCAGCCATTCTGAACATTCTTCCGGAGAAGAAGAAGGATCCAGGATGCCCTACGATCCCGTGTTCGATTGGCAGCCAGCACTTCTCTCAAGCGCTTTGTGACTTGGGTGCAAGCGTGAGCGTTATGCCCAAGGCGGTATATGACAGGTTAAACTGTCCATTATCACCTACGGCTATGTGCTTGCAGCTCGCAGATCAGTCCGTTCGTCATCCTGCTGGTATTGCCGAAGACGTCCCTGTACAGATGAGAAACTTCTTCGTCCCCGTCGACTTTGTTGTGCTTGACATGGAAGTAGATGTCAAGACCCCTCTCATCCTTGGGAGGCCGTTCTTGAGCACCACCAACGCCAACATTGACGTGGGGGCAGGAGAGATCCACTTGGATTTCAACGGCAGGCAAGAAACGTTCAACTTCAAGCCTAAGGTTGAGCAATGCAAGCAAGTACGGGTCATATATGGAAAGGACCCAAGGAGAGTGGAGAAGATTGAGATTACTCCACCCATGCCACAGCCAGACAAGCTCATTGCATACATGAGAGACTATCTGGAAAGAGAGAATGCAAGAAGGCTAGCAAAGTATTGGAGGACTCCAAGGAGGATGCCTCAGCCGCCAATTACACCTCAAACCCCTCTTACTCCTCCGCAAGAAGGAGTAGGCGAGTCACAATCGCCCAAGAAGAGGAGAGCGAGGCGCTCAAGAAAGAAGAAGGCAGCTACGGTATCGACCGATGAGAGTACAATAAAGGCGCCTATTGAAGAAAAGGTCGCCGCCACCAACACAAAAAAGACAACCAAGGTGTGGCGGAAGGAAGAAGGAACCTCTACCTCGCAAGATTCTCCAGCGAGCGAGGTCCAAACGAGTTGAAAAGACATGGAGAACGTCTAGCTCAAAGACGTAAAAATGAGAGCCCTCCGATTGGGGAGGCCATCCCAATCGTTATCCTAGCTAGGCCTAGCACTTGTTTTTCTTTTTATAAATCATAAAAACAAAATAAAAATTTGAAAAATTTAGAAACAACAAAAATAATAGGATTCCCGGTGATGCCCATTAGGGGCTAGCCACTTGTATCATCCTCACTCTTTTTGCAGATCAAGAAGGAGGAGGAAGAGCCTGAATCAAGCTTAAGTCTTACAAAGACTCAAGCTTGGGGAGGGCACCCCCAGGTAAGAAGGAGTTCAATACAAGCTCGAGTCTTGCAAAGACTCAAGCTTGGGGAGGACCCCCAGGTAAGTATCCCTAATTTTCTTAATAAATAAATAAACTCCCTGTTTCGAATAAATGCTAGAATCTTGGTGTTATGCTACGCTTAAGGGAAATGATGATCGAGTTACAAATTATCTTCCCATGTGTCGCATAGATGCAACCTCTACTCCTGACATATGTGTTATTTTTACCTGAGCATGATCACATCATAAGTCTTGCTTATTTTCCGTGGGTTGCATTTGTTACACCAAGTCTGAGCATTGTGGATTGTGATATGGCATGATTAGGACTTGTTGCAATTTCTTAGTATGGTTTCATCCAGAGATGTTTTTCTTGAATTGCTGCAAGTACCTAAAACCCTTCTGTTTTGGCACGCTTCTCTTAGTGTGAGGATTTATTTACCTACCAGAGCCATATCATAATATTCGAAACAGCCCCACTCATAGCCATTTGTTTATGCATTGAGTTTTGTTAAGGTTTGATGTACTCTTGAAACTAAGCACTCCCAATTTTGGTCATAATTCCTTCGCGTGTGTTTTCGAAAATTTCTCTCCACCAAATAAAAAGGGGAATGTTTGGATAAATCAACCAAACATTTTTCAGAGTTTGCAAAACTTTTGGTCCATCCAAAATACTCAAGAATATTTCAAAATGTTTCATTGAACCATTCAAAATTTATGGCCCTTGCACCATGGAGTAGTCAAAATACTTGGAGTTGCTATGTTGATTGAGACTCATTCTTTAGCTTTACAATATATGCATGACAATTGTGCATTCCTTACCAAGCTCCACATACAAAGCCTCATTTGGTAGAAGGTAGGATGAGTGAAGCTTGTAGGAATAGAACTCACATTGGTAGGTAAGAGAAGTGCCTACCAAAACGAAGGAGAATTTTTGCACCTTACCTTGCAGCACATAAAAACTCTGGATGCATACCTGCTAGAATTGTGTACTTGTCCGAAAATACCGTTCTAGTCTTCAATGCTGCATGACAAGGTGTGACATATAAGCCCCACGATTTTTGCAACACTCATGAATATTTTGTGCTCTCGTAAACTTACCACTGTTTAGGGAGTATGTTGTTGCAACTTTATTACCCATGGGGCGCTTCTTTGCTCCTGATCCGCCGGTACCCTGAGTTGAGTTTGCTCGGGACGAGCAAAGTTTAAGCTTGGGGAGGTTGTTGGCGGTCGTTAAACCATGTTTTGACCGCCACCCTACCGGTAAATAAATACTTAACACCAAGATTTTGTGCATAGTAGATAGGAATAATGCTACTCCATAGGTTTTGGTGAATATTTGGATGCAGGAGTGAATAATGGAGAAAAGTGGGCCCAGCCAGGGAAAATCCCTGGCCGGCCGGCCCCACCCTAGGCCGGCCGGCCCCACCTGGTGGCCACAGGCCCCAGGCTTCCTCCAGTGGGCTGGAAAATAATCTTCAACGCACAATTCAAGCCCAGCTCGGCAGAATTCCACCGACATTCTAGAAGGTGGGCTATTTGGGCCTTTACTTGGCCCTCAATCCAATTCTGCCGACCCCACGAAGTAGCCGACCTTCGGACCGCCATCAGGAGATGATCTGGAGCGTTCAGGCAAAAGACGGTGGCGAACCGACCGAAGGGACGGCCGGCCGGCCACCCCCCTAGGCCGGCCGGCCGACTTTGTCGGCGCCGCCTCTCCAAAGTCGGCCAGGGTGCTTCCACCGCCTTCACAAGCTATAAAAGGGACCCCTCGGCCTCCGAATCAAAGCGCACCATCACACTTCATCTAAGTGTTCATTAGTTTAGTTGAGTAGTAGCTTTGGGAGTTAGAGTAGAGTAGAGTAGAGTGAGAGCTCTCTCGGGCTTCCGGAGTATTCTCGGAGTTCGGTATAGTTCTTTGTATCTTACTCTTGAGATATTATTTTATTTATTATATAATTAGTTTTATCTTTATTTATTTATTTTAGTAGTTCTTTTCTATTTAGTTTATTTATTCGTTAAGTAAGTGCTCGTAGAAGTCTTGTTGTGGGATTCGTGATTGTTGGAATAGCGAGTACGAGAGAGTGCCGTCGTCGGAGATGACGTCGTGTGAAATCTGTGCTTGTTCATTCTTAGATAGGACTGCTCCGTTGATCAAGAGTAGCTCCTCTAGGCGGGTTGTAAGCATGGCGCTTAGAACTTGGCCTATGCACGTTTGGCACCCAGCCCCACGGAGGATGGTAGCCGCGAGTGTATGTGACAGCTGCACCGGTCTCTGTAATCCACCACGTCCGGGTTGGACTCAGCAGGGTCTTAATTATAGCATACGGATCCCTAGGTTTGAACTAGCTTCATCGGTTAACCTAGCACGTGTGTGCCCCGAAACGACATGACTTGTATGTGTATGAGCTTAGCTAGAGTAAATAATCTTTGTAGACTTGACTGCTAGAAAAGTAAATAATAGATAAACATACAGGTAGCCTTAACTCTATCTCGTTGCTCTCCCAAATGTATACTACGATTTATTTTATGACCTTGGATTTGAATGTGTGTGCCACCCATATCTATCATGCCTATCTTATCCCCGTCTCAAGTATAGTTGATACATTATTTCTTTCTCCAAATTATCCAATGCATAGCTATTATTCAGCTTTCTTTTGCTCTACTTCCCTGCGGAAATATAAATACGATAACCCTGGAATACTCCAAGGTGAAATGCTACAATGGTGATCCGTGCGCTTGCGGAATTAATGAATTTAATTTTATCGCATAAGAACCGCCAACAAGGACATGATCTTGATGGCACTATCTTATGAGAATCAAATCTACAACATTCTTGAGTACTTTAATGCTAGTGGAGATGTGGGAAGGTTTCAAGGCCTTCCTCTTGGAACTCATGTCGTACACATGGGTGTTGATCGGACCATGTGGAGACACAATGGAGTCACCAAGGCAATGATTGACGCCTTGGATGCATTGGACTTGGACTTTCTCAATGGAGTTCCTATGGCCTACATCAAGAGCAAGCAAGAGGTAAATGATATGTCAATTGATTCTCATGATACTAACACTCCTCTTTGCTTGATGGCTACTTCCAAGGTGAACTACAAGATTGGTGGCAAACATTGGGTGTTGGATAGTGGGTGCACTCAACACATGACCGGTACTTCATCCATCTTCACCAACTTGGAAGAAAATGAAGATCATGACAAGGTCACATTTGGGGACAACTCCAAGCACAAGGTGAGAGGTCTTGGTAAGGTGGCTATCTCAAATGACCTCTCTATCTCTAATGTATTGCTTGTTGAGTCCCTAAACTTCAATCTTCTATCCGTTGCTCAAATATGTGATCTTGGCTTTTCTTGTAACTTTGATGCTAATGGGGTGGTTCTTCATAATGATGCTATGGGTCTCACTATCAAGGGCTTTCGTCATAATAATCTATATGTTGTTGATTTTGAGACTAACATTGTTGCCCCTAGCACTTGTCTCTTCACTAAGTCTGCTCTAGGTTGGCTATGGCATCGAAGGCTTGCTCACATTGGTATGGGTCAACTCAAGCATGTAATGAAGAACAAGCTAGTGAGAGGAGTCAAGGATGTCACCTTTGAGAAGGACAAGCTATGTAGTGCATGCCAAGCCGGAAAGCAAGTGGCTTCACCTCATCCATCCAAGAATTTCTTGTCAACATCAAGACCTCTTGAGCTCTTACACATTGATCTCTTCGGGCCTACAACTTATGTGAGCATTGGTGGGAATCTCTATTGCTTGGTGGTAGTGGACGACTACTCAAGATATACTTGGGTATTCTTTCTTGAGAACAAGGCACAAGCAATTGGGATATTCAAGAAGTTTGCTAGAAGAGTACAAAATGAGTATGGACATCACATCAAGAAGATTCGGAGTGACAATGGCACGGAGTTCAAAAAGTCTATCATTGAAGACTATTGTGATGAGGTTGGCATAAAGCATGAGTTCTCGGCTACATACACTCCTCAACAAAATGGTGTTGTTGAGAGGAAGAACAAGACACTTATCACTCTTGCTCGTGCTATGCTTGATGAGTACAATACTCCGGAGAAGTTTTGGGCGGAAGCTATCAACACGGCATGCTACACCTCCAACCGGATCTATCCTCACAAGTTGCTAAACAAGACTCCATATGAAGTGATTGTTGGGAGAAGACCGAATGTTGCCTACTTCCGAGTGTTTGGTTGCAAGTGCTACATCTACAAGAAGAGGGAAAGACTTGGCAAGTTTGAGAAGAGGACCGACGTGGGCATTCTTGTCGGTTACTCGGGCTCGGCCAAAGCTTATCGGGTTTACAACACCTCTACCGGCTTTGTTGAAGAAACCTATGATGTGCAATTTGATGAGTCTCACGGGTCTCAAGAAGACCCTCCTTCTTCTCATATTGTAGGTGATGAACCCGTGGAGGAAGCTTTGGAGAACATGCCTTTTGGTGAAGTTATTCCTCGTGAAGATGAACCTCCGACACCTCCTCCAACAACTTCATCAAGTGGACCTTCTACGAGCACATCTCAAGAGAATCCAAGCTCTCCCTCAAGTGAACAACATCAAGCACCTTCAAGTGATCCGCAACAAGCATCTTCGAGTCAAGCTACTCCAAATGAACCGCAACAAGCGCCATCAAGTCTACCTCATGCAACTACAAGCCAAGCTTCACCGAGCAATCAAGAACAAGCACAATCTACTTCAACTCAAGATGATGGCTCGGGTTCACCTCTTCGACAGCAAGACACTCACATCTCTAGGGAGCAAGCCGCAAGAGATGCGCAAGATACTTCGCCGGCTCCTCCTCCTCCTCGACAAGAACCTTCAAGGAAGCACAAACCCATTGCTCGGGATCATTCATGTGATCTTATCATTGGGAGTCCTTCTCAAGGGATAAAGACTAGGAGAAGTCAATATAAACCTAATTATGTTGATGAAGCTAACATTGTTGAGAATTTCTCTTTTGTCTCTACCCTAGAGCCGAAGACGATCGAGGAAGCCTTGAAAGATCACAAGTGGGTGCTATCCATGCAAGAGGAGCTCAACAACTTCAAGAGGAATGATGTTTGGAAGTTGGTGAAGCGTCCCAAGCGATCCAATGTCATTGGCGCTAAGTGGGTCTTCAAGAACAAGCAAGATGAGAAGGGAGCAATCGTGAGGAACAAGGCAAGACTTGTGGCGAAGGGCTACTCTCAAGTTGAAGGCGTCGATTTTGACGAGACTTTCGCCCCCGTCGCTCGTCTTGAGGCTATAAGAACACTTCTTGCTTATGCTTCTCATTTTGATTTTAAACTTCATCAAATGGATGTGAAAAGTGCATTTCTCAATGGACTAATCAATGAAGAAGTTTATGTAGAGCAACCTCTCGGCTTCGAGGACCCCGAGCATCCGGACCATGTGTACAAGCTCAAGAAGGCTCTCTACGGACTCAAACAAGCACCAAGAGCATGGTATGAACGACTTCGAGATCATCTCATCACCAAGGGCTACAAGATCGGTAGTATCGACAACACTCTCTTTACTAAGCATATTGGTGATGATCTCTTTGTTTGTCAAATCTATGTTGATGATATCATCTATGGCTCCACTAACGAAATCTATAATGATGAGTTCCGTGCTCTTATGAAGAAAGAGTTTGAGATGTCCATGATAGGTGAACTTCATGTCTTCCTCGGTTTTCAAGTCAAGCAAATGAAGGAGGGCACGTTCATCTACCAAGAGAAGTACACTCGGGATCTTCTTAAGAGATTCGGCATGGAAGACTCCAAGTCCTACGACACACCTATGGCTACAAGTGTCCCTCTTGATGTGGATGTAAAAGGTATACCGGTGGATCCTAAACTCTATCGTTCTATGATTGGTCACTTCTTTACCTTACCGCATTTAGACCGGATATCATGTTTAGAGTGTGTCATTGTGCTCGTTATCAAGCTAACCCCAAGGAGTCCCATATGAGTGCCGTGAAAAGAATTCTTAGGTACATCAAGAGCACTCCTACAATGGGCCTATGGTATCCAAAAGGCTCGGACTTTGGACTTGTTGGTTATGCGGACTCGGACTTCGCCGGATGCAAAGTGAGTAGAAAGAGTACCTCCGGTGGATGCCAATTTCTTGGACAATCACTCATCTCATGGAGTTCCAAGAAACAAAATTGTGTGGCTATCTCTACGGCGGAGGCGGAATATTTGGCGGCCGGTGCTTGTTGTGCTCAACTCTTATACATGAAGCAAACCCTATTGGACTATGGATTATCTTATGGGCAAGTACCTCTCTATTGTGGGCGAAAGTGCTATCAATATGGCTCTCAACAAGGGTGATCACGGCCATGCCAAGCACATTGAAGTCAAGCATCACTTCATTCGAGATCATGTGGCCAAGAAGGATATTGAATTGATTGGTGTTCGGACTCATGAACAATTGGCGGACATCTTCACCAAGCCACTTGACAAGAAGACCTTTTGTAAGCTCCGGGGAGAACTTAATGTTCTCGACCTCTCCGACTTCACTTGATATCCTTGAGCTTACATTTGTATATATGTATATATACTTTGCTTGTTTTTTGTTTGTGTTGTTGTTTTTGTGTGTTCTTCTTGTTTTGTAGGACCAACGACTAACCTACTTGAGATAGCAATGAGCATGGGTTAAGCTTGGGATTGGTGGCACTTGGCTCCCGAGGCTTTGAAGAATGGCTCGTTGTGATCAAGCTCATGGAGGGTTCAAACTTGTTGTTGGTAACTTCGCTCTTAGCTTTCTCTTGTTTTATCCTTATAGCATCATGCATTGTACACTTATCATTCCTTGCATTCGCATCATGCATCTTGCATAAGTGTCTCGGCGCCGAGCACCCATCTAGGGGGAGTTGCTTATTCACAATATGAGTATATGACCTCCTATGATGAATTTATAGCAATGCTATATGAGCTTCATGTCCATTGAACCAAGATTTTTGAGCTCCAAGGTTAAATCCACTTGCGTGGCTCAAAGTCTAAGGGTTCATACATTTCCATCATCATCAACTAACCCCTATGTACTTCAAGACAATATTCTTTTGAGAATGTGTGTAGGGAAAATTGTTGGGAGATGGAGAATCACGGATCAAGGGGGAGCTTCACGCCAAATCAAGTAACTCATTTTCCCACTTGTCCCATATATTTACACTAACCTTTTCTCCCTTGGAAGATTTCTTTTTGGGTGATAGATGCCAAAGGGGGAGAAGAGTTGGGCTTAATGATCGAGCTAGAATATGGGGGAGAAGAGTTCGAGCGGAGAAGAGTTGGGAAGAAGAGTTCGGGCCTATGAAGGGTCGTGGAAGATGTCACCTCAAGGGGGAGTGTGTAGGTCGTGGAAGATGTCACCTCAAGGGGGAGTGTGTACAAGAGAAGATCAAAGGATTAAGACGATCGATCTTCGCACAATCTTGAGGTGATAAAGAAGAAGCAATGCCGTCTCAAGGGGGAGTTTGTACGAATGAAGATCAAGTGATCAAGATGATCGATCTTCACACAATCTTGAGATTGGTACACTTATCAAGGGGGAGCGGAATTCTACAAAGTAAGTATGAAGGTAAACCCCTTGCAACCTTTGCTTGTCATAGCTCCATGTGCTTTCTTTCACTTGTGATATGAGTTTTTGCTCTAACTTGTGACTTCTTTTGAGCTATGACTTGCCTCGACCTAATCAACAAGGTAACTATTTCTCTATCATATACTTGTTGTTTAGTATCTTGATCGAGTTGCGTTTTTATCTTGGCTTTTGTCATTACATTCTTTATCTTCTCGATCATTTTTATCATGGTTGTCATCCATCACCAAAAAGGGGGAGATTGTAAGCTTCATGACCATTGGAGCTAGGGAAACCCCAAGGTATGAATGTTTTGGTGATAGGATGAGAACCATGAATGTGACTAACACTCTTTGTGAGATCTTATAGGTCACATATGAAGAAAGCTCCATCCGTTGGTGGTGAACGCCAACACACCATGAACTTAATTGACAAGGATGATTGGTTGCCTTCATCTACACGAGAACGGACTTGATGGAGTCGCAGAGAAGACAAGGATCAAGGCTAAGGACATGCTAGATCCAAGCGAGTGTTGCTTGGTTAGATGTTAGCTTGAGTCCATAGGAAAAACCGGACTATCAAGAGGGTTCGAGGTGGTTTTCTTAGTACACACTAGTTATAGAGATCATTGGATGCATGGTGAGTCTCTCAGGGGCTAGGGTGGCAGAAGAGAGTTGAAGGAACTAAAAAGATCAAGTGTTGAAGAAGAAGATCAAGAAGAAGATCGAAGCTGCGAAGGCAGAAGAGACCGGACAGTACGGTCAAGGAGACCATACAATACGGTCTACAGAGGAAATCCAGACAGAGAAGCTGAAGTTTCTAGAAGTTGAAGAATAGAGACCGGACAGTGGACCGGACAGTACGGTCCTAGGGACCGGACAGTACGGTCTCTATTGGGTTTTCCAGACAGAGAAGCTGAAGTTTCTGGAAGTCGAAGAATGAAGACCGGACAGTTTGACCGTACAATACGGTCGAGGACCGGACAGTACGGTCTTACAGGCGAAGAGCAATAGAGAAGGAGAAGTTTCTGTTGGCTGAAGAAGAATGGAGACCGGACAGTACGGTCCTAGGGACCGTACAATACGGTCTGGTCTGAGATGAGTTGCAGCACTCCCTGGATGCCGGTCTGGTGAAGACCGGACAGTACGGTCAGATGGAGACCGGACAGTACGGTCTACTGTACGGTCATCACGCAGACTGGGCACTTTTGGACAACGGCTAGTTTGAGGTTGGAGGCCTATATATAGTCGGTTGTTTACCTCTTTGAGGTGCTCTTGGACCCAGGAAAGAGGGGAGGTGCTGCCAAGAAGCCAAGAGGAAGAAGTGTGAAGCACTTGAGAAGGATTTGGAGTGATCCTAGTGCTTGAGAGAGTAGCAAGTTGCATCCTTTGATCTCTAGGCTAGTGTGGGCTTGAGAGAGTCATCTAGGGCTGTTACTCTTGGTCTATGGCAAGGCCTAGACCGGTTAGGCGTCGGTGTTGAGCTGTCCAAGGAGATTGTGGAAGTCGACACAAGTTTGTACACGGTCTTGGAGCTTCCCGTGCGAAAGAAGCATCACTAGTGGAGCGCCCTTTGGCACGCATCAAGTGCGGAGCCTTACCTCCGGAAGAGTACCCGGGATCGAGCCCGGCGGGACGTGCCCGCGACTTCACTCAGAGGGTGAAGTGTGCTCTAGTAGGGATCGCCATCGAGCGGAGGGACGGGGTCGAGACTCCGGCGGGAGTGACCCAACGTGGAGTAGGGGAAGGCGCCATCTTTCCGAGACCACGGGAAAACATCATGAGCATTCTCTATCCCTTCTCCTTTACTACTTGCATTTACTTATCGCACTTCATATGATTGCTTGTAGTACTTGAGTTGTGCTCTTATCTTGCTTATGTGTTTACCTTGGTACCTACTAGCTTCACTAGGTTTGCTTGATTGCCTTGCTCGTGTGCTTACTTGTTATAGCCTTTCTAGTAGCTCTAAGGACTCTACTTAGTGTGCCTAGTATCTTGGTTGCCTTGTCTCTAGTTATCTTGTTACCTTGCCTTGCCTAGCTTAAGTCTTCCGTTATCTATCTATCTTGTGCTAGGTTGCTAGTGTGGTGTGATTGTGTTATCTATATGCACTAGCTATATAGGTTAAGGATACTCCTTAGTGTGCTTTACCTTGTTACTAGAACTACTCGCTAGGAGTTGCTTGGGTGTAAGTGTTTGGAAATAGATTCTAGAGTGCACCGATTCACCCCCCCCCCCTCTCGGTCACACGATCCTTACACTAGGGCCTTTACAAGTTTATATAGGGCTGTACATCAGAAAGGAAGAGGATCTCGGGAAAAGAGTCCTCGTGCCGATCGGCACAGGTGTTGTGCCGATCGGCACACCTCGTGTTCAGCTCGGTTTCCTCCCTAAGTCGGTTCCGAAGTCCTAAGTAGCTTCCATGTGGGCCTTCCAATCAGTTTTCTTCGAGATCAAGTCTTGTATTGCTCTTTCAAATCTTCGAGTATCTTTTATCTCTTCGTGACGAATATCTCCCAAGATTGGTTCGGATAACTTCCTTCTAGAATAAACTGAATGGTGGGCCAGCTTCGGTGGCCTTGAAGTCCCCTGTGCCGGTCGGCACAGAGCTGTGCCGATCGGCACAGTAGGCCTTTTCTGCTGGTTCTCTTCTCTTTAGGTCCAGATCAGCCTCAATGTCCAGAATGTCGTCCTTTTCATTTGTTTCTGCAATAAAGCTCCAGAACGACATATATACAAATATGGTGCTATTATCAAGGGTTAATGGCCTATAATGATGACATTTATGCTCTAAATAAGGCGCAGTTGGCATATAAAATGGTATGCTAGAAATCGTCAACATCCGGATCGGAAAGAAACTTCGGTGCGTTAAAAACGTGTTGAGTAATACTCCCGAAGGGTTCTCGGCCAGTGATCTGTTAGTTGCTACGAAGACTCATTTCGCCAAGGTATATCGAAGAGGCTAGCTCAGCTATCTCGAAGACATAGGCAAGGCGTATTGTCAAGAAGAGAAATCAACATCACAGATGTAATATCATTCAAAGGTTATAACTTTGGATTGAAGGCAGCCATCGAGGTCCTTGGTGTGTCTAAGGATGCATCCCAGGACGACCTCAAGAAGGCCTACCGTGAGGTAGCCAAAAGTTCATTACAAGCAAGACATGCAGAAAAGTATCTACGTTCTACTCTCCGCACTGCTTGACAGAAGAATAAACAGGAGAGGAAGAAAAAATAAGGAAATCTAATCTACTACGAAGAGAATGGTATGATAGCCATCCCCTTATCCCTAGTTCCACTGATCATCAGCGTCCTCAGGGGCTGCAACAGCAGCATCAGCACCGTCATCATCCTCCTCATACGTGATGGGGGGGGGGGGGGGATGCTTCGGCAGCAGCAGCAGCGGAGCCTGCACCTACGCCGCCCTCATCTTGAGTGATGAGCGGGAGGGGCACCTCGGTTGTGGGGAGGGTAGAACCCTCGTTCAATGCCATAGCCGGGTTGATGACCCCGGTAAAAAGTGGAAGACTTGCAGTGGCGACGGGAACAGAGCCACCCGCATGACTGGATCCGGCTTGGGTACTCGCCCAGGAGGCCCAGCCAGGGTCATACAGGACCATGGACTTCTTCTTGGCCGGTTCGTCGTCGTCGCTGTCGTCGTCGTTGTCGCTGTCGTCGTCGTCGTCGGAGTCGTCGAGGAGGATGGGTTTGGCGTCCGCCGGAATCCCGCGTGGCCCCTTGTTTAGGGCGACGTGGAGGCGGCGCGCGAACTCTTCATCTCCCGCCGTGTCCGCCTCTAGGTCTACGACCTGAGATGGATCTGGAGGAGGACTTGGAGGAGGGAGCCGCGGAGGAGGAGCAGCAGCTACCGAAGGTGGTGCGTCGGCGGGACGCGTGGAGGAGGATCCCGACCCGCCAGCGAGTTCGTCGTCGAACCACTTCATGAACTGTGAGGTGGTTGGTCTTTTCTTACCCATGGTGAATGGTGGATGCGAAAGTGATACTTAGGGGCTCCGCCGTCCTCATCATTTATAGCCGAAAGGTGGCCGTTTGGAAATTGAAAGGTCAAGTGCAAAGTGGATTTGTTATGTTTCTTCCTAGGAAACCGTGCGGCGATGCGGCGAATTCAGGGGAAACCATGGTGGGCCTAGGTTTGGAGAATAAAGACAAGAAGTTGAAGGGTCACGTCAAAGTCTTTTCACATTCTGAAATGGAGTCAATGTCACGGCTGGATCGAGAAAAGGGGATAAGGATGGGAATTAATAATATTTCTTCTGGATTCCCTGGATTGACGGTTCTTTTAAAGACCTGGTGTTGATGAAGTTGTTTGAAGGAAGGTTATTCCGATCACTCAGCATATTCGCAGTTGTTCCGATGACCTGGTTCATTCAGTTGTTCCGATGACCTGATTCGTTCATTTGTTCCGATGACTCAAGGTTTGAAGATCAGAATATCTGAAGTATGTGTGCTCAATATAGAACATATCCCTTGTCAGAAGTTCGCATAAAGATGAAGATCTCTTCGTATCAAAGACGAATCGGCCAAGTGACATGTTCGGGGGCTTATGTCGTAACCCATATTTTCAGATATTCCCGAAGATTTTAGTTTGGTATTTTTCGAAGACTTGTATCGTATGAAAGGAAACTTGTAGATAGACTCTGAATCTGTTACTACAGATTGGAAGTCTTGTAGAACAAGGCAAGGACTCCTAGAGGCGGTAACAAGAACTATAAATACACATGTAACCCTCCGATGAGAGGACATCAGATTATAGATCATACACACCACCATATTCAACACGACATACACTGGACGTAGGGTTATTATCCTCCGGGAGGCCCGAACCAGTATAAACTCTCTGTGTGTCCTAGATTGATTCCTCGATTGATCGTTGTTCCCCGATCCAAATATTTGCCGTTCTCCCGATTATTTCGGGCGACGACAATACCCTTACTCCTCATATGTGAAAAAAATAAAGCGTTGCAAGTTGAAATTTGGCTATATGTTAATACCTATCTGCTTTGGTACAGGAGAGAGGACAAAATGTGCAAAGATATCCCATTTGTGGAACGAAAGGAACAAACATATAGTTGTATCTTCGGGATGCATGAGAAGGCCAACCACTGGTGATTTGGCGGATGGAATTCATAATTTTATCGCTATGGAGAAGGCCAATCTAATTTGTGTCATATCACTGAAGAAAAGGGAACTTAGACTTTTTTTTTTGCAGTTTTCCCAATCCATCGGCTGCATATTAAACATTGGTTATCAGATTTGTGTCCTAATTTCATAGAGCCCTCGTTACTGTTTTTCGCACCACCACCCCCCCCCCCCCCCCCCCCCCCCCCCCCCCCCCCCCCCCCCCAAACCAACACACACACACACAACAAGTAGCAGATAGAGATTATCTGGATCATTATTGTCAATGGCGACCGTCTATCTGTATCAGACACCGGCCCTTCTTTTTCAGTACATCTCATCATTGCTGTGTCCTTTCGCTTTCAACAGGAGCCCGTGCTGAAATAAGATATGACAGAAAAGTCAGTGGTGAAAACATTATATGAACATGTACATCTGACGATAAATCTTTCTCTGCCTGAACGGTAAAAGGCCATGGTGGCATTCCACAACCGGCCCTTCTCTTTTTCCATACGATCTGTCACTGATTTTTGGCCTCCGACGCGCTGCTACTGTTTTTTCCTCGTCTGGTGGCAGATGGGCAGAAACAAAGCGTGCCCTCAGGCCTCAGCTTTTTTTTTTTTAAGAATGTGCGGAGCACGTATTTCATTAAGAAGAAGAAGAATTACAGATTATTATGAAGGACCTGAAGGCTTAGAAGTAAACGAAATACAACAAAAGAGGAACAAAGCGACCTAGAAGCTAAGATCTACGACCTAAACCATCTCAGCGTGTCTCGATGAGATGATCCTCCACGGCTTCTCGAACCTCGAGGATGCCCAGAGGTCAGCTTGGTGATCTCCAACTTCTTGGGCAAGAGCGATCACGACCAACTGAAAAGCTTTGAACATCTTTTCAAACCTCCAAACGACCCAAAGATGTTGCAACGATGTTGCAAGGAGCACGAAGACGCGACCATTGAACAGACCACAATCAAGGGGATGCCTCGGAGGCCGTTTGGACCACGCAGCTCCGAAGTACAGAGACACGTCGCTAGACGACTTGAGTGACCTGAGCGACTTCACAACCCGAGCGACCTTTGACGACCTACAGCGGACCATACCTAAAGCATATCTCCGTTACAAGGGTGAAAGACGACCTTGGCATGCTCATTGATTGCCAAAGCACCCGACAGCGACCCGTAGCAACGTCTGTAGAAGCCCTAGCACAACCCTGATGCTAAGCCTAGAAGAAATAGGCACATCACGACCAACGCAATCAAATGGGAAGGGAGGAGGTTATGTTCACACACGGCTTCTGGACCTCGAAAGCGCGACTAAGATCGGCCAAGATAGAGAAAAACGACCCTTAACGGCCCATTGCGATGGTGCATGAAGCGGACCACCATTGCGGGGGCACAACAAACAACGATCAAGCGGTGTGCTCCATCATGTGGCACTCGCATACGACCTGGAGCACCACCTACACTGCTCCTGCTCCACCATCTGATACCAACAATCAAAAGAGGAAGGAGAGGGGAAGGGGCCCAAGGGCGCGGACTGGAGGGACTTGTCCCCGACACCAGATGCTAGGGTAAATCGCCACCATAGCTCAGCCAGCGCATGCCAATGACCTAGACAGCCAGAGTGACCGCCACAACACGCGCAAGACTCTGCTTTGCTGGTGAAGAACCAAGCACCCACAGCCTGCCCCCAGGACGTTACTACACGACCATGACTTGAGGGGGGATCCCGCGCCCCCCTCAGGCCTTAGCTAAAGCTTGTTCGGCTTGTTTCCACATAGAGTATCATATTTTTTATAAAAGAATACGCATGAGAACTGTGTATCTTTGTATTAAGCTAAAAAGATTTGATCGATGACCTTACACTGATGCAAGCTCGCCATGTAGCCTTACAAATGGATCGGCCTAAAGCAAAGAGAAAACTACCTATTTCTACAGCATCTTCTCCTACTCTCGCATATTAGACACCAAGGTGCTTTGCACCTATCGCGAGCCAAAGCCGGGCTTCGTCTTTGATCTTATCTATAAATTCCCACGGCCCTGCTGCCTTGTCTTGAAAAACGCGGCTATTGCGCTCCTTCCAAACATGCCAAGACACAAGCACAAACATGAAGTCGAGACTCTTGTGGGGTTGCTTTGGAAGTCCAGAGCGCTTCGCGAGCTATGTTTCGGTGAGAGTGCTGTCACTTCTTGGGGAAGCGCTGCGGCAGGCCGATGAAACTGAAGATCTCCCACCAAATCTGTTTGGCGACCGGGAAATGAATGAGGAGTTGGTCAATCGTCTCTGGAGCTTTGTCACATAGCGCAGAGGCGTCGTCGTCTTGCTGGCCATGCCGTTTTCTTCGCTCAGCTCTCCGTCCATGTTCACCTTTGTTGGCGCCCAGGCCTTCCAGATTTCTTTTTCCCAGCGAACAGAGTGCTGCCGTTGAAAAACATGTGGTACGCCGACTTCCCGGCTTACTGCCCTGAGGCCGTCCATCCCCACTTGATCTTTTTTTTGATAAAACGTACCTTTATTACTGGATAAGGAAAACATACAGATACACGTACAATACAGATACATACGCAAAGGATACGGGAACAGCTGTCCCAACCAAACTACAGAGGAACCCCCTAGAAAAGCAAAAAATACAACCAGGTCCTCGGTTCCCCTTCCTACCAAAGCCAGCCGCCGCCGCTCGCCGTGACGCCACCGTCGTCGAAGCCGCTGGCCTTCCACCAGATCTGGAAAGACCCTTCGCTTGAAAGCTTCAACGAGCCGAGCCGAAGTAGATACCTGTCCCACCGGACGGGATGAGGAACTCGCCGGTCACGCATCAGCCGGGGCAGCGCCCCGATCCCTCCAAATCCCGGATCTGAGCTCGCCGTCGACGTCGGAAGCCGCCGCGGGATGACCGAGCTCGATCCGCTCTCCCTCCAACCACAAGACCCCCAGCCGCCACCGAATCCTTGAGCAAAAGGGCCGCCGGCATCGACACCTCACCGAAGCGAGACAACACCGAGCAGCCGCGCAGACTCCTGTACAAGGGCCGGCGGACACCGACCCCACCTCCACGCACTCGTCGACGGAGCCGGAGCGCCACGCCGCCGAGACGAGGAAAAAGCGAGAGGACCTTATTCCATCTTGACGCCGCCGCCGCCACCGCCTCGACGACGCCGCCGGAAACCAAACCCTAACCCTAAGAAGGAAGGGACCTAAACTACCAGCCGGCCGGAGCCCATCGGTCTCCCTCACCTCGCATCGGCCCGAAGGCCGACGGAGGCAGGGGAGACCGACAGGTCCGCCGGCGACGACCACGGCGCCCTCTCTCCCTCCTCTCAACTGTAGATGGGGACGGGAGCTTTCGAGAGAGAGAGAGCCCGCGAGAAACGGCCGGTTTGTTGCTCCTTATCCCCACTTGATCTAGTCCTCCGTGTTCGGCTCAAGCTGCGCATTCTGAAACAGCTGCCAGATGTGTATGTACTGTACAATTACTAGTACCGTCTTGCCCGGTGATGTCACGGAACCATTGCTTGTTCTGCAGTCCCTGGTGCACTGCTGTCCGTTGGTTTCTTGTTCTCCGACGCACTGCACGTACCAGGTCGAGTGGTAGCGACTCAATACTTGCACTTCTCTGTCGCAGTCCATCGGTAGGCCGGGATGCGTCGGTGTGGTTCAGTAGAGAGAACCGGACTAGTTGTAGGCATGGGCGTAGCCAGCGGGTGGATAGGGTGGGCCGCGGCGTGGCCCTAAGATTCTAGAAAAACATCGTTTCTAGCACTGTAGCATGTACTGTAGTGGCTTTTAGATCCACGGCCCTTTCATTTTTTCCTTTGCAGCCCACCCTGGTCGGCCCGTCTAGCTACGCAACTAGTTGTAGGTCAACTATCCCGGGTCCCCCCGTGTGTGAGTGGTCTGAGAACTCTAGGCCAGGCCAGCGAGCACTTGCTCCCGGCCGGTGCTGAAGCCTGGCCAGCCCAAAATAAGGGTCCGTTTGGCAGCTAGAATCGCTTCAGATTCTAGTGCGAAACGGTTGAATCGGTGCCAAACAGCAAAATCCTGAAGCGATTCTCAGAAGAATCGGAGCGAAGCGTTTCGCAAAATTGCACTGCGTCTGTGAATCGGCGAAACAGGTGTTACGGCCGTTCCGCTTCGATTTGCATCCAGCTATTATGAACCTGCCCTCCAGCTTGGATGCACGATTTGCCACCGCCTCCTCTATTCTATTCTGCCGCAGTCGCTACTCCATCGACAGGGTCCGCCGCCGCCGGGTGCGCCGCTTTCCCCGCCTCCGGCGCCCTCTGCTCCATGCCTCCATCGCACGTCGCCCCCGTCTCTGGCCGCTGTTCGGGCGGCACCTCCACAGTTCCACCGGCAAGCGAAGTCGCCTCACTACAGGTGCCCGCACCTCGACAGGCAAGCACCAGCGGCTGCTCTCGTCGTGCCAAGCAAGGTCTGCACCTGTATCTATAGCTACTGTTCGGGGTAGAATTGTTTTGTTTTGACCATCAATCTGTGTGGACCAATCTAGTACTTGTGTGGAGTATTTGTGTTCCTATACACTTGTCATGAAAAATTGGTCCAGTGAAAGTTTGTATTGGCATATAGATTGTACGTGACTCATTTCGGCATGTATTTTGAAAGCATGCACAGGGTGATGCCACTTGATCTTGCAACCAAGGGTAAATAGGTCATTGCAACCTTCCTCCTCTCTACGGTGAAACTGAAACCAGACAAACAACCAAACGATTTCCAAAGTGATTCTGTTTCAGGTTGAGAAATGTTTCTAGTTTGAAACCGAAACGTTTCTGATTCTCGGTGAATCTCAAGCCGTACCAAACACATCCTAAGCCTCTACGGCGTTTGTCAATGGCTGCAATCATCCATGCCAGCACCTTGGTCGAGATGAGTGGATATATGGGGATGGCAGACATGGTGGATTTGACGAGCGATAGGTGTCCACCTTTGTTCATCATTCCTGCCTTCCATGTTGGACATCCAAAGTTGTCACATGCTCTGCATAGCTGCCCTCTCCTGACAGCATAGACGGTGGTGCGCAATGAGATCTCTATGCTGATGGCCACAGTTCCGATGCATCCTAATCCCACACATGCATCCTAATCCCACACTAGGCTAGAGCGCAGAAGCACTTTGCAGTCTATATATGGATGTGACATTGCACAGGAAAGACGCATGTTTTGAGGGCCCTTCATAAGCCGAGGATTAAGCTTATGTAGAGCTTACAGGAAAGTATGGAGAATAATAAAGAAAAGGGTGGATAATTACTTCATGCATGTAAATGGCACTCCGCTTTAACTACTGGCTGAAAAGCATGTTGAAGTTTGACGGTACAAAATATGAGAAGAAATAATTAGTGACAAGTACACATTGCGGATGGATGACACATCTGCACGGATGTAAGGTTACTTCAGGGTATGCTATCCTGTGCGGCCACATTGCTATTACTATGTGTAGAACGAAAAGAGATAGGAATAAATAGGAGGAAATCATAAAAATCTTCTAAGGCTACTGCTGTTCGAGCTGTGGCCCGTCTAGCACGCTGGCAGCGCTGCCGCTAATACACAGAAGATTGATGGAGACATATTACAAATTCACCCAAAAATTCAGTTGCTTGGTTGCAAAATAACTATTTACCGGAAGTAAAATCTAGTTGACCCCCAATTGAGTCCTTACATAAAATTTGATTGATTTTTTTTCCTCTCCAAAACTCCCCTTCAGACATCGGACATCATATTGTAAGAATGCGATAGCAACTTTTTCAGTTATAGGGCCAAGTCCCAGCAGTATAGGCCTTTGCAACACTAATTGAAATAGACTATAAACTCTCACTTAACTTCAGTTGAAATACACAAACTGTCCATTTTTATCCTAAAAAATACCAATCTCTCAGTTAAGGCTTTTGATGTTTTGTCTTCATTTGAGTCTTAAATTGTCAAAAACTTTGTAATAATTTTACTCTTGTGGCTGTATGCATCCTGATGCAAAAAGCAGGATATTTTGTCCTTTATATAAAAAAAGGGGCATCTAGTCTATAGTCTCAGTCAGGGAGCTATTCACACTTTATGGAAAGTGACTACGAAAACAGAAAGAGTAACAAAAAAGACTCCCATTCTGCGCTGTTCACTACCCTCAATCTCTTTCTTTGACATATCTTTCTTATGTTTCATATTGGCTGGCTCCCTTTAACTAGGTACTGGTAGCTGGTTCCTTGTGGTTGAACCAACCAATTCGAGTTTAAATCTCAGATTTGGCACAAGAGTGCATTTATGACTAATTATTCTTTTAGTGAGAGGCAACCTCGCCGTCGACAACGATGCCTGTGGTGACCGTGAATCTCAATATCAAGCCGACCTAGTGTTTCGAAGGCGCTCATAGGGTTAAGGTGTGCGTGCGTCTGTTCTGCGTGTTTGTGAATGTTTGCGTCTGTACTGTGTTACTTCGTAAAAAAAAATACACGGAAAGAACTGCAAAAACATTAAAGCTGGAAACATTCGACGCTACGGAGCCATATGCAACAAGGTGAATGTGAGATTGCTTATGCGTTATTTTATAGTCTTTTTGATGTGTACGAAGCAACAACGTGCTCTTTCGCTCGTGATGAGGGAAGATGCATCAAACTGGTGAGGAGACAAACTGCAGATAAGTGATAGGTGACCGTTCTTAAGTTTTAGTTAGCTCCAGTAATGCAAAGGACAGACGACAGCTATGTAAGCTCACCCTTTGCCTCCACACGACTGTGATCGCTCTTCGCAATGATTCTTCCTCTTATCTTCGCCATCTGTCAGCCACGCCACTGTCCCGGAGACTCAGGTCGCTGGTTCGACAAAGGAGAGCGCGCCAATCCGCAGGAGCGTTCGCGCGCGTCGGCCCAATCTTCAGGTGGCTGGTCCGGAATGGGCCGGAGCCAAGAAGGCCCATCACGACTCCCAGGCAACTGCTGCTTAAAGCATTCCACTCCGGCGCTGAGGGAGGCATCAAAGAAGAAATATCACATTAGAACTCTGTTCTTCTTCCTCTCCAAGTTTCCTTCCTCAATTCCCCAATCTCTGAACTATCTAGTTCTTCTGCTACTTGTATCGGATGCTGTAACGCTGGTTGTTAATTCCAAATAGTATCCGGGTGCTAACATTTGGTATCAGATTCTTCTTCCGATTCTGGAGGCTCTCCACCACCACTACACTCGACGAGCGAAGATGGCCGGCGCAATCGACCCCAACTTCAAGCTGGCACTCGATGCGCAGTCCAAGTTGCTCCTCGCCGAGATCGACAAGCGCTTCGGCAAGTTCGAGGATGCGTGGTCGAAGCGCGTCACCTCGCTCGAGGACAGCGTCTCTCAGCTGACGGTGGCGCCGGCGGGCACGGAGTCGCTCCGGGCCGAGATCGACGACACGGTCGCGGCGCACATGGCGTCGCTCGAGACGGAGTCCGCGGCACGCTGGGAGCAGATCGAGGCCGCGGCAACAACCCGGGTCGCGGCGCTCGAGTCGGCTGCGGCGGCGTTCGAGTCGTGGCGGCCGCGCGTTGAATCCTCCATCGACTACGTCAAGGCATCTGTCGATTCCGTCAAGGCGGACATCTCCAAGTACAATTCTGCTTGGGACCACGAGATGCGGGAGGTGAACTCCTCCAAGCCAAGCATCTTCGGGGGTCGCGAGTCGGCGTCCGCGCGCCCATCTGCCGGAGTTCACGCCGACGGCCCTAATGGGCACCACGTCGAATATCCAACACGGGCACATGAGTACGGGGAGGTGTACACCCAAACTCATGTCCCGGCCAATGGTACGCACTGTGAGACCATTCACCCTGCATCCAAACATGTTCGTGTTGATTCTGCTTTTCCTGATCGCCACATGTTCGGCAAATTGCCTAAGATACACTTTCCGCAATTTGACGGCGAGAACCCGAGACTGTGGCAGAGTCGTAGCGAGAGCTATTTTGATATGTATGCTGTTGATTCATCTCTGTGGATTAAGGTTGCGACGATGCGTTTCTCTGGTGTAGCCGCTCGTTGGTTACAGTCAGCAGAAAAACGCATCAAGAGTTGTAGTTAGGCGGAATTTTGCCAACTAGTTCATGCTCGATTTGGGAGGGATCAACATGAGACGTTGGTTAGACAGTTGTTTCATATTAGGCAATCCGGTTCAGTAGCTGATTATGTAGACAGATTTTCAGAACTGGTAGATCAGCTGGCTGCTTATGAATCCCATGATGCTTTGTTTTATACAATGAAATTCATAGATGGGCTTAGAGCTGACATTAAAGCTTCTATTATGGTTCAACGTCCCGCCGATTTGGATACTGCTTGTTCCTTGGCTCTTGTACAGGAAGAGGCGGCCGAACCATTGCGCAAGAGGGAATTCAAGAGGAGCGAAGGGGCTTATTCTTTACCTCCTCCTCGATCTGCGCTACCTCTACCTGCTCCTCCCAAGCGTGATAAGCCATTGAGTGGGGTTGCAGATGATACCAGAGGTGTTGAGGCTGCGAGGGCGCAATCTCCTGCAGAAAAGCTTGCAGCGCTCAAAGCTTATCGCCGTGCACGAGGTTTGTGTGAGAAATGTGCTGACAAGTGGAAGTTTGGCCATCGTTGTGCAGCTCAAGCTCAATTGCAGGCTATGCAAGAAGTATGGGAATTATTTCACATAGATGATTCTAGTTCTGATACTGCACATGAACCCACACCTGATGAAGAGTTATTCATGGTATTGTCTCAAGAAGCCATTGCTGGTACAGAAGGCTCCAAGACCATGAAGTTCTATGCTTCTATCCAAGGAATCGAAGTGCTAGTCCTTATTGATTCTGGAAGCTCACATACATTTTTGAGCAGACATGTGGCTGATAAATTGCAGGGTGTTATTCAGTTACAGAGTAAATTCAGAGTTAAGGTAGCTAATGGAGGTATCATTGACTGTCTGCAATACATACCTGCAGCACAATGGTCCATTCAGTCATGCACCTTTGTCTCTACTCTAAGAATTCTACAGCTGCCTTGCTATGATATGATAGTGGGAATGGACTGGTTAGAGGCTTTCAGTCCTATGAAGGTGGATTGGGCAAGTAAATGGCTAGCTATTCCTTATCATGGTACTACTGTTGTTCTGCAGGGTTTGACTGGTGATTTACCTGAAGGAACAGTCATCCAGTTGTGTGCTGTCAGCACTGAGTCTGGGAACAATGAGCAGACTGAATGTGATTGGCCAGCAGAAATTCAAGAATTATTGCAAGAATTCAGTCATGTGTTTCAACCGTTGGAAGGACTACCTCCAAGCAGGAATTGTGACCATAGTATTCCTTTGGTTGCAGGTGCTAAGCCAGTTAATGTCAGAGCTTATAGATACACTCCTGCCTTGAAAGATGAAATTGAGAAACAGGTTAAGCAAATGCTAGCTCAAGGGGTTATTCAGAAGAGTTCAAGCCCTTTCTGCTCTCCAGTATTGTTGGTTAAAAAGAAAGACAAGACTTGGAGATTCTGTGTGGATTATAGGTATCTGAATGCTCTCACATTGAAATTCAAGTACCCAGTTCCTATATTTGATGAGATGATGGATGAGTTAGCTGGAGCGAAATGGTTCAGCATACTGGATTTAGCTTCTGGATATCATCAGATATTACTGCAACCTGGAGAGGAATACAAAACAGCTTTTCAGACACATTTAGGTCATTTTGAATTCAAGGTAATGGCCTTTGGACTTACTGGAGCCCCTGGTACATTTTTAGGAGCTATGAACCAAACCTTGCAACCTGTCTTGAGAAAATGTGCTTTAGTTTTCTTCGATGATATCTTGATATATAGTGCTTCACTGGAAGAACAGCTACAGCACATCAGACAGGTGTTGCAGTTACTAGCTAATGATCAGTGGAAAGTTAAGTTATCCAAATGTGTGTTTGCCAAGAACCAAGTACAATATTTGGGTCATATTGTGAGCTCTGAAGGGGTAACTACTGATCCCTCTAAGATTAGTACAATCAAGAATTGGCCAGCACCAAGGAATGTCAAGGAATTGAGAGGTTTTCTAGGTCTTGCTGGTTATTACAGAAAATTTGTACAACACTTTGGAGTAATTAGCAAGTCTCTAACTTCTCTCCTCAAGAAACATTCACTATTTGTGTGGACTAGTCAACATCAGGAAGCATTTGAAGCACTCAAGCAAGCCCTCATTTCTGCTCCTGTATTGGCAATTCCAGACTTTAACAAAGTCTTTTGCATAGAGACCGATGCTTGTGGTGTGGGTGTTGGTGCTGTGTTACTCCAAGAATCTCATCCCATTGCTTTCTTAAGTAAAGCTTTGGGAGTCAAGAATCAGGGACTCTCGACTTATGAAAAGGAGTATTTGGCTGTGATTATGGCAGTAAGCCAATGGAGATCTTATCTGCAGCATGCTGAGTTTCTAATCTATACTGACCACAAGAGCTTAGTTCAACTCAATGAACAGAGGCTGAATACACATTGACAACAGAAATTATATAGTAAGCTGATTGGACTACAGTATAGAATCATCTACAAAAAGGGATCTGACAATAATGCTGCTGATGCTCTCTCCAGACTTCCTCAATTAGAAGGTCAAACAATGGCAGTTTTGGCTGTAGCTCCTACTTGGTTAGAAGAGATCAGGGCAAGTTACCAACAAGACAAGCATACTTCAGAAATGCTGTCTCAACTAGCAGTCAACCCTGCTGCTAAGGAACACTTTACTTTCAGAGATGGTTTACTGAGGTACAAAGATAGAGTGTGGATAGCTTCTGATATCACTCTACAAAATAAAATTCTAGCTGCTTTTCATGATTCAGCTACTGGAGGTCATTCTGGAGTACCTGTGACATACCGCAGACTTAAACAATTCTTTGCTTGGCAAGGTATGAAAGCTTCTGTTCATTCATATGTGAAAGCATGCTTGATTTGTCAGCAAGCCAAACCTGACCGTGCAAGATACCCTGGCCTGCTACAACCACTAGAGGTACCTACTCATGCCTGGGAAGTGGTAACAATGGATTTTATAGAAGGCTTACCTACATCTGCAAATGCTAATTGCATCCTGGTGGTAGTGGACAAATTCTCTAAATATGCTCATTTTTTACCCATTCAACACCCTTTTACAGCAGTCAAAATTGCAAAAATTTATGTGGATCAGATATACAGATTGCATGGTCTACCTGTAGCTATTGTATCTGATCGAGATAAAGTCTTTACTAGCAATTTCTGGCAAGCTTTTGTTCAAGTTTGCTCATGTGGAATTGAGGATGAGCTCTTCTTATCACCCACAGTCAGATGGGCAGACTGAAAGGGTCAACCAGTGTCTAGAGACTTATTTGCGTTGTTTTGTGCATTCTTGTCCCAAGAAATGGAAGGATTGGCTCTCTACTGCTGAATTTTGGTACAATACCAGCATGCACTCAGCATTGGGCAAATCTCCTTTTGAGGTGTTATATGGCTATACTCCTCGACACTTCGGTATTGAGGCTGCTTCAGCATTACCAGTATCTGATGTGTCAGAGTGGTTGATGGAACGGGAATCTATGCAACGATTGGTCCATCAGCATCTTCTGCGAGCTCAACAACGTATGAAGCATCAAGCTGATAAAAAGAGATCTGATCGTGTCTTTGCAGTGGGCGACCAAGTTTTACTCAAGTTACAGCCATATGTGCAAAGTTCAGTGGCTACTCGAGCAAACCATAAACTCTCATTCAAGTACTTTGGCCCTTATGAAGTGATTGCTAAAGTGGGTAAAGTGGCGTACAAGCTTAAGTTGCCAGATCACAGTGGAATACATCCGGTGTTTCATGTGTCACAACTCAAACCAGTCATTGGTTCTAAGGTAACTGTTGTACCTGAATTACCTGCTGACTCTTCAATTCCACAAATGCCTGTTCAAATTCTGGACAAACGTATGGTGGCTCGAGGTGGCGACATGGTGGCCCAAGTCAAGGTGGTGTGGTCCGGATTATCTCCAGAACTAGCAACATGGGAAGACAAGGACGCGCTCAAGCATCGTTTTCCTCAGGCACCTGCTTGGGGACAAGCAGGCTTTGAAGAAGTGGGGGATGTCAGCCACGCCACTGTCCCGGAGACTCAGGTAGCTGCTTCGACAATGGAGAGCGCGCCAATCCGCAGGAGCGTTCGCGCGCGTCGGCCCAATCTTCAGGTGGCTGGTCTGGAATGGGCCGGAGCCAAGAAGGCCCATCACGACTCCCAGACAACGGCGGCTTAAAGCTTCCACTCCGGCGCTGAGGAGAGGCATCAAAGAAGAAAATATCACATTAGAACTCTGTTCTTCTTCCTCTCCAAGTTTCCCTTCCTCAATTCCCCAATCTCTGAACTATCTAGTTCTTCTGCTACTTGTATCGGATGCTGTAACGCTGGTTGTTAATTCCAAATAGTATCCGCGTGCTAACACCATCCTGTTTCTGTCATCGGGGGTTGTTCTCATCCACACCCTCTCGACCCTGTCACTGCCGCCGAGCTCACTGTTGTCGGAAAGAACAAAATACTCGCCGGAAACATTTGGCGCTACGTGATGTGAGATTTCTTGGTTAGATTTAGAGTCTCCTTGATGTGAACACAGCAACAACTTGCTCTTTCGCACGTAACGGGAAGAAGATGCTTCAAACAGGTGAGGGGACAAAACTGTAGATAAGTGATGGGTGACCGTTCATGAATTTTAGTGAGCTCCAGTGCTGAAAAGGACGGACGGACGGACGGACAGCTATGTAAGCTCACCGTACCCGTCGCCTCCACTCCACACGACTCTGATCGCTCGTCGCAATGATGCTTCCGTTGGTTTTCGCCATCCTCTTCCTCTCCGGCGCAATCGGAGCATCACCTCATCCACACCCTCTGGACCCTCTCACCGCCGCGGAGCTCGCCGCCGTCGCGACCGCCGTCCACGCCTCACCTCTCATCTCTGCCCGCCCGATCACCTTCCACTACGTCGGCCTCGACGAGCCCGACAAAGCCGACGTCCTCTCCCAGCTCACCAGCAGCCTCCCTCGCCGCGCGCTCGTCATCGCTCGAGCCGGCGGCCATTCTCACGAACTACGCGTCGACGTCACCAATGCCTCCTCCCCCGCCGTCCTCTCGCACGCCGTCCACCACGGCGCCGGCTTCCCCAGGTTCACGGCCGAGGACCAGACCGCCGCGGCGGCGCTGCCGTACAAGTACCCTCCTTTCATCGAATCCGTGCGGCGGCGCTGCGTGGACGTCAAGGACGTCGGCTGCGGGGTGCTCGCCATGGGGTGGTTCGGCGGCGAGAGCGAGGAGACGAAGAGGTGGGGCGGCGCGAGAGTGGCCAAGATGCAGTGCTTGGTGGCCGGCGCAACGGCGAACTTCTACGCCCGGCCGCTGGAGGGCGTGACGATGGTGGTCGACCTCGACCGGATGGCCATCGTCGGGTACAGGGACCGGGTGACGTTCCCGGTGCCCAAGGCCGAGGGGACGGAGTACCGGGCGGAGAAGGCCGGGCCGCCGTTCACCGGGCCAGCGGCGGCGCCCGGTGTGGTTGTGCAGCCGGAGGGCAGGGGCTTCCACATAGATGGTCGCGTGGTCAGGTAAGCGCCATAACCTTGCTTCACTCATGCATGTTTTGAAGGTAGTATAAGCACACATAAAAAAACTGTCCTGCAACTGATGAACAAAGTTGTTTTGGAGACACGTTGCATTTAAAGATCGTATAATATAGTCACACATAGATTGGGATGCTGTGTGAAAACGACTGTCGTCCAAGCAATAGCATCTTGGCCCATGCCTTCAGGAAATGGGCGTAGCATCTTGGGGAACCCGTCGTCACACTGATGATGATCGATTGGAGGTAGTGCAGCACTACTGGTGCTAAATATGGGAATAGCGTTGTGCCAAATCGATTGCACGCTGTCCATGAAACTATGCTCATAAAGTACTCCATTGTGACATGTGAGTACAGAGAATCACAATAATTCAACAAATTGAAAGCGACTTTGCACCAATACATAATTATTATATGGTCGGTAGTCAATCAAATAATATAAATGGGTCCAACTGTATATCCATCTACTCCCATTTATTTTGTCTGACTTTTCTTATTATCTAGAAAACTTGTGAAAAATCCAGTCCTTATATTATATTTTATTTTTATGTTGGCAAGGAAAGTTAAAGTCTGGCAACAATAAATCCTGTTAGCCCAGGCACGACGGGAGAACCCCCATTTGCCGAGTGCTAGGCGCACTCGGCAAAGAGCGCACGGCTTACTTTCGTCGTGCTGAGCGCTAAAAGTCGGGCACTCGGCACAGTCTTTGCCGAGTGCCCACGTGGCTCTCGGCAAAATAAAGGAGCCTGACGGCCCAAAACGGCCGTTACGGCCTATTTGCCGAGTGCCCCGACGTTATGCACTCGGCAAACAGCGGCTCTCGGCAAACAAATTTTTTTGTTTTTTTTACTTTTATTTCAAACGTACTTTTCGTCAACAATTTGATTTTAAATAAAAAAGTTTTCAACTATAAAGTTTCATAACTTTTCGAGATCTACCACCTTTATTTTTACTATTTCTCCATCCGAGATCGTTTTAAAAATTCAAATTTTCAAAAGTATCCAATTTCAAACGTGTTTTTCGTTGACAATTTGATTTCAAATCAAAATGCTGTCAACTACAAAGTTTTATAACTTATCGAGATCTACAACTTTTATTTTTATTATTTCTCTATCCGAGGTCGTTTGAAAAATTCAAATTTTCAAATTTGAGAAATTCAAACGTACTTTTCGTTGACATAATTTATTCAAATTAAAAAGTGTTCAAAGGCAAAGTTGTGTAACTTATGTAGCTCTACAACTTTTATTTTGTTCTTGTTTTATCCGACATAATGGTAGTAACATTGTTCACAAATTTAAAATATATATGTTCTTAAAAACTATACGGGAGCTGTAGAGTTTGTGAACAAATTTACTGGCGCTTTGTCGACTGAAGAAAGGACCAAAATAGAAAGTGTAGATCTTGAGAAGTTATACAACTTTGTAATTCGAAACTTTTTGATTTCAACTAATTTAACGCATCAAAAAATTGATTGAAATTTTGTTTGCCGAGTGTAATGGGAAAAACACTCGGCAAAGGGTCCTGTTTGCCGAGTGTACTACGAAGCTCTCGACAAAGGTCCATTTTTGCCGAGTGTCGTGCTGGGACACTCGGCAAATCTTTTAATCATTGCCGAGTGTCCACTTTTTGCCAAGTGCCTGGGCCCACATTTTCGAACGCCCGTTCCAAATTTCAGACGGGCGTCAAATTTTGCCCAGTGTCTAGTTTTTGCCGAGAGTCCTATGTCTCTTTGCCGAGTGCTTAGGGCGAGGCACTCGGCAAAAATGGCGCTTTGCCGAATGCGTCGGTCCCAGCTCTCGGCAAAGGATTATTTGCCGAGAGCTTCGTATTTGCCGAGTGCGGCTCTCGGCAAAAGTGCTTTTTGCCGTGCCCGAGGAAAAGCTCTCGGCAAACCCCGAGACATTCGGCAAACGTCCGGTTTCCCCCGTAGTGAGTACACCAAGAATTAGTCCCCTTTTTTCTTAAGCCAAATGATATTATGGCACATTTTTCAGCGTTTTCATGATAGAAACTATGACTGTCTAAAGGCAATTCAGGCAACAACCATTAGGAACTGAAAGCGATGTCCTCGGAAACATGCAGAAACTATAATAATCAAATAAGTTCACATAGATAGACAGGAACACGTTACAAAGATCACTTTCAAACATAGCTGTCACCTGCTCACATGTTCAATAGTACGTAGTACATTCACACTGATAACACTATGTTCGGGGTGATATATAAGATGACCCCAATTCCCGCAAAAAGTAAATAGAGAGAGAGAGAGAGAGAGAGAGAGAGAGAGAGAGAGAGAGAGAGTGTAGCATTCCCATATTAACTTGTGGTGCGGTTTATCTTCATCTCGAGACTCATACCTCGTACGTGCAATTGCGCAGGCTAGGCACTCTACCCATCCTCATAATGCTTAAGTGTTCCTTAGTTTAGGTTGTATGGTGTACTGTAAATAATTATACAGTTCGAATATATTGGAATTGGAACAAAAGATATATATTGAAATTTACAAAAAAGGCTTACCTCCACAAAATACTTGTAACCAAGACACGGTCAACATCTTGCCATAAAAATAGAATTTTGATGATTGTAACCAAGACACATGCAACCTCTTGCCATCAAAATAGAAATGAAGTAATTCTGAAAATTAATTAAATTATCTGAAAATATACATAGTAAGGATCAACTAACTTTTAAATCAATTTCCAATGTTTATACTTCATTTTGTTCCCGAAACACATAATGGCCTCAGATCACGTGATCATGTCAAGAAAATATTTCATATAAGGGTGGACACTGAGAATTGGAACCTAGATGGCTGGATATGACCTGTACTGTTTGAAAAAGGAAGGACCCGTGTCATATGCAAACCATTGGGGATTCAGGCCCAGGTTCATATGTGCCACAGAGACGAGGAGTTTAGTACCACACTTGCTTGTCGAGCTTGAGTTGTAATGAACAAATAAGCTAAAGTAGCCCAGCAACACCGCCTATGGGTTAGTCATTTCAACTATGTAGATGTTCCAATTTGGTCTAGCAGATAATAGGCTCATGTTTTGAATTCAAGTAGGGTTTTCAACGTCAGCTAGAAATTCGCTCATGCTATGACCGGGGTCGACACGCAGAGACTCTGTTGCACATGATAAGGTGGTTGTTCAGACATTTTTTACTTTGAAAATTTGTAGTAGAGTTAGGCGTAATCTTTTTGAATTGGTGCGTCAATAACATCGTTACCAAACGTAGCATTTCCTTCAGAAAACGGGTAATAGCAACAGTTGGAACCCGTAGCTGTGGCAATTCATGCTAGTGGAGCATTACTGGGGCTAAAGATGAGAATACCCCTGGCGTAAGTGTCGATTAAAGGCTGTTCATGAGATTGTGGGCATAATACGCCCATGTGGGTGCAAAGGACCACAAATGGAAAGCGACTTCTCACCAATAGAGAACAGTATGGTCAGTACTGTTCAAACAAAGTGATGGGTCCAATTAATTGTATATCCATCAGCTCCTTTTTTTTTTGCTTTGAATTGCATTATACTTAGAAAAAATTGTCCAGAAATCAGTCAATCAATTTACTTTTTTCTTCAAAAACATTCAAGTCGGAAGATACAAAAGTTCACCACAGCACATCTTCAACATGACCAAATGATTAGTCTGGTTTTCTCTTAAACAAAATGTTATGTATGCCACGTTTTCAGCTATTTCAAATAGTAAGGCAACAAAAGTCGACAGGAAATTCAGAAAGCGTTAGGACATGCAAGCAAAGATTTAAGTAGTCGTCATAACCGCAGACATAAGTTCACAAATAGACACGAGCATGCTACAAAGGTTATTTTCAAACATATTGACAAGGCCACTGATGAAAGCACTAACTGTAATTACTCTTAAAGTACAATAGCTTTTAGAACCCATCTGTGTTAACGGTTGATAATGAAACAATTGCACATAGAAATAGAAATTTTGATAATGAAACAACTGCACATAGAAATTTTCATTATCTATGAAAATTTAACTGCACATGGAAATATTGATAATGAAACAAAAGCACAGAGAAATTTTCAACCGCATTACTGCCTCCTTGAACAAACATTTTTTTTAGAAAATGGAATTACATTCCAGCCTCTGTGTGCCTGCATAAAGCCGGCACACACACAGCCTGGTTTATTACATTAACCATAAGAAAAGAAATTACTTTAGTACATGATAAATTAGTACTGAAGATCTCCTGCATCCAGTGTCGATTGAATTTTCTCATCGCCTTATTAGTATTAAGATGAGCGCGAGCGAAACCCACTGGATGTAGAATATGGCGACGTGAATCCCGTCAACTGTGAAGAAAGTGATGGCATTGTCTTCCAGGCGGATGGAGCGAAGCCGAAGGAGAGCATAAAGACCGCAGTCCAACTCAACACTCGGGCGGTCTTATGTAGCGGAATGCTGGCGAACCGCCACCACCGCCTTGATCTGCATAACGGCAGATCTGGCCAACACCGGCCGCCACCTCGTCGAGAGGGACAACCCCTCCCAGCCCGCCGCCACCACATCGACGTGTAGATCACGTCGGGTCACGCCGATGCCAATGCACGCTGTCATTAATCAGTCCGCGGTTCATTGTGACCATCTTCAATTGTTGAGAAGTGGCCGAATGACGCGGAGCACCAGACGTTGTAATCGTCATCATGGTAGTTGCCGCCGCGCCAAGCGCCTATGGGAACCATGTCGTGGCACTGCATGACCGCAAATCTGGCCACAGCGCCTCATCCCGGGGAGCCTGCAACCAATCGCACTTGCATCGTGCGCGTCAGGTTGCCTGGTGACACCTTCTCCGGTCACCACGCCATCACCGTCGACGCCAGCTGCTCCGATTCAAAAGGCTGCCACTCCACCCGATCTTCCCCGCCCAGGCGCAGAACGGTGCAGCGGCGGAGAACGGAGCTGCCATGGATGACACGGAGACGAATTGCCTCCACCCCTCGCGCCATGCCAATGCCGAGACGGACATGGTGGTGAGCAGGAGCCATAGGACCTGGTAGAGGTCCGGCGAAGACCCAGCCCAAAGGAGCAACAGGGACGCGCAGCCCTAGATCGACTAGGCTCGCCGGCGTGGATCCTTCGACGCCGCCGAACAGCCACGCCCCGGGGAAAGGAGTCGGGCGCCGTCCTGCCCCTGCAGGCGTAGGCTAACGCGCGCCGCCGCAAGGTCGAAGCCGCCCGCAATGTCGAGGCGCGCGACAAGGAGCCCCGCCGCCGTCGTCCTCGCCGTCGGCCGGGTTGTGCCGGCCTTGGGCTCCGACGGCGGCAGGGAAAGGGAGGGGGAGGAGGAAGGACGGTGGTGACGCTGGTAGATCGCCGCCCGTGTCGCCTGTGGAGGCGACACGGGGACCTCCGCGATTTTCGGATATGAACAAACATGGTTGTAACAATTATATACTCCTGTAACCAGATTATTATCTCTGTTCAATTTCTTCGTTTTTTTTTTTTTGACAAGGAAGATTGACACATTGAATTGTAGTAGTGATAACCAACAGATTGGAAGATTCTCGAATGTATTTGACAAATATATCTATTCATTGCATTGCTGTACTCGTCTTTGTTGCAAATTGCAGATGGGCCAACTGGGAGTTTCATGTGGGTTTCGACATGCGAGCTGGCACCGTCATTTCTCAGGCCTCTTTGTACGACGCCGATGCTGGCCTGAAGCGGCGGGTGCTCTACCGCGGCTTCGTTTCGGAGGTCTTTGTTCCGTACATGGACCCAGAGGAGGAGTGGTACTTCCACACGTTCATGGACGCCTCTGACTACGGCTTGGGGACCTTGGCGTTCCCTCTCCAACCTGGTGGCGACTGTCCTGCCAATGCGGTCTACTTTGAGGGCTACTACACCGATGCGAATGGCAAGCCTGTGAAGGTGGACAATGTGATCTGCATATTCGAGCGGTATGCTGGTGACGTCGCGTGGCGCCACACTGAGGCAGCGTTGCCGGGCCAACTGGTAATAAGTTTGCATGACACTTCATATTGGAATAGTTGGTTTCATGATTAATCTGGTAAGATTGTTTATATGTAGATAATGTTTAGTACTGATAGTTAAACTGAAAATGGTTTGACTTTAGATGAACCTAAAACAAATTATTTTCATGGACGGAGATGTTACCTTATATGGTTTCTCAAGTCTGGAATCCTCTGACGCAGTTCACGGAGGTCCGGCCAGACGTGACCTTGGTGGTGAGAATGGTGGTGACGGTTGGGAATTATGACTACGCATTGGATTGGGAGTTCAAGATGAGTGGCTCCATCAAGCTCGTGGTATTTATCAATCATTTTATTGTTGTATTCTATTTTCCTACCGATGGAGTTTTTAATTAGAAGAAACAAACCATAGAGATATCTTTCAATGTTGCTCTCTTTGCCACTCAAGTCAATGGTTGCATGGTTGCAGGTGTCTCTCACTGGCATCCTAGAGATGAAGGCAACGACCTACACGCATACGGATCAGATCAAGGAAGACACTCATGGGACGTTGGTCGCCGAGAACACCATTGGCGTCTACCACGACCACTTCATCACGTACCACCTGGACCTTGACGTTGACGGCACAAAGAACTCCTTCGTCAAGAACATCATCACCCTCAAGCACAATACCAGGAACCACACTACGGGCGGCGCCGACACGCCGAGGAGGAGCTACTGGACCGTGCGCCGAGAGGTGGCCGAAACTGAAGCTGATGGCCAGGTGAGCCTGAACGACGGACCGGCCGATCTGCTCTTCGTGAACCCGAGCAAGAGGACAAAGATAGGCAACGAGGTTGGGTACCGGCTCGTCCCGGCTGGCGCGACAGCGACCTCGCTGATGGCCGACGACGACTACCCGCAGCGGCGTGCGAGCTACACGAAGAAGCAGGTGTGGGTGACGCCGTACAACAGGTCGGAGAAGTGGGCGCCGGGGCTGTACGCCGTGCAGGGCACCGGCGACGACAGCCTGGCCGCCTGGAGCAAGAGGAATAGACGAATAAAGAACGAGGATATCGTGCTGTGGTACACGCTGGGCCTGCGTCACGTCCCGTGCCAGGATGACTTCCCGGTGATGCCCACATTGAGCGCCTCCTTCGAGCTCCGGCCGTTCAACTTCTTTGAGAGGAACCCGTTGATCAGAAGCAGGCCGGCAAGTTATGTCAAAACAAACTGCTCGTGCGGCGCCCAGGTGATGTGACGAAGATCCCATGAGACGCCTTAATTAAGATCCTCGGCAACATCTCACTTGCAAGAGATATTCTCAAACGAAGAGAATATACAGTAATATGTTGGGGCACCATATATATATTAGTTTTTGCCTACCATTAACTGACATATGCTTGAGATATTTTAGAAGTTAATCGAATGATATGTGAACACATTAGCATGCAATTAACGGATGAGGGAGATCCCACCTGGCGTTGGAGAAGGATCTCCTCGCGCTCCCTGCGGAACAACACCTCCTCCAGGGCAGCCCACCTGGCGTTCCTCTCCTCCCGAGTGGCGTCACCATCGTCGTTTCTGTTTCTGCTGAGATTGTCCGTTGCAACGGAGCATCAGCAGGGGCGTCATGGATTTTTATACGTACGGAAAAGCAGACCCAACTAAAGATATACCGGCTTTAGATGGCATAGTAGAGTGTACTACAGACCCAGCAGCAGGCATGTTGCAATTGTCTGATCCTGCCAGCGGACTAGCATAAAGTGTTTTGTGGGTTCACCGCAATGAGATAAAGTCCCAAAACAATCATTCAAAACTGGACTTTTGCATTCCATCCAGCATCTTATTCCACCAAGGTAGTCATCTCAATCATGCCACCGCACATCATTTGTTTTTCAGGAAAACAACAGAAACGTGTCTTGATCAACAGCAGGATTGTGCATGTAGATTTACGCACCACTGAGATAAGGGTAATATTGAAATTCTCCCTTGTGCACAAATCAACCACAAACTCACAGCATATCAAAACATGCAAAACTGAAAAACATTCCACACATCTCGGGGTAAGGTGGAGATTTCAACAATTTATTAGTGGCCTCGCTGCTTAAGGGCTCTACAGGAGTTCGTCTCAGCTACTTAATCAAATGCTCATTATTAGAGAACAGCATAGTAGAATCCTCTAGAATACATTCAAGATGCACGTCCCGCCTTCAAGTGACGGACACCCCTGAATTTGACTGCCTGCAGCATAAGATGAGTTCCATCAAAAGGGTGCCAAAGAGAGATGCTTCAAAACTGCGAAATTAAAGTTGCCGATGACGAATGTTTATTATGACTATCATCCAGCTTTTTGAACAATGGAACATTTTTATTACATAGCACCACGTTGCGATTGTGGAATGAGGAACTACTTGGTTGATCGATTATCTTGCTTCTCATTCATCTTTTAAACATTAGCTGAATGCTAATTCAACTACCAATAAGGCTATCCTCCACTGTATTCCCTCCAGAAAATAATAATAACAAAAAAATAGAATACGACAAGATATCCATACCGAGTACTGACTCGATCATAACACTCGATATCATGATATAGTTTTGAAAAGGATGCACACATTCAAGATTTATTTGTCTCATAATACTCCAGTAACAGCGATCATAACTTATCATTTTCTCAGCGAAACCATTCACTATATTCTATCATGCTAGTCCTATTATACAGAAATAAATAATTATAGAAATAGAACCACACGATATTTCCCTAATATTTTCCCGTTAGCTATGCACCAAACAGTTCATTGATGCAACCTAAACTAAATCCAAATGTCAACTATAACAATTTTAATCATCAAAGTTTTATAAACACTAAATATATTCTATCCAATCGTAGCAGTCAGGATAATGCAACTTTCAGAGAAAAATAGTAGCAGAAGTCCAGCCACCAAAACAGTGTCAACAAAACATCAACAAATCTTTCATAGATTGTGTTCATACCTTTTTCCCAGGATGTATGCTTTCATGCACATGAAAACCACAAGGTTATGTAGAGGTTGAACACAAAGGTCGACGATTCTTCTTTCCCTTTGGCCTCACAAAGACTCCCCATAAATTAGACATAAGTGAAACTACTTACAAATCATTTTAGGATAATGATACGTATTAGTTTCTACACCTGTGAGTTGCAACACTGAGCAAGAAATCATATATGCGAACAATGAAGTATGTGTGGTTTTTTACTGTAAAAAAATGTTGGCAAGATCACTAACACTGAGAATCAGGTGGAAGCACTTCCGAGGAATATACCAGCAGCTTTATATCATTGATGTGTGCTCTCATTGTAGCATCCCGCCTCAAATAATGAGGGGTTAGCTTAACAGGATCGAGATAGGGTGACACTTGGCGACGCAAGCGTCCAAAAGACCACACACATAAGCATAATAAAATAGAGTACAAAGTGAATTCTTAAATAATACAACTTATGTTCAGATTTTTGATACATAAAAGAGTTCGAAATTTGAGTACAACAACAGCGGAAGCAACTAAACTCGACGATATTTATCTTTATGCAAAACCCTTTTAATTTGGCTAAAACTTGAAAGTAAGGACCAACTTCTAGTGCTTCTTATATGCAATCTTGTCCTTTACCATGGTCAGCCCCCTGCATGCTAGGAGTCGGTCTTAGAAGGCCAATTTGATGGGTAAGACTTGCTGAGTATTAGTTGCTCAGGGTTTGTTGTTTAAATCTTCTGTGCAGATGATCTTTTGGCTCGGGAGAATGAAGCACGTTTATGGCTAGATGTGCTTCATCATAGGATGAATATCGCCGAGTTTATTTGCTTCCGCTGTCATTTTATTCGAATTTTCAAACTCTTTTATGTAATCAAACTCTGAATTAAAGATGTAATAATTAATATTTCACTTGTATCCTATTTTCTTATGCTTTGTACTTTCGGACTCTTGCTTCGACAAGTGTCACCCGATCTTGATCCTGTTAAGCTAACCCCTCATTATTTGAGGCGGGATGCTACACTCATCACATAATTGCAGGAGGTTTCCAAGAGATCAGAATGCTTCTTTTCATGGCTAAAACAAATCGAGAAGAAAAATTAAAGAGAATATATGAATTAAACTATGCTTTAGCAGATAACCATACGAACTCCATTGGTCGAGGCTCCCGGGGAGGAGCTTTGGTGTTGAACACAACAGAAACCTTACCAATCAAATTTATGAGGGGAGAAGAACAAGCCAATGTCTTCATGAGTTGGGCGACTAATCTCAAAAGCTTTTGGCCAGTCATCAAATCGAGGTAACATCTCTAAATGTAGATCGCCGGACATCATTTTTGCGACATCATAAGCTTTACGTGAGACTTTTGGTGGGAAGTAAGCTTTGAATCCACCAAGGTTATGCCTTGTTCCAGCATT
Organism: Eragrostis nindensis; assembly: GCA_012490785.1. Lineage (NCBI taxonomy): Eukaryota > Viridiplantae > Streptophyta > Magnoliopsida > Poales > Poaceae > Eragrostis > Eragrostis nindensis. Next base: position 254,574 of record JAAXCT010000077.1, on the reverse strand, counting down.
AAGGACAAGAAAGGATCCCCCAGAAAGCAAAGCAGTGCCAAAAAAATTCAACCCAGGAATGTAACACATTAAATTGTCACCAGTTAAGGGCATAACGTCACTAGTACAAAAAGAGCCTAATATGACACATGATTTTTTACAGCAGTGGCGGACACCCTTCCATCCGTCACTACTAGCTCGACGCGAGGTACTGTAGCAGCTAGCAGTGGCGGACGGACTGACGTCGTCACGGCTACATGGACCTGAGCACTCAGCAGTGGCGGACGAAGGGACGTCATCGGCGTCCGCCACTGCAAACACGACTAGTAGTGGCGGACGCTGACGTCATAAAGCCCGTCACTGATATTTTTCGCTGCAGTGGCGGGCAGCTAATGTGCGTCCGTCTGTCACCGAAAGCGATGGCCCATATAGCCAACAAATTTAACCCTAAAGCCCACTATCGTGTGCGTCCACATATAAAATGGACACTTATCCATTTTCTCAACCTGCGCCATTCCCTCACCCCGCCGCCTCCCCTATCCTCTTTCCCGTTCCACCACGCCTCCTCTCTCTCTGCGGCGCGGCGGCACTGGCATGCGTGGTCGGCCTTCCTCGGCGGCGCGCGGCAGCACGCGGGGGAGAACGTGGCGGCGCACAGCGTGCGGCCGGCCTCCCTCCTCCGGCAACTAGCTCTCCACGCGTGATGCGGGTACGCTCGGCCTCCCTCCCTCCCTCCTCGCCAGATCTGGTGGCCGGCCTCCCTCCCTCTGTCCTCAGTGGCCTCTTCGGCGGGTTCCCTCCTCCGGCAAGCAGCTCTCCGGGCGCGACGCGGGCACGCGCGGTCGGCCTCCCTCCTCGCTGGATCTGGCGGTCGGCCTCCTTCACTCCTCGCCGGATCTGCCGGCCAACCTCGGCGGGTCCCCCACCAGCAAGCAGCCGCCTCAGTGGGCGCAACAGCTCCGGGGGCGGCGTCTCCAGGAGCAGCGGCTCAAGGGATGGGAGCACCGGGCGCAGTGGATCCAGGGGCCGCGATGGCTCCAATCTCGGCAGGTGGTGTCCATGATGGTGCGACGCGGAGTCAGAGAGGACATCGATGCAGCAGCGTGGATCCTCGATTCTATCGATGGTTGGTCTCTTTCCTCGATCTGCTTGCTGTTTCTTTCCTTTGGCTGGTTCATTCTAACCCGTTTGGAAGTGTTCGTCTCCTTAGACTGCCCTTGATTTATCTGTTCTTTTGTTTTGTCAGATTGTGCAGCAGTTCGACCGGGCGCAGTGAAGCTCATGCAGGCAGCCTGATTGTCAGATTGTGTAGTAGTTGGTTTATTTTCTGACCTTGATTGTTGCGGGAATGCGTGATTTTTGGACTAATATTGTTGTGTAGCACTCATAGCAGTAGTTTGTAGTTCGAATGTACATTGACATGTAATGCGTATGTATATTGCCATGGTTTTTATGTGTACCTTGTCAACTAAATCTTGAACCTCTAACTTTCATTTGTTTGCGATATTGCTCTGTTGGTAATATGTTCTCTCTGCTCCCCTGCTTGGTGTTGTTTCATGGCAACACAGTAGCATCGGAACAAAGAGAACATGGCTTTTTTTTTATTTTGAAAAATCCCTTGCAGTGGCGGGCGGGAATGACCTCACATGCCCGTCATTGGTCATGGCCTCTACAGTGGTGGGCGATGACGTCACTCCGTCCGCCACTGGTGATGTCACTCCGTCCGCCACTGATTCTCTATATCGGTGGCGGATGGCCTGTGCGCCACCGCTCTGGACGGGCTAGCAGTGGCGGAAGCTCAGTGGCGCATGCTTTGCCCGCCACTGCTGGCCCAAAAAGCCCGCCACTGAAGGTTCTTTTTGTACTAGTAGTACAACTAAAAGAATGGGTATGCAATAACAGGACATATTAAATACATTAATTCAATGACAAACTACACAATCGAATGTGAGAAGCATTTGTCTTTAGTAACAGATCCAAGTTACAAACTAATATGACAGAAAATTTTATATATACTATGATAAGCATTCACCTATTATATTTAATTCAGAATAGCTACGCCCAGAAAGGTGCTTGTGTGGAATCGTGGATTAGGATGCTTTGTACAGGGAGTGCATTTCTGCATGGTCATCTAAAACCATGACAGAACCGACAAGAAATAGCAATTCATCAAGTTCCATAGTCAATTCACAGACGATGTAATCAGCCAAATCCCGACCATGTTACACCATGTTAGATTAAAGTTTGAAAAATGAACTATAACTTGATTCTCACATATTTTGAGTTACTGCTCAGTAAAACATAATATTGTGCTGTGCATTCGGTGACTAATGAAACTTTTGTATAGTTGAATTCAATGTGTCACCAGATGCAGATATGCTCACTGCATGTAGGCTTTTTGAGGCCCCCTGCCTTGAGAGCAAGAATCATGGAAACAAAAAATTGCAGGCCTCCGCAGCTACCCATGTCAAATCATGTAAAGCAGCTGGTGGCAACAACAAGCCTATGATTATCTATTGTTTTTAGGAACGTATGGTAGGAGAGGCCCTTATTAAGCAACCCTGCCTAGTTATTTGATTAAATATCCATAACTATTATATATATTGTTGAGATCAATCATAGAAAACTGCATGGGCATTGTACTCACGTCCAACAATTTTCAGAAGAAGGCCGTCTTGGGTTCACTGCACTTGAGTCGATGATCAGCAGTGTCTATATTATGGAATGGAGTGCTTGCTTCAGATTGACATCCAGTAACATTTGGAGATGAATATATAAATAACAAATAAATAATAAAGATGAAATCTAATCACTTACCAACTACTCAAAAAAAATTTTATTTTAAGATTTGGAGAAGTTCAGCATAAGAAAATTTATCTTTCTGTAGACACATACCTGAAGTACATAATGCCTCCTCTCTACTCTTAGCCTGTATCTTGGAACTGATATTTCCTTCATTTGCACTCACTATCTTCTTTTCTTTGCCAACCTGGAAATGATGTGTAGACCAAAGATCAAGAATATCCAACCATGGAAACTAATCTGCTGAGAAAATGTATAGTAAACAGTTGGTGTGTTCTCTTTCTATCATTATCTTCCTCATTGCAGCAGTGCATCTCTATGATTAAACTCTGAGTTGCTACCATTTCTAGCTACAAATAGAACTCGAAACTTTCATACTAAAAAGTTTCGAGCTTGCTCAAGAAATAAAATTAAATCGATCATGCTCGCAATTACCTGGCATTTAAGGATAATACATTAAACAATAAAATAAGTCAACACAAGTAAACCACCTAACTAACTGAGCTAATGTTTCTCAAACAAGAACACAAACTACAAACACGATGGCAGATTTATCTGAATGCCACTTCCAATTGCGTGTCAGATTACAGAAAGAAATCATCATCAACAATACAAAATATAAACCACTAGGAATCTCGATGAAGAGGATAAATGACATGAAAATATATAAAAGGAAAAGGGGGAAGCAGACCCATCCGTCACAAAGAAAGTGTGACGGGTGTGGAAAGTTGTGACTTCGGTTGAGGAAAATAATCAATCAATTCCATGAACGAACCAACAAGCAGGAAAGAAAAAAGAGGAAATATTTGGCACTAGAGGAAAACAGCACGGTGATCACAGCAGGGCCAAGAAGCTCAACACGACGCAACCAACCAAAATACTCGAATCCAACACCAAGAAGGTAAAATTCAATGGAACACCCGACGATTTTTACGCCTAGAGACTCAAACAGAAAGTAGCAAGAACGGGGAATGGAGGCGAACTTGCACCAAGGCCACAAGGGCGATTACAACGCCGGCATGAAATGCAGCCCAGCCAAGCCAGGAGGAGAAGAGCAGAGGGAATCACTCACTGTTGTGACTTCGGCCTGCAGCGGCGGCGGTAACGGTGGAGGTAGGAGGCGGGACGAGGAGCCAAACTGGGAGGCGGACGAGAGTGACAGCGGGAAGGGGAGGGGAGGTGCTGACGAGGGAAGCTGGGTTTTTGTCTTCTCTGGTCCTCTCCTGCGACCAGAGCAAAAGACATGAGCCAAATTACTTTCGATCCTACAGTTGGTAAAGAAATCCACAAATTACCCCTCTGCGGAGATGGAACGTGTGCTCACTGCACACTCCTTGCAGTTTTTGCTATCACATAAACATATTTAATCTACTAATTTATTTTATCATGCAGTTTTAAAAATGTTTAAAGCAGTAGAAATTCTATCTTTTGATGTCATTAGGACAGGTTAGCTAGTGCAAATTTACATCAAAACGAAAAAAAGAGGGACTACTAATTTATCTTGCTGTGTGGCTGGCCATGACTGCTAGCGTCCCTACCCAATTATAGTGTGCCAAATGTTACATCTACCCAACCAAATAGCCTTCACCTACTGTCCAAAACATTGATGAGGTTTACAAATCACCTTGCCATCTTCTTTCCGCTACGAAGACTCCGCAAGTCATATATCATGTTCTCGCTCGATCCCTCCTGTCCCAGATGAAAAAAAATCAAGTTAACAAAAAAATAATAGAAAGTAAATAGTTCCAAATTGATATAGTTAACATTTATCATGACAGCAAGCATGCAAAGAATATGTTAAATTTATCAAGGCAGCACGCATGTATAAACAATAAATGGACAAGTATGGCAGATTTGTCATGGCATCAAGCGTGTAAACAAGAAATAGACAGATATAGCAGATTTATCATGGAGCAAGCGTGTAAGCATTCAGATTAAACACGGCAGCAAGCAACCTTGTATATCTAGGCTAACGTGGCTGAGGGCTAATGATGCTACCTCGAAGCTTTTCGTTTTGAGCGTGAACGGGAGGAAAAGGAAAAACCACATTCAAACGCTTAATTACCGCACCAGAAGGGCAGGTGCACACCCATGAGCAGAAAGCCGAGCACATCTATGAGCATTTCCAAAAAGTTTTCGGGGAACCAGAGAGAAGACACGTAACACTTGACTGGGAGAGGATTGGTTTGCAAGGACATGACTTGCGACATCTTGAGGAACCTTTCTCCGAGGAGGAAGTCACCAAAGCAATCATGTCAACGCTGAGCGAAAAGGCTCCGGGACCCGATGGATACATTGGAGCGTTTTTCAAATCATGCTGGGATGTGATTAAGCATGATATACTAGAAGCAATCAATGTGTTCTACTGCCAGCAAAGCCATCAACTAAACCTCCTCAACTCTGGACATATAGTGCTCATTCCTAAACATGCAGAAGCAAAGCAGATTGGAGATTTCAGGCCAATAAGTCTGACAAATAGTATTGCCAAACTAATCTCAAAGCTCATGGCAAATAGGCTGGCTGGATGTCTAGAACAGTTGGTGTCACGAAACCAAAGTGCTTTCATTAAGAAGAGAAGCATCCATGATAACTTTCTTTTCACGCAAAACCTCATCAGGGAGTTGCATAGGGCTAAAAGACCAGCTGTATTCCTCAAACTTGATATTGCTAAGGCATTTGACACAGTTAGGTGGGACTACTTACAGGAAGTTCTAACTCAGCTTGGTTTTGGAGCAAGATGGAGAGGTTGGGTGTCGGCCTTGCAATCAACGTCCAACTCTTCAGTCATGCTGAATGGACAAGGGGAAGAAGCTTTACACACAGAGGAGGACTCAGACAGGGCGACCCCTTGTCACCAATGTTGTTCATCGTAGCATTTGATCCGCTACATAAATTACTGAACCTGGCTACGCAAGCCTCGGCACTGCAACCGATCCAACACCAGGCGGCCAAGTTTCAGTTAAGCATGTATGCGGACGCAGCTGTCTTTCTGAACCCCACAAGAGAGGATGTGCAGACGTTGAGAGACATCTTGTGGGTTTTTGGGCAAGCATCAGGTTTAATCACAAATTTAAACAAGTGTGCGGTATACCCAATCAGATGCGAGGAAGTGAACATGAGTGAAGTGATGCAGCCTTTCCCGTGCGCCATTCAATCCTATCCATGTCAGTATCTTGGTCTGCCGCTAAGCATAAAGGGCCTCACAAAGAACGAGATCATGCCGCTGATACAGAAGATAGCAAACAAGTTGCCAGCGTGGAAGGGGAAGCTGATGACAAAATCTGGGAGGTTAAGCTTAGTAAACATGGTCCTTTCATCCATCCTAACTTACCACATGACAGTTTTCTCATTGAAAAGGTGAGTAATCAAGCAAATTGACAAATTACGAAGGAATTTCCTATGGAGAGGGGCAGAGGAAACAAGAGGTGGACACTGCCTTGCTAATTGGGGAAGAGTCAAGAGGCCGAAGAAGTATGGAGGCCTGGGAGTGCTTGACCTCACCATGTTTGGAAGGGCCCTCAGGCTCCGATGGCTGTGGTTCGAATGGACTGATCAGGAGAGGCCTTGGGTAGGAACTGCAGTGCCATGCGATGCAACAGACAGGCAACTCTTTAGAGCTAGTACAGAAGTAACAATTGGAGATGGGAGCAGGGCAAAATTCTGGCAGTCCTCATGGCTAGAAGGGAAAGCACCGATGGACATAGCACCAAGATTATATAAATTGGCATGGAGAAAGAACAGAACACAATGGAGGCGAGGGCGACAACTGGACGCGTGGCTTTGGAGAATGCAGGATGCAGATACGATATATGAGTTCATTTATCTGTGGCATCAGGTCTAGCGGGTGCACTTGAGCGACCAACTAGATACAATTACCTGGAAGTGGACGGCAAGTGGAAAGTACACGGCCAAATAGGCGTATATGGCCCAATGCAGAGGTTCCTACAGTCCATTCGATGCCAACGCAATTGGAAATTGAAATCGGAAGGGAAACATAAGTTCTTCACTTAGATTTTTTTTTCGAAACGAGAATTCATTCCCAACTCCATCTGAAAGACGGAGGTCCTTAGTCTTTTGTTTTTACACCTTCCAGAAAAGATCGCGAAAGCAGAAAAGGTCCACCACCCCCAATCTTCGACCAGATCTCTAGAAATCTCGGATTGGGGGGGAAACTGCGACCAGAAAAGTCGATTCGACTATTACAAACCAGAGAAACAGACTAAGCAAGTAAAGACTAGCAACTACTGCAACTGTGACTTAACGGCGCGAAGCAGATGACACCCTGGCTGTGGATGTTCCCTCGCCGTCCCCGATTGCTGCAGCATCATCACTTGTAGGCTCCTCTCCATCTTGGATTGTACGCAGAACGACGCATCTCCCTTGTCGGTTGAGCACGTTGATCGCCGTCTTCAACATCGTCTCTGCGCCGGCCTTGATGATCTCCCCCATCTCCGAAGGATATAGCCCTGCCCAATAACGTAAGAACGCACACACATGGAAAATAATGTCACAAGGATGCTTAATCATGATCTTGTCAAAACACGCCTTATTCCTCGCTTTCCAAATAGCCCAGCATATAGCCGCAAGCCCCTCTGTGTGAACATGATTCCCTTCTGGTAAGACCAAGTTGATCCACTGCCAGTATTGGGATATGTTACAGGGGCGAGTTTGTGAACCAAAGCATAAAGCAACCACACTCCAAACAGCTTTTGCCACACAACATGTAAATAAGAGATGATCAATTGTTTCAGGTTGTGAGCAGAAGGAACAGGTAGGATCTCCTTGCCATTTCCTCCTCACCATATTATCTCTAGTTAGGATAGCATTATTTTCTATAAGCCAGAGAAAAATTTTTATTTTCTCAGGAATTTTGGCCTTCCAAATGTGTCTATAGGAAGAACCAGAGTCATTTCTAGTCAGATGATCATACATTGATTTGACTGTAAATTTCCCATTTGCTGTCCACAGCCAAACAGCATAGTCTTTATTGTTGGATATTACCTGATTGTTAAGCCTGGACGCCAATTCATACCATTGGCCATGAAGCACAGCAGGTAAATTGACCCTCAAAGGGATCATCCAGTGGTTATTTGCACAATCAGCCACAGTTAGTTCCTTATTGCTGCAAAAGTCGAATAGGAGAGGATATGACAGGCATAAAGGCTCATCACCTAACCACCTATCAGTCCAGAATCTGATTTTCATACCATTACCCACTATCATTTTCCTGCCACTCATGTAGAGATCCCTGACCTTCAAAAGGTCACTCCAGATAGGGGAGTCATTGATTCTGTGTTTCACAGAGCCAATAGGTTTGTCATGAATATATTTGGCATTAACAATTTCCTGCCATAAACCCTCCTCACTTTCAAGACGCCACCACCACTTACAGAGCAGACTGATGTTTAGTTTTTTGATGTCTTTGATGCCCAGACCACCTTTCTTCTTGGATTTGCATATTGTGGACCATTTTACCAAATGATATTTCTTTTTGGAGCTACCTCCTTGCCAGAAGAACTTCCTCATAGCTTTCTCCAGCCTTTTCACCACCGTCTTAGGTAAGAGGTACATAGACATGTGATAAATAGGGGAATTGGTCAGACTAGACTTAATAAGGATTGTCCTCCCACCGATTGACATAGTGTTAGCTTGCCAAATATCCAGTTTTTTGTAGGTTTTATCCTCCATATACTGCCAGTCAGCCACATGCAATTTACTAGCAGTCACAGGGACCCCAAGATATTTCAGAGGAAAGGATCCTATCTGACAATTGAACAGGTCTGCATAGGTTAGGGCAATATTGTGATCACCTCCAATCAAAAGGATTTCACTCTTGTCAAAGTTGATTTTCAACCCTGACATCTGTTCATACATATAAAGAATTAATTTGACATTTCTAGCTCCCTGAAGATCATCTCTGAGACACAAGATTGTGTCATCAGCATATTGTAGTATAGCTATTCCAGTAGGAATCAAGTTGTCAGCCAACCCTTTTATCATGTTATTACTTTGTGCATAATGAAACATCCTAGTAAGGGCATCTGCTACAATATTAAACAATAAGGGAGAGAGGGGGTCACCTTGCCTGACCCCTTTGTAACTCTGGAAATAAGGTCCCATTTGACTATTCAACTTAACACAAACCGTCCCTTCCATAACAACCTTTTTAATCCAAGAACACCAAGTATCAGAAAAGCCTCTAGTTTCCAGGCATTTGAACAGGAAAGCCCAGTTGACCTTGTCATAGGCTTTTTCGAAATCCAACTTGAGGACCACCCCAGTTTGTCTTCTTTTTTTAGTCTCATGAAAGATTTCATGCAGAGAGAGCACACCAGGCATAATATTTCTACTTTTTATAAAAGCAGATTGTGCTCTGTGAATTATTCTATTTGCAACAGGTTCCGACCTAATTGTTAGTGCCTTGGTGAACCATTTATAGAGACAGTTCAGGAGGACTATTGGTCTGAATTGTTGAATTCTTTCAACATCAGCAAGTTTGGGTAGCAAGGTTATTATTCCATAGTTTATTCTTTTAATATCCAGGGTCCCATGATAGAAGTCAGAAAAGAGTTGTATAATGTCCTCTTTTATAAAATCCCAGCATGCCTGATAAAATTCAATAGGTATCTTGTCTGGGCCAGCAGCCTTATTTTTTTCCATTTGGAATAGGGCTGATCTGATTTCTTCCTCATCAAAGGGTTTGGAAAGTAAAGCATTCTCCTCTTCAGAGACAATAGCTTCACTCCCCCACATGTTAGGATTCATGTCAAAAGCATTTCCCTCGGCAGGTCCAAAGAGAGACTTATAATAATCAGTAGCATGATGCAGGAGAGCATCATTACCCTGGATTACACCCTCACTACTCTGTAGTGAGAAGATTGTATTTTTCCTCTTCCTGCCATTAGCCATCCTATGAAAATAGTCTGTATTATTATCCCCCTTGAGAAGCCAGGTTTCATTTGATCTCTTATACCAGTAAAGTTCCTCAGATTCTAGGATGTTGAGGAACTCCACTAAAAGATCCACTTTCATTTTTAGTTGAACATCAGAAAGAATCCCCTCCTCTTCAGTTTGTTCTAGAAGTAGGAGATCCTCTTGAATTTGCTTTTTCCTCTTTTTCTCTTTGCCTGCATTATCAAAACCCCACCCCTTGAAATATTTTTTAAACTTTTTGAGTTTAAACTGCACTCTATCTAGCATGCAGGTATCCCTTGTAGGTTCCTGCCAGATTTCTTTGACCTTTGGTAAGAAATCAGGATGTTTGAGCCAGGACATCTCAAAACGAAAGGATAAATGTTTCAGGGGTATATTATTTTCCGTTGAAAGAAAAAGGGGATTATGATCTGATATATCTCTAACCTTTCTCTGAACTTTAACAAGGGGAAATATATCTTCCCATTCTTTAGACATTAAAACCCTATCCAGCTTGACCAGAGTAGGGTCTTGCTGGTTGTTAGACCAGGTGAATTTTCCACCAGACATGATTATTTCCCTCAGATCATTGGCATGTATTATTGCATTGAACAGATCCATGAATCTGTTATGCTGAAAATTTTTATTTCTCTCATGGGCAAATCTGATGATATTGAAATCTCCACCTAACAAGTAGGGTTCTGTGTTTTTAGAGCAAAAGGAGGCTAGCTCACACAGAAATTCATCCTTGTCTTCATCTTGAGGGGATCCATAAACATTTAAAAGGTTCCATTTTTTATTAAGGAGTTTGTCCCAGAGATTCATCTGTAGTATATATTTTCCTTCACTAAAGGACCCAACATCAAACCTCTCAATTTTTATACCTGTAATAAGACCACCAGCCCTGCCTCTGGAGGCCACCCAGTTCCAAAGATAAGATTGACAAGGATCAATTGTTCTCATATACTTATCAGTTAATTTTTTGCATATTGTCTCTTCAAAGCATAGGAAATCAAACTCATTTTCTCTAATTAGGTCACGCACCACAGGGGTCATACCTTTTTTTCGTATGCCCCTACAATTCCAAAAGAGGCCTAACATTATGATTTCTTTTTTGGTTTTTTTGTGTCAGGAACTGGAATAGGATTTTCCTGATTCCCTTTGTTCCTGTACACTGAAGGAGTAGATCTCTGACTCCTTCTGATAGGAATAGGCTTGTCCGAGATTCTCAGAGCCGAGCCACTATTTCTTCTCTTTTTTTTCTTTGATTGAACCAGGGTGAACTCTTCTTCCTCAGAGTCCTCATTTATCCATTCCAAAAGTAGGTTACTGTTTACAGTCTCATCGGTATTAGAAGCAGAAGCAACGACAATATCACTAGTCAAAGGAACAGGTTCATTGGCATCAGAGATAGTAATAGAGGAGCTAGGGTCAGAAACAACAGAGATACAAGAGGTTTTTTTCTGATCTAAGGAGTGTCTAGCGATTTCAAGATCTTTCATAATATCAATTTTATCAAAGCAATCAACATTCATGCTAACTCCCAGATTCATGGCCACAGAAATAATTTCTTCATTAGCTAGAATAGAGAAAGAGTTTTGTGAATTAAGATTTGTACCTTCTATCGATCTTTTCTTAGCCCCAGCCACCATTGGTTGCATCTTCTCCAGCACTTGCGTTTGCAACCTGTTGCTCTGTCTTGTGGGTTGGATGATTTGTTTCTCATGTAGCATGATAATGCCCCCCTCTTGTATTTCTTCATCAGTCTTTTGAGTGAATTTTTCTTTGAAGCCTTCTGCAAGAGCCTCCTGAGTTAGAACAGTGACACTTTCACCCAAGGACATAACCTTATCCTTGTGCATTATAGGATTTGCACACTTCACCAGTCCCAACATCTGGGTAGGTTGACTCATATCCTCAGGACCATTTTCAATATGGATGCCAAATTCATCAGATAGAGCATCATCCTCATCATCTGAGTCCTCCACATCTTCAACTTCCCCTTCCTCCATTTCAATGGCCTCTTTACTCTTACATCTTCAGGGAATTCCAAAGCAGGAAAAGTTTGCTTTCCAACAGCTCTTTGAGCATCAGCCATGAGCTTAGCAGGAGCAGAAGTACCACCATTGTTGTTGTTGCCTCTATTGTAAGCAGGAGTACTAGGCCCAGCTGTATTGTTCTTGTTCAGATTCCCTTGTTGATCCACCCTTGGTTTTTTCTGATTAGGCTGCTCATCCTTGTCTTCCTGGTTGGAGATAGGCACATCCACCCCAGGTTGTTTGACAGGTATCAGCACCTCTCTTTCAAAGAAGAAATCATACACATAAGGGATGATAGCACCCTCAGCAGAAGGTGGGATTTTGGTAACATCCCTGCATGCAATTTTCATCCTGACATAGTCTTGCCTATGCAGGGACTTCTCATCCACAGCAATGGTGGCCCCAACTAGAGAGCCAACATAGGCCAGAGTCTTTTTACTTCTCTTATCATAGGGAATACCTCTCACCCTAAACCAAGCTTGTTGAAGCTCCCCTTTAGCTCCAACAGATGCATTCCAGGGGTCAATTGCAATTTGTGCTTGCACAGTTCTCAGGCCCAAGGGTCTAAATCTCCCCCAGTCTTTGATCATCTGAGCAGTAGGGAATCTCACTGTGAATTTGTTTTCATCCACCTTCCTGGCAGTCCACCTCCAAACACTGGAACCCAAGAGTTCCTTGAACTCCGTCTCTAGCTGTCTGGCAGTAATTGATCCACTGATGATGGTGATAAGAGCTGTAGTTGATCTCTCCTTTAGATTCACATCAGATGGACAATCAGGGATGCAAAAGAATGCTTGCCCTTCCACCTGAGTTGCACACATAGGGGCTATGTATTCCCAGAGTTTCTTACTTTTGCAATCTTCTCCAGTATGACCATAAGCTCCACACTTGTCACATTTACTGGGCTTAGGACAATTCTGAGCGGTGTGAGAAGGATCCCCACACTTGAAGCACTCATTCTCCATAGGAACAGAAGAATTTGATTGTTCAACATGAGGAAACTTTTTTTTTCCACTGAGAGGATTTCCTCCTGTCTTCTCTCATTTTGCCTCTCCATCATTTCCTCACGGTGACTCCATTTAGATTTCTCAGCTGTTTCAGCCGGCTTGGAGCCCTTAGATTCTTCCTTGTTTTTTGAGGAAGCCTGTTCCCATCGATCTCGAATGGAAACGTCTTCCTCAATCTTCTTCTGACGCTCACCACCTTTAGATCCCGAGGGTTGCCAGTCTTGCCGTCTCCAGTGGTAGTCCTGATAGCCTCCACGGCGCCCGGCCCCCCTGTTGCGACCTGCACCGAAACCATCTCTTGACCATCCTCGGCCCTCTCTCCCATTCACCATGATGACTGGAGCGATTTCGAGACGAACTACCTGGGCGAACGATCTCGATTCGCCACGGATAGAAGTCAGCTCGCTCCGCGAAGAGGCCCAGAGATGTCTCACGAACTTCGAAAGTGTTTGATTTGGTGGAAGAGGAGGGATGGGGGTGGATTGAATCGGCGACGAGCGAAACCCTAGATCGGGATCCCTCCCCTTTTGCGGAGGAGGAGCACCGCAGATTCCAGGGGTTGCATCGAGAACGAGTGGAGGATGTCGTCTTACAGGCGGAGATGTCCCTCCATTGGAGAGATTCACCACAGTTCGGACCACCCCCACCTCACGCACCTCACCGCCAGGCGGGACCAAGAGGGGCCAATCGAGAGGGTTTACCTTCGGATTGGAGGCGCTTTCACTTCCATGCGGGGCTTTTCCCCTGATTGCATCGGCTGGAGGAGCACGACGCGTGTCACGATCCCCCGCGGACGCGCGTCCGCCATGGGAGCCGCACGAAGTTGGACGGAACACAGGACCCAACATGCTCTCCACGCCTTCAATGAGATGAACTCACTACCCAACGAGAGACGTTTTCCCACCTTCTTAGATAGCCATCTCAAAAATAGCCATACAGAATAGAATCTGGACGGCGGACAGATTACTGAAAAGAAATAATCCTGCAACCCAACCTGTGTGCTGTGCGACCAGGAAAGTGAGACTGTAAGCCATCTCGCTTTGCACTGCAGCTATGCGAAAATGGTGTGGCAACAGATTAATCAATGGAGGCAGAGCAGCATTTATGACACACCTAGCAGGGAGATGAACCTGAAAGAATGGTGGAACCAGACGATGGAGAAAATCATCGCGCAGAACAAAAAGCAGGCAGCAGCGACGATCATATACACGCTATGGAATATATGGAAAGAAAGGAACAGGAGAACGTTCCAGCAAAAGGAGGCGCAACCGGAGCAGGTTTTTGTCATGATCAAGGAGGAGATGGCAGTGAGGGAGGCGGCTTATGGCCAGCTAACACAACATGTAGAAGAATAAGATTGTAGCACGGGGCGGGCCGGAGTCGCCGGACGCCTTCCTTGTTTTTTCATTTTGTATCAAACCTTGAACTCTATCGTTTTCTCTCTTAAATGAAAGAGCAGTGCTCGTGCTCATGTTTCGAAAAAAAAGCAACCTTGTATAGCATTCAGATTAAACATGTAAGCATTCAGAGAATTAAGCAATTGAAACACCAACACATCAACTCACCGTCGCATCGAGCCGCACGGGGCCACACCAACCAACGCTAGCTGCTGCATCGGGCCGCGCGGAAACCCGACGCCCTCCCTCAGGAGGGGGGGGGGGGGGGGGCACCTGCTCCATCCCCCTCGTCGGCACTTCGTGCCATGAAGTCGATAGCCTCGCGCCACGCCGCGCCGCCGCCGCCGTGGCACGGTAGAAGTGATGAGGGGAAGGAAATGGGGATTAGGGTTTGTAACCCTATCGCCCCGCACCCTTTTATACCGGCTCGGGAGGTCGGTGGGGGGCCATGTAGACTGTGAAGCTGGCCCAAAAGGCCAACCTATTTCGGAAAAATAGAAAAGGAGGAAAATAGAAAAAAATGGATTTTTTGTTGAAAAACCCCTGAAGTTACATGAAATTGCGACTAAGCTTTGTACTTTTGCAAAATACCCTCTGACATTTTCCAGACGAGAACCCGAGTCCTATTGTTGTAACATGATTTGTAGTGAAGAAATCGACCACCCAAAACAGCCAATCGGTAGTCTCAGACGATACTGTTCATGGGTTTCCGTCACTAGCTAAATCATCAAGGTATACATCTTTTCTCACACAAAAATGGCTTGTTAGAGAAGAAACAGAAAAATATCAACAAAATTGGCCGAAAGGGAAAGAAACCTCAAAATTGTGAGAGATGTACATTGAATTGGTCATAATCAGGAGACTTCTTTTAGTGCATGTGCATCACCCACTCCATTTTATTTATGTGTCCTCATCAAATACAAGTGCTATCCACACAACATATTTATGTATGCACATCAAATGCATATGCTATCCACACCACACATCAAGTGGAATGTATTATGCACATGGCTTCCTACAGTAGCAACACACTCAAGTAGAAGGTATGATGCACATGGCTTCCTACACTTTATACACTGCAAGTTTTGCTAACTCATTTTTAATCTACTCCCTTTGTTTTTCTTTTGATGTGGTTAGGATGTGTTAACTAGTGCAAATTTGCATTGAATAGTCTGTGCTAACGACGTCAAAACAAAAAAAGAGGGAGTACTAATTTATCTTGCTGCAAGGCTGGCCATGACTGCTAGCGTCCCTACCCAATTCTAGTGTGCCAAATGTTACATCTACCAAACCGTAGCCTTCACCTCCGGCCCAAGACATCGATGAGGTTTACAAATTACCTTGCCATCTTCTTCCGGCTATGAAGCATCCGCAAGTCACATATCCTGTTCTCGCTCGATCCCCCTGTCCTAGCTGAGAAAATCAGGTTAACAAAAAAGTTTATAGAAAATAAAAAAGTTCCAAATTAATGTCTTTAAAAATGATCACATTTATCATGACAGCAAGCAAACAACAATATGGCAAATTTATCAAGGCAACAAGCATGTAAACAATAAATGGACAAGTATGGCAGATTTATCATGGCAGCAAGCGTGTAAGCATTCAGATTAAACATGGCAGCAAGCAACCTTGTATAGCATTAAGATTAAGCATGTAAGCATTCAGAGAATTAAGCAATTGAAACACCGACACATCTGCTACCGTCGCATCAAGCCGCACGAGCCACGCCGTGACCGTACCGCATGCTGCCGCATTGCGCCGCGCGGGAACCCAACACCCTCCCGCACGAGGGGAGACACCTGCTCTGCCCCCTCGTCTACGCTCCGTGCCATGGAGTCGCTAACCTTGCGCCGCGCTGACGTGCCGCCTCTGCCGCCGTGGCACGAGACAAGAGGTGGGGGAAGGAAATGGGATTAGGATTATTAACCCTATCGCCCCGTACCCTTTTATACCGGTTCAGGAGGCCGGTGGGGGCTGTGTAGGCCGTGAAGCAGGCCCAAAGGCCGGCTTATTTTGAAAAATCAAAAAAATGAGGAAAATAGAAAAATCTATATTTTTTCCTGAACAAGCCGTGATGTGTAATATAAGATTGCAGCTAAGCTATGGATTTTTGCAGAATACCCCCTGATGTTTTCTAGAATAGAACCTACAGTCCTATTTTTTAGAATTCAGTATAGATTATTGCAACAGGATTTCTAGTGACGAATCGGCCACCTAAATCGTCAAGGTATACATGTTTTCAACACAAAATAGCTTGCTAGTGACGAAACATGAAAATATCGACAAAATTGGACGAAAGCGGGTAAAACCTCAAAATTGTGAGAGATGTACATTAAATTTTTCATAAAACAGTAGATTTCTTCTTGTGCATGTGCATCACCCATTCCATTGTTTATGTGTCCTCATCAAATACAAGTGCTATCCACAGCACACATCAAGTGGAATGTATGATGCACAAGGCTTAATAGCCGCTACTGTAGTAGTGCCCGTGCATCATCCATTCCACTTTTGATGTGTGCATCATACATTCCACCTTTAGAAGTTCCTTTTCCTTTGTTCAAGCACAACCATGGAATAAACTCTGGAGCTTATTTTTTTTCCATCTTAACCATGATAAGAAAAGAACAGAGTTGAGTGTTGACGGTCCTTAAGTACCACTTTTGACCGTCAATTAACTGCATAAAGGAATAAAAGTGAACACTAAATGTAGTGGTAGGAGTTTATTACTAACGAGTTCCACGAGTTTTGGTGAATTTATGTATGCAGCTGCATTAAGAGCATATATAAAAGGGCAAGAATACAAGTAAACAAGGAAGAATACATGGCCCAACTAATCAGGATCACTACGCATCAGTGCATGGACCATAAGAAGTGCCAAAAGACCATAAAAAATCCAAAAAATTAAAGGGCAAACACCCAAGGCCAACATGAGGGAGCTTAGGAGACCCAACAGGACGATAATGGAGGCCAAAGGTGCCAGGCCCAGGTCGGCCGATCCCCCATGCCGGCTGACCTTTCAGGGAGAGGTCCTGGCCTCCATTCGTGATTCTCTATTAGACAGTGTGCTTCATATCTAGGATAAGTTCTTGCTTTACTTGCTTACGGTTTTATCGCTCTATTCTAGAGTGCCTTGCTTTTCGTTCAAGATCCACAGGCTAGCTAAGGTAGTAATCGATAACTTAGACGTGTTATCTAGGTTGGAAGTTACTTTTGTTTGCTGCGTGCTCTACGGTCTATACAGGTAGGGGGTAGGTAGTGAAAGCCATATCCGTAATTAGTAATCCTCCACGTTTGGGTACGTAATAGAGCAACAAGCCATAATAACTTAGGAGACTAGGTGTAAGCTGGCCCGAAGTAAGCATTTAGAGGCGGAATTTATCTTTTGCTAAGGGCCTCAACCATTGGAATCCTTTCTACCAAGTCTGTCATACTTCTTCATGTCCTTGGGCAAACAAGACTAAAAGATAATTACACACCATTCTTTTGGGAAAATATAAACAACGATACCCTTGAATACTCACCTGTGAAGTGCAACAACGGTATTCTCCGTGCGTTTGTGGATTTATCTGTTATCACCATAAGAAATACCAGCATTAAGTGTAATTAAGATTTCTAAAGTAAGATATGCGATGAAGAACAATTGTAAGAAATGTTAACCTTGCTTAGGTCTTTTTGTCTCCTCCTCTTTTACCCTTTTCTCTGCATTCACTACAATGCCATTCAGGTGAAATTGAAAATGCTACCACGGGCATGCAATACCTTAAAATGGAAATTACGGTCAAAGCTACAATCATGGCATGGAAAGGATATGGATTTTAATTACCGATGGTAGGACAGGGATTAGAAGTTTAAGCAATGACATATAAAAGATTTTGCCTTAAATTTTTTTGAAGATATGAATCATTATATTTTAAAATGTTGTCAGAAATTAATGATGTTCGGCCCTTAACGGGGAAGCTTTTATGCTCTCTGAAATGTCTTTTTTTAAACTTGATAATGCCAAGACTACCCCTTTTGGATTTTTTTTTTAAAAAAGCAAAGGAAACGATTGGAAAATGCAAATTGACCACGCTGCCCTCCCTCCATCGATCTCATCTGTCCCGACTCCCGACTGCACTCCCTCCTCTGTCCCGACTCTCACGAACCCGACTCTCCTCTGTTCGGCTCCCATATGGCGTAACCTAGGGTGTGGCGGCGGCGCGGGCTGGTGCAGTGGGCGCGGCGCGGCGCGGGCGGGCGGCGCGCAGGCGGGCGTCTCACGTGGGCAGGTTGGGACCGCGGGCGGCGCACGGCCTGCAACGTTGGGCGCAGCGTGCGGGCGGCGGGGCCTGGGCACGGCTCAGCAGGCGCTCGCGGCAAGGGGCTGCCTAGGCCGGGCAGTAAAGGAAGGCCGCGATAAGGTTTGCGTTCCCGTCGCTTCCTCCCGTCGAGTTCGTCCTGTCCAGATCGCACCCGTTCATGCAATGGACACCGTACGTGTGCTGCTAGTTCCCCATGTTCCCCAATCTCCTCAGCTCAGGTGTTTGTAAAAATGCTTCAACATGGTGTACGAGCAGCTAATTCGAGTATGTCGAAATCTCATTTGGATATGTATATGATAAGTCTAATATCAAAAAAGAGAATTTTGTTACTAAAAAAAGGAAAACAAGGGGCAATTGCTTTGGATGGACATGTGATGCTTTTTGTGATGTGATATTGGACATGTCAAGTTTATGTGAGACTATATCATTGTTGCATATATATTGTTGCTCAACTTATATTGACCTGCTGTCGTAATGCTGCCAAATTTTCATCAAATTTTGTTTACTTTTGAATTAGTACAAAAAATAATCAAATTCATCAAATTGTGCTGCATATTGACTAAAATATGTTCAAATTTCTGTACATGATAGCCTTATGTGAAATTAGGGGCAACTCATGGCTTCATATTCAAGAAACATGTCTGATTTTGCAAAGTCCGAAAAAGAGGACCAAAATCAGAATTGACTTTGAAAAAAGGTCCTGTTTTGCAAAAGCCTCTAAATTTTATTCAGACCCACTCCCATCAAAGAGTATGAGATAATTACAACAATCTGCCACGGCCGGACCAGATTTTTTTTTTTAGAAACCAATTTTTAGAAACTATACCTAGAAAACCATTTTCTAAGAAACCAATGGGGATCCAACAAGACGTAAGTATGCAAAAGACCAGAAACTCTTTTCTATTATCTAAAAGAGTGTATAATACGGAGTAGCTGATTCTCTTTGAAAACAGAAGGGAGGTCCATATGGAAGTGCTGGTTTCCCGATTCACAAAGTAACTCCAACATGCTACTTAAAACATGTTTTTTGGCTAGTACTATTAAGAATTGCTCTCCAATAGTCTTTTTAAATCCTTCTTCAAAATAGCTAACTCTTCATTTCAGTTTCCTAGCTAGCTATATTTAACTAAAGACTTTCACTCTTTATTCCTTCTTCTGGTGGACCCTTCGTGGTTTAGAGTGTCTGTTGGTTTACTTAAACCTTTTTAGTTGTGTTATATTTTACATTCTAGCCAAAATCTAAGAATTTGAAATATATTTCATCTAACCTATTTGAGTTGCTCTTAAGAATACGTCGATTTAAACTGCCTGAGTGCCATCCACATCAAATTCACATGTGTTTATCAGCGTACAAGCTGTAACGGCTAGGACTATATCCCGGCTATTGTGCACCATCAAGATTTTGCTTGTCCTATAAAGAAATCCACCTTCTGCTTTCACATTGGTAAAATACATTATACAAAAATAATGAGACTAACATCAACTTTTTCCTAAAAGCACGCATCACAGCTATCCATTCAACGATTAAAACTCATACAATACAACCATTTTTTGTATGATGTGTCTTACAATGGAATTCTAAACTATGGCAATTCTCGCATTTGTAAGTCTCAGCATCAGAAAACAAGTAGACAAACAGCAACTTTTCCAGAACCACACACAACAGTTATCCATTTCTCAGACAAAAACTCACACAGCTATACCCATACAATGAGAATCCTAAACTATGGTCATCACAGCTATACACATGTCATGAAAATAAGTAAACAAACAGCAACTTTTTTCAGATCCACACATCACAGCTTCCATTCCTCAAATAAACTCGCGCAACTATACACATACAATGAGAATCCTAAACTATGGCAACATACATTCAACTATACGAGTTATCACAACAGTTTTTACAAGTGAAACACAAAACACGTACTAGTAGAAGAAGAAACCAATGTCCTGAAAGTTTTACCAATTATCTAACGAAAGACCTTCTCCACCATACCTGGAAAGCTCTTATAAGATTCGGACACTCCGCTCCTCTTGATGCATAAAACTGGAACCATTCCTCAAACAAACATTGCTGCTGCCTGAGAGGGAGGGTTAGAAGGCCTCGCCCTAAATTGTCCTCCAATGATCTTACATCTAGACCCTTTGGGCAACGCTGAAGCCAACCAAAATCCAACAACATCGAGCTGAACCATCCATGAAAGAGGAGGCTTCGTACATTTCCACGACATTGGACTTTTCCTTTGCCAAGAGCAATGAACACTCCGGCTGATATTCGGCTAAGCTCGTACCTGACCATCGGTGATGCTTGCTCATGCATCCTGATGAGCCAGTCCTGCTTGGCCCATAATTCTACAAACTCTTCAGCTATGTCATTGTTTACAAGAATATCTAAGAGCCAGTTCAGGTTCTCAGTTTGACAAGAGACCCGCTCAACCAATGGTTTAGTTCCTCTAACAACCACCGCCTTATCAGTGTGATCTGTTGACTCTGTGGCTTCTTCAAAGAGATGAACCAGTGATTCCAAACAAAAATAACAGATCTGGTACAGACTGTCTTTGTTTAGACCTGATAAGTCCTTTTGATAGACAGAACTTTTGCTTAGAAGACTATTTACCAACGATTGCATGTCTTTCCTCGCCCCACTGTTGGTGCTGCTAGCGATGGATTGGATAAGCTGGACAGTTAGGTCTTCTGAACTGTTCCAGTTGTGTGGCCGCAATCTTGCTAGTATATCCTGAGATATTACATCATCAAAAGTACATCTTGCAAAGAGACTCTTCAGCTTCTCCTCTTCATTTTCGCTCCATGGAACCGCCTCTATGTATGTCAAACATGATTTGATTCCTCTGTCAAACATGATTGAGGAACATACCTACATCATAAGCCATGACGTAATGCTGTTTAGTTATGTCAGAAGCAGTTCGTTTAATGAAAATTCATGTAGCCAATTCATAGCAGCAAACTACACCGGGAAACTACACCAGTTATTACCAGAGAAAAGTGGCACAGCCATCTAATGCCAATTAGTTATTGCGCTACAGCTATTTGGGTATATTTTCTCGTGTCCCAATTTCACATAACTTATTTCATGTTTTGCAGAAGTACAGCTAGAGTCGAAGTAGGTCTCATTCTACAATAGTCACTGAAATCGGATTGGTCCAACTATTCAAATCAATGACAAATGTGATGTGCTTAAGCCCCACTACACAGACAAAGAATATCATCGTTTACATCGTCATGAGGTTCACACAAAAGTTTACTTTTTCTTTCTGTCTGATATGTGGTTATCTTGACATACTAATAGCAGTTCAGACATTAGTTCCCAGTGGATGCATTTCAGAGTTGGTCTTCAAGTGTAAATATCCCAATTATATGTAAGGTATTAGAATCACTAAAAACTAATGATTAGCAACCCAACTTCTACAGAGTCCCAATCAGATTGTTCTGTTTCAATATATCAATTATGATAACATTGACAAGAATCCAGAATTAATGCACAAAGCACTACCAATATACATGCTGTAAGCCTGTAACCCATCCACCAGAGAAATGCATCAACTATTACACAAAAAAATATTGGGTGTGGGGAAATTTGCGGCGCTGATATGATAATGTGAGAAAGCAATGCAACAACAATTTAGCACGTCAGACTAAATGCGACTAACATTAGGAATCATTATGCTAACTCGTGTTAAAATGGTTTGCACGGCAACCCAACCCCATTTGCCAGGCATAAGAACCTATCACGAGTATAACTGCATGAATGATTCTGAACAATACATCATGCAATGCAACGGATGGACATATCCCTGCAGTGTCACAGTCTACCAAATCAATTAGTGTCACACTGGTGCCATGTATGGTATAATCCTCTAGCAACCACATTAGGATCTTCCCGTTTCTCACCTCAAGCACATCAATTGCACGCGATACGCCGCTTCCAGCGAGCCACCGCCTTGGATCAGGCTCATACATGAGCTCTACAGCCGCCCTGAACGCTTCCAAATTCTCCACCCCGTCCACCTCAATCCTCTTCCCACCGCCACTAGCACTGGCCGCAGGAGGCGCCATTGCAGAAAAGAAGGCGCTGCTGCTGCACAGAACCGCGGAGTCCAGCTCCATGTGCACGCACCTCCCGTCCCTTCCCCGCAGGAAAAGACCCAGATCCAGCGCGCCACTGCCATCCCCTTCCTCACGCACGGCCAAAACTGGAGGCACATCCACCGAGGCCGCTGCCGCCACCGACGGCTCGACGGGGACCAATTCCATGGTCTCGACCGGCGCCGCGAGCGGGGACGGCGGCGGGAGCGGAAGCGAGGCTGGAGGCGGCACCGAGCCGTCGGGGTCGATGGGGGAGACGCGGCCGGGGGAGAGGATGCGACGCGGGTCGATGAGCCCGCCGAGGCCGGCGAGCCTGGACGAATTCGGCGAGCCGAGGAAGGACGGCGCGGACGGGGACTTGGGCGGCAGCTTCCTGCCCCACCCGCTGTTCCCCCTTGCGCCGCCGGGGGACGACGCGGCCGCAGCGGGTGGCAGCGGGCGGAGGTCGGGGCTCTGCGGCGCGCCGGCGAAGGAACAGCACCACCCGCGCGCCCGCACGCGCCCAGCGCCGCCGCCGCCGTCGCTCCTCCGGCCGCGGCTCCGTGGCGCGTCCGCCATTGCGGCACGAGATCTGGAGCTGAGCTGGCCCCCGCTACGGTTAGGAGGAGGAGGTCGCGTTGGCGGTGGCGGCCATGGGGGGGAGGGAGAGGGATTGAGGGCGAGAGATTCGAGGAGTGAGTCGCTCGCAATCTACTGAGCTGAGCTGAGTAGAGCAGAGGTTGGCTGGCTGTGGGAGATGTGAGTGTGTGAAACCGGTTCACGAGCCGCTGGCACGTGGGTCCACTAGCAATTGGGCCAGCGCGTGCGCCTTGGGTGGGTTTTGGCAATCACTGGATGAGCCCAGACCCGAGAGCTGGGGTAGACCGTTGGGATCTTCTGCGCAGATGGTTCGAAAGGCAAAGAGATTGAAAGTATTTCTTTTTCCTTTAATGCGAGGGATTGGGATTGAAATGATGTTTTGGTACTCTATCCAGCTGGATATACATGGAATTATCATACGGAATTGAATAAGTAATCAACAGTAAAAAAATGGATGGAGCTGGTAAAGAATGCCACACGCAAACTGCAAAATTGTATGACTTATATGCAGCCTAGAAGCTTTAGGATAGCCTTGCCACAAAAAGTATGGAACAAAAGAATTTCTTAGATAAGCGGATCTGGAAGCCGAGAACTTAGATAAGCTAAAGATATACTTCCTGCATTCATAAATATAAAAATTTGTTGACTTTAGCTAACTTGTTTGACTACTCGTCTTATTCAAAGTTGTAATAATAAAAAATAAATAAGTCATACTTAAAGTAGATTTGATGATAAAACAAGTCATAATAAAATAAATAATATTTGTATAATTTTTTTAAATAAGGTAAGTGGTCAAACAAGTTGTCTGAAAGTCAACAAATCCTTATATTTGTATATTTATGGACGGAGGATAGACTGGACAAAAATTATAGCTGGCCAAGCATGACCCCGCCTTACTTTGAAATAATCGACATATCATGAATCCAAAAAAGACAAGGATTGCACTGAAAACTTCCCCGTGTGTAAGCATGGAGACGGGCAAGCAAAACTCTTTGCATAGGTCTCTTTCTCGTCTATGATAATACTCTAGCTTAAATAATTACGGAGGCAAGGAAGGATGAAAACTTCCCTTTCAAAAAGGAAAAAAAATTAGGTGCGTTCTACAGTAACATCTGAGGACAGAACATCTCGCAGAGTCGCAGGGACAAAACACACAATGTACGCCACATGTTCAATATATACGCAAACAACGGACTCCTATACCTTAAAGCACACGTTAAAGTTGTGGAATCCAAGAAAGCACAACCTTCTTCCCTAAGACACACTCATGTACGCATAAATAATGTGCACCGCCAGTTTGAACTTTTGTAACGGGGATAACATGCCACAGCTCCACCAACAAGCGCATTTCCAAAGGGAGAGCTATTAAGGGTTTTTAGTTGGCTGTTAACTCTGTTTTCTTAAAGAAAAAAATCAGTACCAACAATTTCAATATAAAATAACCCAAAGCTTCCAAAAAAGGAGACAGCTAACAAACAACTGGCAAGCATGTACAAATGTGGGGCAAGTCCTCAAGTCTGAATGTGGTCACATAATCAAATGTACTATATTTTCAAGTACTGCCACATTATTGACCGGAAAGAAAGTAGCACATGAATATGATATGGTTGAGATTAATGGAAGGACAATTGGCAAGATAGATGGACTTCAGCATTATTGCGGAAAGAAATTACTGTCACATATTCACCCAAGCTCCGATGAGGCCCTCAGCAGATGATTCATACACATGATAATATGTAGCTAGTCGACTAAACAACCGTAACACTGACAAACTCATATTGACTTGACGGCTAAGAAACCTGCTAATGATCTTGCCTTAACTCAGTGACTAATTTCATGGATAAACAAACTTAATAACAACTGAATAATGATTATCCCTAGCTAAACCATGCACCTGGCCGGCCAAGCGGCAAGCACCACCGAATAGGCCCAACGGTCATGACTTATTATCACACTCACATAATTACCCTCTTCCCCCCAAGAGTAAACCATTATTAGCTACATGTCAACACCAGTGGTATAGGTTGACGA
Organism: Eragrostis nindensis; assembly: GCA_012490785.1. Lineage (NCBI taxonomy): Eukaryota > Viridiplantae > Streptophyta > Magnoliopsida > Poales > Poaceae > Eragrostis > Eragrostis nindensis. Next base: position 229,423 of record JAAXCT010000077.1, on the reverse strand, counting down.
CGGTACCATATATACCGAAGAAAAATGATTCCATGAATTTTGGGTACCATATCCAAAACGTGGATCTAATTATTTTTGTGCATTTACCAAAAAAAGTAACCAAACTGTGGGTCCAATTTGTATATGCATTTACCAAGAAGTAGAGTATTAAAACTTACAATACACATGCAAAACTATCTTTCAGACAAACTCTGTTGCAAACTGAAAATGAGTATCATAAAAATAAGACTTGTTTGAATGACTAGAAGGCACATCGCAACCCAACAAATAAATCAAGCCCCCACACACACCCCAGAAAAAACAATATGTCAACAACCCAGCATCGCGGCTTCACTGCTCTGCTCCAGCTTTGGGGGGGCAAATGGATAATTGCAAGGAACGGAAAAGGGGTCATAGTTCATGGAGATGATTGAATAAGAAGTGTGCTTCTGGGGTCCAAGAACCTGGCAGAGTGCAGGAGAATACACATGGCAGAATTCAACACAAACCACTCGTTTCTTCCAGTAATGCACTCCCAGTGGCATCTAGTGTGATCGAGGCAGGCAAGTTAATCATGGCACGAGGGGCGGAGCTAGAAACTCAGCAAAGGGGGTGCTGACTTGTGTTAGAAACTCAGTAAACGAAAGCGCAACAGGAATTTTCATTTCATTGCTGAAGAGGATACAGATACCTTAGTGCTTTTCTTAGCATTTCAGACACGCAGACCTTGGGCGCAGGACCTGGGAAAGAACTTCTCTCTTGTGAAATTGTCTGCAGACCACACAACTAAATGCAACAATTGCCACCCAACAACTTATGCGCCAATGGACATCTAACGTGAACTCCTGTGGTTGCAACCATTTTCCCTCAAGGCTGTCCATGGTCCTATGGGCACATGACAAACAGATCAAGTAACACTGCTATTAGTTGCGTAGTACCCAGCACAATGGTACTCTCAGCTCTGAGTTGTTGAGCATGAGTGATGCTTCCTAGATCCAGCGTTCATGAGTACCATTATTTATGGGACCGAAAGAATTTTCATGTACATTAAACTACAGGGCATAACGAGCATTTATAAGATTATCATAGAGTTAAACGATACTCCTTGTGGACAAACTTGATATGCGGTGGCCTCATCAAAATAAGGCATGCCAACAGCTACAACATATGGCATTCAACTGTTCTACAATTTCGTGAGGAAAGCATATTGATGAGCACCAAATTGCATCCATGAGACCAGATAAACTTGATCCAAGTAGGGTTCATCTTGCGTCCAAGTTATACTCAAGTATCTAATGCTTGCAATTATGAGATTATATCAAACTAAAGATTCTGACTAGTGATCTAATTGCATCAGAAACCAAAGTTGTAAGGCTGAAGCAGATAAAAGTGATTGTTAGTACCATACATTGTCATCATTAATGATTGAAGTGATAAAAAGAGAATATAAAAATACCTGAGAGTATCATACAAAGCAAGAAAACTGCAATATCAAAGCATGTAAACCTGCAGAACCAGAATAATAGGAGACGGTGTCTTGAGAACAGTGTTCAAAAGTGTAGTCATCAACTCGAAACCAAGTACCGAAATAATAAATCTAGGAATTCCTGGAAGAGCTTCGCTTGACAACATTAACATTCAAAAGAGGACCAAACTTTAACTCTTAAAACAGTGGAAATATAGACTTTCACCTCAGAAAATGGACATTCATGCAGTGAGCTATTTTCTTCAAGAATTCAATATAAACTCAAAGTCAAAAGCATTTCAATGTAAGGAAAATAACAAGGTAGTTTTGCTCCATACATAATACAAGTGGGAACAACTAAGGATAGAATTCCAAACAAGCAAATTAGCAATATTCGGTTCATGTGTGTGCAAGCGTATGTTTTCTAGCCTTCTATGGCAGGTTCATATGTGTATTGAATATCTGAACTATGTACAGGAGGAGGAGATGGTGGCATGTAAGTAAGTCGGTGCAGACATATGTTATCATACTATGCTAAATGGTGGAGAGAGTAGCCCTAGTGCCACTACGCCACACTGTAAGTTCATATAATCAGCAAGGTCAAGAATTACATGCTGGTCAATATCATTCCTCGTTGATTCACTGCTTGGTTACTTGCACAGGAATACAAGATGTAACAGTGATCCCATCTTGACACAGCAAAACATAAGTTTGATGGAACACTTTGATACACATCATGCAAACATGAGAATAAATTGAAGCTCAAACTTGAAAAGTTCTTTTAGCTGATAAGTCGCAACGGGCCAGCCTCTACTCTTGAACATTACTCCTAGTTACAGTATTACAAGTTGCCTGTGACTCTGATTCACCCAACTTTTCAATGACATTTCCAGAAAAAAAAACTCAAAGAGAAACTGGAAACAAGCTCAAAGAGAAATTGAAAGAGTGACCACATCAAACAGTCATTTCATTTAGATCAGTATACGTTAAGAAAGAGATATTTACTCAATTTGGTGGCATCATATTAAACGATATGTAATGAGCCAGGTAGATCATAAAAGGGAAATAATGTTACATAATATTTGCTCGTATATTAATTTAAACTCGAAAACATTATTCAAATCTGACTTTCACTCGGCAACAGGATAAGCATGTTTGTACCGAGCTGAGCAATATTATGAAAAGTGCAGTTTGGTTTTGGTTCTAAGCAATATACTTACTGCAACAGTTCCTTGTATTCCCATTAAGGAGAACTTAATGAATTGCTGTCCGCTAGAGCGTCCCAGGTCCCATGCTATTGCAGATCATTGATGACAGCTGAATCAGCTTTTGTTATTTACATGCTGGAAAACAACAATAATGGAATAATGAATCTGTTTCTCTCGTAAATATTGCGAGACAAACTATTAATTGAATATTTGGGCCACATATTTCTCAAATAACTAACCACTATGAATCAAATTATCTCATACAGACCATCTCATATGCAGGAGTTATCCAACCATACATTATGTAGGCATAATAGCTCCCATGAAATGCCATGCTGCATGTTCATCCACCATGATTTCCCATTAGCCAAGGCATCCAACAGGATCCATGCTACAGCTTATTCTCTAGTTGTGAGGTACAAAATACTTGAAAAGCATGACTTTATGTTACTACAGGGGCATGCTCTGCATTTCTCATAAGGGCGATTAAACCATCTAGTGTTTCATATATCTCTTTCCTTTTCTGGTGCCTTGTGTCTTTAGCCAAAAACTCATGAACCTCACTTCCTACCTGGATCAAGCTACTGCCAGGAACTTTCTCAATTCCCAAATCACGCATCATTCTGCGTGCCTCCATCACACTGCCCCACCTTCCCTCCAGGGCACTACAATTTGAAACCAGTACTTGGTAGCTAGAATCAAATGGCTCTATTTCAACTACCTTTTTACTGACATACTCAATCAACTCTGCATTACTATGTGCAATGCAAGAACTAAGCAAAGTTACCCAAATGATCACACCAGGTTTAATAGGCATGCTTTCAATAAATTGAACTGCCTCTTGTAACTTCCCTGCTCGACCAAGTAGATCCGCTATGCATCCATAGTGCTCCATTCTTGGTCTAATACGGTAGTGCTCAACCATCTGTTTGAAAATACTCCAACCTTCTTGTAATAAACCTCCATGAGCACAAGCAGAAAGGGCAGCAACGAAGACTGTGCCATCTGGTTTGATTCGTTCTCTGCACATGTCATTGTAGATCAGGAGGGCTTCTCTAAAACGCCCGTTAAAAGCAAAGCCAGAAATCATTGATGTCCATGTAATGATACATTTGGCTTTCATTTTGTCAAAAATTAACCATGCTCTTCCAACATCCCCACACTTCGCAAACATGTCTATGAGAGCATTTCCTAGTGGAACAGTTACGTAAGTGTTGCTTTTACTGATATAAGAACTAATCCAGTTACAGTATTCAGAACTGCCCAGCTGAGCACAGGACGAGACCACGCTTACCAACGTACCTTCGTCAGGCACGAATCGACCATCAAGCATCATCTGTTGAAACGTGCGCAACGCCTCATCATATCTAGAGTTGTGGTTGTAACCTGTAATCATGGCGTTCCATGAAATCAAGTTCTTAACAGGCATCTGATCAAACAACAGTTTAGCTGAATCTAGATCCCCAATCTTTGCATAAGCAGAGACCATAGCTGTCCATGAAACCACATCTTTCCCATCCATCTGATCAAACAGAGACCTTGCAGAATCTGTATCACTCCTTGCTGCATAACCGGAGATCATCAGATTCCAAGAAATGGCATCCTTCACTGGCATCCTATCAAACACCGCACGTGTTGACACCATGTCCCCCACCTTCGTGAACCCGGCAATAACATTGTTCCATGAAACCACGTTCCTGTCCGGCATCGCCTCAAACAGCTCCATCGCCCCTGCGGCATCTCCACTAGACATGTAAACCCCAACGATGGTGTTCCAGGAAACCACATCCCTCTCAGCCATTTCATCGAACACCTGGCGAGCGGCTGCAACATCACCCCGGTCACCGCACTTGTAGTACACATTGAGGAGGGCGTTCTGCACGAAAACATCGATCGCGAATCCGCACCTCACGATCTGGGCGTGGACGCACCGGCACGGCGGCAGCCGCCTCAGGGACTCGCACGCGCGGAGCAGGAAGGTGAAGGTGAACCCGTTGGGCGGCACCCCCGCGGCGCGCATGGCGGCGTAGGCCGCAAGCGCGTCCTCTGGGAAGCAGACTCGGCCGCCGCCGCGCCCGGCGAGGCGCTCGATGAGGGTGTTGTGCGCGACGGTGGACGCGCCCGCGCCGGCGGCGCGGAGTGCCGTGGCGGCGTGGCGCGGCGACGAGAGGATGGAGAGTGCGGCGGAGACGAGCTCAGGGAGGAGGCGCGGGCTCGCGGCGAGGCCCGCGGCGATGAGCTGGGCGTGGACCTGCAGCAGGTGGCGCGGGACCTTGACGCTCCGCAGGATTCGGAGCAGTTCTTGCTCCATTGACAGCAGATGGAGAGAGAGGATGTGGGGATTTTGGCTGCACAGTGCACAGGCTGCTTCCCGCGGCTTTTTGAAAGGGGCATGTCGTGCGAGGATTTCATTTGCGAGTTTGTTGAGCTCTTTCTTTTGAAAAAAACATTTGGACACAAATAGAAATACTCTGGCATAGGACTTTATCAGATTTCAAAATTTTGATTTATTAGGTTTCAAATTTTTGAAATCTGAAATTCACGAAATCATATACAAACTAAATTATGTGGATCAACTTTATAAACTTAAACAATGTGATATGCCTGAAATATAGCTGGGCCTGTTAGGGTGGGCCACCAAGAGCAAAATAAAAAACAGAATGGGCTGAATCACAATTGTAGCACAGCTACGCTGCTAAAGATAGCTGTTGGGCTGAATGTGGATGCCAGATTGCCCGTGCATAGATACGCCTTTATACTGGTTTCAATCCATGTAGTTTTGGATGTTCAATTTTCATTCGGTAGAGAATGTGGATGCAAGATTAATTCTTTTCCTTTCATTTGCGGGTCTATTTGTGAGTGGATGATCATGTTCCACTTATTAACAAAATAGAGAGAAGTAGGGATGTAAATTGATGATCCTTCGGTGCACCTCGATATTCTATAGTGCAAACAAATAAAAAACTTGTTCATTTGGTTGAATTCGGGTTGAACTAAAGAAGGTCGGAGGTGTCCGGTGACTAATTCACAGCCCTAGAGGGGAAGACCAAAACCTAACTGTTTAAGGAGATTAATGCGTGTGAGTCCAACAATTTCTTTTATTGCCAACATATAATATGTGATCTCTCAAACTACCCGCAATAGTAATTGAAACCATTAAGGCCTCCTTTGGAACGCAGGAATTTCACTGGAATCGCACAGGAATTTCACAGGAAACAGTTCAATTTCACAGGAAAAACGTAGGAAAGGAAAATTTTTCCTTCAATCCAAAGGAGGCCTAATAGGACAAAAATAATATTATTGGTGCTAAGGTACATAAGTCAATGCGAAAGGAAAAAATGTGGTGGCCTGGAAAAGATTACTCTAAGGACAAAGGCGGATTAGGAATAATAAACCTAATATAAGTCCTACTTATGGAGCACGTAAATAAGTTCTACATTAAGAACATATGCCCTTTGGTTGGTCCCAAAAATGATTGTTGGACTCAGGGGAACTAAGAGGCTACAAAGAAATCCTTGTACACCTTTAGTTCCAGTGAGTCCAACAATCACTTTTGGGACCATTCAAGGGGCATATGCCCTTAATACAGAACTTATGTATTTGCTCGATAAGTAGGACTTCAGATTGGGTTTATTACTCCTAATCCTTCTTCGTCCGTAGTGTAATCTTTTCGAGGCCACCAAATTTTTGCCTTTTGCATTGACTTTTGTACCTTAGCGTCAATAATATTCTTTTGGTGTTTATTAATGGTTCCAATTACTATTGCCAGTGTAGCCCCTAGAATGGTCCTAAAAGTGATTGTTGGACTCACTGGAACTGAAGGTGTACAAGGATTTCTTCTCCGTCGATGGAATGGATACAACCTCGTGGTGTTCTTGGTACAAAAAGAAAAGGAGAGTTGCAAGGAAACAATCAAAACATTTTCTAGTAGCGGCTTAGACATTTAGGTACTCTGAGCTCATAATCAAATCAAATTAAGATATAAAATTTATTAATCCTGCGTACATTCAATATATAAAGACATTAGGAATATATATAAACAGAATACGGTTCGGAATAAAAAGATGGTTTATGAAACGTTCATCAAAACTTTGTTGAGTGCTAACAAAACTTGGTGGCGACAATAGCTAGTACGAAAGTGAGAAAGTTATGCCGTTACTACTTGAACACTGGACGTATAGACTAACAAATTTATTCGAACATGGAGAGACAGCATTGCGATGTGGGTTGACAATGCATTCAGCGCGTTGGTTCTTTTACGGGCGTGGTCCTCATTTTGACGGCGACGGCGGTGATGGCGCGGTATCCGCACCTGGAACAATCGGAGGGGCTGGTATCGGCGGAGATGGCGTTGCCATAAGCTTCCGTGCACCGTACAGCACCGTGCCGGCGGCAAGACCTACATGAGTACACACATATGACGAATTAATTAAGCTGAATGAAAACTAAAATTGCTTATATATATATCCAAACGCAGGCCACGAACGGCATGTGCACATGGAGAGCGAGTAAAACTTGGGTAAAGTACGGACCAGATGCTGTGCCAGCCTCTGTGGAATGTGGAGATGAGATGAGTACAACAAGTAGGATGACCATCAGGAGAGACGGCCTTGAAGCAGAGCCAGCGCTACACATTTTCGCTAGGTACTAATTAAGTTACCCAGCACCTGATCAAGGCTGAACTAAAGAAGAATGTGAATTGCTAGTTTCGTAGGAGCACAGTGTTGATGTGTATTTATAGGCACGGAGAAGCATACTGGACTGAAGAAGTGGTGAACCATGAACGAATCTCGTGGAGTATAATATGGATGGCCCAACTTTCACTGTCACTTTTGGAGTTTGTAATCAACTTTAATGATGAGGTGATTGCCATCATTTGTCTTAAACACGACTCTAATCTCGATGACTCCAAGGTACTCTGCTTTCATGTGTGCTTGTGCTGTGGCCGAGACGCAATTTGGCCATATGGTGGCAAACCAGCGCATACACGTAGCGCTAGAGATACGCGTTCTGGGATGCAGATTCAGGGACTGAGTTAAACAACAGTGCTGTTGTGGATGGCGCAGATCCGAGGTCTCGAAGAACGAAAAAGAATGGTGCAGATCCTACCTGCGGGATACGGGGGCATGTTTAGAGCGTCCCAATCATTGACTCTTAGTAACGTAATGGTGCAACAACAACACAAAATTCGATTGTTTGCTTGGTAAAAAAAATCAAAGAAGATTACTGGTTCATAAAGAAAAGGTTTTTCTTTATTTCTCTTCCTTTTCTACCCAAAAACTTCCTCGATTTTTTTTGACACACGAAACGATCAAATCTACGTGTTTCGTTTCCATCATTGGGCTGTAAATTTGATCTAGCTTTTTTAAATATTTTTTGTTTCATTTCTTTTCAAATTTACAATTTTTAAAAAATTTTGAAAACGCAAACCAGCCTACCGGGTAAACCGGACCGGTTTCGCAAAAACCAATCCAGTTTACCACAGTAGCGCAAACCTTGCTTATAGTGTCACCAGTAAACATATCATGTAATGTGTCTCCAGCAAACATCTCATGTAACGTTTGTTGCTCCAAAGAAATATTGCAATATATTGGAGAGTGCAAGTTACAACGTCCTAGTTTGCACTTCGATAATAAGCATGTCTTTTTTGTTTGCGCGGAAACATAAACATGTCTCCACTGGACAAAGCGTGCGTTGTCCAATGGGACTAGACTCAGTTTTAATTAGGCCCTGAAAATTGAAATAAACATGAACATACGCATCAATTAAAATAGTTCCAAAGACGAAGCAAAAAGGAGCAAGTATTGCATCCGAATTAAGTCAAAGTTGCGAAAGGGGTTGTAGCCTATAGTGGTTATAAGAGTCTTAGTAGCCCCTCAAGTTCTGAATTCGACTCTTCATGGGAGCGAATTTTCTAAAATTTAACAGCGTTGTGTTCTCAGTGGGAGGCGACGTCCCCGTCGACAATGAGACGCCTGTGGTGACTTTATAAAATTCAAAATCAGCAGGTTCGGAGGCCCTCAGAAAGGTATGAGTTGCATGCTTGTGTTCATAAGGGTGAGTACTCGTACATGTTTGTGAGTGTCTATGTCTGTACCGTGTTTCAAAAAAAATTAAGTCAAAGTTTAGCCACAGGGAGCAAGAATCGAATGCCTTGCTGATCTTCTTTAAAAATGTAGAAATTATGTGTAGATCCTTATTTTGTCATGTAAATGGATACTCAATGCAAACCACTATTCAGTAAAATTGTAAAAACTCCATCAAAAAGACTAGTAGAAGTTTCGAAAATTCTAAAACTTGGCATACATGTAGAGAACATAGTGAGAAACATGCAGACAAAATTTGATACCCAAATTCATTTTATATTAAAAGATACAAAAATAAAACTCATGGTGAAAAAGAATAAAAATACTACACAATCACTATTCTGTCTTTTTCCTCCATGCATGATTTGTTATTTTTGTATCTTTTAACTGAAATTGAATTTGAATCTGAAATATTGTGTACATGTCGTCACCATGTTCTCTATACGTATGTTAGTTTCATAATTTTTTAAACTTTTAAATAAATCTTTTGAAGAAACTTTCACGGTTTCACGAAATAAATAGTTTGCATTGAGTATTTTTCAAAAAAGAGAAAAACATGGGAATCTGATCCTCCTTGCAAATTAGTTAACTGAGTGACGCATGTCAAATTGTTCATGCTCCGCCGCTGCCCAGTGCCCACTAGTAATAAACCTGAAACCATTGTATTACCCATCTCCCGGTCCTGTTCATTCGTCCTTCACATTTCTAGCCACTGGAGCGCCCCACCCTGACCCCTCCACTCCCGTGCCGTGCAGATCTGAGGTCCGCCATTTCCTCCCGCTGCACCAGCTGTTGCTCCCTTGTCGCCCCTTCTCCGGGCAACGAAGCCCTATCACTTGTAGTGCAGGCACGGCCGCCCGGCATCTGAAGACCGGCGCCATCTAGTATGATTTTTGGATCCCTTTATCCCACCGGCTTGACTTCTCTTAAGGATCTTAATCATGTACCGACCAGAGTTTATAACCTCCGCATACTAAAGATTTTGCAGCTAGATGTGCATTACATAGATATTCTTTAAGTCAGTGGCGGAGCCAGGCTCAAGCTAGAAGTGAGCCAAAGTGCTGTTGGGCCAAAGGGGCTGGGCTGAAAGAAGGAAATATCCAAGAAAAAAGAAAAGAAAAGAAAAACGAGATCGTAGCAACTGCTAAAATGCACTGCTGGGCTGCCTCCCCAGGCTGGCACCGCCACTGCTTTAAGTCATGTTTTTCTTTGTGAAGTATTCTTAATAAAACCCGTTTAGAATCCAGGTCCGTGTGTTTGTGTAGCTAGACTTGGATGCTAGTCTTGTATGTAGGCTTTTGAACATTTCTTTTATATGAATTTCTACAACCGGTAGCAATACGTCAGAATTATTTTATTTTTTATTTTTTTCCCAAACCTCGTATGTGGCCAGTTTTATGATATCTCAAAATAACTGCGGTGTCCCAGGTAATTAATTACCCAAAACTACGTGTTTACACCGTGCTTGTCCCAAGATCGAATACAAGCACACACGTACGGCAATTGATATCATTCACATACAATAAAAATCCGGGTTTTACATTACAATACCAAGTCTTACAATAAAGTTTATTCAAACTTCTACAATACATAAGCCGACCGGCTAAATAAAAGTTCGAAGAAGCAAAAGAACTCCAAAAGATTCTCAGCGCATCTAGTGGTTATTGCCCAAGACTCCACAGGCTAACAACCTAGATGAACCTAGAATGAACCACCGGAAACATCGTCGAAACCTGAAGCATAGTAACCTTGATCAAGTGAGTACTCATAAGCATCTTCTTCTTCTTCCTCTGATCAACATATTGCAAGGGTGAGTACATTGGTACTCAGCAAGACTTATGTGTATGACAAGTTATTTAAATGCAAGGATACTCGAGAGAGGGCAAGATAATAAAGCTTCTCATAAATAAGTAGGTACTGTAAGTAACTTTAATGGAATATTGCTAGCTGAAAATTACTTGAATTTAATTGCATAAATGTAAGTACAAGTAAGGCATCATAATAATAAAGTGCCAAACTTTACCTCCATGTCAAGCGCCTAATATTCACTACCACCATGGCAAGAATAATTCTCCATCTATGACCATCATATTCCAACAACAATATAATTATGGTTACTTTTAATCCCAACCATTCTCTAAACAAAGACCCATCATTAAGGAGCTTGAGACCGCAAGCACGGCCATTCGAATGGATTAAGACTCTGCAGAGTTTGTACACTGTACCCATGGAATATGAGTGACCGTCTATGGCACTGGCCGGTGCCGCGCACTCACGAAGGGTGCACATCGGTATCATACATAGTTGTTTCACTAATCGACTTTATACTTGCCTCCCCTAAATTGTATGATTCCCTCCTTACCTGGCTACTAACACCCCAGAGGCTAGTCCTCCTTAACGGTGGGTAATTAGACCAGAGGGTACAATTCATTGTATTGGTAAACCTTGAGCCCAAAACCGTAGTGATGGAGGTCCCTCTGAATACATTCATTAAATGAATTATCCATACATGCAGCCTACTCCTAGAAGGCAAGTATATCATCAATTAATTACTTGACTGATGGTCGTCCCATACCGAACTTCCATGGTTGCACGATTATTCCTTAAATCAAGATTCAAATGTACCGGTCCTTATGTGGTGTGACGGGTCTCCCTAAAATCATCCTCATCAATTCAGCCACTAATCCAATGAACAATATCACATCAAAAACCCGTCACCACCGACATTCTACACATACATAGCCATACATTCTTCCACCAGCAAGAATCTGAAATTTAGTGATATTACAAGCACTTACATTTATACCAATTAGATTCTTTCATTTCATTAAGCCCCAAAAATAATTTACCATATACTGGAATTAGAAGGTAATTCCAATCTGCTAGTGCAACTTAAGGTTACAAGGAATGTGGCTCAAAAGGATAATGCAAGTAACCATAGGGTACATCTAGCCAATTCCCGATGAATAGCTTTTAGTGAGTAATTACCAATGCACAATTTATTTCTACACATTATGCATATGATTCGTTCTCAAACATAGGGTCAATATGATCAAAAGGAGGCTTGCCTTGCTGCTGATCTTCTTCAAACTCCTGTTCTCCACAATTCGGATCCTCGTGCTCTTGATCTCCTATGTTCTTCTGGACGTTCGATCCGTCTACACGATATACGAGAAAGAATTCCAATGAACACCAATAAAATCCAAATAAACACCAATAGAAAGTAATGCATATTTTTGCATGTATGCATGAAGTATGTATTTAGATGAATTATGTAACAAGAATCACTCGAATCGGAGTTCGTACGGTGAATCGAAAGTTTAATCGAAAGAATAAACAATTTGGAGATAGTTTCATTTTCTGCAGTAACTATCCGGACTAGTCTGTATAATGGCCGGACTGTCCGTTTAATCCCGGACTCCAGAGAGTTGGCAAGTAATTCCCGGACTAGTCCGGTCAAGTGCCGGACTTGTCCGGTGACCAGCAGGCCTTTGCCTTTTTTCCTTTTAGCGCTTAACACAAAAGCTTAACAGCAGCACCTAAGCGGCTAAGCCCAGCTAATCTACGCAGGACACATCACACATGCATGGCTAAACAGGGCTGCTTAGCGGGACAATAATCACTACGGGAAACCTCTTATTTGCCGAGAGCCAAGGGCGCTCGGCAAAGGTCAAAAAGCTCTCGGCAAAGACTTTGCCGAGCGTTACGCTCGGCAAAGGACATACGGCAAAAAATTGCCGGCAAAGGCCTCTTTGCCGAGAGCCAAATGTCGGGCGCTCGGCAAAGACTTTGCCGAGAGCCAGGAAGGCTCTCGGCAAAATAAAGTAACGTGACGGCACCCAACGGCCGTCACGTCAAGTTTGCCGAGAGCCACGACAAATGGCACTCGGCAAATCTTCACCTTTGCCGAGCGCCACGTCAGCCAGCTCTCGGCAAAGATAGGCATATTTGCCGAGCGCCAGGAGTCGGCGCTCGGCAAATATGTCCTCTTTGCCGAGAGCCTCGGCCAGGGCTCTCGGCAAAGATCTGAGGCGCTCGGCAAATAATTGTAACAGATTGCTATAAATTGTTTAAATTCACTATAACCTGGACCAAATCACACCAAATCAAACATAGACAATCACCATCACCAGAGATACATATATATCATCACCATCATCATCACGGGCACAAAAATCATCCCAAACACTAAACCACATGACCACAACCTCAAGTTCACATAGAAAGTGTCCACATAGTTCAAATTCACAGATGCAAGCACGACTAGCAAGTTTTGGTTCATATATAGTAATAGAAGTTCAAATACAACTAACTACAAGTTCATTGACGAGGTGGTACCCACGGTGACCAAGCATTTGGCGGGGAAATCGGATTGTTGGATCCCGCCGATTGATTCTGCACAAAGAAGAGATTGTGTGTGTAAGATAGACGCATACAAGCTAAAACATCTGATTATATCGTATCATTTTCTACTTGAAGGTAAAAAATGAAACTACAAGGATCTCAAGTGACTCACCGGAGTGCCTGTAGGAGTAACGGAAAACGGAGGAGTGCCGAGAGCAGGTTGTACCGAAAACAGCCCTGGAGGTGGCGGCGGGAGACCGGGCACACTCTGTATGTACTGGTACATCGCGCCCATCATCAGCGCAGTCCTCTCCCGCTCTGCCTCCAGCTTCGCCTCCATCTGGGCCTCGATCCTCTGCCTCTCTTCCTGCAGCTTCGCGTCCATCTGGGCCTATAATATTTTCATCCAACGTTACAATGCAAGGCAAAGCCATGTACGAATCAATGAACGACGAATAAAAAATAACTAACCTGGAGCTGCTCAAGCTGGATCTGTGAAGAAGTCTGCCGTGGGCGTATGGGCGGGGATGAGGCCGAGCTTCTTGCTCGGATCTGGGAGAGGGTGGGAGTAGTGGCCGTGTCCAGCGTGCTGTCTGCAATCCAGTAGCGGCCGTGCTTCTTACCTCCACCCACCCTCATGACGACCTCTCCATCAATGTCCTCGGTGCTCGGGTCCCACTCTGGCCCGTGGACCTCCCTAGCCACCGCCGTGTACTGACTGAGGCGACTGTGGACGGTGGCGTTGGTGTACGACTCGGGCGGGTCCTCCGGGTTGTAGTCGACCTCGGACGTCGCCTTACCCTTGTGAGCCATAGCCCAAGCCTTCAACGGGGGGCAAGCCTGCCCACCGTGCGCCGCCGACTGGAAAGAAAACAGAAAGATGATTAGAAATTATACAAGATTGAACGTTACAATAACTACAGAAAGATGATTACAACAAATAGATGAATTCACGTACCCATCTAGCTGCGTACTGGTCGAGGGTAAGGTTGCCTTGGTGGTGTGCTGGACCAGGCATCATCAAACGCCGCTGCCGGCAAGCGCTGTGCGTCTCCTGCCACTGGGGGTCGCACCACCTCTCCACAATGAACTGCCAGCACCGGCCATGGGCGGCGCACCACCACGGAATCACCTACACGTCACAAAGTGTAGAAAATATGACAAGATGAAAGTAAGCGTACTTAATCAAGTATAGGAAATACGAGAAGATCAAATTACCTCCATGTATTGTTCTCGGGTCAGCTCCATGGTCCGTGCCTCACCCTTCTCCACCCTCATGTTCCGGTACCGAGCGTAGTAGGTGATGATGGCCTGGACGCGCGCCTCGTACATCATGTCCGTAACGAGTTTAGGACATGAGTTGGACGCCGCAATGCGCGCCCGCTCCATATACTCTGGCTCAACCCTGAAGAAATCCTGCACATAGACGCGATGTATACTGTTATTATTTCAAGAATATCCAATGAATGCGATGTATTGAGTAAAGCAATGCAAAGATGACTTACAAATAGCTCCTCCACCACCCGGGCCGCCACGTTGTCAAAGTGCCTGTTATCTCGATCTGGGAAATCAGGGGCCTTTTTGTAGTGCTCCCAGGTGTAGGCCGGCTCCTCCTCGTCGCCCACAGTCACGAGGCCAGGAAAGTGCTTCCTGACCAGAAGACCCAGGATGCCATTGGGCAAACGCTTGTGGTCACCTGGAGCGATCCTCGCCCAACCCCTGCCAAAGTGATCAACACAAATGATTAGTCTTTAATGTGATTGATAAGATATCAAATGAGTTAACATTTAAAGTTACTTACTTCTTCGCCGTGGGTCGAACCAACAGGCGTTTGTCAAACGGTATCGGTCACGGCGGGAGTTGTGCAGGACCTCTAAGAAACACACTCTGCGCGCCCTTAGAACCGCCAGCCCCTGACGCCTCCTCCTCCTCCTCCTCCTCCCTCTCCTCCGAGCCGTGAGCGGAAGGTATCTCCTCGTGGACCGACTGCTCCTGCTCCTGCACCTCCTGCTCGTCGTCCTCAGTAGACTCGTGCACGGAAGGGGAAGGCGACGGGTCCCTCGCAGCCTTCCCTCCTCGACGCCTGCCGCCACCTCTGTTTCCTCGACCCTTCACTCGACCCCTCCTGGCCTCGGACCCCTCACCTGAGCCGGACCCCTTCCCAGTCGCGCGACCGTAAAGGGACGTCACCGACCTCAGCATACCCCCGCCCACCATCTTTGATCAATCACCTGCAATTAAAAAAGATTAAATCTATCAGTATTTCGAAACATATGCAAAATAAATAAAACATGTATTACAAACTAATATAGTAATGAAAATATTCAATGAATTAGTGCTGACCATACATGTATTAAAAATAATCATCAAGATCGGGATTAGCTTCATCGTATGCCTTATCATCACTATCACGCATGTCGAGGTTGTTAGGCGTGCAATGGCATCCAGCTGAGAAATCCTGGTATGCCCGTGAAGAGGTTGTTGTGCCGCAGACAACATGTGATAATACGCCTTTGCGGTCTCCTCTGGCTCCTCCTCCCTTGGTTGTTCATGGAACTGTGCTTCATGATAGTCATGTAACATGTCTCCTACCCCGGCATCATCATCAAAGTCATCGACTCGTTGTCTCACAACCTCCTCTCTCATACGATCAGCTTCACCATGGTAGATCCATCGGGTATAGTCTGCCGTAAATCCATTCTTAGCAAGATGTTTACTCATCTCAAACTTTGTTTGTTTCCTCGTGTTGTTACAACGGCTGCAGGGACACCAAGTGACACCACCTTCTTTAACATTGCCAAATGCTTGTTCCAAGAAAGCACCGGCCTTGTCAATCCATTCACTTGTTTCACAACCCTGACTTGGGCGGCCCGTGTACATCCACTCACGGTCATCCATCCTCTAACATATAAGCGAGCAATATAAAATTCATTGCCATCTACGCGATGTTTACAATGTCTACTGGGTGAAGATAGGTCCTAATCCCACCCGACGATGCGTAGATGGGGTTAGTTTCCAAAGTCTACTCCTGTCCGAGACAGAATTTCGGCAGCACCTCCCCGCTGTTCTCCAAATACACGTCCGGGGAGGGAGATTGTGTATCCGGAGAACAACAGGGAGATGGTGCCGAAACTCTGTCTCAAACCGGAATAGACCATGGAAACTAACTCCATCTACGCATCCTCGGGCTGTCCAAAAAACGTGGACAATTCGAAACAGATACGGTCATAGATATGCAAAGATCTGCATATCTCCAACTGTATCTCTTTCGAACGGGAGACGCCTAACTAGGTTACGCGTTACCTACAAACAGAAATGGAAAAGGGGGGGTCCTTTATGTCATACCTTGCTGTCCTGCAAAGTGGCGAGTGAAAGACGATGCAAAAGCCTCTCCTGCAAAGAACGGAACATAAAACCGTCAATTCAAAATCCGACAGCACCTCCCCTGTACGGTGAGGAAACCTGCAATAAACCAACGGCACGATGGCCGACAACCACATCCAATTCAAACAATCACATTCAATTGCATTTCATAGCTAACATGCATCCAATTTCAAGAACATTCAATTTCAATTTCAATTGCATTTCATACCTAACATTCAATTTCTATTTCAATTTCAAATTCAATTTCAAATTCATTTCCATTTCATACCTATATTCTAACGTCCAATCAAAATTTGGATTGCAATTCAATTGCTAACATGCATTCCACCTGCTAGGGCTCGAGGTCGCGGACGAGGAGAGGCTGCGGCAGCGGCGTTCGGCGTCTGCCGGGAGGGGCAGCGGCGGCGGGGGGGTCGACGTCAACGGGAGGAGGCTGGGGTCGGGGAAGAAGGGGCTGGGGACGCAGTGGAGGCGTCCCCGGGCGCGTGCTGGACTGCGACGACCCGAGCAGTGGCGGGGGCGGGGCTGGACGGTGGGCCGAAGGTGGAGGATGACGGCGGCGAGGTCGAGGAGGCCGGGGACACAGTGGCGGCGTCCCCGGGCGCGTGCTGGACTGCGGCGACCCGAGACGTGCCGGGGGTGGGGCTGGACGGCGGGCCGGAGGTGGAGGGCGATGGCGGCGAGGTGGAGGAGGGTGACGGCGGCGAGCTGGTGGAGGGGGAGAGCGCGGAGGGGCGGGAGTGGTGGAGGAGGGCGACGGTGGCGAGCTGGAGGAGGGCGACGGCGGGGGCGAGCTGGTGGAGGAGGGCGATGGCGGCATGACCTGGTGGAGGGCGACGGCGGCGAGCTGGAGGAGGGCGACGGCGGCGGCGAGCTGGTGGAGGGGGAGAGCGCGGAGGGGCGGGAGTGGTGGAGGAGGGCGACGGTGGCGAGCTGGAGGAGGGCGACGGCGGGGGTGAGCTGGTGGAGGAGGGCGATGGCGGCGTGGGGTCGAGGGCGACGGCGGCGAGCTGGAGGAGGGCGACGGCGGCGGCGAGCTGGTGGAGGGGGAGGGCGCGGCGGGCCGTGCGTGCTGGCGCGGTGGCCGGCGGATGGCGGCGGCGAGATGGTCGAGGGAGAGTGCGACGGCTGCGGTGAGCTGGTGGAGGGGGAGGGCGACGGCGTGGCGGGAGCGGGAGGCGGCGGCGCGGGGTGTCGGCGGCTTGGGATCGATGTGAGGAAGAAGATGAATGAGAGAGAGAGAGAGAGAAAAGAGGCCGGCGCGCCCAAGATCTAGATCGAAATTTTGCCGAGCGCCGCGATTTGGGGCTCTCGGCAAAGATAAGGCACTCGGCAAAAACGTGTTTGCCGAGAGCCATGGGCCCACACTCGGCAAATATTTTCAAAGTCAAGTTCAAAAAAAATTTAAAAATCACAAAAAAATTCAAAAATTCACCAAACTTTGTCGTGATACATGTTACATGTTCTGTTGCCTACAAAAAAAGATTTAGAGCAAAACCATAATGTCGCCGTCGAATTGATTCGAAATCTAAACGTACACATCACAACTCTATGGATCATCTTCGCGGAAGCTCCAGTTTCTAAACAATGTACGTACGAACTTTTGCAAAACTTTTTCTATGATTTACCATGACCTCCACGTATCATTTAGTGATGGCAGAGCGAGTCTCATAATTTTCACACTTCGTTTGTATTTTATAAATTAAAATACAATTCGACCCCATATTTGCTGTAATATTTTATGTACAAGAAACATGATTTTTCCTTCCATTTCATGGTTACGGCCTCAAATTGGACTTAGAAACATGAATATCATTTTTCGAGTCACTATATTTCATTATTTCAATCACTTGCAGTTCAAATTTTACTTACCTTCAATAAATACTTTAAATGAAATAAATTACTTAAATATAGCCAACAATTCGATAAAAATACCAAATTTTGACATGATGTACCTTGCATACATAAAAGGAAGATTAAAAAATATAGTGGCCAAAAACGAAAAAAAAATTATTTTGCCGAGTGTCCAGGCAAGGCTCTCGGCAAAAACTCTTCTTTGCCGAGTGTTAGCCCCTACACTCGGCAAATACCATCCTTTGCCGAGTGTCCCTAACGAACTCTCGGCAAACTTTTGACGGAGTTTGGTTCCGTTCCGCGCGGCCGCTGCATGTGCGTGGCACGTGATCCTGTTTGCCGAGGGTTTTTTTTTTGCTGAGAGTTTTTATAGTCTTTGCCGAGAGCCTGGCACATGGTTCTCGGCAAAGGATATTTTTGCCGAGAGCCCTGACTGCTGGCGCTCGGCAAAGGATATTTTTACCGAGGGCCGTGTTTTTGCCGAGAGTTTTGCCCTTGCCTCTCGGCAAAGAGGCTCTTTGCCGAGAGCCCGACAAATAGCTCTCGGCAAAGAGTTTGACTCTCGGCATATAGCCGGTTTCCCTTAGCGGGACAATAGAGACTAATTGCGCGTGCACAGAGACGGCGACATCGGAACGGCTCGCCGGCGGCGAACCCGAGGCGGACCGTAGTCGAGGACTAGGCTATGCGATACGCGAGCTCAAGGGCTACAGCCCGGTGGTCGTCTCGTCGCCGGAGACGGCGCAAAGCGGCGGCGCGGCAACAGCCATGGCGGCGCGAGGAACGGCAACAGGGCAAGCACAAGAAGCAAGCTAAAGCCTCGAGTTTGTGCTATGTGCTGGCATCAACGACGTGCAAAGAAGCTTACCAAGCACTCAGTTGAAGCTGTGGCTGACGGTGGTGACTGGACGACGAATGGCAGCGGCGGAGCAGGGGCGTCAACGGCGATAGAGGTCCTGCGCCCAAAGACCTTGAGAAGAAGCAGAGGGGAAGGAGTCAGCTACACACGGAGGTGCCAAAAGGACGACGAACTGGTGCGGAGCTCACCGGAGAATCTCAAATTTCTTCGATTCACACTGCTCTGGAGCTTATCCTTGGCCAAGATTTGGCCGAGGGGGAGAGAGAGGGAGCAGGTGAGCGGCAGCGGGATTTTTATCCCTGGAAAGGCGGTCCACGGCGATCTTTGGCCGGTGCACGCCCGGGTTGTCAGTGGCGCGCGTGAGAGGGAGGAGAGAGGAGAGTGCCAGGAGGGGCTCGCTTGCGCGAGAAGGTAAGGCATGCAGAGGCGCACGGGGCTGCTGGCTTCGCCCCGCTACAGAGCTCGTACGAGCGGAACAAGGGCGGCGACTCGGTGGCGCGCCGCGAGACGCGGCGCGGCGCGGGAGTTGGGAGGAACACGACTTTGGTTGTCCTGGGTCAGCGTGGGAGCAGGGGACGGCATGGGCGCAAGCTGCCGAGAGGGGGAGCGCTGGGAAGGGCCAGGATGAGGCCAAGCGAGCGGCGACGGCATCGTTGTGCAGCGCGGCGTGCTTCCTAGTTCCTGCGCGACGGGAGCGAGAGCAGAGAGAGAGAAAGAGAGATAAGAGAGAAGGAACGGTGCAGGCAGCCTGGACCGATTCATGCTGCGTGGGCCCGGTGAGGTAAGCCTCTTCCTCTTCTACTCCCTCTGTCCAACAATATAGTGTACATCTAGAGATTTTTATTTGTCTAACAATATGGTGTCTATTTGAGTGGGCCCCACGATGTCACGGAGTACAATGAGTCCTTGTCATTAAAATTCTGTTTTGAAACCTGTGAATAGATTGATGAGTATTGGTGGGAGCAAAAAAAAAAGTTAATACGGCAGCTAGGTGGCCGTCTTGGGTATTGTGTAAGGATTAATGAGCATTTTGTGTTAATAGGGGCAATAAGGACTTTTGTCATCTTACCTAATCTGTCTTAAAATTCCTAGATATACACTATATTGTTGGACGGAGGGAGTATTTTCTTTGCTGCCGTAGTTCAGGAACAGAGAGAAAACAACAAATTTTCTACCTATCTAAACGTGCTCCAAAAATCATGAAACATTCATAGGAACTACTATACTGTGATTTCTAGCTATGACGAAGTTCTGGGAATTTTTGGCAAAGCCAAACTCCCACGAAAAATCTAACAAGCCGCTGTGCAATATGAAATGACACGCATGCATGAATTTTTGAATACAAGAAAAATCCAAATATGCATTACAAACATAGATTAGCATAATTAGGGGTTTATATACATTATTTTAGGGCCTCTAATTTTTGGGATGTTACAATAACTGTGGACCGTCCATTTTAATTTGATTGATGACCTTTTATCTCTCCTACTAGGAGGTAAAAGTTATTAGGATTGTATGACGGAGATATATAATATCCATGTTAGATGGTGGAAGTTTTTTTTTTTTACTTCTGTGAAACAAATTCAGCGTAGAGATGTTCAGATGTATGTTTCGCCATTTTCTGTCTTTTCACGTAGAGATGTTCAGACGTGTCAGGCATCATGTGGATGGTGCTATTTTTTTTTCTTTGACGTGTCAAAACACTTATAAAATGTGTCAAGGTGCCATTTTTTTTCTCTGTTTTGACGTAGAAACATTCAGAAACATGGCGGGGTGCCATTTTTTTACGGAAAAAAAACTCAGAAATCTGTGCAATGATGATGTTTAGCGTGGCATGAAACATGACCTTTTTTTTTTTACATATTTGAGGTCGAACAGGACTGGGATCGGCCACGTTTCATGATTTATGAAGTCAAGTTACTCGTGTCGGTGCAGGCGTCATCCACCACGAGGCCGATGATTTACAATTGTATACTCAGATTAATTAAGCGGGAGATGGAGCAATATTTGCTTCCGTAAAAATTGCGCCAGTTTCTTTACTCCAATTTTTTATTTTATATAAATCAAGGGTTTAGATTTCTTTTGACCTTTTACCTCAGGAGGTACAAGGGATACCGTGCAAGCTGCTAAAATTAAGTTCATAATTCTGCTAGCTTTTATCCTTAACATCCTTACGATATCAGGAACTATCTGCATGAACTGCTTGTACAACTGTTAATTACCTGTGTTTGTTCCAGCAAACTTCACAGATGGAATAGTTGGAGACCTACTCCCCTCCAACCAGACGGGCAAGAAGGACGCCGGCTGCCTCTAACTATGGCATGCTTTCCTTTGATGTGCTATTTGACATTCTGCTAAGGCTCCCAGCCAAGGAGCTGTGCCGTTTCCGTGCTGTCTGCTCCTCATGGCGCACCCTCACCTTGGATCCCCTCTTCATCAAGGCACACGCTGCTCGCCATACAGACCGGGTCTTCTTGATCAAATTTCGGGATGTGCCGCACACCAATATCATGGATCCATCTGGCAGGATGATCATGCGGAAGGCCACCAGCTTTTATCCACACACCCTGATGTAGCATGTGTGGCGACAACATCGAATCAACGCCGTGTGCTTAATCCAGCTTCTGGGTCTGCTTTTGCTCTGGTGACGCAAGTTCGAGAGCAAAGCCTACCCGTGCACTTCTTGAATCTTGACGGATGATATCATATCATATCATATAAAACCTTTAGTTTTGCCATACACGGTTAACTATTCAACTACACTATTTTAATTTTTTTTCTTTTTTAAATGTTTTTACTGTTTTTTCTGTAGCGTTTGATCTTGGCCGTCGCGATGCCGTTCGGGCTGATCGCGGCTGTTGCTCTTCCGCTTTATCGTTTCCTCACCGCTCGAGCCCAGCAGCACCCGTTGCCCCCCATCGTACCGCGCACTGCGCCATCGCCCTCCGCAGCAATCCCCAATTCGCATCGCCCTCTCCGCGTCGGCGCCGCCTGTCGTCTCACCTTACTTCCCCACGGCGGCGGCATCCTCCACTGATTCGCCGCACTCGCGGCCCCTCTTGGTCGCCATGGTTATCGGCGAACACCACAGCCGTCGTCTGTAGTCCAAATCCCTAAAACCCATCGTAGTCGCTCTTCGGGCCGCCGGCCGTCGCGCCCTACTTCCCACGGCGACAACCTCCTCCGTCGATTCGTCGCGTCCGTGGCCCTGTGCGCTTGCGATGGGGAATAGGGAGGAAGAAGACGCACAGTGCTCAGCAGTCAGCACCATTGCATCCTTGCCGGTCCTCTCATGCAGCTGCCCAGCCGTCTTCGTCCGCCCTCGATCTGACGCCGCCTGGTGTTCCTCGACCCCCCGCCGCTTCTGCTCATGCCATAGTTAAGGTAAGGAGGCATCCACATGCTCAGGATACGCAGGTATAATCATTTATTTCTTCCTTCCTTTCAATCGCGCGCTAATTTTTGGCTGCTTCGTTACCTTTCAGCTTTTGATTTTTCGCTTTCACGGGCAAAGATGATAAAGGAGGGACTGAGGGAGTGTAATAGCAGCAGCCCTCAATCGCTACTGCATTGGATGGGTAATAGAAGTTACTTCTGATACTGTGCTCATATCCATATCTCCGATCTCCTTTTTCATTTACCCAACACTGCCACATGGAATATATATTACGGGATTCACAAGAACGACAAGGGTTGGACCACCGGTCTTTGCGCAAGTACGGGCAGACGCCGGCACCATGCGCGACGGCCGGGCGGCTCAGGGGCCGCCGCGTACGCAGCTTAGGGCGCGCGCCAACGAGGGAGGGCCGCCAGGGGCAGAGGCGTCGCTGGTGCATGTCCGCGCCGGCTGCGGTGTCCTGATCCGCCACAACGCGGCCCTGTCCAGGGAGTTAGACGATGAGGATGATGACGGAGCCGTCACTTTCAACGTGATGATTTGCAACGAGAACGTGGTTCTAGCTTGAGGATGCGTTCATTTTCCCTAAGACTCACCGGCGGCGTCTTGTGGAGGCAATAGGTGCCAGCTGGGGCGGCGGGGGCAACACACTTTTGGTTGCTACACACTATCAGAAGAGGAAAGTGTATTATCAATTTTTTTCTATCTCAGTACACAAAAACAAGAACACATTAAGACTTAAACATTTATCCCATGTCTTGATAGCTAACGGCCGGGCCGACACGGCTCAAGAGCAGCTTGTGCTCATGTTCTGAAAACTAGGCCTGGCCTAGCACGATTATGATAGCGGGCCATGTGTCAAGAAACCCACGGTTAACATCATGCCGCCCAACGAGACGCGGTCGGCCATGTGTCAAGAAACCCACGATTATGAAATAACGAGCTAGCATGGCCCAAGCACGACGACCACTCTGGGCTATGCCATCCTTTGGTCGGGCCAAATTTAACATGCCTCGTGCCAGCCGATTTGGTCGGGCCAAATCTGTTATGCAAACAATGAAATAATTTATAAAAAATTATATAGATAGATAATCTAGCAATGTATTTTCCTGCAAAACTGTAAGTCCTAATGTGTTTTGTGCATTGAGATAAAAAGAAGATGATATCTCCGTTTCATGTACAAAGTGTGTAGCACACAAATACTACAATTTAAGAGTGTATCGGAGCTAAAATCAAGATTTATAGAGTGAGTGATTCCATATCAGAAGTGTTTCACAAACAAATTATAAATAAAACATTGTTAACAAGCAATGCCCAGTGCCATTGGTCGTCGCAGCTACGGCTTGTGACTATGTGCACTGTCAAGAAGGAGCATGCATATGGCCCGCATGTCAGGCCATGTGTGTGAGCTGGAGAAATGTCAGCATGGGTTGGAGCAGTCCCCCCCCCCAAGTGGCCGCACCACGCGTAGGCCCACTTGAGCCCAGCCAAGTGGTCACATGTGACCACACGTGGCCTGCTCCAGCCCGGTCAAGTGGCGGTTCAACTATGCGGCAAAGGCTGAATATCTGTTCAGCACTACCACAGAACAGGGCTTTAGTGACGCGACAATAGGGACGCATAACTAGAACACGTCACTAGGACTATAGTAGTGACGTGTTTCTCAAACTGCGTCACTGCAATTCGGCTCCAGGCCAACAATAGTGACACACTTATGAAAATACGTCTCAACCAACACTAACAGTGACGGTTTCTAGAAACACGTCACTAATTTACAGACGGTGTTTTAAAATGCCGTCGCAAATACGTGCGACGGTTTTCTAAAATCCCGTCAGTGTTATACTTAGTGACGCGTTTTTCTAAAACCGTCATAGACTCTAGTGACGGTTTTCTAAATCCCCATCACTAATGGTGATGACTATTAGCGATGTATTTTTAAAACCACGTCGCTAATAGTATTTAGAGACGTGTTTTTAGAAACCCGTCGCTGGGATTGGCAAAAACAAATATTAGAGACTAGTTGTAGAATACCCGTCGCTAGCATTGGAAAAAGGAAAAAACCCGTCGCTGGTTTTTGGGGGAAAAAAAGACTAGTTGTAGAAAACCTGTACGAGGGACGTCGGTTTAAAAACCCGTCACTTCCTACAATGTGGTAGAACCTCTGCCTAGCGCAGTGGTCAGCTTCTTATTTTTGTTCGTCATGGTCCCAGTTCGAATCACAGGGGACGCAACCGAGTTTTTTCTAATTTTTTTTTCTGAAAAAAGAGAGAAAAAATGGCGGAGCAAGAATCGAACCTACAACCTTTCTAATGAGAAGCGATGGCCCTAACCATTCAGCCGCATGTGGCTAGTCGAACAGAGTCTTCAAGTCATTCTATATATTATAGTAACTGGTCCAGCACAACCCCACTCGACTATTATTTTTTCTTTTCTATCCTCTCCGCAAAACCTAAGCGCCGCCATCTCTCGCCTGTTCCCATCGCCGCCGCCTCTCCGAGCTCTCTCTCGCCTCATCCTCATCCGGCGCTCCTCTCCCGCCTCTCCCCATCCCCGCCGCACTCTCGCCTCATCCTCACCCGGCACGGCATGGCAAGGCGCGGAGACCTCTCCACGCTTCAGATCTGAGCGTGCGAGGAGCGAGGCGACTCGGCGACGGTCACGGTGGCCACAGCGACCTCCGGCGGGGAGGCAAGCTCGGGGCAGCCCAAGGAGAAGCGGGACGGGAACCTGCGGCGGGGAGGCGAGCTCGGGGGTGGGCGATGGGGAAGCGGGATGGGAACCTGTGGCGAGGGGAGCACGGCGGCACGAACAAGCGAGGCGGCCGCTCGGGGATCGACGCGGTTGCTGCGGACGGCGTCGCCCCAAACCCCGGCGACCCAGGTATCCCCTCGTCCTCCACTTCTCCCCTTCCCTTGTCCACACCGCCTTCCCTCGTCTGCAGTTCCGCGTAGCTCTAGTTCTCATGACTGGTTTCACCGATTAGCATCAATAGTCATTAGATTTTGGTCGCGTGTGTGCAAGTTATTGAGTAACAACTGGCTGTTTGTTTGGTTCATTAAATTTGTTCGATGGAACTGCATGAAAGTACCAATGCTGGGATTGTGTACTTGTGATCAATCTCTTATGTGCCATAAATTGTAAAGCAACTATGATTTTTACTTTATCTATAAAAGCTTTAGGTTTAGTGCACTAGTTGGCTTTCTAATTTCTGTAGTACTGACCAGATCTCGTTTCCTTAGACCAAGAGCATGCTACTTTATAAGCACCTATTGCTTTCACTTGATAATCAAATGCTGAAAAGTACTTCAACTTATTCTTAAGCATGGTTTATGTGATAATGCTCTGCAATAATGTTCTCGACCAAAAAATAAGGTGCACCAGGTTTATGTATAACATCGCATCTTACATTAATCACTCATGACATGTTGGGAATGCACTTGTTGTGATCAAACTCAAATGCACCAATTGTTCACGCTGCTCTGTTCTGCCAAGATGGCTTGATGTAAAGTGCAAGGATAATGCTCACTTGCTATTTACTTTGATGTTTCGCATATCTATGCTCACTTTGTTCTGTTGCATAAAAATATCAATCTAGTGATGAAATAAACCTTGATTGTATCATTCTTATCCATTTTAACAACACAAGATTGCTGGGACAGGATGTGGTAGGAGATGACTTTGTTGTTTGCTTTTGAATTTTTGGGTTTCCTTTCAGTGTGAAGTGAGATAACTAGGTGGGCGATGAACCTAGAAAGAGAAGGTGGAATTCCACCACCAGCAGAGGTAAGGTACCCATACTTGTAGCTGCAGTTTGGCATATGTTATCCTGTGCTAAGCATTTTGGAAGTGAAGTGTTTACAATATCCATGACTTCACTTGTTATCCTGTGGCATGGTCTTAAACGATTGGCATGGCGTACGTGTGTTGTGCTCCAATTAGGGTCCCAATTTTGTCTCTGGTTATGTGCCAGACTAGGACTAGGAATTAATCTGGTTCAGATGTTTGGGGGGTATGGTGCTATGTTCTCCTATGTTGATAAATGTTTGATCTCTTGTCTTTTTTTTTTTGGTGACTTGTCAATCTAGAAGCCCCATGCATGGTCCAAGTAGGATATGTATTTACTAGTCCATGGTATGTACTATATATAGCCTCAGCTTAGTCCTGTAACTTTATATTTGTTCACAGATGCTATCAAAGTTTAAAACGCACTGTTCTTGTATTAGTAACTTCATATATGGTTGCACCTTCCGGATGTTCACTTTTATTTCTTCACTATTTGCCTGTGCCACAGGAGGTGCACTTCGTTTCGATTCTCAACTTCTCATGGCCCCAAGTTACTTCTGTGACTTAGTGCTCAATCAGAGGTAGCATGGTGGTGTTCATGAGCTTTTGTGATAACTCCAAACAGGCAAGTAGTCTACAACATGTGGTTCTTGTAAATGTTGTGATTTCTGTGTAGCTGTGCATGATCTTAGCTTATATGTTTAAGATCTAATCATTTAGTACTTTACTAAACTTTATCATGTCGCTGTTGCCACACCACAGCTAAGTTCCTTAAGAATACCGTCGGCGCAGGAAACAAAAAAATGATGCATATAAATGTGTCAGTTAGTGTAAGTTCCATTGCAAATTTCAGCTAGCTGCTTGCTTGCTTTGTTATCCCCTCTGAAACTATTTAATGTTTGGCCCTCTGGACACAACAGGAAGCAACTAATATTATATTTCTGTGGAATGAACTCCATTACTTAGTATATACATGAGCAGAGTTTATTTGTTTTGCATATTCTTCTGCCATAGCTATAAACACAATAGTAGTGTAAAGTTGACCTATGAAATTTCTTCTCATATTTATATCTAACCAGACTTTTTTATATACAACTTCCATCAATTTTCAGTAAGACATGAAAGCGAGCAACTATGAAACTGAGATTTGACGAGCAACTGGAACCGAACAATGTCATATGGCTGATTTATTATTATAAACAGTTTCATTTTGTCATAGTTTAATTAATGTGCATTCTATTTCTTTCCCAGAGTGGTAGCAGATTCTCCTTGGGGAGAAAGATAACCTAGAGTTTGTACAGAAGCTGAGAATTCCTGCAGGTGAGTTTGAATTTTGGTCTTGTTCCATTGTCTGAGCTATGTTGTTGTACCATGTACTGAAGTTAGCTAGACGCTAATGGCAGAAGCAAGAATGTAATCTTTATTCTATTGAAAAGCTTGTCTATACTATTGAATGCTTTGGGAAAAAAACTGTATACTGAGCTTGGAATGGATGTATATTTCTTGTAAATGTTGTGATCTAGTTCCAGAGTATGGAATGGAGTAAAAAGAGGATATCTCTTGTGTCAATATTTTGAGGAGGACAGATGTCGTCACCCGTCACTCACTAGTGCATCAGGAATTTGCCTGTGCGTGAGTGACGGGTTGGCTTTTTTTTTACACGTCACTAACATTAGTGACGGGCTTTTGGTTCCCGTCACACACACACAACAGTGACGGGTTTCTGCTTTACCGTCAAACACGACTGTGACGGATTTCTGCTTCCCCGTCAAACACAACAGTGACGGGTTTCTGATTCCCCGTCACATACAGTAGTGACGGCTTTTTGATTTCCCGTCGCCACTTTGTAGTGACGGCTTCTGACCCGTCACTAACGGTCAGGCATTAGTGACGCATTTTTAGTGACGGGTTTTATGGACGTCGCTAATTGGTGAAAAAACCCGTCACTAATGACCTATTCTGTGGTAGTGCAGGACTGACATTTTTTTGAAGGTCAAGGGGCTGTGTGTATACCATATTAATATTAGCTATATATCTCAACCTCAATTGTCTCTTGTCAGTTAATCCATTCAGTTTTAAAGAATGCTAAGGTATTGGACTAATGATACATATGCCATCTATCTATATCATATACACAACACACTAGCAATCATTAATTGCTATATATGTCAGCAGATCAAAAGTGTGCCCCCTATGCCTTTTCACATAGCGGAGGATTTTATTCAAATAAGCATACTATTACTCTTCGCCCATTAACTATAGAAAACTTTGTTGGATTTCATCTAATTCATTGCAAAGGAGAATCCAGCCAACTCTCACACCGTATCTCTTGCCTCCTGCCAACATCTATAGCTAGGTATCCCTAGCCGCACCCCCCCCCCCCTTCCCCGCCTAAAAAAAGAAAAGAAAAGAAAAGAAAAGGTATCCCTTGCCACCCTCTCACACCTATACAACCCGTCCCCGCCACCACTCTCACTCCCATCACTCTCACTTCAAACATCTACCTTCGCTGAGGAGGCAAGAACTCACACTACAAGAAAAATAAGACATAGCGCCTGTTCGGTTGGCTGGGCTGGCGCTGGGGCTGGCTCCAGCCCTCTCACGAGTTACTGTAGCGGCTGACTGGTGCTACAGTAACCTGTGAGGACATTCCAGCCAGCGCTGGCTGGTTACCAGCCAGCCGAACAGGGGGATATAGCCCAATTGTAGATGTTTAATTAAGCTAACTAAGACATATAGCCCAATTGCAGCTCACAGACCCACTATGAGCCAAGGCTTGCTCCGCCAGTGGGTACACTCAGCTGCACATAATGTATGTATGTATACCAATTTCTACGTATTTTAAGCTATGACTACTATTATTAGCAGTTCAAAATGTCTTTTATATGCCTTTTCAAGCAGAAGATTTAAACAACAGCTTGTTCAAATAAGCTAAAGTCCTTTTTATTTATTTATTTTTTACTTTTTTCATAGACACACACACACACACACACACACACACACGAGTACTCACTGTTATAACACACGCATGCACGCACTGTTTACCCATATGAAGTCCTATGAAAGAATGGGTCAGCTTGATATTGAGATTCATGAAAACATCACAGGTGCTTTGTTGTCGAAACTTTGTTGGATTGCATGAAATGAATTACAAAGCAGCATCCAGCCACTCTGACACCGTATTCCTTGCTTCCTTCCAGCATCTATTGCTAGTATAAAGTAACAGCTAGCTATCCCTTGCCGCCACGGCCGCAGCCCTCTCTCACGCATATATAAGCCATCCCCACCACCACTGACATTTCCAAGATCTAGCTAACAACAGCTATTCGGCGCCCCCTCACTCCTTCACGACCCAGGAGGCAAGAACTAAAGGTCGATGGAGGGTGGTCTGGTAAGGTATTAATGTATATCGCATGTAAGTTTGAATGTCTAACCTTTGGTACCTTTAAATTGTGCCGAGTGTTTATAGGCATCACTTGGGATGATTCCCGAGTACTGAGAAACCCTAGGAAAAAGTTTGGTCTCGATCTTCAACTTCTCCTCCACTCAGGAGACAGAGTCAGAGAAACACAACCGTGTGGTCCGTGATGCGTTAGAGATTTTTATTACCATGTATCTACGCAGGAAGAAGCGGCAGCTTGGTGCGCACAAGGTAACCTATTACCAAGTGTTTTCGTCACTAGACAACTTCACACTTTGGTTGGATTGTTTTAACATCAAAACACTAATCTGATGTGGGACTAAACCCAGCAAATTTCTATCTACTTTCAATCTCTAAAATTTGACGACTCAAAATAACAAGGAAAATATTTTGAAATATTGAATCCTTTTCTTTTTCCTTCATTTTTTTCTAGAACGTAGTTTCCCTTCTTTATTTGAAAGCAATATAGTATGCTGGAATACTGAATTCCAAAATTTAAAGATTTAAATAATATGTTACATCGCTTTTAAGTCTAATTGACTACACAACTCGCTCACATGCATGCAGATACATTATTGTAACATTTTGCGGGGACAAAACTAGTGCATAGTCAGAGTACTACCAAATTCTGAGCCAATTGATTTGACACCACTGGTAAGGGACCTCGTCCCGCATGCACCGCTAGGCGCTAGTAAGCGCGGCTTCCTCCGAACACCTGGTGATATTCTACTGTTTGATAAATGTTGCCGTCTTCATTATCGTATCCCCTTCTCGCCTATACATTCTTCAGTAGCTTTTCTTGTTTTTTTTTTTTCGGAATATTTTGTAGTTCCTGTAGGTGCAGGAAAAATATTTTGCCTCTGACAATGCTGTTATTTTCAACAAAAGTTGCACCGCTCACAAAAAAAAAAAGAGAAATGAACAAAAAGAATTGTGGGACGAGTCGTGAATGTCGAACTAATTAAAGTCATCTGTGCATGCCCAAGAACCATCTAATCGCTACGCCACTCATGTGTATTCATCCAATATAAAAAAAATCTTGCGATTAATTGGATCTGTTTTAGTTTGAAATGTGAGGACTAATTAATGCTTGACAAACATTCGCTGGATTCTCATTCAGTTAGTTAATTAACACCTCTTGGGACATTCATACTTTATCATTAGGATCACACAGATTCACATGAGAGAAGCTTATATTTGTTTTGTCAATAAAGTGAAAAGCAAAAGGGAAACCAAATAGAGTCTTCCACGTTGCCATGAACTTGAGAAGGCAGAAAGGAGTAATTAACTTCAGATGAATATGCAGTCACTTCCTGTCTTCAATCCTACCAGCAACCGTAGATGGATATCGAAGATAACTCTCACTCAGAACTGCTAGTGCAAAATAGCCATGATTAGATACCAATGTCTACATTTATAAGGAAACGTAGCACAGAGATTGCAACTGTTCAAATATATTGATGGTGTGACATAATAAATTATACCTCAAACAGTACATGATTTGGTGCTTGCTGCTACAGGGTAGTCCTTGCTTGCTTGTCCACCGGCCCTTTATTTGGGTCCATCTTGCGTTTCTTTCCACTCAAGCTCTCAAATTCTTTGTAATCGACATCTACTATCATGTTGTCATCTTGATATTCAATTGCAGAAATCCCAGGCGTCGAAATAGTAACATCGCCTTCAGCTTGCGGAAATGGTGTCATTTCAGATGTTGAGCTGGCTACTTGTGAGTTCCATTTCATTAATTCATGAGGAAGAAATGACATGGGGAGGAAGGGAGGATACTGCTGCTGCATCTGCTCATGAGGAAGATATGTCATGTTGTGACTAGCGCATGGTATGTAGGCAACAGAAGGAATGGCAGCAGTCACAACTGGAGGTATATTTATCTCGCTTGGCAGACTTCCTTGGACTGTTATCCCTGTTTGTCTGTTTGAGAAGATCTCCAACATGCATTCATTTCTTGATGCTGCAAAACAAGACCTCCTTAGTTGTGATATATTAGTAATTGTTCAATGTCTATATATTTCCATAATTAAGTTACAGAATATATTTTCTACCTAGCTAGGATTGACTTGACCGCTGTACGGGCTGCATTTTTCTTTGCTTGATCTTCAGTGTTAGCACTCTCACCAGTATAAGTATTCCCACCAACTGAAACAGCTGCTATAAAGTGTCCGTTGGGCCCTTCTGGTTCGACCACATGGTAAGATGGTAAGGCAATGTCGACTTTTTTTTTAAAATAATAGTATTTTAATGATTAATTGCAGATCTGGGGTCCGATTAGCAAAAATTGCAGAAATGGGTGCCTGTCGGTAACTGGATGACCGACAGGCATGGTATCGGTAACTGGATGACCGATAGGACCCTAATCGGTCATCCAGAGCCCGATTAGTGAGGCTATCGGGTAGTCCAAGCAGGCCTGTCGGTCGTCCAGAAAGTGCCTGTCGGTCACCCAGCGCCCGATAGGTGCCTGTCGGTCGCCCAGCGCCCGATAGGTGCCTGTCGGTCTCCCGGTGACCGACAGGCCGCGGAATCTTATCCGCTGCCGCGCCGTCCCCTCTCTCTCTCCTCCATTCGAATCGTCCCGAGCGACGGCGAGAGAGAGAGAGAGAGGGCGACGGGCGAGGCGGGAGGAGGAGGAGGACCGGGAGGGGCGGGGAGGGAGAGGAGCTGGCTGTCGGTCGTCCGGTGACCGACAGCCGCTCGCCCGCGCCGCGAGGTGAGTTTGTCTTTTTTTTTTTTCTGATTTGTTTAGTTAGATTAACTATGTGGATTAGTAAATTAGTATTGATTAGTGGCTGCGTAGTATAGGGATTAGTAAATTATCTTTAGATTAGTTAAATAATATTAGTGTATGGATTAGTTAACGGTAGGGAAGTTAGTGTAAGTAGTAGAGTAGTATTTTTAGTGAAGTGTAATGGTAGGTAGTTAATAAATTATGAAATGCATAATTAAATTTGTAAAAAAAAGGATGCATTGTTATCTGTTAATGAGTGTTAAAATATTTATGTATATGGATAAATTAATTATGTAAAACATATAATGCCGATAGTAATTAATATATTTTTAGCAGGATGTCTGGTGTAGTGAGTTTCCGAGTTTTTTACGGAGAAGG
The DNA here is from genome assembly GCA_012490785.1 of Eragrostis nindensis. Lineage (NCBI taxonomy): Eukaryota > Viridiplantae > Streptophyta > Magnoliopsida > Poales > Poaceae > Eragrostis > Eragrostis nindensis. The sequence continues at coordinate 196,525 of JAAXCT010000077.1, read as the reverse complement.
TCAAATTGAGCATCGTGATTATGGGGTAGATTTGAGTAATTTCCAGTATGTGGATAGTTCTTTGAATGATCCGATAGAGATGCAACGGGGCGAAGTGTATGGCTGGTTACATAGTCTGTTGAATGTTGATCCTTCAGAATATCGGTTTGTAGTGAGAGCTATGATTCCTAGAAAGCATGGAGGCGCATGGAGATGGGAACTTGTAGAAGTGAGAAGCACTAAACATTGGAAGCAATTTGTGAGTATGGGATTGCAACGGCATTTTGCTCACTTGTTGCTGGTGCAATGTAATCGGGTAACCACCCACCATGAAGAGGTTGATGAGAATGTCGTCAATGTGGAGCAGGATGGTGTTGTTGGCCAAATTGTTGATGCGGAGCAGTATGTTAGTGGAGAGCCTATGGTTCACGCAACCAGTGAGGATGAGCCGCAAATAAATGTTAACACACTAGAAGCAGATTCAGGGGAGGTCAATGAGGCAATTGTTGATGAAATGGATAGGGATGATGACGAGTATCGTACCTTCGTTGATGGAAAGGCCGGTCAGGGATGGGGCCTAGGATATGAAGAGCCGCAGGACTGGATCAATATGGAGAACTTAACAGTTAATGATGGACACAATTCATGTTGGCAATATGATGCTGTAGAGGTTCGTCAAGGGCAAATGTTTCCTGATAAGATATCTTTTCAGCATGCCGTGAAGAGGTGGGCGTTCTCAGAGAAGAAGGAGTTCACGGTGGTCATTTCGAACCCGAGGACGTATGACGTCAAGTGCACGGCTCCTGATTGCACATGGAGGGTTCACGGATTCCTGCCTAAAGCTGAGACGTCATTTGTGGCGTCTATTGTGGTAGGCCATTCCTGTTCATTGGATAGGACTCTTCTTAAACACAAGAACATGACTACACAGTTTGTAGCTGAGTACATGTATCCGGAGATTGTGCAGAAGACCGGTATGTCCCCTTTTGCTATAATGCATGCAATTGAGAATCGACTTGGCTATGAGATAAGCTATGATATGGCATGGAGAGCGAAACAAAAGGCCCTGGAAAGAAGGTTCGGGACATACGAGGACTCGTACCACAACCTACCTGGTCTTCTTGAGCTTATGCAAGCTAGGAATATAGGAACCGTGGTTGGAGTGGACGAGTTTCAAAATACAAATGGGGATAGGGTCCTACGCCGAGCTTTTTGGTCATTTGGTTGTATGATACAAGCATTCATGCATTGCCGACCTGTTATTGCTGTGGACGGCACTTTCTTAACTGGTAAGTACAAGGGGCAGATCCTCACATCTATTGGAGTGGATGGGGAGAATCAGATTGTGCCAATTGCTTTTGCAATTGTGGAGAGTGAGAATACAGATAGTTGGTTGTGGTTTTTGAGGTGGTTGAAGCGAGCGGTTGTTATGCAGAGACCCAATGTCTGCATCTTACATGATCGCCATGCGGGATTATTGTCAGCAATTGAAACGCTGCAGACAGACTATAATGATCAAGAATTTTGGCCCGACCTGCATAGTCGATGGTGCATGAGGCATCTGGGGGCAAACTTCTACAGGCAGTTTAAGAGCAAGCGACTTATGGATATGTTTAAGAAGTTGTGCAAACAGAACCGAAGGAACAAATTTGACACATTATGGGGCGAGCTGGACAAGCTCACTGGCAACTACATGGATGATGTTAAAAAAAAACCTCCTATGCCACGTGATGAGGAGCCGAAGGGGTTAGATCCTTTGCCTAATGAATCGCAGGACAAAATTAGGCGCAGGAGGGGTGGACGAAGGGTGAACTGCTTCTCGGATTGGATAAAGGATGAGCCGATGGAGAAATGGGCATTGATTGCAGATACGGATGGATCACGCTATCACATTATGACCACAAATGGGGCAGAAGTTTATAATTGGGTATTGAAAGGGAGTCGGTGCTTGCCTTTAGTGGGGATTTTAGAGTGTATAACTCGTGGAATTCAAACATACCTGCAAGATCGCTATGCAAAAGCAGTTTTGCGTGTTGCCAACCCACAAGTGGTGTTTAGTGCTAAGATCACTGAGTACATCGAAGAAAAGATTGCGAAGGGGCAGATGCACATGGTTACGAGAACAGGTAATAGGGAATTCGTCTTTGAAGTGTTGTTGCGGGGTAAGAGCGGACTTGGGATTGGTCGATCCGAAGTTACGATGGAGTGCAAATTGTGGCCACAATTGAACAAATGCGAGTGCAGTTGCAATAAGCCAAAGCTAATGCATTTGCCCTGCTCACATGTATTCACTGGATGTGCCAAGGCAAAGATTAATCCTCATCACTTTGTCTCACCGTACTACCTGAAGGAAGCTGTGATGGCTACATGGCAGGGCGAGCTACTGGGATGGCGGGCTGTGGCTGATTTCACAAAGCCACCAGAGGGTGAACGTATTTGGGTTCCAGATCCTGAAAAAAAAGTGATAGACAAGGGTCGCAGAAAGGTTAGGCGTATAAAGAATGATATGGATGAAGCGAATGTCAAGCGTCGTACAAAGGAGTGCTTGGTATGTGGTGGAGATCATTTAAGGAAAGATTGTAGCCGATACCCGGTGGAGAAGGGGCCCGACAACGTGGAGTTCAGGCGTGTTCCTATGCGGAAGCCAAGGAAGCAGAACCAAGAAGCTGGTCCATCGACTTAATTTCATCAAGTCTAATATATTTATGTTTGTTTCTTTGTACCTGTAGTCATCATGTGTGAAGAACTATGTATTCCAATTCCGTATGACTACGTTACCAAACGCTGTGTGTAATAATTATTTGGAACACTAAGTATTGTAATGCTTTGATAACTGTTTGTTTATTTATTTTCCTATTTATATGTTAATGCTTCTGTGCACAATTACATGTTTCATAGGTAGATGGCTAACTTGGGGACAGCACTACTCCGTCTTGCGCGGCGATGTAGGGATGCTCTCCGGTGCGCTTCCTGTACCAGCACCACAGATGTGCAGCCGAGGCCACGACAGAGGTCCCCACCTCTCTCTACACCTGCTAGTGCACCCAGTTCGTCTCGTTTTCACGCCGGGGACTCGTCGTCGGGGCTACCTGCAGCCCCCCCTTTCATGCCTACTCCTGGATGGCCCACTGGTATAATAAAATGTCATTTTTGTATTTCTAACCTTATGTTATTATAATCTTACATTGTTGTTTTACAGGCCCAGCAGTACAGTTCGCCGCGCCTGAGTACTCCTTGCACTCTGCTTCTGGGAGCCTTGGGCATGGGTCTTCTTATGGACACCCAGATGTCCATGGTTTCTCTCAGATGCCAGATGCTCCTCCACCGACACAGCCCACCCAGCAGTTTCCCTCGACACCACTAGAGCCCAGGGTGAGTCGCCCACCGGACCACCTCACGTACCCCACCGATCAAATTCGACGAGGGAGAAAGGGCCAGGGCAAGAGGGCTGAAGGCGAGCCCAGCAAGCGTAGGCGTGGAGGATGACTTAGAGATCATGGATATGTTTATGTGTATTAGTTACAGTTATTTGTATGACTTAGAGATCATGGACTTGTTATATTTGTTTCGTTATTGTAATATTCGTAAGTTATGCATGACCTTTCTTCTATTATGGCCTATCTTCACTCTTTAATTATTTGTTCAACAAACATGCCTCACGCTTGCTGAGGAAGAACGCCAGGAGGAGGAAGAGCATCGACGCAACTACGAAGCGGAACGCAAGCAAAGAGAGGAGGCGGAACGAAGGCGCAAACGAGAGGAAGAACGCCTTGCTCATGAGGCCCGTGAGGCCGAAAGGGAGAGGATGCGCGAGAGAGCTCGCCGCGCTAGGGCAGCAGGTCCTGATGCCTTCAGAAAGGGGAAATATCCCCGTTGCACTCAGTAGCTCGCCGCGCTAGGGCAGCAGGTTATGTATGTTAGTCGTTATGTGTATGGAACACGCCATTGTTCCCTCCAGTTTATGTATGTTGCATGTTACTATGAACTTTAAATCCGGGTTCTTTTGTTTTCATCATTTTGATGTGCACCCTTTCTGTGTCGCTATGAATGGCGGAGTGCAATGGCCCTACCAACAATTACCTCTCACTGTCCATGACATTAAAACAATAAAGCAGCCACATGCATGCAGGTCTCACTTTTCCTTTAATCATTTCGATGTGCACTGAATCACTGAATCACTGCCTCCACTGCATCACTGCCTCCACTGCATCACTGCCAAACGACCAGACGGGCAGAGCATCCAATGAATTTTTCATCATTCTACACGACCATCTTTTCCAAGCCACCAGAGCATCCAATGCCTCACCAAACAGTCAACACAATGAAACGAAATAAAAATTTGGTACATATGATAAATACATGCAACTCATTATTTGCCACCTAATCTTACGATCTTCGATCCCACCACCGAGACATATTACTGAAGTTAATGTCCATACTGTAGGGGTTGGATGATGGCTGTGGGCGAGGTGGCGCTGAGAAGTCGCTATTGGAGGGTCGTTCTCGCAAAATAGATTCACTAAATGCCTTGTCGTCAGGGTCTTCGGGTGGAGGCGGAGGTCTTGAGGGTGGCATGGGCATGAAATCGTCGTCTTCATCGTCGTTGGCGTTTGGTTGCACACGCGTTGGCGGAGCGCGTCTGCTTGCAGTGTTTCTTCGACGGGATGTTCCTGTGTTGGATGCCTCCGAAACACTACTGTTGGCTGAGGTATGTCGCCTTCTACGTGAACCTGGCATGCAACCTCCACCGAAGAACATAAATAGATAGAAAAAGTTTGGGATAGGGTTGTCGATCAATTCTTTGTCTTCCGGAAATGCCTAACATAAGAAAAGCAGTCGAATTAGCATCGAAATATAAACCGATAACATAAAAAAAAAATATTGTGTACCTGAATGTGGGAGGCATATTTATCGGGGAGCATCATTATCTTGAATCTAGTGCTAGAGAAACCTAACACCGACGGGTGGTTTGCCAGCTCGCAAACCCTATGATACAAATGCCTTTGATCTTCTAAGAGGGCCCTAAGGTCATTTGTGGTGAGATGTTGCGGCGCCATTGCTGCATTTAACATCAAGACAGCTTGTGCGAGATTGTTCTCCCTAAAAGGATCATCCCGGTGTTCACGCACTACACGCCAGATTGCTTCCAGTGCTCTTTCGATGTATTGTGGTGTCCATGGAAAACCTTCACTAGATGGTCCTGCCATGGACGGTGTTGTTGAAGAGTGGAAGAAGAGTGGAAGAAGAGTGGATCGCTGTGATGCAAGAGAGGGTGCTATGAAAGAAACAGAAGGTAGAGGATAAGGTTTTGTAGGAGGGAGCAGGGGGAAAAAAAACCATAGGGGCCTATCGGGTGGCCAATGGCCGACAGGTGCCTGTCGGTCGGCCAATGACCGACTGGTCCTATCGGTCGGCCCATGACCGATAGGCTCCTATCGGTCGGCCCGTGACCGATAGGTTCCTATCGGTCGGCCCATGACCGATAGGCCCCTATCGGGGCTGGGTGTCGGTCCGATAGGACCTATCGGTATTTGGGTGACCGACAGGTTCCCGTCCCGCCGCCACGTCGGCTGCCACGCCGCCTATCGGTCATCCGGTGACCAATTGGTCATCCAGTTACCGATACCATGCCTGTCGGTCATCCAGTTACCGACAGGCACCCATTTCTACAATTTTTGCTAATCGGACCCCAGATCTGCAATTAATCATTAAAATACTATTATTTTAAAAAAAAAGTCAGGCAATGTCTGCTCTCTTGTTGAAGTCATTCAGAATAACCATGCAGGGTGTTGCCTCCTAAAAATAAGGGAAGACAAATAAGTATATCAGAAGCCAATTCAATAAAAGATATAACATAAAAATAAAAATATGGGAACATGGTAAGATTAGTCAGATATCAAAATGAATAGATATTGCACAATTATAGTTTATTTCCAGATATCTGTTACCTTCTGTAAACTTACATTTTCAAAAGAGAACCAATTTAAAGTATTTGAACCATGCTAACAGTTCACTACAGATCAGTTATATGCACTTTCGAGGCAACTAAAGTGAAATCGACATGGGGGCAGGAAATTAATACACACTCAGTTTAAGACATGTACATAATTAATACCGATGTTTTGGTTAAACAAGTGATATTGATAAGGTATTTGAAATAATAAGACGAGTAGACATATTGTTGGAAGGGCTGCCCCACAATACCAAAAAATTCATATGCCTTGCAACTCTATGAAAATAGATGTTAATAGCCAAAGTTAAGCTTAGAGACCATGTTAATGTTGAAAACAACACCTTTTCGGACATTGCAGTTCAGTGAAATCTATTGTTCGCTGCATATACTACTACGTAGACTATGTGAACAACTGTTTCTGTGTTGTTTGTTCAATAAAAATTTAGAGGGCAACCTACTGAAATGAAAAAGGAACGTGTAAGGCCAGAGAGAAGCATGCCTGATTTTTTGTAATTCTATGTAAACGAAGAATTGTACATGTTGATGGATCAGCAAAAAATTAATGATCACAAAATACATAAACAAATTTAAAAATCAGTACCTGATCCATCAAGTGAACTGCTTTGGCAAATTCATCAGACTTGTTTTCCCTTACAGACAATGCCTCATAAGCTACTCTTGCAGCATCTTCCTTTGCTTCTTCACTTCGAGCAAAGTAGCGACTTGAAGGAAAGGATTCACTTCCCACAAGTACTATACTTCCATATGGTGTATCAGGCATAGCCTATTTCAACTCGGTATGTTGGTACATCATGTGTCAGTCAAGTTAATTGCCCCAAAAGATCCCTATAACTCAATACTACTGTAGAAAATACCAATAAGACAATAGATAAGAACATAGGATTCTGTAGGGTTCTGGGATTTTGTTAGGGTAAAAGTGTACGCCTAACAGGACGTAGAAAATACCAATAATACCAATAACTCTTGCTATATAAATTTCCATCGATCATATATGCTCTAGATCAAACCCTAGACTACATCCAAAACATGAATGCATTGAAGAGAGTGCATGCTTATGAATCTAGGAAATAGACTGGGAGATGATGTTTGAAAAGAAAATTGCTTTTCAGATATTTCTTCAGGGGCAATGCTTTTTCAGATCTAGATCCAAACACCATTGCTTGGCTAATCTTTTAACCAAGAAAAAACTCAAAATAAAGGAAACAATCAAAAAGCAAGAAAGAAAGTGAGAGGGACACACCAGGTGGTTCCGAGGAGGATTCAAACTCTCCCGTTGGTGCAGCAGGATTATACATTTCGATTTCTAACATTTGTGGTCTGTAGTAGGTGAATAAAAGGAATGATGATTTGAAGAGCTTATTTATATATTGAAAGTTTTGCTCTCATTTATTATACTACATTTAATGAGTGGTACAGCACATTTATTATACCCATGTGTAAGATATATTATTTTTTAGAATATTGTGTTTCCACCCCTGGTTTACATTCTAATTTGATTTTACCCCTCTTCATTTTTACGATTTTACCCTGGTTTTTGAAACTGAAGCAAGAGTTTACCCCTGTGGTTGTGATTTTACCCCTACTTTGTTTCAAAGCCAGAGGTAAAATAATCGCAACCACAAGGGTAATTTCTGGCTTCAGTTTGAAAAACCAAGGGTAATAGCAAAGTTGAAAAAGAGGAGTAAAATCGCAATTAGGAAGCAAACCAGGGTAGAAACGCAAATGCCCCATTATTTTTTGGTAAAACTATAGATAAACATCTTCAACCTTATTCTTGACACACACACACACACACACACCCCTTAAGGTTAATCTAGGGCCCATGTCTCAGCGATTTTAATTTGCTGCACAATCCAATCCTATCTCTTCCTCATCCCGCCATCCCCGTCCCATCGCATCTCTCTCAGACCTTGTAGAAGTGAGGTATAGATTCAGTTCCCCATGAAATTGTCTCTCTCTCTCTCTCTCTCTCTCTCTCTCTCTCTCTCTCTCTCTCTCTCTCTCTCTCTCTCTCTCTCACCTACAACCACTGGCAGAGCCATGTATAGGCCAAACGGGGCCACACCACCCTTTGGTGCAGGAAAATTCCTAGAGGCAAACATGATTTAGCTGAGAAAAGGTATAGTCAGGTGCTTGTTCTTTGGAGACTAGCTATCAAATCAGCATTCACCGAGGTTAATAAATTGTTTTCTGGTTTTATAAAGTGATTCCAGTATCAAGCACTTCATCATCAGAACTTAACCTTCATCCTGAACTTTCCTAATGCTGAAGGTGAATAGGAAAGGGTGGTTAGCTTCTCCCGACCCAATGAACTGTACAATCGAGACTTGTTGGGCTAAGCTTGGGCTGTTCCATTGGATGTAGGTCACTAAAGATACATAGTCATGAAACATATATACAAGAACTTCAACCTTGATCGGAAACAAAAAACTATGTTTCTAATGAATGATTATGGTAATGGTGATTGCTTTGGAGTCTGGAAACTGCCTTTGCTCATGTGTGAGAGTATGCATAATATGCGTCCAATCTTGCATATTACAGTGAACATTGATATTTTTTTTAGAAAAAGGAAACAGATTCCCGTCTCTGTGTTTCCACACACAACGTTCGGAAAGTTAAAGACATAGTCTATTATTAAATTTTCGTCCGTTCTTCGCAAAGACTTCCATAGCAATGATCTCCATGGATAAGCTTGTAGAATGAAGTATCTCCTTTGTCTCATCACGCTGCAGCAAAGCCCAAAATCGCATTCGATACGTTCCTCTGAAAACAACCTGCATAAAATAAGCATAATTGGCATCATAAAAAACTATATCATTTCGACAACGCCAGATGGCCAAACATAGGGCTGCTACCCCTCCTAATATTTTTCTCTTGGAGATGTATTCCTACTAACCAATTTCCCAACTATGGATCTAGGAGGGGTAATCTGGTAGCGATGTTGACTATCCTCCAAATAGTTTTCACTGGTAATAGAAGAAAAGATGTTTGATTGTTTCACTGTAATTGCTGAAGATAGACTTTTGGTCACCACTCCAATTGCGTTTTTTAAAGTTATCCTTTGTTAGAATTATAACTCTTTGAATGTACCAAAGTAAAATTTTGATCTTTTGGAGGAATTTTCAGTATCCATATCAAACAAAAAATGGTCCACTTTGATTCAAAACAATCGTCCACTTTGATTCAAGCTCCATCTGAAAATAGCTCTCTCATTAAATATTTTGACATGAGAAATTTTGGCTACCAGACTATGCCAATGCGTGAGATTATCCACCACTAAGGCTTGTCTAAAAGATATATATAGCGGCATAGTCCTCATACCATTGTCTACAGTAGCATGCGGATAGTTTGCAATTTTAACATTGAAAGGTTGGAATTAACCAGCCCATGTATCCTCTCAAAATCTAGTTTGTATTCCATCATTTACCTTGAAAGAACCACATTCAAGCACTTGATTTTTAATCTTCATGAGACCTTTCGAGAAAGTGAATCGTTTCTCTTAGTCTCTACTTGTGAGAGGGTATTTGTGCTTAAAAATTTTTTCCTAAGCAAAGTTTGCCAAGTCCCGTCTTCGTTAAGGAATATAACAATCCATTTGCTTAACAGACTTCTAATATTGATCTCATGGTCTATAATTCCTAGACCTTCTTGATCTTTTGGGTGGCAAAGAATATTCCATTTGGCAAGTCGATATCTTTTCTCATCATTACCTCCTTGCCAATAGAATCTAGACCTGTAGTAGTCTAGTTTTTTTTGTCTCCTTTGGGAATTTAAAAGAAGGACATCACGAACATGGGTAGGCTACTAAGGACCAAATTTAAGAGGACTAGTCTCCCACCATAATATAGGTGTTTAGCTTCCAACAAGATAATTTCTTTTTGGACCTTTCTTCTATGATCCTCCAATCACTATTTCAGAGTTTTCTATGATGCAATTGTATTCCCAAATATCTGAATGGGTATTCACCAGAATTGCGTCCGAAAAAGTTCAGTATAATGGTCCTCAAACTCTTTCACTGCTCCATAACAAAAAAGCTGTTCGAAAACTCTCAAACTCTTTCGCTCTTATGGAAGTTGATTTTGAGACCTGAAAGCTGTTCGAAAAAACTCAACAACAGTTTCATGTTTTTAGCCTATTCCATGTCGTGATCTGACAAGATTATGGTGTCAGCAGCATATTTCAAGATTGATAAACCATCATCAAAGAGATGCGGGATGACCCCTGATTTGTCCATTATCATTTGCTCTTTCTATCACATTCATAAAAGCTGTTGTGTGGCTGAGACAGGCTATGAGTCCACCTATGTGTAGCATTGTACCCACCTCAGAAGTGCAATTAGATGGATGATGAGATTGGAAATAAATATACGAAGTTAACTAGGATAGGCGCGAACTCATGGTTAATTAAATTCTTTGGAGCAACTAAAATGTTGATTGGTGTTTACAATTTAATCAAGTCAATATAAGCCGTCGGTAGTGTAAACATGTACCAAAGGATTAATGGGTTGGATGACATCATATCTAAGAATGGTAGACTTTTTCTTTTCCTTTTTTGATATTTGGGTGGGTAGACTTGTGGACAAACTTTCTTTAAATGAAAAACTTTGTCAACACTCTAAAACCTTTGTAGTCTAGATTAATGAATTTTAGAAAAATGTTCACGTTTTTAATAAAAAACCTATCAACCATGTACTTGTGGTACACATGTATGGAGATTTATCCAGGTTTGGTGGTTTCGTGTCATCATTGAAAAAAAAATATCAACGATTAAAAAAGCATAACAACTATTCTTATTCACCCTCCAGCAAGTAATTTTATTTTGCACAAACTTGGTTGATACACTACTTAAACATGTAGATTCATGGAGAGGCTTACATGAGTATATTAAATTTCCTTAATTCTAACTATACAAACGACATCAGGAGTGCGGCCGGGGGCGCGTTTCGGGGAATGGCGTCCAGGAACGTGGCATTAATTCCAATGCATGCAGCTAATTGCTTCTGCGAGTAAGTAAGAACGTTTACACAGTAGACACGCCAGCCAAACAACTAAGCTTTTGGCTTTTTTCTTCCCTCGCCTCGCTCTTGCTCCACCGTTGTTCTGAAACGGCCGCGCGGATGTTCCACGCCGACACGTCACGTTATTCCTCCATTTTGCTCGGCATGGCAGCAAACATGTGACTGCCATGTTGCACGAGGTGTGTGATCTTCTACGCATAGATTTCTAATGATTGATGTTTCACCATAAATGTTTACTTTATATATAAGAAAAAAATTCTCACCTATCAGAGACCTGGAGGACGCGAGAGTGGCCGTGGCTTGGCGGCGAGAGGGAGGAGCACACTTCCAGTGCCGTGAGCTAGAGCCGGATGTATAACGAGCATTTTAGGGGAAAAAAAAGGGCGACCGGATATACAAACAACACATTGAATTGCGATAGCAAATATAGGTTATGTTTGCACACTCAACGATACGGTGAGCTGATGATAGCAGTGGCTGTCCTTGTTGAGTAGGGTACTGGATTTGGGGATTTGCAACGATAAAGGTGGCGGTTAGGTTTGGATGATATGAACGGTAACTGTGCCAGGAGGGAGGGGGTAGGGTTTCGACGTGAACTCCGGTGCGGTTGCGATCACAGCATACACGGAAGGCGACATACGAGCATCTTGTTGGAAAATGTGTGGGGCAGAGGAGTAGCGAGGAATAGAAAGTGATAGGAGTAGTGGGAAGGAAATAAAAGAGCGATTGTCGCTTTCCCACACTCGTGCATGCTCGCCCATGCACCCGATAGCGCGACGTCTTCGAATGTCCTTCGAATGTCTACTGCATCAAATTAGCGGTGCCACAAATAACCTGACGTGCCTTGAAACTCGGTCCGCCTTTCCTCACCCCGCTAGTTGTTATCCGTACTACCCATTTGTGCCGAGAGCTTACTTTGTCGCACCCGCGCAATTTTAGCAGACTACCCCCAGCCAGTATCCATATGAAGGAACACGTCAAACCCTAAAAACCCCAAAACCTCAACTTTACATTTCTTGTAATTTCCTCACCTGCGACACATTTCATCACGGTGCTTGAATATTTAACGTGAAATGGATAAAATAGCCTAATGGAGTAAAGTAAATGATGAAATTGTAGATACTTTCTAGGGGTGAAATGGGAAAATCAGCTGGCACAAAGTGACCAGACCGGCGATCTAATCCTCGATCCCCTCACTCTTTAAATGCCCAGACAAGTCCCAAATCGCCATTCTCCCTTCGCCTGCTCCCGCTTGGCTGCTGCATCCAGGTAAGATGTCCGGTGACCTTGCCTCCCGATCCCACCTCCTGCTCTCTACGAATTTCTGTCCGCTAATCGTTGTCAGATGTGCTTGTATAGGTTTCGCTGATAGCTGCCGTGAATGTCCCAGTTCGCGATCTGGGGCCTACTCGAGGCCTGGGAGTCGTCTCCTCATGGCGGCTGAGGAACACGGCAGCACGCCGCGCGAGGGCCCTGGCGCAAGCACAAGTAGGCTCTGCAGATACCTCCTAACCTAAGCTTCTCCATTGCGTCATCGACTACCGGAAAGCAGAAATTCGCCATGTGTACAAATGTTCCGTGAGCTTTCTGTCGGGCACATGGCGAAGAGGTTGTTTGCCGTGTGCGGAACGAAAGGCACACGGCAAAAAGAGGGCACACGGCAAACACGCTGTTTGCCGTGGGCCTAGAGGCTAACACACGGTAAACACACTCCTGGATCAGGGCACACGGCAAACTCTGGCCGTTAAGCTATGGCCGAACGGCAAGCGCTGTCTGTTATTGGGCCCACAGTTTGCCGTGTGCCGGAAACAAGGCACACGGCAAACATTTATTTTTGCCGTGTGCGCAGCTCTGGCACACGGCAAACAATAATTTTTTTTTTTGCATTCCACCTCTACAATTTTTTCTCTACTTTCGTTAGATTGCTTGGTCTTCTATGTTTCAATATGGAGCATTTCTCGTTCTGTTTAGTATATTTAACCAATTTATTTCATTTAAAAGATTTTTTCCGAATAAGTGAAATTTGAACTGCAGGTGCATGAAATAATAGGATAAAGTGAATAAAAAAAATGATATTCATGATATTGAGGCTAGTGTAAGGCCTTATCCAGTAGTTTGAATGAAATTTTAAAAATCGTATTCACGAAACATTATCACGACCGTCGGAAGAAATAGTATTTAAACTCTATAAAATTCAAACGAAGTCTGAAATTCATGAATTTTGTCGGAATATCATTTTAATATACCAAGTATGTAGTAAATAGTTGAGCTGTTTTTGCCTATTTTGTCACGTACGATGTTTAACACCTGAAGATTTCCCGATGAAGTTCCATATAGAATAGAAAAGATGAGGTTAAGTTCATAGATGCAAAGATGTTCGAATTTGAATTCAGTTCAAAACTTTCTTATATAAACAATAGACAACACAAAATGCTTCATCTTTATTTTTAGTTATATTTCAGACTATTTTGATATTTTTAATGTCATAACCGACAATTATATCATTTTAATTTGTATAAATTCAATTTCACCAATAAGTAAATGAAATAATAATTTTTTGTGTGTGCCAAATTAATATTCATTTGGCTAAGGCATTATATTGGTTTTTTAAAAAGGTACTTTAAAATCCTCAAGTAAATGCGCATTTAGAAATTTATGAAAAAAAAACTTGATTCGTGGTTAGTTAAAACAAAAATTACTTTGTTCGCCGTGTGGCGTGGACCGGGCACATGGTGAAGTTTACTTTAGCCGTGTGCCTTGGATCTGGGCACACGGCGAATCGGCTAGGATCTGTGCGTTTAGAAATTTATGAAAAAACACCTGATTCGTGGTCAGTCAAAAAAAAATACTTTGTTCGCCGTTGCCGTGGGCCGGCACACGGTGAAGTTTCTATTCGCCGTTTGCCTTCGATCTGGGCACACGGCGAATCGGCGAGGACTTAGCCGTTTTTCGGAAGCGCCTTCTCTCTCGCGCGCTCTTTGTTTCTCACCCGCTCTCTCTCTCACTGGCTCACCGGCGCTCGCTCCCTCCGCCGCCGCCCGCCCTCCCTTCCTCCGCCGCCGCGGCGCCTCCCCGACGCCTCCGCGCTACGCCCGCCGAGCCGCGCGCCCCCGGCCACCCGCCCCGAGCTGCGCGCCCCCGGCGACCTGCCCCGAGGCCGCGCGCCGCCGGCCACCCGCCGGCCACCCGCCGGCGACCCGCCCCGAGGCCCGCGCCCCCAGCCCCCCGCCCCCGAGCTGCGCGTCGCCGGCGACCCGCCCCGAGGCCCACGCCCCCGGCCACCCGGAGCCCTTCATCGACGAGCGCGTACAAGACGCCCAACCCGGAGCCCTTCATCGACGACGACCCGACCTTCAACCGTCTCCTCCTCGCCGCCGAAGGCCGCGCCGTCGACTACAGCTACCCTGCTCGTCTCCTCCATCACCACGCTGCTCGACGCGCGCTCGCTGCTCCTCACCAAGGGCGCGGCGCACAAGCGGCTCCACTCAGCTCACCCTCACCCGCCGGCGAGCGGTGATTTCCCTCTCGGCTGCAAGGTTTAGTTTCTTTGTTGGTTCATTACCGGATTGGTTCCAATTGATTCATACTATGTAAATCATTGCAAATTGAAACTCAGTCTCTGTGGTGTTCAAATTGATATGATATGCATGCAGGGAAAAGAAAGAAGATAAGACAGTATTATTAGATCTTTTGTGGAAGATGACATAAAACAAACAAATGTGTCATATATGTCCACATGGCCAAGGATATTTAGTTTGAAAAACTTAAGGTAGCTAGAGCCTAGAAATGCAGATGTTAATTTGAATAGAGAAAAGTAATACAAAAACTTAAGGTAGCTAGAGCCCGAGAGTAATTTAAGATTTTATTTGAAACAAATTAGTTAGTTAGCTAATTTTACTTAGCAATTTCAGTTAGCAATTTTAGTTTCATATGTAGTTAGTTATCCAATTGAGTAAGATAATGAAGTTACATCAATCATGAAGATTTTATTCTAGTTACACATCAATCTTATTTTGCATGAGAAGAGGCCCTCGGAGCTGAACCGGAGCACCAACTGATGGCGTCTTTCCACTGCCCAAACATCATGATCTTTGATGAGGCTGAGGTCAGATACAATGATGCAAGTCTTTTAGGCCTCGTAGTACTTATGAAGAGCCAATCTCCATTAGCCTACACTGAGATCGATCGCATGACGATAAAGTCAGCCTTACAGAGCCAGACGGGTGTGGTGCTTCCGCTAGAGCAGATCTCCCGGTACCTTACTGACTATGTGCTGTTCTCCGGCTCATTCGAGGCAACCAATCAGATCTTGAGTAAAACAACTCTTAAAATTGAGGAACATCGCCTTTCGATGTTACCACTGACGGCCCTATATGGTTCCATTGGACTACCCATTGATCCCACAGTTCCCAACTTCGAGATACAATCTACAGCCCCACAAATTACCGAAAATTGCCAACCACTGAAGATTGTCGTAACTGGACTGCCACCAGTCTTTTGGAGCCAGCCCGTTCTAGTACATAGAATCTTCAGGAACATATGTCAAGTTACCCAAGTCCGTTTGAGGCACAGTTGATCTCGAATTCGGCATGTTGACATATGCACGCCCATCAACTATACCTAGGGAGGCCCATATTGGCATCCGCAGAAGCTGTGGTTCCTTACTGAACATATGGCCAATTTGGATTCATGTAGAACCAGCTGCACCGGGTGATCCACAGACACTTCAGGCCAACGGTAACTGCGGTTACAACAGAACCTTGCTCCGATAATGTTACATTGTTTCCTCTAACAATTGTCACTCTTACTGCAGAAACCCACCCACGACTCCGCTACACACTATTTCGGCAACAAAATGGTGACGGGGGTGCGGGGCATTCCGGAACAGGGGGTGCACTTGGAGCAGGTCGTCAGCAAGCAGGTATGCTACAATCAGGTTACTTTCTTGAAGCACCCGATTCATCCAGCGATGGTTCGACCGTAGTATCGGAGACACCATCAAACGAAGGTGGCACCGTAGTACAGGAGACACTATCAAACGAAGGTTCCACCGAGATAATATCGACTCTCAAAAGTCCCTTCAGCCATGAAAGTTCCACTGAGATGATGTGACATCACGTCTCAACACCGAAGGGTACATTTAGTTGAACTTCAATCCTTATGTATACAACTATTGAATTAATTAAAACAATATTCCAGCCATCTCTTTGCTAACACATCTCCTTTACAGCTAAATCCAAAGATGAGGAGACGCTCGAAGGGGCAAGTACTCAAGAAAAGTACACCGGAGACGCCGCGAGCTTGGTTGTGAACTGTTGTTGTGAACTTCTGTTGTGAATGTTGTGAACTTGAGATGTGAACTTCAGTTGTGAATGTTGTGAACTTGTGATGTATTTGAACTTATGTACCCTTTTATTTCTATGGATTTGCTTATGTGGACTTGTGATGTATTTGAACTTATGTGACATATGGATGATATGGATGATATATGTGACATATTGGTGATATATGTGCGTATTGATGATATATGTGCGTATTGATGATATATGTCTCGTATTGATGATATATGTGATATATTGGTGATATGTGTGATATATTGAGGATTTATGTGATACATGTGTATTTTTGATGATATGTGTGACGTCCGAGGCTATAAAGAACTGAAAGTGCATCTAGGCCTCCCTTGTGGGTTTTGGTGATAAAGGACAAGTGAAAACAACCCCAACTGTCCAACATTCCTCTTCTCAGTGACAGAACTTCCGACACCCGTCGGAACTTCCGTCAACCTCGCCCAAAATCTATACAGAAACTTTTCGTTGGAAGTTCCGCCAGACGCTGGAACTTCCGTCAATTGACGGAACTTCCGACACCTGTCGGAACTTCCGCCAGCCTTCGGGTTTAACCCCCCAAGGGAGAGAAGTTACCCCTTCATTCTATCCATTCACTCTCTCTCTTTCACCCAACCGAACCCTAAGGCTCCAAAGGCGATTTTGGCGTTCAACCACGGATTTTTGAAGAGGATCCGTGCAAAGGCTTCTCCAACTCTCGGAACTTCCGTGGCTCACCTTCGAATCGATCTCCCGCTCTCCAATCCCTTGAAAAAGGTATTATAGAGCATTTTTCCCGATCTTCTTAGACATGAGGTTTCCTTTCAATCTTTTTGGATAGATTAGTTCCCTAGCAACTAGTCTTTGATATCCTAGAAGATCTCTTGTTTCCCGTGGTGGATGTGTGTACATTGGACGCTTCTTGCTCGGGACTGCACAACGACGGAAGTTCCGCCAGGTCTCGGAAGTTCCGTCAATTGGCGGAACATCCGACACATGTCGGAACTTCCGCCGCTGTGCAGTGCTTTGCAACAAGTTTCAATTCCTCCATGTCTACCATGATTGATCCCCAGTACTTATCTCCTGTTCCTGACTGCTTTGTGAAGGACTAAGGATGGACTCAAGGCAGGGTCCGCAGAAGAGGGCAGCGAACCGCAACAGTCAAAGCTACTATGAGTCCGATCCTTCCGCGGATGAGCGTGTTCAAGCTCCTAGAAAAAGGGCTGCTGGACGTGGTGGTATCCGCATTGATATGGATGAAGCTAGAACCATGCATGTGGAACGTGGTACCACGATGCCATCTCGGAAAAGTACAAGCCGGGGCAAAGGAAAAGCGGCAGCTACATCCGGTGATCAAGAAGAGGGTGGTGCAAGTGGGGAGAAGCTTCATGTGACCAATGTCCACATTCATGCCCCTGTTGAGAATCCTTTTCACGATTATCTAGACTACAAGAGGTTTGTCAATCGTCTCAGAGAACGTGGCCAAGTTAACCCAGGAGAGACGGAATAGAGAGAGGCTGAGGATCCCGCTTTCACACTTGGTTTCAGCAAGACTTCTACTACTCTTTTGTGACCAAGCACCCAAACAAGTACATCATATCAGAAATGCAGTATATTGATTGGACCTACATGGAAGACAAGCAAAATTCAGTGTTCAATGAGATTATTGCAGCATGCAAGGCAAAGAATGTGTATGACTTGATGGGTTTTCGTTATGATTGGAATGCTGAAGTGGTCTGCCAGTTCTATGCTACTCTCTGGATCTCTCCGGCTAGAAATGGCAAAGTTCATTGGATGACTCAAGGTCAACATTTCTCCATCACTCCCAAGAAATTTGCTGAGTACTTTCACTTTGGAAGGGATGATGCGAGAAGAGAAGACATCACCACTGCACCATCTGTGGAAGGAGATGAGCTGAGGTCCATGTACTATGGTAGACAGGCTCAGCCTGGAACCATAAAAGGTCTCCGCCCCTTCTACTTTGTGCTGAACCGCATGTTTCGGAAGACTCTTGTCCCAAAGGAAGGTGATGCCTCTTCAGTTGTTGGACTTTCTCGGACCATTCTGTACCAAATGAATGATGATCAAGCTAAATTTTGTGTCTTTGGTATGATTCTTGATGAGATCTACAAGGCATCTGTGGATTCACGCCGGAGTTTCCCATATGCTCCATATATCGTGTACATGATTGAGCAAGAGACCAGCATGGTGTTTGACAAGGAGTGTAAGCATCAACCGCTTCAAGTCAAGCCATACAAGAAACCAGCCTGGCTCACAGTTGGTGATGATGAAGAACCTGCTGCCTATGAACCCGCTGCTCCTAGTGGATCCTCCAGCCGTCCTCGACGCTCTAGGCCATCCAAGCCCGAGACGGTCTCTGACACTATTCTCTCTTTCTTCAAGGGCATCTTCAACATTTGTCGCTCCAATGCTGTTGAGATTCATGAGAACAAGAGGAGGATCAAAGCTCAAACTCGTCGCTTCAAGTCATCTCTTCGTGCTCAGAACTTGCCTTGCTCTCCAGATGGCTCTGAGATGGAGGAAGATGAGGAACCACAGTTTGATGACCCCATAGAGCACTATGAGGCAACCCACCGAGCCTACAATGAGCGTGCTGCCGCTTCCTCTTCCCGTATGCAACGTGATGATGATGAGGAAGCCGATGATGATGAGGAGACCGCGGATGATGAGGGCTCCGAGTGGTTCCCTCTACCTTAT
The DNA here is from genome assembly GCA_012490785.1 of Eragrostis nindensis. Lineage (NCBI taxonomy): Eukaryota > Viridiplantae > Streptophyta > Magnoliopsida > Poales > Poaceae > Eragrostis > Eragrostis nindensis. The sequence goes on along the minus strand of JAAXCT010000077.1, from coordinate 177,510 downwards.
TCTCCTTCCTTCTTTCCTTTTTGGTGCCTTGATGCCAAAGGGGGAGAGAATTTAGGGGGAGTGGATCACTATCTATCTATCTATCGTTCGTTTGTTGGACTTGTTGGATTTGTGTAATGTTTGAAGACAATTTGCAAAACTTTTATTGTAATATGTGTAAGACTATGTTTTATGTCGTATGGTGCTTGTTTAAATCCTAGTGCTTGTGGTTATCTTGTTGATGTGGTGTGATGATGTGATCTTGTTGCTGTCTTTCTATCACATTATCTATACGTCTTGGTCATCACTTGCTCACTTGTTTAGGCACCCCACGGTTCTAAAGACATAGGGGGAGCTTTTCCACATGTTTTGTTTGAAAGTGTATGCATATCTTTAGGGGGAGCTAAATCTATATCTTGTTGCATTTGCTTTCACTTATGCCGAACTATCAAGAGGAGTGGAATGATTCTTACATGCAATGCTCAAGTGCTCAAGTACCTTATAACCTAGCCACAAACCTATCTTTGCTAGAGGAGTGAAGGAACCAAAATCAAGCAAAGCCAAAAAGACCAACAGTCACGGAACTTCCGACATTCCACGGAAGTTCCGCCAGAAAGTTTCTGTATGCCAACTTTAGGCAATGACGAAAGTTCCGACATCTGTCGGAAGTTCCGCCAATGTATAAAACCCTAGGGTACCGAAAATGTCCGAAGTTCTGACGTCCGTCGGAAGTTCCGCCAGAAACTCTCTGTGTAGCGTCGGAAGTTCCGACACTTATCGGAAGTGACCAATAGTTCGCCGTGTGCCTGGCCAGCGGCGCACGGTGAACAATATAGTTCACTGTGTGCCCGAGATCTTGGCACACGGTGAAATATGGATCGGGATTTAGCCGGGCTCTCTCCGACCGCTCTCTCCCTCGCTCACTCTCTCCCTCGAGCTCTCTCACTCACATCGCCGCCGTCGTGCCCTCCCCGCCGCCCTTCCGTCGCCGTTACACCCTCCCGGCCACCGCGCGGCCGGCGCCCTCCCCGCCGCCCTCCCCTCCGCCCTCCCTTCCCCTCCCAGCCATCTCCCACCGCGCCGCCCACCCCGCCGCCTCGCGCCGGCGCCCTCCCCGTCGCCCTCCCCTCCGCCCTCCCTTCCCCTCCCCGCCATCGCCCACCGCGCCGCCTCGCGCCGGTGCGTCGCCCTGCCGCAGCCCTCCCCGCCCTGCGCGCCGCCACCCGGTGTCCCGCCCCCGACCTCGCTGCGCCGCCACCCGAGCTGACCGCATCGACCTCGGAGGCCCGCGCCCTGCGCTCGAGCCGCCCTCCCGACCTGGCCGTCGTGACCTTGCGGCCCCGCCGGCCCGCGCCCGCAATGCCCTCCCCGTCCTCGCGGCCTGCCTCGACCTCACGCCGGCCCTAGGCTCGACGCCGCCGTCCGCGCCCCAAGCTCGCGCCGGCCCTGCCCGCCCTGCCCGAGGACCCTTCTTCGCAGCGTAGCAAGGTGAGACATAAACAACCTCTCCTTGATATCATGTTCATAGGTCACGTAAACTAGTTAGGCGTCTCCCGTTCGAAAGAGATACGGTTGGAAATATGCATATGTTTGCATATCTACAATCGTATCTGTTTCGAATTGTCCACGTTTTTTGGACAGCCAGTGGACGTGTAGATGGGGTTAGTTTCCATGCTCCACCCTATCCGAGACAGAGTTTCGACATCACCTCCCTGTTGTTCTCCGGATACACAATCTCCTTGATAGGACGTGTATTTGGAGAACAGCGGGGAGGTGCTGCCGAAATTCTGTCTCAGATAGGGGTAGAGCATGGAAGCTGACCCATCTACACATCCTCGGGTGGGATTAGGACCTATCTTCACCTATTAGGGCATGATAGGCATCGTGTAGATGAAATTGATTTTTATAACACCTGCTCGTATGTTAAAGCATGGATAGCCGTGACTGGATGTACACGGGCTGGCGGGGTAAGCGCGACTACGACACAGATTTCATTTACATGGTCGATGGATTCTTGAAAAAGGCATTTGAATTAGGACAGAGTAAAGCAATGTGCCCATGTTCCAAGTGTGAGAACAAGATATATCAAATAAAGTTGAAAATGGGTCAACACATTTGCAGAACAATGGGTTTGTGGCAAACTACACCAGGTGGATCTGCCATGGTAAAGCCCATCGAGCAAGGCACGAGATCGTGAGGCTATTTTGCCACGGATCTACCATGTACTCCATGCAAGACCATCCAGCATATGGGCTATTTTGCGGCTGGTGTATCCACGGGAAGTTCCCATGCCCTGTACGTAAGTCAGCTGTCCAGTTCTTCTGGTTACAAAAGGGTGGCAAGTATGTTGCGTTCGACAAACACCGACAATTTCTCCCTATGGACCATCCATTCAGACGGGACGTAAAGAAATTTACAAAGGGTGTGGTGGTTGAAGACCCGCCGCCGCAGTTTTTGACAGGTGCCGCTGTTCTTGAGCAGTTAGACGCGCTCCAAGCAAATGAAGGAGGCGATGGCTTTGTGGGATATGGTGTGGTTCATGCTTGGACTCAGAAGTGTGGCCTGTGGAGGCTCTCCTACATGAAGCACATTCTTCTTCCACATAATCTTGATCTGATGCACACTGAAAAGAATGTCGCCGAGGCAAGCTGGTGTACAATCATAGACATTCCTGATAAGACAAAAGACAACGTTAAGGCTAGAGTGGATCAAGCTAGGTTATGCAATAGACCAAAGCTCGACATTCCGCCTCCCAAAGACGGCAAGAGATGGAAAAAGCCTCCAGCCGATTTTGTACTGAAGAGGCACCAAAGAAAGGAAGTACTAGAATGGTTTAAAACTTTAATGTTCCCCGATGGGTATGCAGCGAATCTCAGGAGGGGGGTGAACTTAAGTACCATGCGAATCAATGGTACTAAGAGTCATGACTACCACATATGGATTGAGCGGCTCCTTCCGGTGATGGTTAGAGGCTACCTCCCTGACAATGTGTGGCTAGTGCTGGCAGAGTTAAGCTATTTCTTCCGCACCCTTTGTGCTAAGGAGTTGCCTCGGACTCTGGTAGCAGAAATAGAAAAAATGGCTCCTGTGTTGCTTTGTAAGTTGGAGAAGATCTTTCCTCCCGGTTATTTCAATCCAATGGAGCATATGATTCTGCACCTTCCGTATGAGGCACGAATGTGTGGACCTGCGCATGGCCGTTGGTGCTATTCAATTGAGAGACAACAAAAGGTTCTCCGAACCAAATGTAAAAACAAGTGCAAGATTGAAGCCTCCATGGCAGAGGCATACTTAACTGAGGAGGTATCAAACTTCACAACAAAATACTATGCTGACACCCTTCCAAGCGTATCCACCCCCTCGTTACAATGCAAACGAAAATGAATCGAAGCTCAGCCTGTTCGTAGGGCAACTTGGAAGTGCAAGTGTTCGGACTGCTAAGACCTTGCAACATGCAGAGTACCGCACTATCATGATGTATGTGTTGACCAACCTTTCCGAAGTGGAGCCATACATTGAGTAAGTTGATATCGCACTACATTATCTCTAGTGGATGGTCACTAATCTTCATCTAATCCGTCTCGATTTTCTTTTTTTTCTTTTGTACAGAGAATTTCTGCAACAATTCTGGGTGAGAAAAAGGGCACCGACTGCGCAGCAAGTTGATACCCTTCTTAAAGAGGGTGCGGGAAGTGGATCGCCCGATTTCATTTCTTGGTTCAAACGAAAGGGCCAAAACGATTCGTCCATGTGTCCCAAGTTGAGACAGGTTGCCAATGGATACTAGGGTAATGTCGTACGGCGGCTATGATGTGAATGGATATCGCTTTCACACAAAAAAGCACGATGAAAGTCGACCCAATCGGACAACCACAAATTCCGGAGTTTGTGCGACATCGCAAGATGAGGTCGAGTACTATGGAATAATTGAAGAAATATACGAACTTACATTTAATGGTTGCAAACCTCTTAAGCCTGTCGTATTCAAATGCCATTGGTTTGATCCTAACCAAGTGCGGCGGACCCATGAAAAGGTTGGACTAGTCGAAATTCGACAATCATCCGTCTATCCAGGAGACGATGTCTATATTGTGGCTCAACAAGCGACACAAGTGTATTATACCTCATACCCGTGCAAAACCGACGAACGTCTTCAGGGTTGGGATGTTGTGCACAAAATCACGCCACACGGCGGACTGCCTGTCCCCAACAATGAAGATTACAATATAGACCCAAACACATATGACGGAGAGTTCTTTCAAGAAGCTGGGTTACAAGGAACATTAGAGATAGACTTAACCGGAGCAATGGAAATGGAAGTAGACGAGGATGAGGAAAGGGTTGATGACGAGGATGCTGGAGATGACGTTTACAATGCGAACGACTTAGAATTACTTGAGGCAGTACACTTAGGGATTGATGAGGACATTCCTCCGTCGTAGCACGTGCCTGATTGTGATCTCGACATGTATGATAGTGATGATGAGACAGACGATCCAACTAATCCCGATCACGTCGATTATTTCTAATACATGTAAGATCCGTACTAAAATATTATTGAGTTGTTTATTTCGTCTTAAAATATTATGTTTACTTTATATGTCCTAATTGTTTTACTGTTTTCAATTGCAGGTGACTGAGAAAAGATGGTGGGAGGCAGCGCAGTGCGCAAGTGCGCGTCTCTTTTTAGAAGAGTGATGCCAAGTACCGATTTACCTCTGGGTTCCACACGAGGCACGGGTCGGGGGAAGGGTGGCCCCAAGGGTCCAGGGACGAGCAGCGGCCGGGGTCGAGTGAGCAGCAGCAGGAGTACGCGAACTCGGTCTTCAGCGCAGGACGTGCCTCAGGAGCAGCACTAGGAGGAGGAGGAGGAGGAGGAGGAGGAGGAGGCGGAGGCGGAGGAGGAGGAGGAGGAGGAGGAGGAGGAGGAGCAGGTGGAGCAGCCTGCTATCTGGTTGCGAGGTCCCTCTCGACTCCCTGACAGGCCGATACCTCTCGGCAGACGCCCGGTGATTCGACCTAAGCCGCCACTGTAAGTAATTTAATATGTTATCACTACTTTTTCATTTGGTATATTGGAAATTACTATGGAAACTAATATTTAATCTTAATCACTTTTGGCAGGAATTGGAAAGTAGTCACCCCAGGTGCTCACAAGCGCAAGGTAAACGGCATCCTGAGTACTTTGTGCAGGCAGCACTTCCCAGGCCAGGTCCACCTTAAGGGAAGGTACGAGCCAGCGTGGACATGGGAGCACTACTGCCACGCCCGAGATCAGTTGGACCAATTAAACAGGTGCTGGGATTCCAAGGCGGATCGGGTGGTGGGAGAGCTGTGGGTAAGTCTTTCTAGCACTACACTCCTCAATTTTCATCGCATTCATTGTTTAATTATGTACCAACGACTGAATAGCTTGTGTTTACATGCAGGATTTCTACACGTGTGAGCCGGGGCACGAGGATGAGGCTAAGGTTGTGGCTCACAACAAATGCCGTAAGCTCGTGAAGGACATGCACTACGAGGCGCAAGTTCAGTGCGTCATCAACTACTGTGCCACTCACGAGCACCGACGCATCACAGAAGAAGTGGCTAGAGATATGAAGCTGACAAAGGAGCAATATTTGTTGGTAAATTTAGATTTATTCTTCGATTTAGTACATTGCTTAATTTGATTCTCTAACATCTCTGTCACTTGATCACGTCTAGGTGCCTGCGTGGTGGTGCCGTAATGATTCCCCGTGCTGGGAACGCATCGTCGACAAGTGGTTCACACGGGAGTGGGACGAGATGCACAACGCTGGCCGAGAGCGGCGTGCGCTGATGCCGGGCCCATCACACCATCAGGGCAGCCTTAGCAACGAGGAGTACAGGGCTCGATGGGTATAGGGATTCATTTCTTCGTTATAACGCTCAATCGTGCATAAATTGTAATTAACTTGTTGTTTTTTGCAGTCCCAGACACATGAAGGCGCTGAATGCCCCGAGTTCGTGGGGTGGGCTATGGCCCACAAGGGGAAGGCTTCTGAGACCACCTACGACCCCAACGACCCGCCCTCGGCGTCCAGCAACCCCACCGTCCACTCCCGCATCAGTGCGTACACGGAGGTGGGCAGGCAGGTCTATGGGCCGGAGTGGGATCCAAGCGCCCACCCTCTTGATGGCGAGCTGATCATGAGGGTGGGAGGAGGCAAGAAGCATGGCCGGTTGATCATAGGCGACGGCAGTGTAGACTCGACCAGCTGTCCCACCCTCTCCCAGATTCGAGCGAGGGACCCAGCCAATGCCCCGGCCATACGCCCACGACAGACCGTTGCACAGCTGCGTGTGCAGCACCTCGAGGTTATTTCTGCTTCATTAATCAATTATTCAATAACTAATCACGTATTCGCCTTGCATTGTAACATTGGGATGAAAAATTGTATTGTAGGCCAAGCTGGCCGAAGAGAGAAGGCAGCGACAGCAGGACATGGCCAACATGTATGCATACATTCAAACCATGCATGCTAGTTTGGCAGCAGGAGAACCACTACCACCGCCTCCTCCTTTGTCACATCAGGCTCCAGTGACTCCTCAGGTGACCTACTTCATAACCTTGTTCATTCATTTCAAATATTAGAGACTTAGAGAACCGACAAACTTACAATCACTTAGAGACTTCGTTGAAATTGATTCTTACAATCACTTAGAGACTTATATAACCTAGAAAATTACAATCACCTAGAAATTGATTATTGTCTCGCTTGCAATCTTTTATATTTTCTGCAGAATCTATCAGCGGCATCGAATGCCTCAGTGAACATGTCACCGACCATCCTCCAGCAGCAGTTGGTCCCACCGGTGCCGCCCTTCGACCCACCACCTCAGTGAATGACATGAACTTGTGGTAATTGTGACTTGTCATACTCGTGGACGATATATGTGTTGTATGTGAACTTTGAGACGATATATGTGATGTTATGTGAAGTTTGTGATATATTTGTGACATATGTGAGTATGGATGGTATATGTGACTTATGAATGATATATGTGACATTTTGGTGCTATATGTGTCGTATTGATGATATATGTAATATATTGGTGATATGTGTGATATATTGATGATTTATGTGATATATGTGATGTCCGAGGCTTAAAAAACAAAAAAAACAGAACCTGTATGGTCACTTTGCCGTGTGCGAGGGAGAGGGCACACGGCGAAGTGACCATACTGGCAACCTGTATGGTTGCTTTGCCGTGTGCCAGACCTGGCACACGGCAAATGTTTGGTTAGTTCGCCGTGTGCCGAAGAGGCGGCACACGGCAAAATGACCATTAGTTCGCCGTGCGCGGGCCAGAGGCACACGGCAAACTTTGCCACTTCGCCGTGCGCCATCGTGCCGGCACACGGCGAACATAGGCTTACGCCGTTTGCGCCGACGCCCTCACGCCGTCACTGGCTCAAAGTCGCCGTGTGCCGGCCCAGGCCCACGGCAAATGTCTTTGCCGTGTGCTCGACTTGAGGCACACGGCGAAACGGACTTCGCCGTCGGGCCTGTTCACCGTCGGGCCTTCGCCGTGGGCCACCTACGGCGAAAATGTTCGCCGTGTGGAATTGCGCTTTTACCGTGTGCTGGTGGCACACGGCGAACTTGCGGTTTCCCGTAGTGATCCATATACTGCCCGTTCGAATTATGCCACGCTACGTGCGAGATAGGCTTGTCGACTATATAATAGTCGAAGAGTTGAATATCATCGAGTGTTACACACACACACACACACATACACACACACACAAACGATAACACTGAGTGTCACACACACACAGACGAGTACTATAGTATTGACTCGCGATACCGGAAAACCGCCCCACTCTTTTTCTCGGGCACTCGGCAAAAAGGACCTTTTCTGAGTTTCGCGACGATCAACACTCGGCAAAGGTGCAACATTTGACAAAAAGGCACGTTTGCCGAATGCAGCACTCGCGGCAAACTAGGCTTGTCGACTATAATATTGAAAGACTAAAAAATCATCCGAGTGTTTCAAGTTTTCAATAGTTTCATCATCTGCCTTTTAACACCAGAGTCAACAATAACTTATGGTTACTGTTAGTTAATATAGGATTGATGTTGTGTTACATTACGTAGGAACAATAGTAAGTTTTTGGTGCATGGTGTATTCTTCATGTAATAATGGTCTAAAAAGCAATATAGTATGTTAGCTAATCTAGCTAGGCCACGTATCTCAAAATTGTGTGACTGAAAAAACGATTGTCGGATGTCACTAACACAGAATGTCACACACATACGCTGAACAAAACGATTGTCGAATGTCACTGACACAGTGTCACACACACGCGTGCGCATGAGTACTCACCCATATGAACATATGCGCACGCACCTTATCCCTTAAGAACAACTATCATAAAACACTTAAACACAAGTTTGGTTTGTTATATCTAAACTATGTAGCCCATGTATCTCAAAATTGGATGACAGAAAAAACGATTATCAAATGTCACTAACACAGAGTGTGACGATCCTGTAGGCTCCGACGAACCGGCGCAGGCGGAGGCCGAGGTGTAGTGAGCTCAACATGGACGTCCTCTTCGACATCCTGCTGCGGGTACTGGTCAAGGACATATGCCGCCTCCGCACCGTCTGCCGCCCGTGGCGCTCCCTCACCACTGACCGCTTATTCATCGGCTGGCACGCAGCGAGGCACGGACCGCTCTTCCTGGTCAAGTTCTGGCACGACCCGGCGCACATCCATGTCATGGATCTCTCGGGCTCGGTGATCAAGACATTTGTCAACACAAGTGCTGCCCATCAGGTGCTGTTTACTCACCTCAGTCTAGGTTGTCTGGCCATGAACGTAATACATGTTCTGTGCTCAATCCGGCTACAGGAGCTTTTTACATCCTCCCTGAGAGTCCAGCGCCGAGGCATGTGAATCGAGTAAACTTGAACAACGCTGACACCACCTTCACCTTTGGGCGGGTCATCCACCGGAGTGTTCAAGGTTCTCAGGATGTTCAACCGGCCTGGATACCTTGGTCAGCAGCTCTTTGAGGTGTTTACTATCATGGTGGTGCCGCTGATGCCCGTTGGAAATCAGTGAAGAGCCCAGGACGCTTTGTACAGCCTAAATCTGGCGTTGCTGTTGATGAAGTGGTGTATTTCCTGATGAGGAGCAGTCCAAAGTGTCCCACTCCTCCAGACACCATAATGTCGTTGGATCTTTGGAGCAAGGTAAGGAGGATAGATCTCATGGGGCCGATAAGTGGTGACCCTGAACTTGTGAAGAAATACCAGAACAGTTTTGATGAAACTAGTCGACACCCCGCGCGTTGCCGCGGGTTATTATAGAAATGCTAAAAACAACGTGTTAAATAGTTGGGATATAAAAACAACCATTTTGCGCTAAGCCATGACAGTATGTGTTTTATTCAACTGTAACTATTTGGGTAATACAAAAAAACACATGAAAGCTGAACTTTTATATTCTTTTGTATAAAATCACATTATAATTTATAAGCATCCATAGTGTTGTCAGAAACAACAATTGATTCAGTTATTATTGTTCAAGTGGAATTGTGGATAATTATGAACTTCCAGAAAAAGGATATACATATATATGAAAAGAACATATTATATATCAAGTGAAGTAGAAATCTGATGTTTGGCTTGAAGAGTGTATTGATTTTGTGAACCTGGAAACTCACAACTGCCATGACGATAATAGAATGGTTATCAATCGAAGGATCTATTATATGGTATGGTAATGCATTTTTTGACGCTGAACAACTTATGTAAAAAGTCGCAGGAATTTGTTAATACTTTACACTCCTATTCTTTATTTTTTTAAAAAAAATTTAGACTCCTATTCGTAGTTATATGATTTTAGTAATTAGCATGTTTACATGATTAGTAGTATATAAACTTGAGGCAAAAGAAACATGGAGTAAAAATGATATCCAACAGATGTATCAACTGGAAGAATAACTGCATCTATGTATGGATGACCAAAAATACATTTCATTTGAAACAAATCAATAAGAAAAAAAATCACTTAGCTGCAGGCTCAATGGAACTTGCAAAAATAACCAAAAGAATAAAGGAGATAAATTGGGCAGAGCATCAGAAAGAAGTACCTAGATAAATCAATGTCAAGCTTTATTTAACACTACATTTGAGGCTGCACAAACTGTTAAATGGTAGAAGAAAACTTTAAGCAGAGCATCAGAGAAGCAAGCTTGAAAATGACCTTAATCAAAACGACAGGCAGCTGCAAGCTTGATGGTACAAAACACCAGTTTTCAGATATAGTTCAGATAAGCAGCAACGATGATTCACAATTGATCGTGGTTTCAGTTCACATTCCAATAACCGGTTAAGTAAACAGAAAAATCATTCATGGTTTATTGCAAGAGTTGCAAAGATGAAATAAACTAATAAAAGCACATCATTAACCTGTAATTGCAGAGCTTCTATTCAAATGCTTGAAGCCATACGATTTGGGGGGATCTGAGAAAATCATCGAGCTACCAGCATTGTAAAGCATGAGCACGCAGTTCTTATGCTCCCTTCTATTCAAATGCTTGAAGCCATCAGTGGCTGTGACTGCCATACGTTTTTTTTTTTTTGGGGTGGGGTTGGGACTGAGAAAATCATCGAGCTACCAGCATTGTAAATCACACAAAATCGAAATATATTTGGAACCCACATCACGATGCTAGCATTTAAGCAGAGAGACCCTTAGACAAAACAGACCTGATGCTCTGTTGAGCATAAGCGTGCAGTTCTTATGCTCCCTTAAGATGGTTTGCCTAGGTCATTTATTTTCTGGAGTAGTGCATGTCGACAAAGCTTAGCATGCACCATTGCTGCATTTACCTGTGTTGTTTTAAAGTTTGTAATAGGTAGAGAACTAATTGAACAGGTAAAAAACATGTCAGAACAATATATTCTTCATTCATGAAACATAGGATGCAATTTATTCTCTGAGAAAAGCATTTAACTTTGCTGTTTTAAAGTTTCAATTGGTAAGAGATATTCTTCAATTCATGAAACATAGGATGCAATTTATTCTCTGAGAAAAGCATTTAACTGTGCTGTTTTAAAGTTCAATTGGTAAGAGAATTAAACAACCTCAAATCCTTAACCCTCATAAACTTATTAGCTTAGGTGCCTTATGAAGAATCACAAATATTTTTCACGTACATCGTAACATTCAGATTGTTAGAGAAATAAATGAATCAACTAAGGTTTCCAAGGAAAACATATCAGTACCATTGAAGATGTAATCTGGCATTATTAGAAAAATCCTAAATCTGGATGCCACCAGGAACGATTCAGTCAAGTACGCAAACAGGAATACATTCAAGGGGAAAACGGGAGGAATACATTGCAAATCTTGAGGCAAGTGTAGAGGGGATGGGCACCAGTTAATGACGATGGCCCCTGCTCGGCTCCCTGACGGCAGATGCACAACGCACTGCGGTCTCCATTGGACAGCCAAGCAGAGCAGCGGGCGCAGACAAATCGAAGATGGAAAGTTAGGGAACGCATTGCATAAGTAGGGAGGTCAGGATGGGAGATTTCGTGGAAGGGAAGAAGATTTGGCGGACCTACATGGCGCAGGGCGTAGCGCCGGCAACTGAGTAGTGCTGCCTCCCTCCGCGCGTGGGATTGGCCGTCGAGGCACGCCGCCGCAGCACGCGCGCCGGCAGCCGCCGTCAGTGCGCCAAGCCGGTGGTTGAGCTTCCGTATCCCTCTCAGCCGTGGCCGCCTACGCCGTACGTACGTGTGCCTGGCTCGCCGTCGAGCAGCGCCCCCGCCGTCCGTGCGTCGGGCCGGCGGTCGATCGAGCTCCCGTATCCCCACCGGATTTGGGGATTGTGGCTGAAGAGAGGATAGATTCTGCAGAGCTGAAGACGACGGGATAGGTTGGGATTTGGCCTGTTCGATCATTACCGAATGCCGGGCCAGCGGAGAAATCAAATGGGGATGGAACTGTAGAAACTACAGGAGCTGGGTAACGTGTCGAGCAGGGAGGGGTGCAACGTGTCAAAGCGTGAGCAAAAGTCAGCACATCTACAAGTTTAAAGAAAAGGAAGGATAGCTTTAGCTGAGCTGAAATTAAAGGCTTTCTAGTACTAGTGTACTACCATCAGCGCCCTGATATCTTCGACCTCTTATTTCTTACTGACCCTGAGAACGGAATCTGGGTGAAAGAATATAGCATACGGTTGGTTCAGAACCCAAGGTTTCGATTCCTTGCAATGCCATTGTCTGTATTAGATGATGGAAGGCTGGTAATTTTTCAAGATGCAATAGGACTGCTTCGCATATATAATCCAGAAACTTACAGACTTGCAGAAGTGCGGACGAAGCCTCTTGCATCAGTCAGTTTATTTACAGGAAGTCTGTTAACCTTACAGGAGGGCGATATGGTGTAATGTTGTAATGTAACTTGTAATGACCAGAAAAAAATATTAAAGCAAGTTTTTCTTTTATCATCTAATTTCCAGTTGAAAGATTTCTAGAAATCCAGATTGGCCAACTTTATTAATTGTGATGCTTGAATGCTCATTTAGAGGAAATCTGAAGATGTGATGCTACTATTTGCATGGAAGTTGCGTTTTGCTTTGAAGAAAATGGCAATACGAAGCATGCACAGAATCTTCAATGCCACTCTCGATGCGTAGGCATAAGCATTGTTATACGTCACTATGACAAGGCATATATAAGATTGTCATTCAAGAACAAAATTTATGTTTTTTCATATGCAGGTACACAGGAGTTCGCTAAACCTCCTAGTGGTGCAGGACTTGGGCAACGATGGGGTAGTTCAAATGCCACTTTCTAACTCGTACTGTAATATTTGGATGACCAAAACTGTGTAGAATTCGATCCTAGGACCCCACGATCAAGAGTTGCTGAGCTTCGACAACACTACATATGCTTAGTTCTAAGATTGCTATGTTTGGATATATTTGAATATTTGAATATTTGAATATATATTATTGAAGCCCAAGAAAAGCGTCTTGTAGTAACACATAACATTAATATTTTTTGTGTTGCTAGGAGTTCTAAGATTGCTATGTTTGGAACACATTGCTTTCTTTGTAACACTACGCTCATAACACTATGGTGTTACTAGAATACTTCTCTGTAACATATTTTCACAAAACAAGCATTTGTGTTACAAATACACTAGGTAACACATATGCGTTTTACTATGAAAAATGTTTGTAACACATGTTTACTTTTGTCCCATATGTGTGTTACAAGTGATACGTTTTGTGGTAGTGTTGGTATGTGCCAGGAATTCTCAAGCTATAGCTGATCAATCGACCACGCCAGTTATAGGCCGAGTGGCTCCATCACATGAGTCAATGATGAATATCAATGTCCATGGACACTGTCAAAAGTCAAGAAAGTGTCCTTTAGGATTTCCTTTTTTCTGGTGTAATGAATGAGAAATATCAAACATTTAATCAACTACTAACATATCTTAATCCGCTCTATCCCTCCGTCAGATAACTTGGTAGATAATGTGCACTTTTGTTTGTTATACATACATGATTCTGTTATACGTCGACCAGCTATTACGCATGCATAAGATATCCACAGACATTTCACTACGTGGTGGATTATATATCAACGCAACGATGGGGCAGTTCAAATGCCACTTTTTATATTGTGATTTGTGAACTCGTACTGTAATATTCTCATGAGCATGTAGTTGTTGGGCTTCCACAACACTACATGCTTATAAGATAAAATGCTACCCTTCCTCGCGTTTAACTTATAAAATATTCGAATATATATTACTGAAGCCCAAAAAAAGTGTCTTGTAATAACACACAACAATAACATTTTTTTGTGTTGCTATGAGTTCTAGGATCGCTATGTTTGAAACACATTGCTTCGTTTGTAAAACACTATTCTCGTAACACTATTTTTGTGTACTAGAATACTTCTCAGTAACATTTTTACAAAACCAGCATTTGTGTTACAACTACACTCAGTAATACAAGTGATGTGTGCCAGGAATTCTGGCGCTATGGCCGATCAATTGGCCATGCCAAGTTGTAGGCCAATTGGCTCCATCATCTGAAACAATGATGAATATCAATGTCCATAGACACTATCAAACGTCATGAAAGTGTTCTTTAGGAGTTCGTTTTTCCTGGTGCAATGAATGAACATATCAGATAACTTGGGAGATAATGTGCACTTTTGTGTGTTAGACATAACTTTGAGGCAACAGGAGGGGAAAATCCCCTACTGATTATATTTTATAAAATTACGGTGAAACATTGTACAACTTCAAGAGTAACCAAAAAATAAACCAAAAAGAAAGAAAGAAAGCTATGCTAATGCTTCTAGCGATTCTTTGATTTGCAGCAGATAACTTGGTTTCGCTCTATGGACAACCAAGGCGACTTCTCTTTTAAATTTCTCCTTGCAGGCTAGCATTGTCAGGTCCTTCCCATTAAAGATCCAGTCATTACGTGTTGTCCAAATACTCCATGTCATGAGGATGATGACTCCATGAAGAACGGGATCATTAGTTGCTTTGACAGCTCTCGCAGGATTTGAAGTCATTAAGGCATGGAGTCCAATGGATTCCCAGCAATTCCTGGCAAAGTTGCACCTCAAGAACAAGTGATATATTGTCTATTCTCTCTATAAGATACACATTTCACAGTTACAGTGATACCTCTTGTATTCAGCCTGTGCTTCATGATTGGCCAAAAGAAAATCTTATGTTTCATTTAACAGCAAGACTTCCAAAGCCAGTGAATATCCACTAGTACAAAACAGCCCTTCAGTGTCGGGCAAATAGAGCCTGCAGTGGCGGGCGAAGCTCCCGCCACTGTGGCTCCGCCACTGCTAAGGAAAAGTAGCAATGACGGGCAGGACCGCCCGCCACTGCAGACCACAAAAAAGAATAAAAAAAGGCAGCCTGGGCCATGGCAAGCCTGCCCGGCCTGCCCGAGCCCGTCAACTGCCCAACCCTAGCCGGCCGCAACCCTAGCCGTCGTGCCTTGCCAGATCCACTCCGCGCCATCGTCGAGGAGCCACCATGGCGTTGCCGCCACCACGCCGTCGTCGAGGAGCCACCATGGCGCCGCCGCCACCATACCGTCATCGAGGAGCCGCCATGGCGCCGCCTCATCCACGCCTCGCTGTAGCAGGTCGACGTCGCCAAGGTTGCCCGCCCGCGCCGCCACCGGGGAGGGCCGGCCAAATCTGCCACCTCCAGGCCGGATCTCGCCACCTCCCGGCCGGATCCGCCACCTCCAGGCCGGATCTCACGGCGGGGAGGGGAGAGGAGGCGGCGGCGCCGTGCGGAGGGGAGGGGATGGGAGGCGGTGCCGGCACGCGGAGGGGAGGGGGGGAGGCGGCGCCGACACGCGGAGGGGAGGGGAGGCGGCGCCGGCGCGCGGAGGGGATGGAGGGGAGGCGGCACCGGCACGCTGAGGGGAGGGGAGTGGAGGCGGCTGCGCCGCGGAGGGGAGGGGAGTGGAGGCGGAGGCGGCTACGCGAGGTGATAGCGGCGGCGTGGAGAGGTGAGAAGCGAAGTGAGAAGTGAAGTGAATAACCTAAGTGCCGTATATATATGAACATGTGGTTCCGGCCCAAACGGGCTGAAATGGGCCTGCCCGCCACTACTAGCTCACATGACGTCACAGTGCCCGTCACTACTGTGTGTTAGTGGCGCACACCGCTGATGTCATGCTGTCCGCCACTGATAAGTGCTCCATTAACTGTAGCTTTGCTGATGTCACTTTGTCCGCCACTGATAGCTGCTATAGTAGCGCGCGCAAGCCTGCAATGACGGATTGAAGAGTGTCCGCCACTGCTGTAAATATTCATGTGTCATATTAGGCCCTTTTTGTACTAGTGATCGTTGGGTGCACCTATATATGCCCAATCATTCTTTCATAGACTTTTGTGGAAGAATGCATCTGTGATCCCCAAATGTATCCCCAATGATCTCGATCTTCACTGAATTCCATTTGTTGCAAGTTGTTAAGGTCGGCATCTCCTATAGCCGGCCAAGGGCCAAGCTAAGGAGGTGGCCGGCTAGTTAGTTAGGATAGGTGGGCCATGGGCCCACTAGTTTACTTAGCAGTCAAGTAATCATGTAACTTAGGGGTCAATTCTTTCTCCTCTATATAAAGAGGGGATCTATTATCAATAAAGGCAAGCCGTAGTTAGAGGGGTCAAATAAACTCTCTTTCTCTCTTTCAGCCGCCACCCCCCTCTCTCTTGCGCCATCGCTGCCGTGCTGCCGCATGCTGCTCATAACAACTTGGTACCAGAGACAGCAACGACCATGGATCCACACGCTTTCACAAAGCCAGTTGATTGCAGATGCAATCAAGTGGATGGAGGATTTCAGCTGGGAATTCAGGGAGAAATTGAACCCAAAATTTTCTCCTCCATCCACTCCAGTGCCGCAGCCGCCGCCGCCGCCAGTATATATCGGCCCCCTCAATTGTGTGGGACTGATGCTGGTCACCAGATCGCTCCTCCATCACTGCAATCTTCAATGAAGGAATTCTCACATGGTGAGGAGGAGGGTTTCTTCTCATCTCCTGTGGATGACGAGCAAACGCAGATCAGACCCGATCGACGTCCAAGTCATCACGTTTCTTACAAACTTTGTTTTCCCGATTTTGATGGTTCCTCATATCCGCTTCCTTCGCTTTTTCGTTCTGAGAAATCTTTTTTGAATCAACGGGTTCCGAATTTTGAAGAAGTGGAATTAGCGTCTTTTCATCTTCGCGGTGTTGCTCTCAATTGGTTTATGATTTTTGAAAAATACGATGACACACCCTCTTGGCATGTGTTTGTTACTGCTGTTAAGGCAAGATTTGGACCTCCTCCAATGGATAATTCATTGGGATCTTTGTTTATTCTTCGACAAACAGGATCTTTGAATGATTACACGGATCAATTTATGGTTCATCTTGCTCAGATTGATTTCTTGCGGCCAGTTCATATGGCTATGTTATATGTTGTTGGGTTATGGTTCATCTTCTTCGTATTGAACTTGAGTTACAACAGCCCAATGTTTAGATGAAGCTATACAGTTTCTCGATCATTACCACTTCCTCCAAAGGAAAATATTTCTGATCTGGCTGCATCTTTGGTTGCTACCCCAACTGCGGTCCAGATTTCACTCCATGCTTTGAATGGTATTAATACACATCGTACGATGCAAGCGGATGCTTCTATCAACAATTGCACTTTCAATTGATTGTTATACTATATCTTTGGGTGGTTTTGGTCTAGTACTTGGAATTCAATGGCTCAGTTCGTTGGGGCCAATTATGTGGGATTTTCAGAACCTCACAATGGCTCAGTTCGTACGCACCCTATATCTTTTGCTATCGAAGGACTTGAGCGTGATCTTTTGGATGCCTTGTGATACGGACACGTCGAGCAATGTCCAGAATGTGGCCCAATCTTTCACGGATTACCACGTGGAAAAGCAATGTCCAGAATGTACCAAAAGTTTCGTGATCTCTTCTCAACACCAACTGGCTTACCCCCATCTCGCCATTATGATCATCGTATTCACCTCAAGAATCCAAACACTGCTGTTGCCGTGTGATCATATCGGTATCCTCAGCTTCTGAAAGATGAAATTGAACGGCAATGTCTGGACATGTTGAACCAACGTATCATCAGATATAGTACTTCTGCCCATTCTTCTCCAGTTTTGCTAGTTAAGAAACATGATGGTTCTTGATGCTTCTGTGTGGATTATCGAGTTCTTAATGATAATACTATCAAGGATAAATTCCCTATTCCGGTTGTGAATGAATAGTTGGATGAAGTCAAAGGCGCCAAATATTTTACTAAATTGGATCTCCGCTCCGGTTATACCGTTATATCAAGTGCGCATGTGTGTTGAGGATATTGAGAAAACAGCTTTTTGCACTCATCATGGTCACTTTGAGTTCCTTGTCATGCCATTTGGATTAACTAATGCTCCATCTGCCTTTCAAACACTTATGAACGATGTGTTGCAACCGTTTCTTCGTCGATTTGTCCTCGTATTCTTTGATGATATTTTGATTTATAGCAAAAGATGGTCATTACATTTACACCATGTGAAGCTTGTCTTTCAAATATTGCAACATCATCGTTTGTTTCTTAAGAAATCTAAGTGCTTGTTTGGAGTTTCTTCAGTTGGATACTACAGATTGGCTAGTTCCCTCTACTGTTTGGGATTGGAGAGGTTTTCTTGGCTTGGCGGGATATTATCAGAAATTTATTAAAAATTATGGTCTTATAGCTCGTCCATTGACTCAACTATTATGGAAGGAGGGATTCTTTTGGACGCCAGAGGCTACGACAGCTTTTGAACATCTTAAAACTGCTCAAACCACAGCTCTAGTATAACAACTTCTTGACCATTTATTGTTGAGTGTGATGCATTAGGAACAGGCTTTGGAGCAGCTCTTCATCAAGGATCTAGTCCTTTGGCTTTCTTTAGCAAAGCAATTGCTCCTCGGCATATTAATCTTGCAGCCTATGAGCATGAATTGATTGGTTTGGTTCAAGTTGTCCGTCATTGGCGCCCTTATCTTTGGGGTCGTGAATTTCTCATTCGCACGGATCATTATAGCTTGAAATATCTTTTGGATCAACGTCTCTCTACAATAGCGCAACATCAATGGGTTAGTAAGTTATTGGGCTATTATTTTTCAGTAGAATATCGTCCAGGGAGTTTTAATATTGTGGATGCTTTATCTCGCCGTGCTTCTACTGATTATTCTACATTTGTATTAACATCTCCTCATTTTGAGATATTAGATACAATTCAGCACCACATTATGGAGAATCCTGAGTTGAATCAATTAATATTGGATATTGAGGAGGGTAGTCGCATTTTTCCATGGGGATGCAAAGATGGATTGATTTTATACAAACAAAAGGTTTATTTGCCACCATCTTCTTCAATTTTACCTCAAAATTTAAATGGAATCCATGGGGCAGCTCATGATGGCATACAATAGACATTGCATCGATTACAGGTAGATTTCTATGTTCCTCAAGCTAGGTGCCTTGTGAGTAATTTTGTTCGGGATTGTGCCACTTGTCAAAAGAATAAGACTTCTCATTTACATCATGCTGGATTATTACAAAATTTGGAGGTTCCCAGCAAATTTGGGAAGATATAGCTATGGTTTTCATTGATGGGCTGCCTAAGGTTGGTGGAAAATTAGTAATTTTGATGGTAATTGATCGTTTATCTAAGTATGCCTATTTTATTGCATTAGCACACCCTTTCATTGCCGCTACAGTTGCTAAGGCTTTCTTTGATGAAATTGTTCGCCTCCATGGTATGCCTTGTTCTATTGTTAGTGATCGTGATGTGGTTTTGACTAGCAAATTCTGGAAGGAACTTTTTCAGCTATTAAGAGTCAAGTTGGACATGAGCTCAGCATATCATCCTTAAACTGATGGTCAATCAGAATCTGCTAACAAGATAGTTGTCACACCCGATTTTATATACATTCAGAATCTGTTTTATCATACATGTAGCGATATAAACAGTGATATACAGTTCTATACGAATAAAGCAACTTTAAATAAAACAAACTAGAGTTCTAAACAAGGCAGCAGAAGAGACAACTCCAGGGCGCTCCACAGGCAGTCGACTGGTGGCAACGCGACCTTCTCTGCATCATCTTCAAGTAGTATTGGCCTCCTCATTGAGCAACATTTCATATATGGAAAGGCAAGCCCATGAGTACATACCGTACTCAGCAAGTGGGGGAAAAATATAACATGCAAGGCTAATATCAAGAAAGGCTTAACTCATGGTCTGCATCTATGCATCCTAATATAGAGACCTATATCAAAAGCATCTTATTTACTAAGTGTGATGACAACTCCCAAAACCAACAGACAGCTCACCAGGTTCCCACCACCTGGCTACCAAGACTCACCAGGTTCCGACCACCTAGCTACCAAGACTCACCAGGTTCCCACCACCCGACTACCAAACCAACCAAACACTAATCTCTACTACATAATAAGTTTATAAAACGTGACATGTCTGCCTAATCCTTGGGTTTGCCAGGGTCGTCAGATCGATGTTTTCGTCTTCAGTCTACCACAAAATTTCCAAACTTTGTAGAGTCCAGTTCTCCATTGTTAAGAGTCAACAGAGTCCGTATATGAGAACAGCTACGCGTTATCCGTGTCCATATGCTAGACCAATGGCAGAGCTATCCGTATGAAGTGGTAGGGCGCTCTTCATACTTTGATTTTTGTTTCGGATCGATAACGCGTACTCTTCATCGATTTGTTTTTCCGTCACCTGTGCGGCGCCATTGAAGACCTTGAAACGAAGCGAGAGAACTGGAGAAGCCGACGACAGCGAAGCGTTTTCCGTTGTTTGGGCCGTCGGCTGTTCTATATTTATATGTGAATTGTCCAAGTTGTGGCCCGTAGTCTACAGAATAGATGGCCAGCGTGGCCCATAGTTCAATAGATGGCCTCGTCGAGGTAGGATTACTTGCCCTCTACGAAGCCCGTCGGAGCCTCCCTTCCATCTCTTCATCTCTAGAGAAGTCTCGGTTCCAATTACAGAACTTTACCCCTCCAAACCCAGTTCAATCTGATGTGCTCGCTACTTGGTTGAAGATTTGGGTATTCTAAGGCTTGTAATTAAGGTTTTGTGCGTCACGGAATCTGCTGCAAGCTAACACCCTCCTCTTCTTGTAGCTGTTGTCCGCGTGCAAGGGTGTTTTGATTTGAGCTTGTGGATGTTGCAACTCTCGCGCGCCACAACCTGCAAGAATTCTGATTTCCCAAGTAAATTTCAATTGTGAACCGGCGGAAAGAGTTGTGCAAGTTGCACGAGAAATTGAAACAACAGAGGAGCAATTTACTGGAGACGATTGGTAATCAGAAAAAGTTCTTTTCAAGCCTTCCCATCACATTGGAAATCACTGAACAAAGCATCATTGTCAGTGCAGCACCAGCTGGGCACACATCACGATGTGGACAGATGCTTCCAATTTTGTGATTTTTGGAGTTGATTCATTCTGTTGAATGCTATAGTCACTACTGTTTGTTCGATCATATATAGCACTGATACATTTGCAGTCTGCTAATCTTTGAGGTTACCTTCAATCATGCATACAGATGCGATTGAGTTTTTCTTTTCCGGTTCTGAAATAGTATCACATTTGCTAATCATGTTGCACCGAAAATATGTACTATCCTAGACCTTCATGCATGTAGTTGCTTTTTTTCTTCTTTGCACTGAACACACTCTAACCCTGTTGCTTAGCACTGATCATATGTATTTTTACACAACAAGAAACTAATTTCGTGAGGTGTAGTTCCATTTTCTTATATTCTGCATAACTAATCCTACAACTTGCTGGTTTACATACATCTACTACTTTGAAACACACCTTGGATTTTTTTTTCTTTCAACCTCAACGTACTGAACTGCTGATACATGACAGAGAGATTCTAGATCATTGCATGAGCTGCGACTATGTGCATCTTAATTTTTCGGTCCGTAGCAACGCACGGGCAATTTGCTAGTAGCTTGCAATAGTCATACTACCTCAAAAGCCTTGCCAAACGGACCCGTACTTTATAGATTTTAAATTTAAATGACGTACTTTAGGAAGTTTAGATATCTAAATATTTATTTTGAGAGGTTAGGACCTAAATTTTACACCGAGATAAGTTCATGGACTGAAGGTGTATTTACGCTTGATGCATTTTCATTTTCACCGATTTCTTAGCTTCCTTTTTATCAGAGTTGACCATTTTGTTCTTGTCTTATCCTCTTATCAGCCCACGGAATTATTTAGTGGCCCAACAATTTTTAAAATTACACTATTTAAGTGTGCACGGAAGGGACACCTTGTCATTTTATCCAATTTTTAAGGTCTCCTAAACTTTTGAAAAAAATGAACCACAACTTTACTTACATTAGTTTTCGCTGTTAAAGCATGTGCAACGTGAGTAGACCTCCCTTGATTCAAAAACCTTAATTGAATGTTGAAAAATCTGACAAAATGGAGTAGATATAATGCTCCCTCCGTCCCTTAATATAGAGCGTTTTGGAGTTCAAATTTTTTCCTAAATGTAAGGCGTTTTACAAATAGGACAAACTTTATGGTTGGTAAGAGAGTTGGTGGGTGGGTGGATAGAGGTAAAAATGAAAAGTATGGTAGTCATTGACTATTTTAATGTTTAAATGCTAGTATATTTAGGAACGGAGGGAGTAGTATTTGGCCACAGCCGCTGCATGGTCTGCTCACGTTGCACATGCTTTTGTGAAAATAGGGCAATAATGACCAAGATTATTTTCATTTTTGTTGAAAAGATATCTCCATCCTGTGAGTTCTAAACAATTTGCAATCGACTCTAGAACTTTATCAATACTTAAAATGTCATAAAATATTTTATTTTATTTTGAAATTCTGTT
Source organism: Eragrostis nindensis (assembly GCA_012490785.1). Lineage (NCBI taxonomy): Eukaryota > Viridiplantae > Streptophyta > Magnoliopsida > Poales > Poaceae > Eragrostis > Eragrostis nindensis. Next base: position 155,061 of record JAAXCT010000077.1, on the reverse strand, counting down.
AATTAGTTTATGAAAAATGCACCTTCTAGCCTAACATATGAGGATGCGCACAAATTAAGCACAGAGAACTAGACCACCCAATGGAGACCATATCAAAGGAACCCGCTGGAGGGTCTCAGATATATCACTTTATTAAGTCATGAAAATAGATAAGCTCTGCAAGATTCTGTTTTGATTTTTTAGCCGGCTAATTTTAGCCAACTAAAATATTAGCCAGCTAATTTTTTAGCTAACTAATTTTAGAAGGATTTGTTCGAATCTTGACTAATCTCTCCTGACTAATGAAACCAATTACACTAATTCTCAATGTTTAGTCTCTTTTAGAGCACCCGCAGTGTTGAGACGAATCGAACTGTGGGTACAGTAAACCGAACCGTGCACATTGTGAGAATCGAACGATGTGTGTCAGACGAGGAAATCGAACGCAACAGACGAGACGAACCGAGCAACGGCAGCTCGATTAAACTAGTATTTCCTGGCACATGGCCTCTGGCGTCCGAACCGTAGCCGCGTTAAAAATTATTTCTTGGCTGGCCTTTGGCGTTCGTGGCATCCGAAAGCAGATTTTCTCCCGGCATGTGGGGCCGACATACACTACAGCAATCGAATTGTAGCAAACCGAACCGAACCGTCCGCGTTCCATTCGACGCAACACTGCGGGTGCTCTTAGGAGGGGTGAGTTGACTGGAGGCTAAAAGTTTATGAGGTAGGCTGGTTAAAAGTTTAGTCATTTTTATAAAGTTATATTTAGATCCAAATTGACTAAAATTATCTAGCTAAAAGTTAAAAAGGTGAATCCAAACATGAAGCGATTCAGATTCTTACAAATTATAAAAGAAAAGGTCAACTTGGACCTAAGAGAGTCAGAAACCAACTAACCTACCCGTCCGATCCAGGGAACCATGGGTCGCCGCCGCGTGGGACCCGCCTCCTCACTATGTCGACATCCTTTGCCCCCGCCCCACGACTCGATCCACAGCGAGCAACCCGCAACTCAATCGCCTCTCACCAATTGGTGGGCCCTTAGACAAATGGACCCACATATCAGTATCATAAGTCTTACCACTGGCGCGTCCTGTTCAGAATGAAACCCATAAGCGGGCCCCAGGTGGTTAGCGGCCGCGAGATCCCGCATCCCAAACCCCGCCTCGCAGAAAATAGCAGCCGTCCACGGAGCTGATTGACGGTTGGATCGCCTCTCGGTGCATGGTCCCAGCTCGGCCAACCGCAGCCGCCACGCATGGTCCCACGTAGCAGGGACGCCCAGCCTTCTACCACCTGGGTGCGGCCACGGCCGTCGACGTCGTCGATGGTGTCGATGCATCGGCTCCGTCCCCTCCGCTGTTCGGTGCACTCGCACCACCATGACGACATCTCACCTCTCAATCTCTCTCTTCCCCACCTTCACGACTTCGACATTCTCTCTCCTTTCCGTCTCTACTGACACCCCTTGCGTGCAAACGGGTGCTACGAATCTCGCAAAACCAGAAAGTGGTCGGCTAGAAAACCGATTCTGCCGAGATTTTTGCCGGTTCTATCCCCCCAGGGCTGGAATTCTCCGGCCATGGCTCTCGCCGGCTTCCGCCGGCACGTCGGCCAGTTTCTGGGCACCAGCAATGGTAATTCGCTCGTTTTTCTAGGTCTCTTTGCGCTGGCTGTTGTTAGCGTGAGGTTCATGGATTGATATGTGATGTGTGTAATTGCAGAGCTCATGGCGGCGTCGCTGTCGACGGCGACCTGCGCGGACGAGATGGCGAAGGCGGAGGGGGCGGGGTGCCGGGACGACGCGGCGGCGCTGCAGCTGAAGACGGTTGCCATGGCGGCGATACTGCTGGCCGGGGTGCTCGGCGTGGGCCTGCCGCTGGCGGGGCGGAGGTGGCTCGCGCTGCGCACGGACAGCGCCGCGTTCGTGGCGGCCAAGGCGTTCGCTGCCGGGGTCATCCTCGCCACGGGGTTCGTCCACATGCTCCACGACGCCGAGCACGCGCTCTCCAGCCCCTGCCTCCCCGCCGTGCCGTGGCGCCGGTTCCCGTTCCCCGGCTTCGTCGCCATGGCCGCCGCGCTCGCCACGCTGGTGCTCGACTTCCTGGCCACTAGGTTCTACGAGACCAAGCACCGCGACGAGGCCGCGCGCGTCAAGGCCGCCGCGGCTGCCGCGCTCGCCGCCTCCTCCGCGAGCGACGAGGACATCACCGTGGTCACCGTCGTCGAGGACGAACATAAGGCTCCGCTGTTGCAGGCGCCCTGCCACCCGCATTCGCACGCCCACGACCACACCCACCACCATCCCCATGCTCACGAGCTAGCGCAATTAGAGGGCAGCGAGCCAGAGGTGTCAGAGCATGTCCGGTCCGTGGTTGTGTCACAGGCATGTTATTCATTGATCAGCTTATTTGGGATGTTTTTGATGCTTCATGGAGCGCACTGTAATGATTATTATCTTGGTTGCAGATACTGGAAATGGGAATCGTATCACACTCGGTGATCATCGGGTTGTCACTGGGAGTGTCGCGAAGCCCTTGCACAATAAGGCCGCTTGTCGCAGCCCTTTCATTCCACCAGTTCTTCGAGGGGTTCGCACTTGGCGGATGCATTGCTCAGGTAAGAATTTCAGTAAATTGCCTCTGGGCAATTCTCATCATGCAATTGTTTCACTATATTCTTATGATTTTGCTCAAAATAACTAGATTGCAACAGTTAATCTGCTTGATAAACCGCACACAGAGTCCTCTTCTTTTGTAGTCTGTGATTGCACATGTAGACCTTCTATTTTGGCAATTTCTGTAAATGCCCCCCTCTGCAACTCTCATTGTGTAACTATGTTCTTATGATTTTTCTCAAAACAACTAGATTGCAACAATTAATCTGTTTGATAAACCGCACAGAGAGTCCTCTGCTTTTGTTGTACGAGCTAGCTCCACTTTCAATTGTATGGATGAGAAATTAGCCTTCAGGATATGGGGTCTGTCAGTCTGAAACTTTTTTAAATCTTAGTTGTGGATCATCATTGGCTTGTCAAAATTTGTTGAAATAGTTCGAGATCTTGAATTTGGTAACTTAAACGTCAAGGATATTTCTCTAACTTTTATGATGATTTTATTGGCCATTTAACGTTGCACTCTGTATCTTCACATGAACAGTAGACATGCTACAGGTTTGAAGCTTTATATATATCAATATAAGTTGATATGTAAAATGAGTTTGTTTTGGGCTTGCATTTTACTCTGTGTGCAACAATTTATTTCGATGCAAAATGAGTTTATTTAAACCTTGCATTTTGCTGTGTGTGGAACAAATTTAATTCGGTTCGTTCTCCCTTAGTAACAAAAGCACAATCTATATAAGCTAATTCTTAGTTGAATGCTTTTGATCTTCTCGGTGTGTATGTCATTCTCTAGGTTCCTAAGATTTTGTGGTGGACATTGCTCTCCTGATGTTGAAACCCCTTTAGTTAGAGTGATGCATGACTTTTTTGTTTGTGGATTCAGCTGATTATCATGCATTCCTTTAATGATAACGAGATAGTGATCGTGCAAGTAGCTTATTCCTAATTTTCTATCTTCATTGCTTAGATTTTGCGAGATGACATCAGGGTCCTGGTGTAATGGTGGTGGGTATTTAGGGCTTATCTCCAGAGCTTTGGAATAGAGAGAGATTGGATTGGTTCCGAATATTTTCTTGCCTTTTATTTCACGAGTGGGGCTCTCTAATATATTTTATTTTAGAAAATAGAAATAGTTTCCCGCCTTTGTGTTTCCACATACAGCGTGATCTCGTATATAGACGACTCTGCTAAACAAATCTGGTAACAACTTTGATCTCACAGTAACAATCAATCTAAACCACTCTTGCTGAAAATCCTGAAGTAACTGAATGAGACTGAATTCTAACAATGCGGCAAGCAATGGTGGCGGATGGCCTACTCCTACTACTCGCGCTGCTGTTTGGATCTTCTGGAGTAGTGCCATCCCCACATAACACCTGGTCTCATCTATGCTATTGACATGCTTCCAGATCATGCTTGATCCTTTGCAGAACTATGATATCTTGTCATACTTGTTAATATTTTTATGTTTGTTGTATTACAAAATGGATATTAAGATATCAGCATTTTCAAATTTGACTGGCAATGTACTTTGTTGACTTTAGAATATGGTTTTTTTGTCTCCTTTCAGTTTTGTTCATCTGTTCATGTAAAGGGTGTTTTATGCTTTGGTTGCTACGGTGCTACGGTGCCGCTGTGTATGGGTGGGGCAGGGGTTCGGGGGTTTTCTCGACCCGCGTGAGAAGGTCTTCTTCTTAAAAGCAATGCCCGGGGGCTGTCTTACCCCTCGCAGGTCGAGTTTTTTTTTTTATGCTTTGGTTGCTTAACTTTATAAATTACAAAACATTATTGGTACTTCAGAATCCAAACATTTGGCTTTAATAATATAAATGAGCATTGTATTTGTTGGCTTTAAAATATAGTCACTATTTTTCTATCAATTTTGTCCATTTATTCATGTAAATTGTCATTCTTATTAGTTTTCGTTTTGTACTACTTTATCCATTGGAATGCAGCGTACTGAATATTTGGTTCAGTGTTCATTACTGTCTGTATCACATTATCAATAAAAGGACAAAAAATGCTGGACATGTTTTTGTCATCCTTTTGTGTTGCCATTTGTTTTCCTTATTTCATCTTCGCTGATGCCTTTTTCGCACCTAGATTATCATTTATTTTTTGCGAATGAGATTATCAAATTTGACACTGTGCCAACTGATCTCCCCTGCAGGCACAATTCAAAACCCTTTCAGCAGCTCTAATGGCATCCTTCTTTGCCATTACAACTCCAGCTGGGATCGCTGCCGGGGCAGGTTTGGCCTCATTCTACAATCCGAATAGCCCGAGGGCTCTTGTTGTTGAAGGCATTCTGGACTCAATATCAGCCGGCATACTCATATACATGTCACTAGTGGATCTTATTGCCGCTGACTTCTTGGGTGGAAAGATGACTGGGTCCCTGCGGCAGCAAGTGATGACTTACATCGCTCTGTTCCTTGGTGCACTCTCCATGTCATCACTTGCAATATGGGCCTGATACCTGCCCACTTTCGATCGGTGAATATAAAGGAGGGACGATGTTGAGGAAAATGTCAGCGACACATGTACAGTACTGATGTTTAGCCTTGTCTGAGAATTATAGTAGCTTGCTTGGATTCACCGTAGGATACAATACAAAAATGTGCCCTGTTTTTGACAGGCATGAGGAGAAACAACAGTGATGTAAAAAAGGGACGCTTTGTATCTGTACTGCTCCACAACCGTGGTTGCTCATATGAATGGTGATTACTAGTCATGAATAAGTCCAGGCTTGCTCGTGACCGTGAGCACGGCTGTCAAGACAGTTTTACACTCTGCAGAGGTTGCACCACTTTACTCACAAGTTGTGATTTCATCACCCGTCGGTGACTAAAAACCTCCATTATGCCGTATGCACACTTTCTTAGGTGTGCGGCCAGGAGATCACTACGTGGCCTTTACAAACGCCTTCAAACCTGTGTGCACCCGCTAAGGTTCAACATACAGCAGGTTGCTAGAACACGCCATGGCTTGGGAATTGAATCAAGAAAGACAACAGGTTGGTCGGAACCTAGAGAGAATTACCATCAAATGCGCTGGACAGAGCAGTTGTCATTACAAAGCATATCCCAGTCGACTCAGATCTTCTTTGGCCGCGAATTTTGGATATGTTGTAAAGGAAGTGGAGGGGCGCATTCTGGTGAAATTTCGCTGCATTTCGTTCGGTGGATCTCCAGGAACGCCAATGCCGATCAGCGACGGCATGGCTGGGCGCGAGAGCGGCGGGGCGCGGCGGCAGCCTGGCGGCGTGGTGAAGGTTTGTGAGGGGTGGTGAGGGCGTGGGGAGGTGCTGGTACATATAGGAGAGGTGGGGATGGTGTGCCGATGGAAGGGAAGGGGACAATAAAAAGGAAAATGCATTAATTGAGCGTTTAATGGTCATTTTCTTTCCTTTTGAATGAGCGCAGCAGGTGCAATGAACATGGACTGCTCTTGAATTGTAGGATGAGAAAGAGAGAGAGAGAGAGAGAGAGAGAGAGAGAGAGAGAGAGAGAGAGATATGAGATAGAACGACGCATTATAAATGACGGCGGTGAAACTTATGGAGATAAAACAAGGATTTATCCAACCTTCAATTTCCTTAGCCTATTCTATAATTTTTATAAATTCATTTTCCATTACATAAAAAAATCATTTTATTTTAAAAGACTTTGAAAATTAAGGAAAAAGCCTCACATCCCAAAATAGAAATTTTGGGGTGTGACAATAGTGGTAATGTATCTTCGGTGTTTAACGGGAGATAAACCAAATGATTGTGTTCGATGGCTTCCATGGGCTGAATATTGTTATAATACTTCTAATCAAAGTTCGATTAAAGAAACTCCCTTCAAACTTGTTTATGGATGAGATCCTCCAATTCTACGTGCTTAGGATACTGGAGAAGCAAGGATTCCTCGTGTTCATTCTTTGCTAGAAGAAAGAGATGCTTTCTTATCAGCTATTCGGGAGCGTCTTCTTCAGGCTCAGAATTATTCTCAAAAATATTATAATCGTAAGCATACCGAGGTAATATTTGAGGTCGGTGATTGGGTATGGCTTCGATTATTATCTCGTACAGCTGTGCTATTGTTTTTTCTCCAAAGTGTAAACTTTCTCCAAAATATTATGGACCTTACAAGGTGGTGGAACGAATTGGCTCTGTTGCATATCGGTTGGAACTTCCGGTCAATAGCCGCATTCACAATGTCTTCCATGTTGGGCTTCTTAAAAAATATCACGGTACCCCTCCTGATCATCCACCACCATTGCCAGTTCTTCATGAAGGACGAGTTGTTCCAACTCCGGAAAAAGCTTTGCGCGCCCGCCTTTCTCATGGAGTTCAACAAGTTCTTGTTCAATGGTAAGACCAACCTTCAACAGAGACTTCTTGGGAAGATGTTTCAACTCTTCGGCAATTATATCCATCATTGCAGCTCGAGGACAAGTTGTTTCAGCAGGCAGGGAGAGATGTTAAGGTCGGCATCACCTATAGCCGGCGCAAGGGCCAAGCTAAGGAATGGATAGGTGGGCCATCGGTCCACTAGTTTACTTAGCAGTCAAGTAATCATGTAACTTAGGGGTCAAGTCTTTCTCCTCTATATAAAGAGGGGATCTATTATCAATAAAGGCAAGCAATAGTTAGAGGGGTCAAACGCTAAAAATCTCTTTCTCTCTTTCAGCCGCCGCCCCCTCTCTCTCTCTTGCGCCGCCGCTGCCCTGCAGCCGCACACTGCTCATAACACAAGCTGTCTTATAGTTCCTGGAACTGAACATATATATGATGTTAGACAAACCTTATTCCGTGCAGCTATTACGCATGCCTAAGATCTCCGCAGACATCTACTATTTGCTGGATTTATAACTGTTGGAATGTTCAATATTACACACAATCTTTCCATCACCCAGTAAGTAGTGTAGAATCGTTTCAAAAATAAATAATAATACTAACTGAGAAAGTAGCATAGGTATGTTGAAGTACAATGAAACTAGTCTGATGTCAACAGAATTCAATATAAGCTGCTAGGTTTGGACCGTACCTTGAAATCAAATGGAACAGATCCAAAATGGAAACTAATACCTGGATGTAAATGTACTCTAGTCTTTATTTAATAATTCTTTAGTACCAGAGACCTAAACCAAGCGGAAAAATGACTTTCTTCTTCAAAATCATCACTAAATTTTTGTATTTCAGATGTGTTAATTTACAATAAAAGAAAGAAAATGAACAAGCCTGGCATTATCTTACAGGTGAATGCTTATTTGCAAGAGCTGATGAAGTGGACTGGAGTACACTAGGAGGTTATTTCATGGTACAGCAGTGGGACCCTCACAGATGTTCCACCATAAGCAGAAGTAAGTTCTCATGTAAAATTACTGGCAACGGACGACAAAAGTTGGGGAAAATTCCCTAGAAGCCATCAAAAAAACCCCTCTTCCCTACTAGCCACTGAAAATTTCCATTTTCCATCATGGCCATCTATTTGAACATTTTTTCCTTCCTGGCCATTGTTGGATGGATGGTGTTAACTCGTGTGAGGTAAGACAGATTTACCCTGATGATTTTTTTTTGACAAGTTCCTTTACTGGCCACTGAAAAAAAAAGAACAAACCGTCGTGTATGAACCCAAATAAATGGACCCAATTTTTTATAGTTTCGGACAACATCAATGTAATTCCCTAGAGGCCATAAAAAAAGCCCCTCTTACCTACTAGCCACTGAAAATTTCCATTTTCCATCATGGCCATCTTTTGAACATTTTTGCCTTCCTGGCCATTGTTGGATGGATGGTGTTAACTCGTGTGAGGTAAGACAGATTTACCCCTGAACAATTTTTATAGTTTTGGACAGCATTTTGATGCATTTAAAGAAAGGAACATAGCCACAAGGCCCAATAAACATGAGAATCCATATCCTTGTTATATCAGTTTATGATCAACAATCAAGAGGTGCCTCCAGTGCTACCAAAATCACAGCACAAGTCGCAAGCACATTACAAAATAACAAGTATAGCTTGCTTGAAGCAGAATACAAGTCGCAGTCACTTCACAGGTTAAGCCTTCTTTTGCTTCTCGTGGCCATTGCAAGGCTGCTTGGTAGTAATGAAAAGTATGACTACTTGCTACAGTGAATCACTAGTGCGATGATATGAGACTAACCTTAAAGCAACAACAATGTTGTAACAAACCAATCCATAGCAAATAAACAAATGGTTTAACCAGTCTATATGCATTGTGCAACTGGTCCATATCGAAGAAATACTTCCAGTCCACCTTACCACTATGGACTGTCCGTAAGAATTAAAAAACGCATTCCTTCCCTGGCCTCTCTAACCAGCATGGTTGCTATTCGCACCACGGGATGAAAGATTTTTTTTATTCTTGACCGGGCTCACCTCTATTGACTACCTGCCTTAGGGCCACTCTAATGGACTGCTTTCGGCTGGAGCATTGCTGTTGCCCTTCAGGAAGCCAAGAACAGGGTCCAACCACTAGAACAGATGTGCTGATTTATGACGAAATTAAGGTGTCACCGACCGCAGCTAGTGACAAAAATTTCGCCATAAATCGCGATTTATGACTATTTAGGGTCCGTCAGCAGTCGAGCGTGGCCAGTCATGATTTATGACAATTTTAAATTTGCCGTTAGACTATCTCCGTTAGCTAGGTTACCATAGACGTATACTGCCACGCTGGCAAGATGACCGAGGCATCCAACGTGGCAGCAATGCCACGCTGGCAGGATGACGTCGTTGGTCCACGTGTCAGTTTCCTGACGGTCCAGATGTCGATTACAATCGCCGACGTGTCACGTGCTGCAACAGCCACGTGTTGACTAGCGATTGGTCCGTGTGTTTCCTTTCTACTTGTCCACGTGTTTCCTTACTGTTTGTCCACGTGTCCTTTTCTGATTGGACCACGTGTCATTTTCTGTTGTCCACGTGTCTTCTCATGATTGGGCCACGTGTCCTCTCCCGATTGGTCCACGTGGCACTATTATATCTGTCCGCGTATCTTCTTCTGAGTGGTCCACGTGTCATATTCTGATTTGCCCATGTGCCCGTTCCCTGTTGGTCCGCATGTCGTACTCCCGTTACTCCACGTGTCATGTTCTTATTTGCCCACATGGTCGTTCTGAGCCCATCCAATTTCGTCATAAAATTGCCGTGCCAATTCGTCACAATCATATCGAGCTATATGCTTGGATCGTCACAAACATTCAAGCCAGTTCACATTCACATGATTTGAACCCAATCAATAAATGAGTCGATATTATACATGACTTTAACCCAATGCTGGCACAGTTCAGATTCAAGCCAGATCATGAAATGATGCCACATTACAAAATGGTGCCCCCACGAACACGAGTTCAGTAATCACACCCAAACCTATTAGAGTAGAAACGAAGATCATCATTCAGATGCTAGTGGTGAAGGATGCACCTGACCTTCATGTTCAAAATCCCTCCGAAAAGATGCAATCATCTCTGCCTTTCGTGCTGCTTCCTTCCTCAAAGACTCAAGCTGCGCTGTCGTAGTACGGCGAGCCTCACTTGCTTCTAGTGAGATCTTCCTCAAATCAGCTAGCTGCAGATTCTGTTGTTCAATTGTTTCACAAAGTTCATCCCTTCTGACTTTCTCCAAGTACAGTTCCCACGTCAAATCTTGAAACTGAGAAGACCTCGAAGCTCTACTTCGTTTCTTCGGCGAAATGCCCACAGCACGAAGAAAGGTATTTGATCGCACAACTTCACGAACAGCAGATTCAAGAGACGGCAGTTCCTCTCCCTCTTCCACAGGTTTACCCATCATCGCTTCCATATCATCCTAGCAAAACAAGTATGACGGGTCAGAGTTCCATCTTGTTCTCAGAGTTTCCAAATGTGGTGCATGCATATGAGGGCATGAAAAGGAGATAAGCACTATGAACGAAGAACGAACGACGAACGAACGAAGAGCGAACGACGAACGAACGAAGAACGAACGACGAACGATAAATAAGATAATATCCGCCAAGGTACAAGATTTGGGCTAAGTCCTCACAAAGGGAGGACTACCCCTCTCTTCTCCCCTGCCCTCTCCTCTACTCTACTACTATACAAGAGGCCCTTGGCCTGGATGGGAGTGGAATGACTTGTGTCTTGTGTTGTGTGTTGAAAGGAGGGGGGTACCCCTCTATTTATAGCCTTGGGAGGTCGGTTTGGGGGTCCTCCACCGCCTATGGGCATTAATTGCTGGCTGAACCGACCTTGGTATGACAGTGGAAAACTGCCATAAAAAGATGAGCCTTAAAGGCCTTGATATTGGGTCGGCCGACCTGCCATTGCCTCCTCTTGCTTTCCTTCTTCTCTGGCATATCCTCTGGCATATCCTTGATTTGATTCTAGATGCTATCCTCTGAGATATTCTTTATATGATTCTGATATGATCCTTGGATATGATTCTGATATGAATCCTCCGGAATATTCTTGATATGATTTGGGTTGATTTGGTGGGTCCATATATCTTTGCCATTATTGAGGATCTCCAAGAGAGGATCTTTCTTCATATCTCCATGATATTGGGCTTTGGGGAGATATCTTTATTCCGGAGAAACGGTGTTTCCAAAGTAGACCTTTTATGCTTCCTTTTTCCCGTTTTCCTATGAAATGCAGCTGCACTCACAAATTCATCAAGACTTCTGGAAATCATTAGTTTCAAGACCTAAGTCTACCTTTGGTGTTTGATTTGAGGGCAAAAGGTGCAGCTAGTGGACGGTTTATTTTGGGTCTAAGAGCCGTCAACAATTGTGAATAAGCAACTCCCCCTTGATGGGTGCTCGGCGCCGAGACACTTATGCAAGAATGCATGATGCAAATGCAATGATAAGTGTACAATGCATGATGCTATAAGATAAAAAAGAGAGAAAACTAAGAGCCAAGTTACCAACAAGAAGTTTGAACCCTTCTTCAGCTTGATCACAATGAGCCTCTTCTTCAAAGCCTCGGGAGCCAAGTGCCACCAATCCCAAGCTTAACCCATGCTCATTGCTATCTCAAAAAGGTTAGTCGTCGGTCCTACAAAACAAGAAGAACATACAAAAACAACAACACAAACAAAAAACAAGCAAGGTATATATACATATATACAAATATAAGCTCAAGGATACTCAAGTAAAGTCGGAGAGGTCGAGAACATTAAGTTCTCCCCGAAGCTTACAAAAGGTCTTCTCGTCAAGTGGCTTGGTGAAGATGTCCGCCAAATGTTCATGAGTCCGAACACCAATCAATTCAATATCCTTCTTAGCCACATGATCTCGGATGAAGTGATGCTTGACTTCAATATGCTTTGCATGGCCGTGATCACCCTTGTTGAGAGCCATATTGATAGCGCTTTCGCTATCACAATAGAGAGGTACTTGCCCATAAGATAATCTGTAAGCTTCATGACCATTGGAGCTAGGGAAACCCCAAGGTATGAATGTTTTGGTGATAGGATGAGAACCATGAATGTGACTAACACTCTTTGTGAGATCTTATAGGTCACATATGAAGAAAGCTCCGTCCGTTGGTGGTGAACGCCAACACACCATGAACTTAACTGACAAGGATGATTGGTTGCCTTCATCTACACAAGAACGGACTTGATGGAGTCGCGGAGAAGACATGGATCAAGGCTAAGGACATGCTAGATCCAAGCGGGTGTTGCTTGGTTAGATGTTAGCTTGAGTCCATAGGAAAAACCGGACTATCAAGAGGGTTCGAGGTGGTTCTCTTAGTACACACTAGTTATAGAGATCATTGGATGCATGGTGAGTCTCTCAGGGGCTAGGGTGGCAGAAGAGAGTTGAAGGAACCAAAAAGATCAAGTGTTGAAGAAGAAGATCAAGAAGAGGATCGAAGCTGCGAAGGCAGAAGGGACCGGACAGTACGGTCAAGGAGACCGTACAATACGGTCTACAGAGGAATTCCAGACAGAGAAGCTGAAGTTTCTGGAAGTCGAAGAATGAAGACCGGACAGTTTGACCGTACAATACGGTCGAGGACCGGACAGTACGGTCTTACAGGCGAAAGAGCAACAGAGAAGGAGAAGTTTCTGTTGGCTGAAGAAGAATGGAGACCGGACAGTACGGTCCTAGGGACCGTACAATACGGTCTGGTCTGAGATGAGTTGCAGCACTCCCTGGATGCCGGTCTGGTGAAGACCGGACAATACGGTCAGATGGAGACCGGACAATATGGTCCTATTGTACGGTCATCACGCAGACTGGGCACTTTTGGACAACGGCTAGTTTGAGGTTGGAGGCCTATATATAGTCGGTTGTTTACCTCTTTGAGGTGCTCTTGGACCCAGGAAAGAGGGGAGGTGCTGCCAAGAAGCCAAGAGGAAGAAGTGTGAAGCATTTGAGAGGGATTTGAAGTGATCCTAGTGCTTGAGAGAGTAGCAAGTTGCATCCTTTGATCTCTAGGCTAGTGTGGGCTTGAGAGAGTCATCTAGGGCTGTTACTCTTGGTCTATGGCAAGGCCTAGACCGGTTAGGCGTCGGTGTTGAGCTGTCCAAGGAGATTGTGGAAGTCGACACAAGTTTGTACACGGTCTTGGAGCTTCCCGTGCGAAAGAAGCATCACTAGTGGAGCGCCCTTTGGCACGCATCAAGTGCGGAGCCTTACCTCCGGAAGAGTACCCGGGATCGAGCCCGGCGGGACGTGCCCGCGACTTCACTCGGAGGGTGAAGTGTGCTCTAGGAGGGATCGCCTTCGAGCGGAGGGACGGGGTCTAGACTCCGGCGGGAGTGACCCAACGTGGAGTAGGGGAAGGCGCCATCCTTCCGAGACCACGGGAAAACATCATGAGCATTCTCTATCCTTTCTCCTTTACTACTCGCATTTACTTATCGCACTTCATATGATTGCTTGTAGTACTTGAGTTGTGCTCTTATCTTGCTTGTGTGTTTATCTTGGTACCTATTAGCTTCACTAGGTTTGCTTGATTGCCTTGCTCGTGTGCTTACTTGTTATAGCCTATCTAGTAGCTCTAAGGACTCTACTTAGTGTGCCTAGTATCTTGGTTGCCTTGTCCCTAGTTATCTTGTTACCTTGCCTAGCTTAAGTCTTCCGCTATCTATCTTGTGCTAGGTTGCTAGTGTGGTGTGATTGTGTTATCTATATGCACTAGCTATTTAGGTTAAGGATACTCCTTAGTGTGCTTTACCTTGTTACTAGAACTACTCGCTAGGAGTTGCTTGGGTGTAAGTGTTTGGAAATAGATTCTAGAGTGCACCGATTCACCCCCCCCCCTCTCGGTCACACGATCCTTACAAGTGGTATCAGAGCCAAGTGCTCATTATTAGGGCTTTACCGCCTTGAGTCGTGACCGGAATTGCGTGTGGGAAAATGGAGTCCACTCATGATGACGTTTCTAACACTTCCATCGCCTCTACCTTGATTGAGCCTTATGATTGTGTGCTTAATGACATTTCTTACTATGGTGTGCGTGATGAGTATGATGAGCTTGTTTTGAATGATAATGAGGATATCACTAACTTCGCATCTCGCTTGTATGTTCTTGCTAGGAAACTCATGTCACGAGGCTATCCATCTATTATGCACAAGCATGTTGTGAAGAAGCTTATCCGATCTCTACCACTCTCACGGTTTGTATTCTTGCTTTTGCTCGAGTGGATGAGTTTGTGAACATGCCCTACGATGAGGTGGTTGCTATTCTCTCCTCTCTTGAGGAGGATATCAAGAAGGGCAAGGATATCTCTCATGCAAGTGAAGATCAACACATTGAAGCTCAACCTCTACCTCAAGCTCAATCATCATCTCGTGTTGGTGAAGGCTCTTCTTCTCGGGATCAAGAGGATGGATATATGAAGCTATGTGATGAGTTGGACCACATCTCAATGAAGCCAAATGAAGATCTTGTTGAGTTTGCTCTTCGGATGATTCACTCATCAAGAGGATAAATGAGAACAAGCTTTGGATAGTCACTAAGGTCAAGGTCTTAGAAGGTTTCTTGATGCTCTTCCAAAGGACAAGTATGGTGATCACATTGAGTTTGAGAGCTTTGAGCTTGAGTCATATTCAATTGAGCAAGTCATCGAGATTGTCACAAGAAGAAGGGCTCGTTCTTTGCTCTCTAACACATTCAAGACCCCAAGTGATGATGAGGAAGAAGAAGAAGATGATAGAGTTCCCGTCTTCTATTGTGATGATGACTATTCAAGTGCTAGTGATGATGAGCCGGAGCCTATCAAGGAATATCACATGAAGAAAGAAATCTTGCCATCCCTCTTTGAAGAATACTACAACTTGTATGAGCCGGATCTTGCCGATCGGCCTCACTATCACCTCTTCGACATGTATGATGTGTTCTATAGGAAAGATGGGGAGTCTTGGCTTGATTGTTGGAAGAGACTTCTTGTGTTGGTGGCTAGAGTGAACTCTTTTGAAGGTGAAGACAAGATTAGTGATGAGCATGCTATTCACACGGTGATCTCTATGCTACCATACAATAGGAAGGTCCACATTCTAAATGATCTCAATGATGATATTAGTGGTATGACTCTCAAGGACATGATCTTGATGGCACTATTCTATGAGAATCAAATCTACAACATTCTTGAGTACTTCAATGCTAGTGGAGAAGTGGGAAGGTTTCAAGGTCTTCAACTTGGAACTCATGTCGTACACATGGGTGTTGATCGGACCATGTGGAGACACAATGGAGTCACCAAGGCAATGATTGACGCCTTGGATGCATTGGACTTGGACTTTCTCAATGGAGTTCCTATGGCCTACATCAAGAGCAAGCAAGAGGTAAATGATATGTCAATTGATTCTCATGATACTAACACTCCTCTTTGCTTGATGGCTACTTCCAAGGTGAACTACAAGATTGGCGGCAAACATTGGGTGTTGGATAGTGGGTGCACTCAACACATGACCGGTACTTCATCCATTTTCACCAACTTGGAAGAAAATGAAGATCATGACAAGGTCACATTTGGGGACAACTCCAAGCACAAGGTGAGAGGTCTTGGTAAGGTGGCTATCTCGAATGACCTCTCTATCTCTAATGTATTGCTTGTTGAGTCCCTAAACTTCAATCTTCTATCCGTTGCTCAAATATGTGATCTTGGCTTTTCTTGTAACTTTGATGCTAATGGGGTGGTTCTTCATAATGATGCTATGGGTCTCACTATCAAGGGCTTTCGTCATAATAATCTATATGTTGTTGATTTTGAGACTAACATTGTTGCCCCTAGCACTTGTCTCTTCACTAAGTCCGCTCTAGGTTGGCTATGGCATCGAAGGCTTGCTCACATTGGTATGGGTCAACTCAAGCATGTGATGAAGAACAAGCTAGTGAGAGGAGTCAAGGATGTCACCTTTGAGAAGGACAAGCTATGTAGTGCATGCCAAGCCGGAAAGCAAGTGGCTTCACCTCACCCGTCCAAGAATTTCTTGTCAACTTCAAGACCTCTTGAGCTCCTACACATTGATCTCTTCGGGCCTACAACTTATGTGAGCATTGGTGGGAATCTCTATTGCTTGGTGGTAGTGGACGACTACTCAAGATATACTTGGGTATTCTTTCTTGAGAACAAGGCACAAGCTATTGGGATATTCAAGAAGTTTGCTAGAAGAGTGCAAGTTGAGTATGGGCATCATATCAAGAAGATTCGGAGTGACAATGGGACGGAGTTCAAAAACTCTATCATTGAAGACTATTGTGATGAGGTTGGCATCAAGCATGAGTTCTCGGCTACATACACTCCTCAACAAAATGGTGTTGTTGAGAGGAAGAACAAGACACTTATCACTCTTGCTCGTGCTATGCTTGATGAGTACAACACTCCGGAGAAGTTTTGGGCGGAAGCTATCAACACGGCATGCTACACCTCCAACCGGATTTATCCTCACAAGTTGCTAAACAAGACTCCATATGAAGTGATTGTTGGGAGAAGACCGAATGTTGCCTACTTCCGAGTGTTTGGTTGCAAGTGCTACATCTACAAGAAGAGGGAAAGACTTGGCAAGTTCGAGAAGAGGACCGACGTGGGCATTCTTGTTGGTTACTCGGGCTCGGCCAAAGCTTATCGGGTTTACAACACCTCTACCGGCTTTGTTGAAGAAACCTATGATGTGCAATTTGATGAGTCTCACGGGTCTCAAGAAGACCCTCCTTCTTCTCATATTGTAGGTGATGAACCCGTAGAGGAAGCTTTGGAGAACATGCCTATTGGTGAAGTTATTCCTCGTGAAGATGAACCTCCGACACCTCCTCCAACTACTTCATCAAGCGGACCTTCTACGAGCACATCTCAAGAGAATCCAAGCTCTCCCTCAAGTGAACAACATCAAGCACCTTCAAGCGAACCGCAACAAGCATCTTCGAGTCAAGCTACTCCAAATGAACCGCAACAAGCGCCATCAAGTCTACCTCATGCAACTACAAGCCAAGCTTCACCGAGCAATCAAGAACAAGCACAATCTACTTCAACTCAAGATGATGGCTCGGGTTCACCTCTTCGACAACAAGACACTCACATCTCTAGGGAGCAAGCCGCAAGAGATGCGCAAGATACTTCGCCGGCTCCTCCTCCTCCTCGACAAGAAGCTTCAAGGAAGCACAAACCCATTGCTCGGGATCATTCACGTGATCTCATCATTGGGAGTCCTTCTCAAGGGCTAAAGACTAGGAGAAGTCAATATAAACCTAATTATGTTGATGAAGCTAACATTGTTGAGAATTTCTCTTTTGTCTCTACCCTAGAACCGAAGACGATCGAGGAAGCCTTGAAAGACCACAAGTGGGTGCTATCCATGCAAGAGGAGCTCAACAACTTCAAGAGGAATGATGTTTGGAAGTTGGTGAAGCGGCCCAAGCGATCCAATGTCATTGGCGCTAAGTGGGTCTTCAAGAACAAGCAAGATGAGAAGGGAGCAATCGTGAGGAACAAGGCAAGACTCGTGGCGAAGGGCTACTCTCAAGTTGAAGGCGTCGATTTTGACGAGACTTTCGCTCCCGTCGCTCGTCTTGAGGCTATAAGAACACTTCTTGCTTATGCTTCTCATTTTGATTTTAAACTTCACCAAATGGATGTGAAAAGTGCATTTCTCAATGGACTAATCAATGAAGAAGTTTATGTAGAGCAACCTCCCGGCTTCGAGGACCCCGAGCATCCGGACCATGTGTACAAGCTCAAGAAGGCTCTCTACGGACTCAAACAAGCACCAAGAGCATGGTATGAACGACTTCGAGATCATCTCATCACCAAGGGCTACAAGATCGGTAGTATCGACAACACTCTCTTTACTAAGCATATTGGTGATGATCTCTTTGTTTGTCAAATCTATGTTGATGATATCATCTATGGCTCTACTAACGAAATCTATAATGATGAGTTCCGTGCTCTTATGAAGAAAGAGTTTGAGATGATAGGTGAACTTCATGTCTTCCTCGGTTTTCAAGTCAAGCAAATGAAGGAGGGCACGTTCATCTACCAAGAGAAGTACACTCGGGATCTTCTTAAGAGATTCGGCATGGAAGACTCCAAGTCCTACGACACACCTATGGCTACAAGTGTCCCTCTTGATGTGGATGTAAAAGGTATACCGGTGGATCCTAAACTCTATCGTTCTATGATTGGCTCACTTCTTTACCTTACCGCATCTAGACCGGATATCATGTTTAGTGTGTGCCTTTGTGCTCGTTATCAAGCTAACCCCAAGGAGTCCCATATGAGTGCCGTGAAAAGAATTCTTAGGTACATCAAGAGTACTCCTACAATGGGCCTATGGTATCCAAAAGGCTCGGACTTTGGACTTGTTGGCTATGCGGACTCGGATTTCGCCGGATGCAAAGTGAGTAGAAAGAGTACCTCCGGTGGATGCCAATTTCTTGGACAATCACTCATCTCATGGAGTTCCAAGAAACAAAATTGTGTGGCTATCTCCACGGCGGAGGCGTAATATTTGGCGGCCGGTGCTTGTTGTGCTCAACTCCTATACATGAAGCAAACCCTATTGGACTATGGATTATCTTATGGGCAAGTACCTCTCTATTGTGATAGCGAAAGTGC
Source organism: Eragrostis nindensis (assembly GCA_012490785.1). Classification (NCBI taxonomy): domain Eukaryota; kingdom Viridiplantae; phylum Streptophyta; class Magnoliopsida; order Poales; family Poaceae; genus Eragrostis; species Eragrostis nindensis. Next base: position 136,395 of record JAAXCT010000077.1, on the reverse strand, counting down.
TATCAATATGGCTCTCAACAAGGGTGATCACGGCCATGCCAAGCACATTGAAGTCAAGCATCACTTCATTCGAGATCATGTGGCCAAGAAGGATATTGAATTGATTGGTGTGCGGACTCATAAACAATTGGCGGACATCTTCACCAAGCCACTCGACAAGAAGACCTTTTGTAAGCTCCGGGGAGAACTTAATGTTCTCGACCTCTCCGACTTCACTTGATATCCTTGAGCTTACTTTTGTATATATGTATATATACTTTGCTTGTTTTTGTTTGTGTTGTTGTTTTTGTGTGTTCTTCTTGTTTTTGTAGGACCAACGACTAACCTACTTGAGATAGCAATGAGCATGGGTTAAGCTTGGGATTGGTGGCACTTGGCTCCCGAGGCTTTGAAGAATGGCTCGTTGTGATCAAGCTCATTGAGGGTTCAAACTTGTTGTTGGTAACTTCGCTCTTAGCTTTCTCTTGTTTTACCCTTATAGCATCATGCATTGTACACTTATCATTCCTTGCATTCGCATCATGCATCTTGCATAAGTGTCTCGGCGCCGAGCACCCATCTAGGGGGAGTTGCTTATTCACAATATGAGTATATGACCTCCTATGATGAATTTATAGCAATGCTATATGAGCTTCATGCCCATTGAACCAAGATTGTTGAGCTCCAAGGTTAAATCCACTTGCGCGGCTCAAAGTCTAAGGGTTCATACATTTCCATCATCATCAACTAACCCCTATGTACTCCAAGACAATATTCTTTTGAGAATGTGTGTAGGGATAATTGTTGGGAGATGGAGAATCACGGATCAAGGGGGAGCTTCACGCCAAATCAAGTAACTCATTTTCCCACTTGTCCCATATATATTTACACTAACCTTTTCTCCCTTGGAAGATTTCTTTTGGGTGATAGATGCCAAAGGGGGAGAAGAGTTGGGCTTAATGATCGAGCAAGTATATGGGGGAGAAGAGTTCGAGCGGAGAAGAGTTGGGGAGAAGAGTTCGAGCGGAGAAGAGTTGGGAAGAAGAGTTCGGGCCTATGAAGGGTCGTGGAAGATGTCGATGTCACCTCAAGGGGGAGTGTGTACAAGAGAAGATCAAAGGATCAAGATGATCGATCTTCGCACAATCTTGAGGTGATAAAGAAGAAGCAATGCCGTCTCAAGGGGGAGTTTGTACGAATGAAGATCAAGTGATCAAGATGATCGATCTTCACACAATCTTGAGATTGGTACACTTATCAAGGGGGAGCGGAATTCTACAAAGTAGGTATGAAGGTAAACCCCTTGCAACCTTTGCTTGTCATAGCTCCATGTGCTCTCTTTCACTTGTGATATGAGTTTTTTGCTCTAACTTGTGACTTCTTTTGAGCTATGACTTGCCTCGACCTAATCAACAAGGTAACTATCTCTCTATCATATACTTGTTGTTTAGTGTCTTGATCGAGTTGCGTTTTTATCTTGGCTTTTGTCATTACATTCTTTAGCTTCTCGATCATTTTTATCATGGTTGTCATCCATCACCAAAAAGGGGGAGATTGTAAGCTTCATGACCATTGGAGCTAGGGAAACCCCAAGGTATGAATGTTTTGGTGATAGGATGAGAACCATGAATGTGACTAACACTCTTTGTGAGATCTTATAGGTCACATATGAAGAAAGCTCCGTCCGTTGGTGGTGAACGCCAACACACCATGAACTTAACTGACAAGGATGATTGGTTGCCTTCATCTACACAAGAACGGACTTGATGGAGTCGCGGAGAAGACATGGATCAAGGCTAAGGACATGCTAGATCCAAGCGGGTGTTGCTTGGTTAGATGTTAGCTTGAGTCCATAGGAAAAACCGGACTATCAAGAGGGTTCGAGGTGGTTCTCTTAGTACACACTAGTTATAGAGATCATTGGATGCATGGTGAGTCTCTCAGGGGCTAGGGTGGCAGAAGAGAGTTGAGGAACCAAAAAGATCAAGTGTTGAAGAAGAAGATCAAGAAGAGGATCGAAGCTGCGAAGGCAGAAGGGACCGGACAGTACGGTCAAGAAGACCGTACACTACGGTCTACAGAGGAAATCCAGACAGAGAAGCTGAAGTTTCTGGAAGTCGAAGAATGAAGACCGGACAGTTTGACCGTACAATACGGTCGAGGACCGGACAGTACGGTCTTACAGGCGAAGAGCAACAGAGAAGGAGAAGTTTCTGTTGGCTGAAGAAGAATGGAGACCGGACAGTACGGTCCTAGGGACCGTACAATACGGTCTGGTCTGAGATGAGTTGCAGCACTCCCTGGAAGCCGGTCTGGTGAAGACCGGACAATACGGTCAGATGGAGACCGGACAATACGGTCCTATTGTACGGTCATCACGCAGACTGGGCACTTTTGGACAACGGCTAGTTTGAGGTTGGAGGCCTATATATAGTCGGTTGTTTACCTCTTTGAGGTGCTCTTGGACCCAGGAAAGAGGGGAGGTGCTGCCAAGAAGCCAAGAGGAAGAAGTGTGAAGCATTTGAGAGGGATTTGAAGTGATCCTAGTGCTTGAGAGAGTAGCAAGTTGCATCCTTTGATCTCTAGGCTAGTGTGGGCTTGAGAGAGTCATCTAGGGCTGTTACTCTTGGTCTATGGCAAGGCCTAGACCGGTTAGGCGTCGGTGTTGAGCTGTCCAAGGAGATTGTGGAAGTCGACACAAGTTTGTACACGGTCTTGGAGCTTCCCGTGCGAAAGAAGCATCACTAGTGGAGCGCCCTTTGGCACGCATCAAGTGCGGAGCCTTACCTCCGGAAGAGTACCCGGGATCGAGCCCGGCGGGACGTGCCCGCGACTTCACTCGGAGGGTGAAGTGTGCTCTAGGAGGGATCGCCTTCGAGCGGAGGGACGGGGTCTAGACTCCGGCGGGAGTGACCCAACGTGGAGTAGGGGAAGGCGCCATCCTTCCGAGACCACGGGAAAACATCATGAGCATTCTCTATCCTTTCTCCTTTACTACTCGCATTTACTTATCGCACTTCATATGATTGCTTGTAGTACTTGAGTTGTGCTCTTATCTTGCTTGTGTGTTTATCTTGGTACCTACTAGCTTCACTAGGTTTGCTTGATTGCCTTGCTCGTGTGCTTACTTGTTATAGCCTATCTAGTAGCTCTAAGGACTCTACTTAGTGTGCCTAGTATCTTGGTTGCCTTGTCCCTAGTTATCTTGTTACCTTGCCTAGCTTAAGTCTTCTGCTATCTATCTTGTGCTAGGTTGCTAGTGTGGTGTGATTGTGTTATCTATATGCACTAGCTATTTAGGTTAAGGATACTCCTTAGTGTGCTTTACCTTGTTACTAGAACTACTCGCTAGAAATTGCTTGGGTGTAAGTGTTTGGAAATAGATTCTAGAGTGCACCGATTCACCCCCCCCCTCTCGGTCACACGATCCTTACATAATCCATAGTCCAATAGGGTTTGCTTCATGTATAAAAGTTGAGCACAACAAGCACCGGCCGCCAAATATTCCGCCTCCGCCGTAGAGATAGCCACACAATTTTGTTTCTTGGAGCTCCATGAGATGAGTGATTGTCCAAGAAATTGGCATCCACCGGAGGTACTTTTCCTACTCACTTTGCAACCGGCAAAATCCGAGTCCGCATAGCCAACAAGTCCGAAATCCGAGCCTTTTGGATACCAAAGACCCATTGTAGGAGTGTTCTTGATGTACCTAAGAATTCTTTTCACGGCACTCATATGGGATTCCTTTGGGTTAGCTTGATATCGTGCACAAAGGCACACACTAAACATGGGTCTAGATGCGGTAAGGTAAAGAAGTGAACCAATCATAGAACGATAGAGTTAGGGTCCATCGGTATACCTTTTACATCCACATCAAGAGGGACACTTGTAGCCATTGGTGTGTCGTAGCTCTTGGAGTCTTCCATGCCGAACCTCTTTAGAAGATCCCGAGTGTACTTCTCTTGGTAGATGAACGTGCCCTCCTTCATTTGCTTGACTTGAAAACTGAGGAAGACATGAAGTTCACCTATCATGGACATCTCAAATTCTTTCTTCATGAGAGCACGGAACTCATCATTATAGATTTCGTTAGTGGAGCCATAGATGATATCATCAACATAGATTTGACAAACAAAGAGATCATCACCAACATGCTTAGTAAAGAGAGTGTTGTCAATACTACCGTTCCTGTAGCCCTTGGTGATGAGATGATCTCGAAGTCGTTCATACCATGCTCTTGGTGCTTGTTTGAGTCCGTAGAGAGCCTTCTTGAGCTTGTACACATACTCCGGATGCTCGGGGTCCTCGAAGCCGGGAGGTTGCTCTACATAAACTTCTTCATTGACTAGTCCATTGAGAAAAGCACTTTTCACATCCATTTGATGAAGTTTAAAATCAAAATGAGAAGCATAAGCAAGAAGGGTTCTTATAGCCTCAAGACGAGCGACGGGGGCAAAAGTCTCATCAAAATCGACGCCTTCAACTTGAGAGTAGCCCTTCGCCACTAGCTTTGCCTTGTTCCTCACTATTGCTCCCTTCTCATCTTGCTTGTTCTTGAAGACCCATTTTGCACCAATGACATTAGCTCGTTTGGGCCGCTTCACCAACCAAACATCATTCCTCTTGAAGTTGTTCAATTCTTCTTGCATGGATAGCACCCACTTGGGGTCTATCAAAGCTTCCTCGATCGTCTTCGGCTCTAAGGTAGAGACAAAAGAGAAGTTCTCAACAATGTTAGCTTCATCAACATAATTTGGCTTATATTGACTTCTTCTTGTCTTTATCCCTTGAGAAGGACTCCTAATGATGAGATCACGTGAATGATCCCGAGCAATGGGTTTGTGCTTCCTTGAAGGTTCTTGTCGAGGAGGAGGTGGAGCCGGCGATGTGTCTCGAAGAGGTGAACCCGAGCCATCATCTTGAGTGGAAGTAGATTATTCTTGTTCTTGATTGCTCGGTGAAGCTTGGCTCGTGGATGCATGAGGTAGATCACTTGTTGGTACTTGTTGCGGTTCACTTGGTGTAGCTTGACTTGATGATGCTTGTTGCGGCTCGCTTGAAGTAGCTTGACTCGATGCTTGTTGCGGTTCGCTTGAAGGAGCTTGATGTTGTTCACTTGATGGAGAGCTTGGATTCACTTGAGATGTACTCGTTGAAGGTCCGCTTGATGAAGTTGTTGGAGGAGGTGTCGGAGGTTCATCTTCTCGAGGGATAACTTCACCAATAGGCATGTTCCTCAAGGCTTCATCCACGGGTTCATCACCTACAATATGAGAAGATGGAGGGTCTTCTTGAGACCCGTGAGATTCATCAAATTGTCCATCATAAGTTTCTTCAACAAAGCCGGTAGAGGTGTTGTAAACCCGATAAGCCTTGGCCGAGCCCGTGTAGCCGACAAGAAAGCCCACGTCGGTCCTCTTCTCGAACTTGCCAAGTCTTTCCCTCTTCTTGTCGATGTAGCATTTGCAACCAAAGACCCGGAAGTATGCAACATTCGGTCTTCTCCCAACAAGCACTTCATATGGAGTCTTGTTTAGCAACTTGTGAGGGTAGATCCGGTTGGAGGTGTAGCATGCGGTGTTGATGGCCTCCGCCCAAAACTTCTCCGGAGGGTTGTACTCATCAAGCATAGCACGAGCAAGAGTGATAAGGGTCTTGTTCTTCCTCTCAACAACACCATTTTGTTGAGGAGTGTATGTAGCCAAAAACTCATGCTTGATGCCAATCTCATCACAATAGTCCTCAATGATAGAGTTCTTAAACTCCGTCCCATTGTCACTCCGAATCTTCTTGTTGTGATGGCCATACTCAACTCGCACTCTTCTAGCAAACTTCTTGAATATCCCAATTGCTTGTGCCTTGTTCTCAAGAAAGAACACCCAAGTATATCTTGAGTGATCGTCCACTACCACCAAGCAATAGAGATTTCCACCAATGCTCACATAAGTTGTAGGTCCGAAGAGATCAATGTGTAAGAGCTCGAGAGGTCTTGAGGTTGACATGAAGTTCTTGGATGGGTGAGGTGAAGCCACTTGCTTCCCGGCTTGGCATGCACTACACAATTTGTCTTTTTGAAAAGTGACATCCTTGACTCCTCTCACTAGCTTGTTCTTCATTACATGCTTGAGTTGATTCATACAAATGTGAGCTAGCCTCCGACGCCATAGCCAACCTAGAGAAGATTTAGTGAAAAGGGAAGTGCTAGGGGCAACAATGTTAGTCTCAAAATCAACAACATATAGATTATTATGACGAAAGTCCTTGATAGTGAGACCCATAGCATCATTGCGAAGAACCACCCCATTGGCATCAAAGTTACAAGAAAAGCCAAGATCACATATTTGAGCAACGGATAGAAGATTGAAGTTTAAGGACTCAACAAGAAGCACGTTAGAAATTGAGAGGTCATTTGAGATGGCCACCTTACCAAGGCCTCTTACTCTATGCTTCGAGTTGTCTCCAAATGTAACCTTGTCATGATCTTCATCTTCCTCCAAGGTGGTGAATATGGATGAAGTCCCGGTCATGTGTTGAGTGCATCCACTATCCAACACCCAATGTTTGCCACCAATCTTGTAGTTCACCTTGGAAGTAGCCATCAAGCAAAGAGGAGGGTTAGTATCATGAGAATCAATTGACATGTCATTTACCTCTTCCATGCTCTTGATGTAGGCCATAGGAACTCCATTGAGAAAATCCAAGTCCAATACATCCAAGGTGTCAATCATTTCCTTGGTGACTCCATTGTGTCTCCACATGCTCCGATCATATCCCAAATGTAGGACATGGTTTCCAAGAGGATAGGCTTGAAATCTTTCCACTTCATCACTTGCATTGATGTATTCAAGGATGTTGTACATTTGGTGCTCATAGGACAAGGCAATCAAGATAGCCTCCTTGAGAGGCATCCTATCAATATCATCACCAATATCATTTAGGACATAGATCTTCCTATGATAGGGGAGGAGAGATATCATCACTCTTACTGCACTCTCATCACTAACCTTCTCCTTCCCTTCAAAAGAATTGACTCTTGCAAACAATATGAGAAGTCTCTTCCAACACTCAAGCCAAGTTTCTTCTCGCTTCTTGTAGAACTCATCGTACATATCAAGGAGAAGATAGTGAGCTCCACCGGCAAGACCCGGTTCATACAAGTTGTAGTAGTCTTCATAGAAAGGAGGTAAGAGATCTCCATCCGGGGCATATTCCTTGATAGGCTTCGGGTCGGCATCACTATCACTTGAATAAGCATCATCACAATAGTAGATGGGAACCCTATCATCTTCTTCTTCTTCCTCATCATCACTTGGGGTCTTGAAGGTGTTGGAGAGCAAAGAGCGAGCTCTTCTTCTTGTGATGATCTCAATGACTTCTTCAATTGAATATGACTCAAGCTCAAAATCCTCAAACTCAATGTGATCACCATATTTGTCCTTTGGGAGAGCATCAAGAAACCTTCTAAGACCTTGCCCTTGGTTATTCTCCAAACCTTGTTATCATTTATCATCTTGATGAGAGAATCCATCCGAAAAGCAAATTCCACTAGATCCTCATTTAGCTTCATGGAGATGTGGTCCAACTCGTCACACAACTTGATATACCCATCTTCTTGATCTTGAGTAGAACATCCTTCACCAATACGAGATGATGATTGGCCTCGAGGTAGAGGTTGAGCTTCAATGTGTGCATTGTCACTTGCTTGAGAATTCATCTTGCTTATCTTGTAGTCTTTCTCGAGAGAAGAGATGATAGAAACCACCTCATCAAAAGGTATCTCCTCAAACTCATCCATCCGCGCCATTGGAAGAATACCAAACCGTGAGGAAGGTAGGGACCGAATGAGTTTGTTCACCACATGCTTGTGCGTGAAAGAACAATAGCCTCGTGTCATGAGTTTCCTAGCAAGAGAATACAAGTGAGAGGCAAAGTGAGTAACATCTTCATCATCATACAAAACAAGGTCCTCATACTCATCAAGAACATCATAGTAAGAGTTATCACTAAGCACACAATCATCGGGCTCAATCAAAGAAGAGGCGATGGAAGTGTTAGAAACGTCATCATGAGTGGACTTCATTGTCCCACACGTAATCCCGGTTACGACTCAAGGCGGTCCAGCCCTAATAATGAGCACTTGGCTCTGATACCACTTGTAAGGATCGTGTGACCGAGAGGGGGGGGTGAATCGGTGCACTCTAGAATCTATTTCCAAACACTAATACCCAGCAACTCCTAACGGGTAGTTCTAGTACAAAGGTAAAGCACACTAAGGAGTATCCTTAACCTATATAGCTAGTGGATATAGATAACACAAGCACACCACACTAGCAACCTAGCACAAGATATATAAGCGGAAGACTTAAACTAGGCAAGGCAAGGCAACTAGATAACTAGAGACAAGATAACCAAGGATACTAGGCACACTAAGTAGAATCCTTAGAGCTACTAGATAGGCTATAACAAGTAAGCACACGAGCAAGGCAAACAAGCAATACTATTGAAGCTAGTAGGAACCAAGGTAAGCACACAAGCAAGATATAGACACAACTCAAATACTACAAGCAATCATATATAGTGCGATAAGTAAATGGATGAAGTAAAGGAGAAGGGATAGAGAATGCTCATGATTTTTCCCGTGATCTCGGAAGGATGGCGCCTTCCCCTACTCCACGTTGGGTCACTCATGTCGGAGTCTCGACCCCGTCCCTCCGCTCGATGGCGATCCCTCCTAGAGCACACTTCACCCTCCGAGTGAAGTCGCGGGCACGTCCCCCCAGGCTCTCTCCCGGGTACTCTTCCGGAGGTAAGGCTCCGCACTTGATGCGTGCCAAAGGGCGCTCCACTAGTGATGCTTCTTTCGCACGGGAAGCACCAAGACCGTGTACAAACTTGTGTCGGCTTCCACAATCTCCTTGGACAGCTCAACACCGACGCCTAACCGGTTTAGGCCTTGCCATAGACCAAGAGTAACAGCTCTAGATGACTCTCTCAAGCTCACACTAGCCTAGAGATCAAAGGATGCAACTTGTTACTCTCTCAAGCACTAGGATCACTCCAAATCCTTCTCAAGTGCTTCACACTCCTTCTTCTTGGCTTCTTGGCAGCACCTCCCCTCTTTCTTGGGTCCAAGAGCAACTCAAAGGGGCGAGCAACCAGCTATATATAGGCCACCAACCTCAAACTAGCCGTTACTCAAAAGTGCCCAGAAACCAAGTCACCGTAGGAACCACCGTATGATACAGTGACCTAGAGCACTGTTGACGGCTGTTAGAGCAAGAATTTACCCATCAACTAGCTGCACTTTTTATAATGAAACAATCACCAAAGGTAGACTTAGGTCTTTAAACTAATGATTTCCACGAGTCTTGGTGAATTTGTGAGTGCAGCTGCAATTCATAGGAAAACAGGGAAAAGGAAGCATAAAAGGCCCATCCTGGAAACACCAATTTTCCCCGGCATAAAGAATTATACAAATAAAGCCCTACTCCCAATAAAAAGGCTTCAAGTCCACCCATAGCAGGTGGATCAGAGGAGAAGGAAACTAGAGGAACCCACCTGAGAAGGCCCAGGCCCAGAGGGGCCAGCCACAGGTCGGCCGACCCCAAACCCTAGGTCGGCCGAGCCCCTGTGGTGGCCCCACTGGCCCATCTTGTTATGACGGTTCGCCACCGCCTTCCAGAGGTCGGTTCCACCTGCAATCAATGCCCCCAAAGTCAGGAACCGCCTCAAGTTGCCGACCTTCTTGGGCTATAAATAAAGGGGTACCCCCCTCCTCCAAAACACATCACAAGTATCCCAAGAGGAGAGTACCACTCCCACATCTCAGGCCTAGAGCCTCTTGTACAGTAGTAGAATAGGGGAGAGGGCAAGGATCAAGAGAGGGATAGCTTTGTTTTAGTTATTTCCTTATCTTGTACCTTGGCGGATATTTATCTTATTAATAGTTCATCGTTCGTTCTTCGTTCGTTCGTCGTTCGTTCATCGTTCATCGTTCGTTCTTCGTTCGTTCGTCATTCGTTCATCGTTCGTCGTTTGTTCTTAGTTCGTTCATCGTTCGTTCATCGTTCGTCGTTCGTTCATAGTACGATCGTTGTTCTTATTCATAAGATTAGTATTCGTGGTGATATCGATCTAGCGAGCTTTACATACTAGTCGTTATTCTTGTTATACTTGTTTACGGGATCATCGCTCCGCGAGGGGTGCTCTAGCCTTCCAGATTGGTACCAGGACCGGGGTTAGAGTAGTAATCGACGGCATAGATGTGGTGTCTAGGCTAGAGGTTACCTTTGTTTGCAGCGTGCCCCACGGTTTGTAGAGGTAGGCGGCAGGTGGTGACAGCCCTGTCCGTCCCTTGTAATCCTCCACGTTCGGGTTCGTCGTAGAGCTACAGGCTGGCGTGACTTGGCAGGCCAGGTCTATACCAGTGCCCGAAGTAAACGAGTAGAACTTGAGTGCGATCGTCCTACGGGACAACTAGATCTTTATTCGTCCTCTCAATCCTATACTACTACCATTCTTGTTGTCCTTGGGTAAACTAACCTTGCTGCAGATTATCACCGTTCCTTGGGGAAAACAAATACGATACCTTGGAATACTCCCGGGTGAAGTGCTACGATGGTATTCCGTGCGTTTGCGGATTTATTCGTGGTGTAAGAAATACCAACAAGCACCGTATCATACGGTGACCTTTCTGTCACCTGCCAGAGCATCTCCATCTCTGGACTTCCTTCTTCAGGTATCACTGCGTCATACGGTGACCCCCACCGTATCATACGGTGGCTTCAACTTCTTCAGCTTCCAGCAACTGCCAACTCTCTGGAAATCATACAGTGCCCACCGTATCGTACGGTGACACCTTCACCGTATCATACGGTGACCTCAGTCTTCATCTGCCAGAACATCATCTTCTCTGGTCTTTTCTTCAGTGCCCACCATATCATACGGTGACACCCACCGCATCATACGGTGACTTCTTCACTTTTCTGCCAGATCTTCTGCTTCACTGGTCTTCCTCTGCTGCAGTCACCGTATCATGCGGTGACTTCATTTCTGCTGGAACTCGACCATTTCTTCAATCCTTGCTTCCAATGTCTTCATTCTTGGTTCCTTTATTCCTCTTCTGCCACCCTATCCCCTGAGAGACTCACTATGCATCCAATGATCTCTATAACAAGTGTGCACTAAGAGAAACACCTCGAACCCTCTTGATAGTCCGGTTTTTCCTATGGACTCAAGCTAACATCTAACCAAGCAACACTTGCTTGGATCTAGCATGTCCTTAGCCTTGATCCATGTCTTCTCCGCGACTCCATCAAGTCCGTTCTTGTGTCGATGAAGGCAACCAATCATCCTTGTCATTAAGTTCATGGTGTGTTGGCGTACATCACCAACGGAGGGAGCTTTCTTTATATGTGACCTATAAGATCTCACAAAGAGTGTTAGTCACATTCATGGTTCTCATCCAATCACCAAAACATTCATACCTTGGGGTTTCCCTAGCTCCAATGGTCATGAAGCTTACAGCTATTTCCGAATTTGTCATGATATGGCTTTGGTCGGTAAATAAGTCCTCACAAGGGAAGTGCAAGACATAAAGGGTTTTTGTTGCAGCAATTGGAAATTAAAAACATCTCTGGAATGTTGCTGCAGGAAATTGCAAACTTAACCCAGAATAGCCATATCATACGAGTCAATACCTAGACTTGGTGAACCAGGTGCTACCCACATAATTATAGCAATACTAGTAATATGATCATGCCGATCTACATCATACTTAAATTAAACAAGGAGTAGAGGTTGCATAGAAAACACACACAAGGAACTAACAGAGCAACCATTCATCATCTCCTTTAAGGTTTGGAAAACACCAAGTTCTAGCATTTTATTCGGAAAAGGGAAAAAATTGGAGTTTTTTTTTTGAAAAGATTTTTTTATTTATTGAGAGGGAAAGGGCACAAATCAAGAAGAGTATAATATCGTATGCAGAAGTACTTACCTGGCGATCCCTCCCCAAGCTTAGCTCTTGCAACCATGTGCAAAGCTAAGCGATTAAATCTTTCATTTGGAAGCACTGGGTCCGCCTTGTTGGTTTCTTCCTCTTGACTTGTGTGCCTTTCATGTTGCCTGATGGACTTGGTTTGCTCTCAGAGTGATCACTGCACTGGTTAGTACAAATCCATTCGTCTACATTAGACATATCTCTATAGTTCCATTGATCAACCTGGACACCATGCCTAATTCGATCAATTATGTAAGGAGAGCCGCGGGAATTATACTCTCCTTCTGTCGTGAAAGCATCATAGAGGCATGTGTTTTTCTGTTGGCCAGACGGACACCGGGCATAGTCTAAAAAGACCATAGACACAGAAGTGCCGCACCCAAGCAACAGAAAAAGAAGCAGGCGATTGATCTATGACTAGCATCTCAACCAATACCCATGTACAAAAGAAACTTTTAAGAGCAAGGGGTATGGTTAAAAAGATGCAGCATATTTTTATCAAAGAGCAACTCAATGTACTTTGCATTGATAAGGCAAAGAATCATTTAGGCAGCATTATTTTATTTTTACACACATATTTTTTTATGAAAGGAGGGGATATATGACAAGGAAAACATGGAATAAATGCGGTGCTTACCTGTGGTTCCTCCCCAAGCTTAGCCTTTGCAATCGAATGCAAGGCTACGCTATAGATTTCTTCATTGAACGTATTGGTTCCGCCACATATGATTTCCTTCTTCCTGTCATAAAAATCCATCCTTTCTTGCAAAATCCCAGGCCTATGATTGGGCACTCGGGTTTTTTTTAATTATTTTTTTATTTGCCCGCGGCCTACGATTGGGCACTCGGGTTCTTAATTATTATTTTTAATTATTTTTTATTTGCCCGCGGCCTATGATTGGGCACTCTGGTTCTTTTTTTTTTAAATGAAGCGGGGTGGGATGGAGGAAAAATTAAACATGCAGATGGTTTGAAAACAATGCAGATGTGATGGTGATGTGCTTAAACAGAATGCAGGTGGATGCTTAGTCTAGCAGCAAATTAATCAACAGGTAATCGATGTCAATCAAAGATATCTTAAACCATTGCTTCCCCGGCAACGGCGCCATAAATGCTTGTTGGCGTTTCTTACGCAAAAAGATTTAATTCAATTTCCGCAAGCGCACGGAACACCATTGTAGCATTTCACCCGGGAGTATTCCAAGGTTATCGTATTTATATTTTCCACGGGGAAGCATGGCTAATAATATCATAAATCAACAAGGAAACATCCATTATTTATAACTTGCAAACTAGACCAAAGCAGGGTACATATATGATATGTGTGTGGCACTCAGGAGAACATCCATCGATAAAGTTAACAAGGAGTTAGCATTTAGTTTGGGAGAACAACGAGAAGAAGGGTATCAGTCAGCCTAGGGGTTAGCATTTAGTATTTCCTGATAGTCTACAATTACTTACTTAAGCTTTCATTACAGATACATTCCTGCATATCGGGGCACATGCATGACAAGGCAGCAACCCGAGAATTAGGTTCAACTACCTTGGGGAACTACGTGCTATTGACCTCCCTACTAAAACCATCACCCGGACGTGGTGGATTACAGAGACCGGTACGCCTGTCACACGTAGTCGCGGCTACCATCCTCCGTGGGGTGTAGAGCAAACTCACGTCTAGAATAGTCCCTCGCACCATGCAAGCAACTATCCTAAATAACTTACTCCTCGCGAAAAGAGCAAGCCACCCATGCATAATAAATCCAAACAAACTGTGCGAGGTCGTAACAATAAGGTGATTATATTGTCCCTACTGCCTAGCTCAACAATTCATTCGAACCTATCATACACAGACGTGGAACCAACACAAGAATTTCTCTATAACAATTACTTAAATAAATAAATATAAACTAAAAAGAAAACTAAATTAAATAAAGAAGAAAATAAATAAGAAAATAATTATATTAAAGAAAGTATAAAAGAAAAGATACACGAGAACTTTACCCAAACTCCGAAGAGAACTCCGGAGCTCCGAGCGAAGCTCTCACTTCTACTCTAACTCCCATGACTAAAATACTAATCCTACTCTAAGCTACACAAGTGGAGTGGTCTTCCATGAGGTGCCAAGGTGCACTTTGGAGTGAGGGAGGGGTCCTCTATTTATAGGGTGAAGTTGTCTTGGGAAAGTGGAGAAGGTTGGAGCATTTCGTGGGATATTCCCTTCTTGCCGAAGTCCCCTTGGCTTGGTCGGTGCGTCAAGTGGCTTGTGACCGACTCTGGAACCGACTGGAGAAAGATTGAGGCGGTTGGAGTTTAACTGGGGCCGGCCGGCCAACTTTTTCCTGGTTTTGCTCCAATCTTGCGCGAGGCATATCTCCTGCTCCCGAACTCCGAATTGGGTGATCCAAAAGCCTATTTTGACTATCTCGACGAGGGCTTTGACATGGAGGGATCAAACTTGTCATTTGAATAATTATTCTTTGATGTCCATGTCGTTCCTTGTTTCTTGCATTGAATGTCGTCGAGATGTCCGAGCAGGACCTTGTTTAATGCAAGAAACATTGGTGCATACCTTTTATTCGCCGATAAGTTGACGGTCATTTTATGATTTAATGGCCGTCAACAGGTTACAAAACTCACGGTGCAACTTCGGCGAATACAGCCCCTTTCGCCAGGATTTTCTCGCGTACATGGCGTTGAGTAGCGTCATGTGGCAAGGGACTCGGGCGAGAATTGAAAGCTCAAGGTCGTCGCCGAGCAAGCCGGAAGCACCCGCCGTCACCGACGGCGATCCCTGATTGTTCCTCCCCTCTATGTTTTGCAGGGCTCCTCTGCTCTGGGTCCGGCAGAAAGAAAGTCAAGTTGAAGAAGGGGTGGCGGAATTCTCGCGATGCAAGGGAGTAGGCACAGTAAAAGCAGGGGAAGCTCTTGAGGAAAAATCTCTCCCTCTCTCTCTCTCACATTTCGACAAGACGTGCACCATACTTTTGTACACGTGGTTACCGGAACATCCGTTGTTAAGTGTAGTTGAACACCGGAACATCCTTTGCTTGTTCCGCTCTCTCTCTCTCTCTCTCTCTCTCTCTCTCTCTCTCTCTCTCTCTCTCTCTCTCTCTCTCTCTCTCTCTCTCTCTCGTTCGTTTTGACAACTTTATGCGCATCTGCACACTTTGTACATGTGGGTACAAGAACTTCCGTTGATTTTTGTTCTATGAGGAAGGAACATCCGTTGTTAAATAGTGTTGAACAACGGAACTTACAAATAAATGCTCAAATCACAACATACATAGTACTAGTATCTATTTGATGTACAACCATTGTAAATTCAGGAGCTGCCGGACAGCAGAACAGTAACAAATAAAGCAAGGATGTTTCATTAAACTCTAGCTAGAACTCGAGATCGGAGAAGACGTCCTCCTCAACCTGCCTCGCTTCGAGAAGTTGAAGACCACCACTTCATGGAGCGAAGGTGTCCATCACCGCGCGGTGTGCACCAGCCACCAGCTACTCGGCGTGCCGCTTGGAAGAAGCTACTTCTATTCCGACTCAAGGAAGCGAGGGAGGCGAGGTGGCCCAAGCCAAGGAACGAGAGACGCAAGGTCCTCGGCCTCGGGCGGACCAACTGCATGCCAGCTCTTGGAGGAGCTATGGAAGCTCGAGAATTGGGGATATACTATCCCTACGAGATATCCAGAAATCCACATGAGTGACTTGGTGGTGGCCATTTTGCATGTGTGTGTCTCTTCTCTGTACGAGAAGTTTGCATTGACCTAACAAAGGATTGCCCGGCGGCTGTGAAGAGTGAGGTAGACCCATGAATGGAGGAGTAGGGATTGTCCGGCGGTTTGTGGATGCTGCAGCATCTGGGTGGACCTTTATTGTCGCGGTAAGCTGCACGACACCTCCCTCGGATGCCGCTTCCCTGGATACAGTATAATCGAGAGAGATTCCAGAGAGGCTCTCTCACTGGGCAGTGATCGGTCCAATCCTACGAGAGTTGTGGCAGGGAGTCTGTGTCGTATTACTTGATACCCACCGGATGATGCGTGGATGCGCACCGGATGATCCGCTGATAACGGGCTTTTCCACGCCCAACGACATGCATGCCTCGTCTGCTGCCACTCCGCAGTCCGCACAGGGAGTTGGGAAGGCTCGAATCTTCAGCAGCTCGAGCAATAATCCTTATCCCTTTCTTTTCTTCCCCTGGGCCTATAAATTCCGGCAAAGGCACTCTTAAAATGTTAGTAGTAATTGTGAAAGTTGAAAAATCACCGGACGATTCGCTGATCGCACCGGATGATCCGTTGGTCCTCACAGACCATTGGGCGGCTCACCGGTCAAATCAATTCACAGGCTTTCCACGCCCAACGCCGTGCACTGTTGGTATTTCTTACACCAAACAGAAAACACCACCTTAGGCTGGTTAGGCCTAGAGTGAATATTCTCGGTTCGGCGCCAGAAATACCTGGGGTTAAGTTACTTGCTTAAGATACATAATAATCCACAACTAGCAACGAGTGCCAGATATGTATTATTAGTATTTAATCATAAAAGATAATCCGCAAGCGCACGGATAACCCGTTGTAGCATTTCACCCGAGAGTATTCCAGGGTATCGTTATTTATATTTTCCCAAAGGAAGACGTGGTTGACAAGTGTGTACTTATACTCATGGTGTTACAAATGATAGATCATAACCAGTATCCAAATGCAGGGGTAAGGCAATAAATGGATAGAGGATAGTGTGACACACACAGCAGGCATTTCCACTCTCTGATAAAAGGCGAGAGGCGGCTCTAAGCTAGACTAAGGTTAAGTAAGAAGAACTGCTACTCCTAATGTACATCGTCAAGTAGCGTGCGTAGCATCTACCTATAGCCTAAGCTGCACACAAGCCAAGACTAAGCTGCTCTACTGCCAAGCCATCATCGGGAGATCCAGCGATCAGAGTCTGCCCCAATCTCCGGACATTTCATATATACTCCTACGCCATACCCGAACGTGGAGGATTACAAGGGACGGACAGGGCTGTCACCACCTGCCGCCTACCTCTACAAACCGTGGGGCACGAAAACGCATCCAAGGGTGGAAAGGAAGCCCTAGCACCATACTAGCGTAACTAACCACAACTCTAGATCCCTCGAGGCACCTCGCAAGGCGATAAACCTAGAGCACTTTTGCAAGACAATGGACCCGATGACTAAGCAAAAGGAACAACTAGGTCTAGCAAGCGATTACTTAGACAAAGGATCAAAGCTAGCACTACGTTAAGCATAGGCGTTCGTCGCTCAAGAACGAGCGACGAACGATGAACGATGAAGAACGATCATCGTTAACCGATGATCGAGTATGAACGAACGACGAACGAACGATGAACGATCATGAACGAACTTCGATGAACGATGAACGAACGATGAACGAACATGAACGAACGAAGAACGTTCATCCAAGATCAAGGATGAACGATGAACTAGCATAAGCACATAACTACTACAAGAACGATGATATTCCATTGATAAAGAAATAAGTCTTACAAAGAGAGTAAAAGGATACAAGGGAATATATCCCAAACTCTCCAAGGGACTTGGGAGCCAAAAGGGCAGCCCAACTACTCAGCCTAAGCCTAACTAGAGAGCCCCTAGCTCTGGATGTGTGGAGGAGGGAATGAGCCTCTTGTGTTGTGTGTCTTCTAAGGGGAGGGGGTACCCCTTTATTTATAGCCCTCAAAGGCGGTGGAATTGAGGCGGTTCCTTAGGTCGGTGGCATTGATTGCAGGTGGAACCGACCTCCTGAAGTCGGTTGCAAACCGCCTTAGAAAGATGGACCCAGGGGGCCTCCCTGTCAGGTCGGCCGACCTAGGTATTGGGGTCGGCCGACCTGGCCCTGGCCCCTCCTGGGCTGGGCTTTGGCAGGTGCCTTCCCCTCGGCCTTTAAGCCTCTTTTCCAGGTGCGTGGCCTCAGTTGATATTCTGGGTGGTTCTGGGCCTTTAATCCTTGAATTGTATTCCCGCGGCGAGCGTCGTTTGATGGACGTGTTGGAATCGTCGCCTTGGGCCTTATTTACACCTGAAAATCCCTGTTTTCCACCTGCACATCCAAATCTAGAGGTACACGTGGAAATAGGTTATTTGATAACAAAATGCAAGTGACAAGTGTTAGTTCTTCCTTATTTATAGAGCTAATTGACGGTCAAAAACTAGGTCTGAGGACCGTCAACAACTCCCCCAAGCTGTTCTCCTTGCTCGTCCCGAGCAAGAAGTAGGACTTAGGATGTTGATCAGGAGTTGCTACAATGTTTCATATCTCATAGGTACCATGCACACAACAAAAATACTCTCCTTTGAGTTGAAAAATTGGCATGGTAACTCACCCTTTACCTTACTCCTTATGGAGCGTATGGCCTTTTCCTTGTCTTGGGCGGTTGAGAGATAGAACGGTTATAACAGAGCACCATTCACTTGTCCATTGTTTAACTTTTATTTTCCGGAGGTTTTCAAAATTTTTGAAATAAAAGCAAAGTTCCTCAAATGATGCTCTCGAGTCGCTCAATAAGTGTATATTCCTCACCAAGGCATTATTGTGTTGCCTTTTTGTCATCCTACTTCTAAGGCTTGTATGTGGAGCTCAAGGTAGGGATGTTATGAGGCATACTTGCATCACACATATTGCCGAACCAAAAGAGTGGATCCATGGAGAATGCAAGTCATACAACCTTGATCAAGATATGCATGTGTGTATATGGTGGTGGTGAGGCGGAAGAACTATACTCCTTTTTATTTGTTCCTTCTCTCTCTTTTTGAATTTTTGAGGAGAACATGGCTATCTTTCTTTCTTTCTTTTTCTCAACATTTTTCTTTCTTTCCCCATTTTTTTCATCATGCTCTACTTTTGTATGAGCAGGGGATTATTCTTTTTCTTTCTTTTGCATAGCCATGTCTCCAATGATACATTTTGAGAGAGAGAGGTAATAATGAAATTTTGGAGTATTTATTTTAGGTGGAAAGTGTGGTGGTATTGCTTAACTTCCAGTGTAGAAGTTTAGCATGCGAGGTGGAGTGTACGTGATCTTGATCAATGAGAGTATGACAAGCTTCTTACTAGGGTCACACAATTTTGATAAAGCTCAATGCAATGACAAGCAGCATATGTGTAAGGGTTTGCAATGTAAGAACAACATATGGCTTTGGTAGGAATTTTGATCATTGAGGAACTTTATCATTTTTTTGTATTTTGTAAAATAAAGCTCCGGAAGTCAAGTCGTACTTTGAACAAGATCGTAGCAGCCCTATTTGTACCATATCATATCTCACAACAACTTAGACTTAGATCAAGCACTATGCAGCCCACAAGTTTCAAGCTCTAGGTAAGCATAAGCCAAAAATCTCAAAACTTGGGAGAGCACTAAGTTGTGACTAGGTACAAACGAGAGATAAAACAGAGCAACTATTCATCATCTCAACATAAGGAAGGCTAAACACTCATACTCGCATATAAAGAGAAACTACGAAAAACTAGAGACCACACTAAAGACTATTTTTGTTCTTTTTAGTTTTGTCATTTTTATTTTATTTTCAGATTTATCATTTTTTTGGTATTTTTCATGAGAGGTGCAAGAACAAGCAAACAAAAGAAACAAAAGGATACAAGTTGCGATACATGATACCTTAGCGGGGGGTATGGCATCCCCCCCCCCCCCCCCAAGCTTGTTCTTGCTCATGGGTGACGTCGAGGATCGAACCCGGTGTGGCGAAAGTAAGCCAACATATCGGCTTGGCCCTGCTGCGTCATGTTGGTGAGGTTGGTGAGCTGGGCACTTGTGTTTTCTTGCCACTGATGGGTCTGCAGGACGTGTTGGTTGAGAGTGTGCTCAACGTCCTCTCCTCGAGTCTCGATGTGTCCCATTTGCTCGGTGAGCGCATTCATTTGCTGCTCGAGATATGGATCACGAGCTGCAGACGAACGTCGCCCACCGGCCCGTGGTGAGTAGGACGTCGAATCGGAGGAGATTTCCTCCCATTGCGCGCGGGGATGGTGCGTCCATTGGGCTTGGCCCGCACCCTGCTGCGACGAGCCGCCGACCTCAAATGGTGGTGGAGTGGTGTGACCACCGGGACCATACCCGGCGTGACCGTAGATTGGCCCATATGCATAGGCCATGGGCTGCGGTGCGGGCACCCCGGTGTCGGCGGTCGGCTCCGGCCTGCGCGTCCTCCTGCGAGAAGAAGTACTCCTGCTTGCAGCCTCCTCTTTTTCTAGAGGTGTGGTTAGGTTTTTACAGCCATACAAACGAAGTTCCCGGTTAGGTAACGGGAATTCATTTGTATAACCGACATAATATGAGAGAATTATTTGGACCATGCTTGAGTGTATGACCTTGAATAAGATAATCCTCAGTGATAAGAGAGCGGGGTGCATCAAGATAAGCAACATTAGCATCATGCAAAGCACCAACACCCGCAGCAATACGTGTAATCAACGAGGTGCACTCAATTGGTCCAGTCATTCTAAAATTTTCTAACCACTGACAAATCATGAACATGACAGGAGCAATCTTAATTTTCTCAACCATAGCATAAAGAATTTTCAGATCATCCTCGCGCACAATCCTAATATCACTTCTAGGAAACAAAGTAATGCCAAGCCACATGTGCAACAAGTGCAAGGTAGGATGATGAATATGATTAGTTCGGGGTTTCTCACAAGTAGGAGATGTAGAAATTCTTTGCCAAAAAGCTAACTTTGAGTAACCCGGAATCGAACTATCAACATCAATGGTGCAGCGAGAATTAAAGCCGAGGCATTGACTAAGGATTTTCCATGTCAAATGATATTCCTCCCGGAAAAACCGAAAGGTAATACCGTCATCTACCACGCGTAGGGTGCATAAAAACTGTAGTGTAAGTAAGCGAGAACCCTGCTCATCTACACTTGCAAACTTATCCCACCCTATTGCTTTAAATACTCGAGAAAATTCAGCATCCATACCAATCTTTTACAGCAGTTCCGTATCAAATGCTCGCGTAGGAGCAAATGTACGGAGTCGGAGAGCTTCGTAGGCGCCCATCTCTTCGTCGCCCACCAAGTCGAGGTCGGTGTCGACGAGAAGACGATGCTCGGTGTTGGCTTGTTCCTCCGTTGCGGCTTCATGTTGAGGACTTGACACTTGCTCAGTGGTGGTGCGGGCGCGAGTGCGAGGTCGAGATGAACCCGAGCCTATACTCCCGGACCGGAGCAGCGAGGCGAAGGCCTTGCCGGCGCGCTTCATGCTACAGCGAGGTCGAGCAAGAACGCAAGAACGAAAACTCCGAACGGGTTACGAGAGTGAAAACCAATCGATGAAACCGTCGGTGTTCTTGCAAGCGAGAAAACGCAACTCGGAAAACCAAACCAAATCAAAACTGCAAAGCAAACCAAAGGAGAAATATTTTTGAGTTAAATGCACCGTAGGTACATGAACTTTTCCAGGTGTGTCATCTAGGTCCACGAACTTTCAGGTGGTTCACCGCAGGTCCACGAACTTTTTAAGTGGTTCACCGTAGGTCCACAAACTTTCAGTCTGGGTCCTTAAACTTTTTAAGTGGTTCACCGTAGGTCCTGACGCCGCACCGTTGCCGCATCCCCACGGCCTCCGATCCGATTAGCCGCCGCCCCTCTCCGGCCTCCCACCGCCGCGCCCCCAGCCTGCCTCCGCCCCCAAATCCCCAACGCTGCGCGTGTGCTTCGCCTGGCTAGAGCGTGACAGGAGGGCGGCGGCGCGGCGCGAGGAGGAAGGGCGGCGGCGCGCGGCCTGCGAGGGAGCCGTGCTAGGGGAAGGTGCTGCGGAAATAGGGGAGGCTCAGAAACGCACACCGCACGGCTGGGGTCGTCGTCTCCGGCGACAGGACGGCGGGCCGGCGTGGGTACGGACGACGAAGGCGGCATGAAGGCCGGCGGTCCCGGCTGAGCTCCGGGAGGAAGAGAGAGAGAGTTTATGGACCTGCAGTGCACCACTTAAAAGTTCGTGGACCTGCGGTGAACCAATTAAAAAGTTTAAGGACAAAGATCTGCACAAAAAAAGTTCGTGGACCTGCGGTGAACCACTTAAAAAGTTCGTGGACCTGCAGTGAACCACTTAAAAGTTCGTGGACCTAGATGACACACCTGGAAAAGTTCATGTACCTACAGTGCATTTAACTCAATATTTTTTTTGCAGAATTTTGAGGCAAGAACCAAGTGAGCACAATGGAAAACTTGAGAGCAATGGAGTGAAGTGAGTTGAGGAGTGGAAATGAGAGTGTGAGAGGGAGAGAGCAATGGCCGGCCATCTCCTCTTATACATGAGCCATAACGGCCATATTCGAAAATGGGAGGCGCCAGGTGACCGTTGGGGCAAAGCCCAAGGTGAGCAACGGTCACCGTGGGTCGGCCGACCTGACTAGTGGGGTCGGCCGACTCCCTGTGGGGTCCACTTGCTTCCCTCTTTGGCCCACAGCCACCAACGGCCATATTGGTGATGACCACGGTTGCTATGTCCAGAAACTCCTCAAAATTATTTGCTCAAAAAGATTTCCAAATAAAAGGTTGCCTCGAATTCAAAAATTTTCGAAAAAATCAAAAATCGACATGTTGATGAAAAATTTCAACATGCAAAAATATTTTTGGCTTTTCCATGATGATACAAGGGTGGTCCAAAAATTTCATCCAAAGATGAGTCATTTTGAACGCAAAAGTGTTTTTGAAAATTTTGAATTTTAAATGCATGGCGAGGGAAAAATTCAAATATGCTGGCGGAAAAATCCAAATAAATTTTTGGTGGAGGAAATAAATATGCAAGGTGGTTTGGAAAGAAATCCAAATGCAAATGTGGTCAAAAGAGAAACAAACCGAATGATAATGCCGGTTTTCCTGGCGGCCAGGGCCGTGTCGTTTAAAGTCCGACGGGCTAAGACTTCTCCAACGGGTTTAGCTTGGTGGCGCGGACCCGGTCCTTGGAGATGAGGACGTGGAGGGCTGCGCCTTGACTTGCCACACTTGTTTCATCTTTAGTGGTGTAGGTGGCTTCTCAGACTTTGGGACGGGTTTCTTGGCCCATAATCCCGGCCTCGTGGTCGCAGGTTTCTTTGGTTGAAACTGCGATGGATTTTCAATCTTTGCCAAGCTCTTCCATAGAGCAATGAGGCTGTCCGTTTTCCTGGCTGTCACTTCAACTTCTTGAATGTTGGAGGTGTTTGGCCCATACTTGACCTTGATCATCGAGCATTGTTCTTTCCGAGGTTGAAACTCGAACTTCTCCTCCTTCCCATTGATGTAGAGGCGGATTTCTCCAACTCCAACATCAATTTGGGCCTTTGTGGTGCTAAGGAAGGGACGTCCCAAGATGAGGGGCGTTTCCTTGTCAATATCCATGTCAAGCACCACAAAGTTCACCGGGACGATGTGGCCTCTTATGAATACCGGCACATCCTCCGCAATCCCCATTGGAAAGCGAAAGGATGAGTCGGCCAATTGTAACCGCATCGCTGTTGGTGTGAGGAATCTGTACTTTAATTGCTCGAAGATTGCCTTGGGCATAATGCTCACGCTGGCCCCAAGGTCACACAGTGCATAGTCGAAGTGGAATCTCTTGATTGCACAAGAGATTACTGGAAAGCCTGGATCAGATCTTATAGTAGAAGGTTCTCCTCTTATTTGCCTGTTCTCCCCTGCATGGTTAGTCCCACGAGAGAACATTTCGCCTCTCATAGTGATAACATTTACTTTTTCAATGGGAGATTCTGGTTGCCCAGGAATCTGCCCTGATTTAGCAGAAGGAACAAGAGCAGCAAGCTGAGCTAATTGAGTTTCTATCATTTTATTAAAGCTCAACTGATTTTTGAAAGCGGAAGAAAGACCTTTTATTTTTGAATTTAAACTCTCTAAACTTTGATCATTGGCAGCAAGCTTTTTGTTGATTGATTCGTTGATTTTAGCTTGGCCATAAACCAAATCTTTCAAAGAAGGCTGATTATTATTAAAACCAGAGAAATTATTACCTCCTTGATAAGATTGGCGGTTTTGGTTAAAACCTTGACCTCCACTTGGACGATACCCATTGTTGTTGTTCATGTAGAATGCTTCTTCATGGGTATGGTTGGGGCAGTCCTTCCCCATATGGCCAGTGTTGCCACACTCCTCACACGTAATGCGTGAGTCAAGTGAACGAACACTACCATGCGTGTTGAAGTCGTCCAAGCGCTTCATGACGAGGTCGAGCTTGGCGGACAATAAGTCCACCTCCTTGATAGGATGTACGCCTTTAGAGCGTGGTTGGAGACGTTCATCGCTCCACCCTTGATTGGAGACCATCTTCTCAATAAGTTCTTTAGCTTGAGCAACGGTCATTGAGAAGAAGGCTCCTCCAGCAGCGGCATCCATATGTCCACGGGTTGTTGGTGTCAACCCGTTGTAGAAATGTTGAAGAATGAGCCATTCTTCCATCCCGTGATGTGGGCAGGCGGATATGTAATCTTGGAGCCTATCCCACGCCTCGGCGATGGTTTCATTGTTGGCTTGCTGGAAGCTTGATATTCTTCCACGAAGGGCATTGGTTTTGCCCAACGGGAAAAACTTTGCGAGGAACGCGGTAGAACAGCGGTCCCAAGTGTCAATGCTGGCACGATTGGCATAGAACCATTGTTTCGCCTTCCCAAGGAGGGAGAGGGGAAACAAACGAAGTCGAATGGCATCTTGGTTGACTCTGGCGGTTGCCGATGTGTTGCATATCTCAAGGAATTACTGGAGATGAGTGTTGGCGTCCTCCGTGGCCTTTCCACAAAAAGGAATGGCCTGCACCATAGTGATTAGGCTTGATTTGACTGCAATCCCTGCGTCACCGGCGTTGACATTGGGCCCAACGGGAACATTGGCAACGGAGGGAGCAGAGTAGTCACGGAGGGTCCTTTGATCAGCCATGTCAATAAGTGATGATGGTGCGGATGATGTGGGTTCGTCTGTCGAGAGTGTTGCTTGTGAGGGAGAGTCGACGCGGGGTCGGACTTTCCTTACAAGCGACTCTGGATTATCAACGAAGTTTTCCGGCAAGTTGAATCCACGCATACACTATCCTGTTTTCACATCAAAGAGAGAAAGCAGATCAAGGTTAGCCTGCAATGGAAATGGTTACATCACATCAAGTGTAATCATGAGTAATCATTGTATACACTTGTCAACAATTGTCTTCCCCGGCAACGGCGCCAGAAATGCTTGTTGGTATTTCTTACACCAAACAGAAAACACCACCTTAGGCTGGTTAGGCCTAGAGTGAATATTCCCGGTTCGGCGCCAGAAATACCTGGGGTTAAGTTACTTGCTTAAGATACATAATAATCCACAACTAGCAACGAGTGCCAGATATGTATTATTAGTATTTAATCATAAAAGATAATCCACAAGCGCACGGATAACCCGTTGTAGCATTCACACCCGAGAGTATTCCAGGGTATCGTTATTTATATTTTCCCAAAGGAAGACGTGGTTGACAAGTGTGTACTTATACTCATGGTGTTACAAATGATAGATCATAACCAATATCCAAATGCAGGGGTAAGGCAATAAATGGATAGAGGATAGTGTGACACACACAGCAGGCATTTCCACTCTCTGATAAAAGGCGAGAGGCGGCTCTAAGCTAGACTAAGTTAAGTAAGAAGAACTGCTACTCCTAATGTACATCGTCAAGTAGCGTGCGTAGCATCTACCTATAGCCTAAGCTGCACACAAGCCAAGACTAAGCTGCTCTACTGCCAAGCCATCATCGGGAGATCCAGCGATCAGAGTCTGCCCCAATCTCCGGACATTTCATATATACTCCTACGCCATACCCGAACGTGGAGGATAACAAGGGACGGACAGGGCTGTCACCACCTGCCGCCTACCTCTACAAACCGTGGGGCACGAACACGCATCCAAGGGTGGAAAGGAAGCCCTAGCACCATGCTAGCGTAACTAACCACAACTCTAGATCCCTCGAGGCACCTCGCAAGGCGATAAACCTAGAGCACTGTTGACGGTGTTTAAGTCATTAAATTACCGTCAACATATCGGTAAATAAAAGGGTAAATCACCAAAATTCGGCAATGTTTTATTTATTAATAAAGTTCCACGAGTTTTGGATGATTTATGAGTGCAGGAGTAAATACAGAAGAAATGGGTGCCTGTGGAGGGAAACACAGGCCGGCCGGCCCAATCACAGGCCGGCCGGCCAACCTTGGCCCCTGCTGCTGTCGAGCTTCGACCAGTAGGCTCCTAAGACGTCCAGCATCGAAAATAATTAAAGCCCAAGTGAAGAAATAGCAAACATTCTAGAAGATGGGCTACAATGGGCCTAAACTTGGCCCTTACTCCATTTCTGCCGACCCCAGCAGAAAACCGACTTCGGGACCGACTCCACCAAGCAATCTGGAGCGTCCACAGAAGAGGCGGTTGCAAACCGACACAGTCGACGGCCGGCCGGCCACCCTACCCGGCCGGCCGGCCGACCTTAGCGGCGCCGCCTCTCCAGCTTCGGCCAACGGGTTCCCACCGCCATGTACAAGCTATAAATAGGACCCTCCGGCCTCAGAAGCAACTCGCACCTCATTGAAGAATCCATTTACTCTTCTTGTTTAGTGTTAGCATTAGTTGGGAGTTAGAGTTAGAGAGTGAGCTTTGCTCAGGGTTCCGGAGCTGTCTTCGGAAGTGTGGTAAAGCTCTCGTTGTATCTTTACTATCTTTTGAATAAATATTATTATTATGAATATCTTTTCTTATTTATTTAATTCAGTAATCCTTTTAATTTATATTATTGCTCTGAGTAATTACTTCGGGAATATTTCTGTGTTGGATCCACGTCTGTGTGAGGTAGACTTACGTGAGTTGTCAGCTGGTCTATGCGTAAACAATTCATTTAAGTTTACTAAGCATGGGTGGTCTGCCCTGTTAGCTAAGGGTACATTATTTAGAGTGATTGCTTGTATGGTTCAAGGAATTATTCTAGACGCGAGTTTGCACCCAACCCCACGGAGGATGGTAGCCGCGAGTGTATGTGACAGCTGCACCGGTCTCTGTAATCCACCACGTCCGGGTTGGACCTAGCAGGGTCTTAATTATAGCGGGTGGTTCCCCAGAGTATTTAATCTTTTTCTGTTGGTTGGGTGGGCCACTTCTGTGCCTCTGTTCTGTTGAGATTATGCCCGGTGGTAGTTCGACCATCAGAACAAGTTTATTACTTTGGCACATCCGTGCCCCGATGCACAGTGATATGACTGTTGTATGATCTTGAGTGTATAATTGTAAATTATTAGATTGCTGAATATAAAATACTTAGGATGGATATATTTTAGGAAACCCTTTTCTCTACTCGTTGCTCTCCCAATCTTTTGCTAATTATTCTTTTATGGTTTACTTCATGAGTGCCACCTTTATCAAACTTCCAATGTTTGACGTGATTTACTTACGATCGATTTAGATAGTACCTTTGTGGAATTTTCTACTAGCTTCCTTGTGGAAATTATAAATACGATAACCCTGGAATACTCCATGGTGAAGTGCTACAATGGTGATCCGTGCGCTTGCGGAATAGAAATATTTAGTAGAGCATAAGAACCACCAACAAGCATTTCTGGCGCCGTTGCCGGGGAAGCTTAGCTAGAAATTTCCTGGTTTTCATTAAACGCTGTCTTAATCTCGTTTGTTTATCACGAACCTATCACACGCGTGATCGTTTAATCTTGACCCTTCTTTGGAAATAAAAGAAAATCCTATCGCGAAGAAAAGATAAAAACGTAACTGCCATGGCGATTGTTTCGCGGAAAGTTGTGAGGCCAGAGGGAACACCCGCAGAGAAATCAAAGGTTGCAAAACCCCCTGCCGTGCCTCAAGGAAGAATATGTGTTGGTACAATGACCAACAAATGGGGAGACACCTTTTGTTATCAATTCATCGAGAAGCCCCCGTACGCCCCTCCGAAGTTGACGAATGGAAGAGTGACGATAACGGACGACATAAACAAGGAGGTCCCCAAGAAAGAGGAGAAACCAAAGAAAACCCGCATTCCGAAGAAGAGAGAGCCAAAGAAGACCGCCCCGAAGAAAAAGGAACCCAAGACGGCTCTCGCTAAGAAAGTGCGGAAGATTTTGTCCACACGGAAAATTTCAAGATATCAACGCTCGACCATTGGACAAAAGTAGAAGCGTCAAGGCCGTTAGAAAAAAATTCAAAATAATTTTTAATCCGAGACGCTAATACACCTCTGGCGGGAGGATTTAAACCGTCGTTATCCATGGAATAAAATTTATTTTCCGTTCTAATAAATTTTACGCGCTGCGCAATAAAAAAAAATGTTTTTATTTCTGTTTTCTTTCTGCTGAGTGGTGGTCCTAATAAGCCCCACCTTGGACGACTAACCCCTGAACGACTGACTCTTGGACAGCTAACCCGCTAATATTTATTCACTATCCCTTCGGGTATTTGCTGTCTAATCATCTGTGCAGGTCACCATGAGCTTCTTCACTTCGCTCAAAAGGAAGGTTAGTAGCAAGAGTCGTGGCAGCAGCTCACACTCTGGGTCCGATGCTGGAACTCAGCAACCACCGGAACCACTGAGCGTAGAGCCGGTCGGCCCGATCGTGCGCTATATGGAGCACGAGCAGCACATTGTGGCACACAACGAGGATGAAAGGAACCGCATTGCCGGGTTAAGAGACCGTGAGTTTCAGCACTCACGTGTTTTTGACCCTCAATTCCTCACCGACATCGGCATCAAAGAGGATTTCGACCAAGCTCTTAGGTACACAGGCCTTACTGACTTCTCTAATACCTTTGAGCTAGGCGCGAAGTGGCTTTCTATTGAGTTTTTAATCACCTTGCAAGTTGTTCTTGACAAGCCCATAGCACGCACACGAATAAAATTTCGCTTGTTTAATCAGGAGTTTGACTTGCCATTTAATGACATGAGTGATTTGCTGGGCTTTGAGCGTAGTGGTCAGACAGCACTAGATAAACTTAAAGGCTTTAACGAACTCACCTTCTGGATTAAAATATCTGGGGAAAATGGAGTGCACCGCCGTACTGGCGAAATTCATAACCCTTCCCTAAGAATCTTGCATCGTTGGTGTGGTTTCGTTTTGTCACCCCGTCATGAGAATAGGGCTGTCACCAGAACTGATCTGTGCTACCTTTATGCTATGGTAAAGAAAATCAAAATCAACCCTCTGCTTTATGTGCTTAATCATTGGTTGGGTGTGACGTTTACTTCAAGTGCTCCTATCTTGTTCACGTCATACATCACTAGAATTGCACGAGGCTTAGGAATGTTAAACCAAGCACGCGTAGCCTTTCTGCCTGGGACCCAAGTGTTGATTGGGTTCGATCACTTTCGCCAAGCCCACATGATCAATAGAATATCTGAGGGGCACTACCGCATGGTCTACCATGGGTACAGCACAGAGATTGAGCTGCCCGAGCCGAGGCTAGGGCTCTATCGCACCAAAAGCCTGACCATTGATCTGAGGATAGCCGAGCCAGCCCGCCACAGCGTAGCAGAAGGACCTGTGACCCGGTCTAGAGCCAGGGGCACAGGAACCACTGCTGGACCTTCCACTGCTGGACCCTCTGTCACACCTTCAGCCATGCCCACTGCTGCACCCAGAGCTGAGAGCTCAGGGTCCCATCACTCAGGTGACCCCGACACACGCAGCGACTCTCCTGTTTGGCCACCCCCACAGGGTGTGCAGGGGATTCACCAGTTCCACTATCCTTCCGGTGGCCATGCAGCCGCAGGGGGAGTGCAGTTTCAGCCGGGAGTGCAGTTTCAGCCTGGCCCATACCCGCAGAGCTCTCATGCTCCACGGTTCATGAGCGGCCCACAAGTGGGACCCTCCCGCTCAGCTAGGTTTGCACCCAACTGGAACTACTGGTACCTCGAGCAAGAAGTTGCACAGCTCCAAGAAACCATGCATGACACCGCCAACCTCGTGACCGACCTCCAAGGTCAGGTCTACTACCAGGGCGGTAGGATAGATGACACGTATAACCTCTGCCAGCAGATCGCCTCAGGCCTAAACATCGATACTTCCCAGTCCCAGCAGCAGCAGTACGGGCCTCAACCCGTACCGCAGCCTGAGGCACAGCCACCACCTGAGCAGCACACTGGCTCTGTTCCCTTCTTTGACCCACCTTCCCAGGGGGAGTGGGACCCCTGGACATCTTCCTACCACTAGGTTTGGGTCAAGCTTATGCCTTGCAAAGGCCTAAGCTTGGGGGGGAGAGTTTCGGAGTTCTATGTTGTTTGTCTGTCTTGCATGTTGTATCACCTTGCCCGACCTCGCATGATCGTCAGCTGTATCAGTCGTTCGTCCGTCCTGCAGGTTTGTTTATTTTTGTTAGTTAAAAAAAAATCGGGTTTGTTTTTGTTGCCGAATCTTGGTTGTTCTACCCACGCATAAAGGATATGATGTATAGTTGCTCTATTAGTTTTCTGCTTGTATCTTTATGCAATCGCTACTCCTTGTATATGTAAGTGAGAAACAATCTGGCACGATTACACTTCTAGTATTGCTATGTCTGTGTGGGTAGCACCTGGTTTACCAAGTCTAGGCATTGATTTGCATGATATGGCTGCATTGGGTTGAGTTAGCATGTTTCTGCAATAATAGTCCAAAGATGTTTTAATTTTTACAACTGCTGCAACTAAAACCCTTTATGTCCTGCACTTCCCCTGTGAGGAATCAATTACCTACCAGAGCCATATATTGCAAAACTTATAAAAACAAACCTCGCTCTTAGCTATCTTTTATATATTGAGTTCGGTTAAAATTTGATCTCTCGGAACACTGCTCTCTCTATGTCAGTCATCCTTCTTCTGGGAATTTGAGAAATTCATTACCACTCATCCTTCAAAATTCTTCTGTCTTCCTTCAAGAGCTCAAGAAAATTCGAAAATTATTGTTTAGGCCATCTAAAAATCTACCTCACATGCTGCAATTATGGGAGTAAAAAAAAAAAAACTCCCGTAATGCGCAGCAAGGATTTTTATAAAGGTGATGGCCACCTTCAAAAATTCTCTTGAGCCAAGAAGACAGAAAAAAATTTATGAGTGATTTCTCTTCCCATGTTTATCAGGACTGATTATAAAGAGTTGCTCTGTTTCCTTGAGATCATCCTTTAACCTTACAAAATATATGTGAAGGATATGCATATCCAAACCAAGCTCCACCAAAATGACCATCCTTTGTAGCATTAGGTTATGAGCGATGTTTTGTAGGAAATAGCTTCCACAAAAGAGAGACAAAAAGGGGACGTGCAAAAGACTTAAAGGAGAATTCTTGAAGTTTTTCTTATGCAGCAAACAAAAAAAAACTCTGGACTTGTTAATTGCAGAATGTGTTTAACGAAAGCCTAATAATGCTGTTCTGCTTTTCAATGTCTCATGACAAAGTAATCAATAAGCCCCACCGGATGTATGCATGCTTGATGAATAAATTGTGCTGGTTTATGGATTACTTGCTGTCCTGGAGTATGCTGTTGTATATCAGATACCCGCAGGAAATTAATATTGATGCAACTCCTGATCCGCCGATGGCCTAAATTTTTATTTTGCTCGGGGACGAGCAAAGTTTAAGCTTGGGGGGTTTGTTGACGGTGTTTAAGTCATTAAATTACCGTCAACATATCGGTAAATAAAAGGGTAAATCACCAAAATTCGGCAATGTTTTATTTATTAATAAAGTTCCACGAGTTTTGGATGATTTATGAGTGCAGGAGTAAATACAGAAGAAATGGGCGCCTGTGGAGGGAAACATAGGCCGGCCGGCCCAATCATAGGCCGGCCGGCCAACCTTGGCCCCTGCTGCTGTCGAGCTTCGACCAGTAGGCTCCTAAGACGTCCAGCATCGAAAATAATTAAAGCCCAAGTGAAGAAATAGCAAACATTCTAGAAGATGGGCTACAATGGGCCTAAACTTGGCCCTTACTCCATTTCTGCCGACCCCAGCAGAAAACCGACTTCGGGACCGACTCCACCAAGCAATCTGGAGCGTCCACAGAAGAGGCGGTTGCAAACCGACACAGTCGACGGCCGGCCGGCCACCCTACCCGGCCGGCCGGCCGACCTTAGCGGCGCCGCCTCTCCAGCTTCGGCCAACGGGTTCCCACCGCCATGTACAAGCTATAAATAGGACCCTCCGGCCTCAGAAGCAACTCGCACCTCATTGAAGAATCCATTTACTCCTCTTGTTTAGTGTTAGCATTAGTTGGGAGTTAGAGTTAGAGAGTGAGCTTTGCTCAGGGTTCCGGAGCTGTCTTCGGAAGTGTGGTAAAACTCTCGTTGTATCTTTACTATTTCTTGAATAAATATTATTATTATGAATATCTTTTCTTATTTATTTAATTCAGTAATCCTTTTAATTTATATTATTGCTCTGAGTAATTACTTCGGGAATATTTCTGTGTTGGATCCACGTCTGTGTGAGGTAGACTTACGTGAGTTGTCAGCTGGTCTATGCGTAAACAATTCATTTAAGTTTACTAAGCATGGGTGGTCTGCCCTGTTAGCTAAGGGTAGATTATTTAGAGTGATTGCTTGTATGGTTCAAGGAATTATTCTAGACGCGAGTTTGCACCCAACCCCACGGAGGATGGTAGCCGCGAGTGTATGTGACAGCTGCACCGGTCTCTGTAATCCACCGCGTCCGGGTTGGACCTAGCAGGGTCTTAATTATAGCGGGTGGTTCCCCAGAGTATATTAATCTTTTTCTGTTGGTTGGGTGGGCCACTTCTGTGCCTCTGTTCTGTTGAGATTATGCCCGGTGGTAGTTCGACCATCAGAACAAGTTTATTACTTTGGCACATCCGTGCCCCGATGCACAGTGATATGATTGTTGTATGATCTTGAGTGTATAATTGTAAATTATTAGATTGCTGAATATAAAATACTTAGGATGGATATATTTTAGGAAACCCTTTTCTCTACTCGTTGCTCTCCCAATCTTTTGCTAATTATTCTTTTATGGTTTACTTCATGAGTGCCACCTTTATCAAACTTCCAATGTTTGACGTGATTTACTTACGATCGATTTAGACAGTACCTTTGTGGAATTTTCTACTAGCTTCCTTGTGGAAATTATAAATACGATAACCCTGGAATACTCCATGGTGAAGTGCTACAATGGTGATCCGTGCGCTTGCGGAATAGAAATATTTAGTAGAGCATAAGAACCACCAACAAGCATTTCTGGCGCCGTTGCCGGGGAAGCTTAGCTAGAAATTTCCTGGTTTTCATTAAACGCTGTCTTAATCTCGTTTGTTTATCACGAACCTATCACACGCGTGATCGTTTAATCTTGACCCTTCTTTGGAAATAAAAGAAAATCCTATCGCGAAGAAAAGATAAAAACGTAACTGCCATGGCGATTGTTTCGCGGAAAGTTGTGAGGCCAGAGGGAACACCCGCAGAGAAATCAAAGGTTGCAAAACCCCCTGCCGTGCCTCAAGGAAGAATATGTGTTGGTACAATGACCAACAAATGGGGAGACACCCTTTTGTTATCAATTCATCGAGAAGCCCCCGTACGCCCCTCCGAAGTTGACGAATGGAAGAGTGACGATAACGGACGACATAAACAAGGAGGTCCCCAAGAAAGAGGAGAAACCAAAGAAAACCCGCATTCCGAAGAAGAGAGAGCCAAAGAAGACCGCCCCGAAGAAAAAGGAACCCAAGACGGCTCTCGCTAAGAAAGTGCGGAAGATTTTGTCCACACGGAAAATTTCAAGATATCAACGCTCGACCATTGGACAAAAGTAGAAGCGTCAAGGCCGTTAGAAAAAAATTCGAAATAATTTTTAATCGAGACGCTAATACACCTCTGGCGGGAGGATTTAAACCGTCGTTATCCATGGAATAAAATTTATTTTCCGTTCTAATAAATTTTACGCGCTGCGCAATAAAATAAAATAAAAAAAAATATTTTTATTTCTGTTTTCTTTCTGCTAAGTGGTGGTCCTAATAAGCCCCACCTTGGACGACTAACCCCTGAACGACTGACTCTTGGACAGCTAACCCGCTAATATTTATTCACTATCCCTTCGGGTATTTGCTGTCTAATCATCTGTGCAGGTCACCATGAGCTTCTTCACTTCGCTCAAAAGGAAGGTTAGTAGCAAGAGTCGTGGCAGCAGCTCACACTCTGGGTCCGATGCTGGAACTCAGCAACCACCGGAACCTCTGAGCGTAGAGCCGGTCGGCCCGATCGTGCGCTATATGGAGCACGAGCAGCACATTGTGGCACACAACGAGGATGAAAGGAACCGCATTGCCGGGTTAAGAGGCCGTGAGTTTCAGCACTCACGTGTTTTTGACCCTCAATTCCTCACCGACATCGGCATCAAAGAGGATTTCGACCAAGCTCTTAGGTACACAGGCCTTACTGACTTCTCTAATACCTTTGAGCTAGGCGCGAAGTGGCTTTCTATTGAGTTTTTAATCACCTTGCAAGTTGTCCTTGACAAGCCCATAGCACGCACACGAATAAAATTTCGCTTGTTTAATCAGGAGTTTGACTTGCCATTAATGACATGAGTGATTTGCTGGGCTTTGAGCGTAGTGGTCAGACAGCACTAGATAAACTTAAAGGCTTTAACGAACTCACCTTCTGGATTAAAATATCTGGGGAAAATGGAGTGCACCGCCGTACTGGCGAAATTCATAACCCTTCCCTAAGAATCTTGCATCGTTGGTGTGGTTTCGTTTTGTCACCCCGTCATGAGAATAGGGCTGTCACCAGAACTGATCTGTGCTACCTTTATGCTATGGTAAAGAAAATCAAAATCAACCCTCTGCTTATGTGCTTAATCATTGGTGGGTGTGACGTTTACTTCAAGTGCTCCTATCTTGTTCACGTCATACATCACTAGAATTGCACGAGGCTTAGGAATGTTAAACCAAGCACGCGTAGCCTTTCTGCCTGGGACCCAAGTGTTTATTGGGTTCAATCACTTTCGCCAAGCCCACATGATCAATAGAATATCTGAGGGGCACTACCGCATGGTCTACCATGGGTACAGCACAGAGATTGAGCTGCCCGAGCCGAGGCTAGGGCTCTATCGCACCAAAAGCCTGACCATTGATCTGAGGATAGCCGAGCCAGCCCGCCACAGCGTAGCAGAAGGACCTGTGACCCGGTCTAGAGCCAGGGGCACAGGAACCACTGCTGGACCTTCCACTGCTGGACACTCTGTCACACCTTCAGCCATGCCCACTGCTGCACCCAGAGCTGAGAGCTCAGGGTCCCATCACTGAGGTGACCCCGACACACGCAGCGACTCTCCTGTTTGGCCACCCCCACAGGGTGTGCAGGGGATTCACCAGTTCCACTATCCTCCCGGTGGCCATGCAGCCGCAGGGGGAGTGCAGTTTCAGCCGGGAGTGCAGTTTCAGCCTGGCCCATACCCGCAGAGCTCTCATGCTCCACGGTTCATGAGCGGCCCACAAGTGGGACCCTCCCGCTCAGCTAGGTTTGCACCCAACTGGAACTACTGGTACCTCGAGCAAGAAGTTGCACAGCTCCAAGAAACCATGCATGACACCGCCAACTTCGTGACCGACCTCCAAGGTCAGGTCTACTACCAGGGCGGTAGGATAGATGACACGTATAACCTCTGCCAGCAGATCGCCTCAGGCCTAAACATCGATACTTCCCAGTCCCAGCAGCAGCAGTACGGGCCTCAACCCGTACCGCAGCCTGAGGCACAGCCACCACCTGAGCAGCACACTGGCTCTGTTCCCTTCTTTGACCCGCCTTCCCAGGGGGAGTGGGACCCCTGGACATCTTCCTACCACTAGGTTTGGGTCAAGCTTATACCTTGCAAAGGCCTAAGCTTGGGGGGGAGAGTTTCGGAGTTCTATGTTGTTTGTCTGTCTTGCATGTTGTATCACCTTGCCCGACCTCGCATGATCGTCAGCTGTATCAGTCGTTCGTCCGTCCTGCAGGTTTGTTTATTTTGTTAGTTAAAAAAAAATCGGGTTTGTTTTTGTTGCCGAATCTTGGTTGTTCTACCCACGCATAAAGGATATGATGTATAGTTGCTCTATTAGTTTTCTGCTTGTATCTTTATGCAATCGCTACTCCTTGTATATGTAAGTGAGAAACAATCTGGCACGATTACACTTCTAGTATTGCTATGTCTGTGTGGGTAGCACCTGGTTTACCAAGTCTAGGCATTGATTTGCATGATATGGCTGCATTGGGTTGAGTTAGCATGTTTCTGCAATAATAGTCCAGAGATGTTTTAATTTTTACAACTGCTGCAACTAAAACCCTTTATGTCCTGCACTTCCCCTGTGAGGAATCAATTACCTACCAGAGCCATATATTGCAAAACTTATAAAAACAAACCTCGCTCTTAGCTATCTTTTATATATTGAGTTCGTTAAATTTGATCTCTCGGAACACTGCTCTCTTTATGTCAGTCATCCTTCTTCTGGGAATTTGAGAAATTCATTACCACTCATCCTTCAAAATTCTTCTGTCTTCCTTCAAGAGCTCAAGAAAATTCGAAAATTATTGTTTAGGCCATCTAAAAATCTTCCTCACATGCTGCAATTATGGGAGTAAAAAAAAAAAAAACTCCCGTAATGCGCAGCAAGGATTTTTATAAAGGTGATGGCCACCTTCAAAATTCTCTTGAGCCAAGAAGACAGAAAAAAATTTATGAGTGATTTCTCTTCCCATGTTTATCAGGACTGATTATAAAGAGTTGCTCTGTTTCCTTGAGATCATCCTTTAACCTTACAAAATATATGTGAAGGATATGCATATCCAAACCAAGCTCCACCAAAATGACCATCCTTTGTAGCATTAGGTTATGAGCGATGTTTTGTAGGAAATAGCTTCCACAAAAGAGAGACAAAAAGGGGACGTGCAAAAGACTTAAAGGAGAATTCTTGAAGTTTTTCTTATGCAGCAAACAAAAAAAAAACTCTGGACTTGTTAATTGCAGAATGTGTTTAACGAAAGCCTAATAATGCTGTTCTGCTTTTCAATGTCTCATGACAAAGTAATCAATAAGCCCCACCGGATGTATGCATGCTTGATGAATAAATTGTGCTGGTTTATGGATTACTTGCTGTCCTGGAGTATGCTGTTGTATATCAGATACCCGCAGGAAATTAATATTGATGCAACTCCTGATCCGCCGATTGCCTAAATTTTATTTTGCTCGGGGACGAGCAAAGTTTAAGCTTGGGGGGTTTGTTGACGGTGTTTAAGTCATTAAATTACCGTCAACATATCGGTAAATAAAAGGGTAAATCACCAAAATTCGGCAATGTTTTATTTATTAATAAAGTTCCACGAGTTTTGGATGATTTATGAGTGCAGGAGTAAATACAGAAGAAATGGGCGCCTGTGGAGGGAAACATAGGCCGGCCGGCCCAATCATAGGCCGGCCGGCCAACCTTGGCCCCTGTTGCTGTCGAGCTTCGACCAGTAGGCTCCTAAGACGTCCAGCATCGAAAATAATTAAAGCCCAAGTGAAGAAATAGCAAACATTCTAGAAGATGGGCTACAATGGGCCTAAACTTGGCCCTTACTCCATTTCTGCCGACCCCAGCAGAAAACCGACTTCGGGACCGACTCCACCAAGCAATCTGGAGCGTCCACAGAAGAGGCGGTTGCAAACCGACACAGTCGACGGCCGGCCGGCCACCCTACCCGGCCGGCCGGCCGACCTTAGCGGCGCCGCCTCTCCAGCTTCGGCCAACGGGTTCCCACCGCCATGTACAAGCTATAAATAGGACCCTCCGGCCTCAGAAGCAACTCGCACCTCATTGAAGAATCCATTTACTCTTCTTGTTTAGTGTTAGCATTAGTTGGGAGTTAGAGTTAGAGAGTGAGCTTTGCTCAGGGTTCCGGAGCTGTCTTCGGAAGTGTGGTAAAGCTCTCGTTGTATCTTTACTATCTTTTGAATAAATATTATTATTATGAATATCTTTTCTTATTTATTTAATTCAGTAATCCTTTTAATTTATATTATTGCTCTGAGTAATTACTTCGGGAATATTTCTGTGTTGGATCCACGTCTGTGTGAGGTAGACTTACGTGAGTTGTCAGCTGGTCTATGCGTAAACAATTCATTTAAGTTTACTAAGCATGGGTGGTCTGCCCTGTTAGCTAAGGGTAGATTATTTAGAGTGATTGCTTGTATGGTTCAAGGATTATTCTAGACGCGAGTTTGCACCCAACCCCACGGAGGATGGTAGCCGCGAGTGTATGTGACAGCTGCACCGGTCTCTGTAATCCACCACGTCCGGGTTGGACCTAGCAGGGTCTTAATTATAGCGGGTGGTTCCCCAGAGTATTTAATCTTTTTCTGTTGGTTGGGTGGGCCACTTCTGTGCCTCTGTTCTGTTGAGATTATGCCCGGTGGTAGTTCGACCATCAGAACAAGTTTATTACTTTGGCACATCCGTGCCCCGATGCACAGTGATATGACTGTTGTATGATCTTGAGTGTATAATTGTAAATTATTAGATTGCTGAATATAAAATACTTAGGATGGATATATTTTAGGAAACCCTTTTCTCTACTCGTTGCTCTCCCAATCTTTTGCTAATTATTCTTTTATGGTTTACTTCATGAGTGCCACCTTTATCAAACTTCCAATGTTTGACGTGATTTACTTACGATCGATTTAGACAGTACCTTTGTGGAATTTTCTACTAGCTTCCTTGTGGAAATTATAAATACGATAACCCTGGAATACTCCATGGTGAAGTGCTACAATGGTGATCCGTGCGCTTGCGGAATAGAAATATTTAGTAGAGCATAAGAACCACCAACAAGCACTCTTGCAAGACAATGGACCCGATGACTAAGCAAAAGGAACAACTAGGTCTAGCAAGCGATTACTTAGACAAAGGATCAAAGCTAGCACTACGTTAAGCATAGGCGTTCGTCGCTCAAGAACGAGCGACGAACGATGAACGATGAAGAACGATCATCGTTAACCGATGATCGAGTATGAACGAACGACGAACGAACGATGAACGATCATGAACGAACATCGATAAACGATGAACGAACGATGAACGAACATGAACGAACGAAGAACGTTCATCCAAGATCAAGGATGAACAATGAACTAGCATAAGCACATAACTACTACAAGAACGATGATATTCCGTTGATAAAGAAATAAGTCTTACAAAGAGAGTAAAAGGATACAAGGGAATATACCCCAAACTCTCCAAGGGACTTGGGAGCCAAAAGGGCAGCCCAACTACTCAGCCTAAGCCTAACTAGAGAGCCCCTAGCTCTGGATGTGTGGAGGAGGGAATGAGCCTCTTGTGTTGTGTGTCTTATAGCCCTCAAAGGCGGTGGAATTGAGGTGGTTCCTTAGGTCGGTGGCATTGATTGCAGGTGGAACCGACCTCCTGAAGTCGGTTGCAAACCGCCTTAGAAAGATGGACCCAGGGGGCCTCCCTGTCAGGTCGGCCGACCTAGGTATTGGGGTCGGCCGACCTGGCCCTGGCCCCTCCTGGGCTGGGCTTTGGCAGGTGCCTTCCCCTCGGCCTTTAAGCCTCTTTTCCAGGTGCGTGGCCTCAGTTGATATTCTGGGTGGTTCTGGGCCTTTAATCCTTGAATTGTATTCCCGCGGCGAGCGTCGTTTGATGGACGTGTTGGAATCGTCGCCTTGGGCCTTGTTTACACCTGAAAATCCCTGTTTTCCACCTGCACATCCAAATCTAGAGGTACACGTGGAAATAGGTTATTTGATAACAAAATGCAAGTGACAAGTGTTAGTTCTTCCTTATTTATAGAGCTAATTGACGGTCAAAAACTGGGTCTAAGGACCGTCAACATGCACACGCCTCGAGTGCTGTCACTCCCGCACTAGGAGTTGGGAAGGCTCGATCATAGTCATAGGACCTCTTTTCCTATGATAACTTGATCAAACATTGCCAGCGAAAGACGTGCACCGGATGATCCGCCGTGTAGTCAATCAAACAAGCCTGTGACACAGTTTATTTCGGGTACGCCGATAAACCGGTGCCAAATCTTTCGACGCCCCTTGTTGGCGTTGCCTAACGCCACTATTTATGTCCTAAATCCGGAAATAAGGAAGTAAGAATGCAAGATCATGTGCATAGTTTGCTTATTTACTAATCTAGTTCCACGAGTTGTGTATTCGCCTTTGTTTTGAAGGGTTCAAGACAATTTGGCTTGTTTAAATAAAGAATTGGCGAAAACCCAACCAAGTGAGGAAGCTCAGAGGGTCGGGCGATGTGACAACCATACATCACCCGGTCCTAAATGAAGACTAATGGTCAATTGCCTAAGAAATTAAGTCACACGGAGAGAAGACCCAAGGCATTCGACAGGTGGAGGACAAGTCCATAGGACGGTCGGGCGACGGCTCCACGCCGTCGACGTGTGCTCCACGTCGGCCGACCCCCTCCACGTCAGGGGACGTCCACGAAAGCACCCCCATCCATCCAACCACTTTCCACCGCCTCAAGATCGACGCCTCAGAGTGTTTTCCGACCAAACCGACTTCGCAACCGCCAAACAACCGCCAAAGGGAGACGATTGATGGCGGTCGTTAAACCTGTTTTGACCACCAACTTACCGGTAAATAAATGCATGTCACCAAGATTCTGTGCATAGTAGATAGGATTAATGCTACTCCACAAGTTTTGGTGAATATTTAGATGCGGGAGGGAATTATGGAGGAAAGAGGCCCAGCCGGCAGAAAACACAGGCCGGCCGGCCCCACCATAGGCCGGCCGGGCCCACAAGGTGTCCCCAGGCCTCGGCCTTCCTCCAGTGGGCTACAAACAGGCCCACAACGCAGAATCAAAAGCCTGTTCAGGAGAATTCCACCGACGTTCTAGAAGGTGGGCTGTTTGGGCCTCAACTTAGCCCTCACTCCTCTTCTGCCGCCCCCACGAAGCCACCGACTGGACAACCGTCATCAGGAGCAAATCTGGAGCGTCCACAGGCGAGGCGGTGGCGAACCGCCACAATGGGCGGCCGGCCGGCCCCCTGCTTGGCCGGCCGGCCTAACTTGGCGGGCCCAGCACTCCAGCTTTCGGCATAAATACCCATTCGCCCTGATGATGCTATAAATAGCCCGGCCGGCTCAAGAACAATTCGCAGCTCAGTACCTCATGGAAGATCACTCCACTTGTGTAGTTTAGAATAGGATTAGTATTTTAGTTATGGGAGTTAGAGTATAAGTGAGAGCTTCGCTTGGAGTTATGGAGTTCTCTTCGGAGTTTGGGTAAAGTTCTCGTGTATCTTTTCTTTTATTTTCATTAATAGAATTATTTTCTTATTTATTTAATTTAGTTTTCCTTTTAGTTTATATTTATTTATTTAAGTAATTGTTATAGAGAAATTCTTGTGTTGGTTCCACGTCTGTGCATGGTAGATTTATCTGCATGAGTTGTTTGCACCACTATGCTTACACAATTCACATAGATTTATTATGCATGGTTGGTGCTCGTACGCGTAGAGTAAGTTATCTAGTATAATTGCTTGTTTGGTTCAAGGAACTATTCTAGACGTGAGTTTGCTCTACACCTCACGGAGGATGGTAGCCGCGAGTACGTGTGACAGGTGTACCGGTCTCTGAAATCCACCACGTCCGGGTCATGGTTTTAGTAGGGACTGAAATAGCACGTAGTTCCCCAAGGTAGTTGAACCTAATTCTCGGGTTGCTGCCTTGGCATGCGTGTGCCCCGATATGCAGGAACCTATCTGTCATGAAAGCTTAAGTAAGTAGTTGTAGACTATCAGAAAATACTAAATGCTAACCCCCAGGCTGACTGATACCCTTCTTCTCGTTGTTCTCCCAAACTAAAGGCTAACTCCTTGTTAACTCTACCAACAGATCTTTTTCCTGAGTACCACACATATCACATACATGTATCACTGCTTTGGTCTAGTTTGCAAGTTATAAATAATAGATGTTTCTTTGTCAATTCATGATATTCTTAGCCCTGCTTCCCTGAGGAAAAATATAAATACGATACCCTTAGAATACTCCCAGGTGAAATGCTACAACGGTGTTCCGTGCGCTTGCGGAGTTGAATTTAATCTCTGTGCGTAAGAAACGCCAACAAGTATTTCTGCCGCCGTTGCCAGGGAAGCAATGGTTTAAGATATCTTTGATTGACATCGACTATTTGTTATGTTAATTTGCTGCTAGCCTAAGCATTCACCTGCATTTTGTTTGAGCATATCACCATCACATCTGCATTGTTTTTCTTTCCAAACCATCTGCATGTTTAATTTCCCTCCATCCCACACCGCTGCATTTAGAACAAAAAAAGAACCTGAGTGCCCAATCATAGGCCGCGGGTAAATAAACAATTAATTAAAAAATAAAAAAAAACCGAGAGCCTAATCATAGGCCAGGGATTTTGCAAGAAAGGTTGGATTTTTATGACAGGAGAAAGGAAACATATGTGGCGGATCCAAGATATTAAATGCAGAAATATAAAAGCTTAGCCTTGCATTTGATTGCAAAGGCTAAGCTTGGGGAGGAACCGCCAGGTAGGCAACGTATTTATTTCTTCTTTCCTTGTCATATACCTACTCCTTTTGAAAAAAATAATAAAATTAAAAAAAATAAAAATGCTGCCCGAATCGTTCCATGCTTTGTGAATGCGAAGTACATTGAGTTGCTCTCCGATGAAAATATGCTGCATCTTTTTACCATACCCCTTGCTCTTGAAGTTCCTTTTTATATATGGGTATTGGTTGAGATGTTAGTCATAAATCAATCGCCTGCTTCTCTTTCTGTTGCCTGGGTGCGGCACTACTGTGTCTATGGTCTTTTTAGATTATGCCCGGTGTCCGTCTGACCAACAGAAAAACACATTCCTCTATGACGCCTTCATGACAGAAGGAGAGTATCATTGCCTCTGCTCTTCGTACATAATTGATCGAATTAGACGTGGTGTCTAGGTTGATCAATGAAACTATAGAGATGTGTCGATTGTAGACGAATC
Source organism: Eragrostis nindensis (assembly GCA_012490785.1). NCBI lineage: Eukaryota > Viridiplantae > Streptophyta > Magnoliopsida > Poales > Poaceae > Eragrostis > Eragrostis nindensis. The sequence goes on along the minus strand of JAAXCT010000077.1, from coordinate 93,411 downwards.
GGTTTGTACTAATCATTGCAGGGATCCTTTTGAGAGCAAACCAAGTACATCAGGCAACATGAAAGGCACACAATCCAAGAAGAAGAAACCAACAAGGCGGATCCAGTGCTTCCAAATAAAAGATTTAACGGCTTAGCTTTGCATATGGTTGCAAAAGCTAAGCTTGGGGAGGGACTGCCAGGTAAGCGCTTCTGTATATGATTTTATACTCTTCTTGATTTGTGCGTTTCGCTTTCAATTAAAAAAAATAAGTTCCCCGTGCTGCCTAGTAGGGGCTAGCCACATGTATCACCCTCATTCTCTTTGCAGGATTGAGGAAGCGGACTATTCATGCTTAAGTCCTACAAAGACTCAAGCTTGGGGAGGACCCCTAGGTAAGTATTCCCAACTTCTCTAATAAATAATAAACTCCCTGTTTTGAATAAATGCTAGAATCTTGGTGCAAGCTACACTTAAAGGAAATGATGATCGAGTTACATAATTAGTTCCCCACGTGTCGCATTGATGCAACTTCTACTCCTGACGTACATGTTATCTTTACTCGAGCATGATTACATCATAAATATTGCTATATTCTGTGGGTTGCATTTATTACACCAAGTCTAAGCATTGTGGATTATGATATGGCATGATTAGGACTTGTCGCAATTTCTTAGCATGGTTAAGTTCCAGAGATGTTTTTCTATTAAATTGCCGCATGTCTTAAAAACCCTTTTGTTTTGGATAACACTTCCCCTGTGAGGATTTATTTACCTACCAGAGCCATATCATGACAATATTGAAAACAGCCCACTCATAGCCAATGTTTATGTGTTGAGTTTAGTTAAGGTTTAAATGCTTTTGAGAGTAAGCACACCTTCCGGTCATAAACTCCTTCGCTTGTGTTCTTGTTTTTATTTCCATAAAAAAAAGGGAAATGTTTGGAAAATCAACCAAGCATCTTCCTACATTTGCAACTGTCGGTCCATTCGGAAAAGGCTCAAGAATACTTCAAAATTTTTTACGGACCATGCAAAAGTTATAGCCTCATGCACCATGGAGTATATCAAAAAAAAAAAGAAAAAAAAATCCATGGTTACATCCCAAAATAAAAGGCTATATGGTTCTTATCATAAACATCTTGAGCAGAATAAAAGGACCAAAGTTTTCAAAAACCCCCTTCCATAAGTGTGAGTTCATCTTCTCCCCCTCCATCACAATTTTCCCTATGACCGGAATACAAGGAGTTGCTATGTCTCTTAAGATTTATTCTTTAGCTTTACAACATATGCATGGCATTTGTGCATTCCTTACCAAGCTCCACATAAAAGCCGCTTCTAGTAGAAGGTAGGGATGAGTGAAACATTGTAGGAATATAACCTCATAAGAGGGAGAGGGGAAGTGTGAACCAAACAGAGGAGAAATTTTACCTTGTCTTGCAGCACATAAAAACTCTGGATATATACCTACTAGAATTGCATGACTAGTCCAAAAGTGCTGTTCTGATCTTTAATGCTATGTGACAAGGTGAAAGTATATAAGCCCCACGTATATGCAACACTTGTGAATACTTCCGTGCTCTTGTATCTTTATCACTATTTAGGGAGTATGTTGTTGCATCTTTATTACCCATGGGGCACTTCTTATTAACTCCTGATCCGCCGGTACCTAAGTTCTGAGTTTGCTCCGGACGAGCAAAGTTTAAGTTTGGGGAGGTTGTTGGCGGTCGTTAAACCATGTTTTGACCACCAACTTACTGGTAAATAAATGCATGTCACCAAGGTTCTGTGGATAGTAGATAGGATTAATGCTACTCCACAAGTTTTGGTGAATATTTGGATGCAGGAGGGAATTATGGAGGAAAGTGGGCCCAGCCGGCAGAAAACACAGGCCGGCCGGCCCCACCATAGGCCGGCCGGCCCCACAAGGTGTCCCCAGGCATCGGCCTTCCTCCAGTAGGATACAAACAGGCCCACAACGCAGAATCAAAAGCCTGTTCAGAAGAATTCCACCGACGTTCTAGAAGGTGGGCTGTTTGGGCCTCAACTTGGCCCTCACTCCTCTTCTGCCGCCCCCACGAAGCCACTGACTGGACAACCGTCATAAGGAGCAAATCTGGAGCGTCCACAGGCGAGGCGGTGGCGAACCGCCACAATGGGCGGCCGGCTAGCGCCCCTACTTGGCCGGCCGGCCTAACTTGGCGGGCCCGGCACTTCAGCTTTGGGCATAAATACCCATTCGCCCTGATGATGCTATAAATAGCCTCGACCAGCTCAAGAACAATTCGCACCTCAGTACCTCATGGAAGATCGCTCCACTTGTGTAGTTTAGAATAGGATTAGTATTTTAGTTATGGGAGTTAGAGTAGAAGTGAGAGCTTCGCTTGGAGTTCTGGAGTTCTCTTCGGAGTTTGGGTAAAGTTCTCGTGTATCTTTTCTTTTATTTTCTTTAATAGAATTATTTTCTTATTTATTTAATTTAGTTTCCTTTTATTTTATATTTATTTATTTAAGTAATTGTTATAGAGAAATTCTTGTGTTGGTTCCACGTCTGTGCATGGTAGATTTATCTGCATGAGTTGTTTGCACCACTATGCTTACACAATTGACATAGATTTATTATGCATGGTTGGCTTGCTCGTACGCGTAGAGTAAGTTATCTAGAATAATTGCTTGTTTGGTTCAAGGAACTATTCTAGACGTGAGTTTGCTCTATACCCCACGGAGGATGGTAGCCGCGAGTACATGTGACGGGCGTACCGGTCTCTGTAATCCACCACGTCTGGGTCATGGTTTTAGTAGGGACTGAAATAGCACGTAGTTCCCCAAGGTAGTCGAACCTAATTCTCGGGTTGCTGCCTTGGCATGTGTTGGCGTTTCTTACGCAAAAAGATTAAATTCAATTTCCGCAAGCGCACGGAACACCATTGTAGCATTTCACCCGGGAGTATTCCAAGGCTATCGTATTTATATTTTCCTCAGGGAAGCAGGGCTAAGAATATCATGAATTAACAAGAAAACATCTATTATTTATAACTTGCAAACTAGACCAAAACAGGGATACAGATGTTTGATATGTGTGTGGCACTCAGGAGAACATCCATTGATATAGATAACAAGGAGTTAGCATTTAGTTTGGGAGAACAACGAGAAGGAGGGTATCAGTCTACCTAGGGGTTAGCATTTAGTTTCACGATAGTCTACCATAATTTACTTAAGCTTTCATTACAGATACATTCAAGTGCATCAGGGGCACGGCCGCCGCCAAGACACGCAACCCGAGAACTAGGTTCAACGTATCCGGTCAACGGACCGCGTCTAGGCCCCTACACATTCAACCCGAACGTGGTGGACTACAGAGACCGGTGTAGCTGTCACCTACACTCGCGTAGCATCATCTCGTGGGGTTGAGGGCAAAACACGCTAGAACAATTCCAAGCACCTTGCTTACAACTATCCTAGTAACTTACTCTTGGCCAAAGAGCAAGCCACCCATGAACAATAAATCCAAACAAATTGTGCGGGACACGTGACAACAAGGCAATTATGTCCCTACTGCCAGTCCTCAAGCAAACAACTCATTCGTATCTACCATACACAGACGTGGATCCAACACAAGAATTTCTCTATAATAATTACTTGAATAAATAAATATAAACTAAAAGGAAAACAAAATTAAATAAATAAGAAAATAATTATATTAAAGAAAAATCTAATAAAAGAAAAGATACAAGAGAACTTTACCCAAACTCCGAAGAGAACTCCGGAGCTCCGAGCGAAGCTCTCACTTCAACTCTAACTCCCATAACTAAAATACTAATCCTACTCTACACAAGTGGAGTGTTCTTCCATGATGTACTGAGGTGCGAGTTGCTTCTGAGGTAGCCGGGGGTATTTATAGCCTCCTCAGTACCTGAGGGATTTTATAGCAAAAGATGGAGTGGCGGGGTCGCCAAGGTAGGCCGGCCGGCCAAGTAGGGGGGCCGTCCGGCCGCCCATTGTGGCAGTTTGCCACCGCCTTCGCCCTGGACGGTCCTGATGCTCTCCTGATGGCGGTTGTCCAGTCGGTGGCTTCGTGGGGGCGGCAGAAGAGGAGTGAGGGCCAAGTTGAGGCCCAAACAGCCCACCTTCTAGAACGTCGGTGGAATTCTTCTGAACAGGCTTTTGATTCTGTGTTATGGGCCTATTTGTAGCCCACTGGAGGAAGGCCGAGGCCTGTGGATACCATGTGGGGCTGGCCTGCATATGGGTGGGGCCGGCCGGCCAGTCTTTGTGCCAGCTGGGCCCACTTTCCTTCATAATTCGCTCCTGCACCCAAATATTCACCAAAACTTGTGGAGTAGCATTAATTCTATCTACTATGCACAAAATCTTGGTGACATGCATTTATTTACTGGTAGGGTGGCGATCAAAACATGGTTTGACGACCGCCAACAACCTCCCCAAGCTTAAACTTTGCTCGTCCCGAGCAAACTCAGAACTTAGGGTACCGGCGGATTGGGAGTTAATAAAAAGTGCCCCTTGGGTAATAAAGATGCAACAACATACTCCCTAAATGGTGGTAAAGATACAAGAGCACAGAATTATTCACAAGTGTTGCACATTCGTGGGGCTTATATATTTTCACCTTGTCACATAGCATTAAAGATCAGAACAGCACTTTTGGACAAGTCATGCAATTCTAGCAGGTATATATCCAGAGTTTTTATGTGCTGCAAGGCAAGGTAAAATTTCTCCTTTGTTTGGTTCACACTTCCCCTCTCCCTCTTATGAGGCTACTCCTACAAAGCTTCACTCATTCCTACATTCTACCAGATAAGGCTTTTATATGGAGCTTGGTAGGAAATGCACAAATGTCATGCATATGTTGTAAAGCTAAAGAATAAATCTTAAGAGACATAGCAACTCCTTATATTCCGGTCATAGGGAAAGTTGTGATGGAGGGGGAGAAGATGAACGCACACTTATGGAAAGGAGGTTTTGAAAACTTTGGCCCTTTTACTTTGCTCAAGATGTTTATGATAAGAACCATATAGCCTTCTATTTTGAGATGCAACCATGGAGTTTTTTTTTGTTGATATACTCTATGGTGCATGAGGCTATAACTTTTGCATGGTCCGTAAAAACATTTTGAAATATTCTTGAGCCTTCTTCTTCTCTTTTTTTGAATGGAAAAAAGTTTTCCAAATGTAAGAAGATGCTTGGTTGATGTTCCAAACATTCCCTCCTTTTTTTTTGTGGAAAGAAAAACAAGAACACACGCGAAGGAGTTTATGACCGGAAGAAGGAGTGCTTACTCTCAAAAGCATTTAAACCTTAACTAAACTCAACGCATGAACAATTGGCTATGAGTGGGGCTGTTTTGAATATTGTCATGATATGGCTCTGGTAGGTAAATAATTCCTCACAGGGGAAGTGTTATCCAAAACAAAAAGGATTTTTAAGACATGCAGCAATTTAATAGAAAAACATCTCAGGAATTTAGCCATGCTAAGAAATTGCGAGAAGTCCTAATCATGCCATATCATAATCCACAATGCTTAGACTTGGTGTGATAAATGCAACCCACAGAACAAGGCAATACTTGTGATGTAATAATGCTCGAGTAAAGATAACACGTATGTCAGGAGTAGAAGTTGCATCGATGCGACACATGGGGAACTAGTTATGTAACTTGATCATCATTTCCTTTAAGTGTAGCATGCACCAAGATTCTAGCATTTATTCAAAACAGGGAGTTTATTATTATTTATTAAAGAAGTTGGGAATACTTACCTGGGGGTCTTCCCCAAGCTTGAGTCTTTGCAAGACTTGAGCTTGTGTTGTACTCCCGCTTACCTGACGGTCTTCCCCAAGCTTGAGCCTTTGTATGGCTTAAGCTTGGTTAGTCCGCTTCCTCAATCCTGCAAAAAGAGTGAGGGTGATACAAACGGCTAGCCCTAATGGGCATTGCCGGAAACCTATGTTTTTGGTATTTTATATTTTTTTCATTTTTTTTGAAAGGGAAAGGGCACAATTCAAGAAGCATATAATTTCGTATACATAAGTACTTACCTGGCGGTCCCTCCCCAAGCTTAGCTCTTGCAATTATTTGCAAAGCTAAGCGATTAAATCTTTCATTCGGAAGCACTGGGTCCGGCTGGTTGGTTTCTTCTTCTTGAATTGTGTGCCTTTCATGTTGCCTGATGGACTTGGTTCGCTCTCAGAAAGATCCTGCATTGGTTAGTACAAACCTATTCGTCTACTGTCGACACATCTCTATGGTTCCATTGATCAACCTAGACACCACGTCTAATTCGATCAATTGTGCAAGGAGGGCAGAGGTTACCATTAATACTCTCCTTCACATAAAAGCATTATAGAGGCATGTGTGTTTCTGTTGTTCAGACGGACACCGGGCGTAGTCTAAAAAGACCATAGACACAGAAGTGCCGCACCCAAGCAACAGAAAGAGAAGCAGGCGATTGATTTATGACTAACAGCTTAACCAACACCCATGTATAAAAAGGAACTTTAAGAGCAAGGGAATGGTCAAAAAGATGCAGCATATTTTCATCAGAGAGCAAATCAATATACTTCGCATTGATAAGGCAAAGAATCATTCAGGCAGCATTTTTTTTTTTATGAAAGGAGGGGATATATGACAAGAAAAACATGGAATAATTGCGTATGCGTACCTGACGGTACCTCCCCAAGCTTAGCCTATGCAATCGTATCAAGGCTAAGCTATAGATTTCTTCATTGAACATCTTGGTTCCGCCACATATGGTTCCTTCTTCCTGTCATAAAAATCCAACCTTTCTTGCAAAATCCCTGGCCTATGATTGGGCACTCGAGTTCTTTTTTTATATTATTATTATTATAAAAAAAATTTCCAAAGCCCGAGGCCTATGATTGGGCACTCGGGGTTTTTTTTTTAGTTTTTGATTTTTTTATATAAAATCCCTAGCCTCTGATTGGGCGCTCGGATTCTTTTTTTTTATGCAGCGGAGTGGGATGGAGGGGAAACAAACATGCTGATGGTTTGGAAAAAAAAACAATGCAGTTGTGATGGTGATATGCTCAAACAAAATGCAGGTGGATGCTTAGGCTAGCAGCAAATTAGTCATAACAGATAATCGATGTCAACCAAAGATATCTTAAACCATTGCTTCCCCGACAACGACGCCAGAATTGCTTGTTGGCGTTTCTTACGCAAAAAGATTAAATTCAATTTCCGCAAGCGCACGGAACACCATTGTAGCATTTCACCCGGGAGTATTCCAAGGCTATCGTATTTATATTTTCCTCAGGGAAGCAGGGCTAAGAATATCATGAATTAACAAGAAAACATCTATTACCAAAACAGGGATACAGATGTTTGATATGTGTGTGGCACTCAGGAGAACATCCATTGATATAGATAACAAGGAGTTAGCATTTAGTTTGGGAGAACAACGAGAAGGAGGGTATCAGTCTGCCTAGGGGTTAGCATTTAGTTTCACGATAGTCTACCATAATTTACTTAAGCTTTCATTACAGATACATTCAAGTGCATCAGGGGCACGGCCGCCGCCAAGACACGCAACCCGAGAACTAGGTTCAACGTATCCGGTCAACGGACCGCGTCTAGACCCCTACACATTCAACCCGAACGTGGTGGACTCCAGAGACTGGTGTAGCTGTCACCTACACTCGCGCAGCATCATCCCGTAGGGTTGAGGGCAAAACACGCTAGAACAATTCCAAGCACCTTGCTTACAACTATCCTAGTAACTTACTCTTGGCCAAAGAGCAAGCCACCCATGAACAATAAATCCAAACAAATTGTGCGGGACACGTGACAACAAGGCAATTATGTCCCTACTGCCAGTCCTCAAGCAAACAACTCATTCGTATCTACCATACACAGACGTGGATCCAACACAAGAATTTCTCTATAATAATTACTTGAATAAATAAATATAAACTAAAAGGAAAACAAAATTAAATAAATAAGAAAATAATTATATTAAAGAAAAATCTAATAAAAGAAAAGATACAAGAGAACTTTACCCAAACTCCGAAGAGAACTCCGGAGCTCCGAGCGAAGCTCTCACTTCAACTCTAACTCCCATAACTAAAATACTAATCCTACTCTACACAAGTGGAGTGTTCTTCCATGATGTACTGAGGTGCGAGGTGCTTCTGAGGTAGCCGGGAGTATTTATAGCCTCCTCTGGACCTGAGGGATTTTATAGCAAAAGATGGAGTGGCGGGGCCGCCAAGGTAGGCCGGCCGGCCAAGTAGGGGGGCCGTCCGGCCGCCCATTGTGGCGGTTTGCCACCGCCTTCGCCCTGGACGGTCCTGATGCTCTCCTGATGGCGGTTGTCCAGTCGGTGGCTTCGTGGGGGCAGTAGAAGAGGAGTGAGGGCCAAGTTGAGGCCCAAACAGCCCACCTTCTAGAACGTCGGTGGAATTCTTCTGAACAGGCTTTTGATTCTGCGTTATGGGCCTGTTTGTAGCCCACTGGAGGAAGACCGAGGCCTGTGGATACCATGTGGGGCCGGCCGGCCTGTCTTTGTGCCAGCTGGGCCCATTTTCCTTCATAATTCGCACCTGCATCCAAGTATTCACCAAAACTTGTGGAGTAGCATTAATTCTATCTACTATGCACAAAATCTTGGTGACATGCATTTATTTACTCGTTGTTCTCCCAAACGAAATGCTAACTCCTTGTTAAGTCTACCAACGGATCTTTTTCCTGAGTACCACACATATCACATACATGTATCACTGCTTTGGTCTAGTTTGCATGTTATAAATAATAGATGTTTCTTTGTCAATTCATGATATTCTTAGCCCTGCTTCCCTGAGGAAAATATAAATACGATACCCTTAGAATACTCCCGGGTGAAATGCTACAACGGTGTTCCGTGCGCTTGCGGAGTTGAATTTAATCTCCGAGCGTAAGAAACGCGAACAACAATCAAGGCCGTTGAGGGACAACCGACCCTGACCAAGGGTCAGGCGACCCCCCCATGTCGGCCGACGCCCCCTGACACGTCGGGCGACCAAGGGACGTCGGCCGACGCCTCCACCGCCTCTTCTGCTCTATAAAAAGGGAGCACCTCACCTGGAGTACACACACCACCGAGAAGAAGAAGTTCTGAAGTCCAATTTTTGTCTTGTTCGCCATTTAGAGTCTAGGAAGTAGTTCTAGTAGGAGTTAGAGTCGAGTCGGGCACTCGCCCCGATTCCGGAATTCATCTTCGGAATTGGTACGTTCGAGTCCCTTGTATCTTTATTTCCGATTTCCGTTGTATCGAGTACTTTGTCGAAATAATATAAAGATTGGTCTTTCCTCATATCTTGAGAGCTCGTCCATGAGTCTTGCTTGATTGAGAACGATTGTCGTAAGTTATCTTTGAGGGTATTTGATCTCTAGCTGCGCGTTCTTCGGTCGGAGTTTTCTCGGTCAAATAACACGGAGATTACTCTGACTTTCTTGCCTATCCGGACAGTGCATTTGTAGGCGAGATAATAGTCGTTAAATCGTAGACGTGGTGTATAAGTTAGCGATTATCTGCGAATACGGTAAGGCCCTCGGAGGACCGAGGCGGCAAGTAGTGACAGCCTTGTCCGTCCCTTGAAGTCGGCCACGTTCAGTCTTATTAGTAGGCACCCATAAGTCCCGTGTTAGCGAAAGGATCATTGTCTTAAGTGTTTATTCATGCAAGGTAGTGACAGCCCTTGTATGTTCTGTTAGCACTTGACAGATTACGACGTGTGTTGCACTCTACCAATACTTAGGAATCGTTCAACTCACTCGTTGTATCCAACTAGACTACTTACCTAAGGCATGGCGACTTGACCTCTCGATGATAGTGTGATTCACTCTTATTTTTACCTATCATTTGATTCGCCCCCGTCTTAGGAATAGTTTGTAATTGTGTGGATAAGTCTTTATTAAGTGTCGATATCATTTATCCGAGTTGCTTCCCTGTGGAAATTCGATACCTCGGAGTATGAAATGCTGCAATGGTACACCGTGCGCTTGCGGTTTAACTTGAATTAAATTAATAGAGCATAGCTACCGTCAACACCCCCTTACCTCCTTCACCACATTCCAGAAAAGTGATGGTGTGCGCGATGGATCAACTTATCAGATGCTGTGGCATCTTGGAAACAACAAAACGACAATGTTTCATCAACTGATCACAGGGTAGTCCGGTGCTGAATTTTGCAATGAAATCAAGTAGAAGTTAAGCTGTCGAGAACAGATTACAATCTGTCAACTCCCGTTTTACCTCCCACATTAACAATGACGCACGGTACTAAAATTTCAAATGATCAGACCCATTCGATCAAGGAAAGATCAGACCCATTCGATCAAGACAGTCGGCGGACGGACCGTTCCTATTCCCGTGTGAAAGGCGCAACAACACCCCCTGTTTCTTTGCTACACGGCGGATAGTCCGGTGCAGACGTTACACTGGTAGATCAAGTTTATATAGGATAGTCTGGTGCGGTGCCTTAACATAGGATATCCCTTTGTTAAATCGTTCCATGGACTGTGATCATCAAATACCCGTCGCGCGCAGATTACAGTCTTTGGACGCCCCTTACCTCTTTTACACCACCGTCAGCCGTAGCCAATCGTCGCAAATTAATAGTCAAGCCCCAAGTTACGCCGGCGGTTTCCTCATCCCATTAAATACCAAGATGCTATATATGTGCATGGTTGACGCCATGGATTCTCCATCGAGGCCACGGCAATCAGTTTCGATGTACCCGGCCCCCGTGGCGAAGGTGCGCCGGGAGGCGCCACGCATCGTTCCCGCAAGCGGCGCGGAAGGCACAGCAGCGACCGCCTCGGAGGGACAGACGGAGGGGGGGGGGGGGTGTCGTCTCCGTCTCCGATGCTCAGGCGGCGGCGGCGGGCACCAAGGCGGCTGGAGTAGACGGAACGGTGGGCACTGAGACGGCCGGAGCGGCGGCAAGCGGGCCTGACGGAGCGGGGGCGGGCGGTGAGGCAGCGGGAAGGCGGAGGGATGTCGACGCACGCACGGACTACACTTCGGAGGAGTGGATGATGTTTTGCATCCGAAGGAGGACTTGTCCGAGAACTACGACGGCGACCGTGCCATGGAACAGTTCGAGGAGGAACGGCGAGCTTGTCGTGCGGAGCTAGAAGCGCATGGAATATTCATGCGCGCCTGGGTCGAGGAGGAGGAGCTCGCCGACACGGCCACCTCTGAGAGGAGGGACTAATTTTTTTTACGTTCGATAGGACTGCTGCAATTTGTAATACGTCTGGACCATCTGTAAAACAGGGCCATACTTGTTCGATTGACTACACGGCGGATCTTTCGGTGCACGTCTTTCGCTGGCAATGCGAAACAGGGTTAAACTACATGGCGGATCATCCGGTGCTCATCTTTCGCTGGCAATGTTTGATCAAGTTATCATAGAATAATCCTGTGACACACTTTATTTCAGGTATGCCTATAAACCGGTGCTAAATCTTGGAAACAACAAACGACAATGTTTCATCAACTAGTCATAGGGTAGTCCGGTGCTGAATTTTACAATGAAGTCAAGTACTAGTAGTAGAAGTTAAGCCGTCGAGAACAGATTACAGTCTGTCAAAACGAGTCTACTCTATATGCTCTTTTTCTTTACTGCCGCTGTCCCACGCGCAAACACTATGAAAAAGACCATCCGGTCGTTGTTGCATTAAAATAAAGAATGGGAAGGCTCGAGATCTCCCAGTCCATTTGTGCGCTCGTCTTCCTCCGCTCTTGCTTGTCTGCCGCCGCCGCCCGAGCTCCATGTCGCAGTCGGTGTCCTTCCGGTCCGTGACGAACGGGGCAAGGGAAAGGGATCCCGTAAGGCCAAGAGGAGGCGTGGACGAGCCAAGCGGGCTGCCGCTTGTTCGTTGCATGGACCGCAAGAGGGCGAACATCATCTGAGCTGACGGCAAAGACAGATGCGAACTATGGCCGGAAGTTCTTCAAGTGCCCGCACAACCTCTCTAAGGTGAGTTATCCAAAACGAATTTCGATCATTTTTCTTGCTTGTGATTGATTTTGGATAGTAGGGTTTGAAGCAATTTGGTGATTTTTTTTTGAGCAAAATGTGGGGGCCTTCCTCGTGCTGCTGCTTCATGTTTCTGTCTGAGTACGTGACTCACCTAAAGGAGCTGGGATTGGTGTTGGATAAACCGGAGGCCAGGACACATGAACCAGAGATTGAGTTGCAGCTCAAGTCTGGGAAGACAACTACACTTCTGATGGCTGTAAATATTATCATTGTAATATTCTTTGGCGTCATGTTTATGATCAATAAGCTCACTTGTTTGTATGTAGTATGTTTAATAAGTCTAATCTGTACAATTGGTACCGAACTAAAGTAATGTAATGTGATGTTTAAATAAGCTAACTTTGTCCTCTCTTTTCTTGCCATGTCACCAATTTTGCTTATGTGGCACCTCAATGAATATTGAAAATGGAACTACCATTGGGTGTAGCCTTATACTAAATTTAAGCAATGTCACTCCTGGAAATCAAGCAATGAAACTTTGCACTGAGACTGGCCTCATTACTGCATTAGCACTAAATTTAACGATCGAAATTTATTGCTTTACACAGGAAGGTCCGATGATATAAATTAGACAGCAGCGGATAAAAGGTCAAAGGTGATGCGTTCTGTCCCGCCAAGAAAAAACTCCCGCCTCATCTCCCCCCCCCCCCCCCCCCCCCCATCCGCTCTGTCCAAAAAATTGGGAGGGCGGCGCCGCTGCGGCAACCCTTTGCGGGAGAGCAGCGGCGGAGATGCCGATCGAGATGCCCCGGAGGCTGCCGTTCTCGGTGGACACATGGACCCCGGCCTCGTTGCTGAAACGCCACCGCTTCCTCACCCACGCCCACCGCGACCACCTTGTCGGCATCGCTGGCACTGCCGTCGCCTCGTGCATCTACGCCTCCAGCGTCACCGTCCTTATCCCGCTACTTCCCGCAGCTCAACCGCGCTGCGTTCGTGGAGCTGGAGGCCGGCATGCCGCCGCTGCTCATGTCCGACCCCGATGGCGACTTCACGGTGACAGCTTTCGATGCGAACCACTGCCCAGGTCCATCTCCTCCTCCTGTCTCGTCGTCGTTTCCTGCTTGTTCTCCTCGGATGCCTGACTGCCTGATCCCATCCGCAGGCGCGTTGATGTTCCTCTTCGAGGGCGCCTTCGGCGCCATGCTCCACACTGGCGACTGCCACCTCACGACCGACTGCCTCCACGAGCTGTCCCTCCTCCCCTACCCATCGCGCCGAATTGACTACATCTTCCTCGACTGCACCTTCGCGCGATGCACCTTGCAGTTCCCCACCAAGCTCGACTCCATCCATGAGGTCTTTCTGCTTTGCCACATCAGCAGTCAAGGAATCGCAGCACAACAACCACAGTCACCTAATTTGTCACGCAGTTTCAATTCTCTTCCTGACAATCCCAGGTGATCAGTTGCATCTGGAAGCACCCGAACGCGCCGGCGGTGTACCTTGTCTGCGACATGCTTCGCCAGGAGGACGTCCTCGTGGAGGTGTCCAGGGCGTTCGGCTCCAAGATACACGTCGACAGGGACACGAACCCCGTCTACCACTACAGACTCTTGCACATTGCGCCAGAGATCCTAACCGACGACCCCGTCTCCCGCTTCCATGTCATGTCGTTTCCCCGGCTCTCGGACCGAGCGACCGAGATCCTCGTGCTGGCACGGTCGAGGCAGGAGCCTGAGCCTCTCATCATCAGGCCTTCCTTGTAGTGGTATGCGTACTACAAGGCGCCCGTGGCATCGGTGTAGCAGAGACCGATGCTGACAGAACCGATGCAGGATGAGTTCGGGGTGTGGCATTTTGCCTGTCGATGCACTCGTCGCGCGAGGAACTGGAGCAGGCATTGGGGATCCTTCGGCCCGGATGGGTCGTTTCGACGACGCCTCCTTGCGTTGCTATGGACCTGAGCTATGTCAAGAAGCATTGCTGCCTGTCTCGTTTGTGTCCTCATGATCCACTATGGAAGTTGATCGGGGTACCAGATGGAATGACTACTGTTACCGTTTCACCGCAGCCATCGGTGCGGACCGTGGAAGCCATTGAGGTGAGTGAACCGGCAGTTGCTTGTTCCGTTGAAGAGTTTGGCTCTGATGATAGCGTTCAGGTTGAAGTTGCAGAACCTATGCTGGAAGGTTTTGAGATCAGAGTGGAACCACCTTTGACGCTGTTCGGTCGTGCAAGGTTTCGGTTACTGCCTGATGAATCTCTACTGTGGAGAGATGGCTACGCAAGTGTTGAGTTGATAGACGATGTTGAAATTGAAGCCATGGAACAAGCTACAGAATCTGGGCTGTCGAAGGAGGGCATGGCTGATAAGAGTGTCGAAATAACTGAGATAACTGAAGTTTCAGGAAAGGTACGAAATTCAGCTACTGAATCTTTCGGCGTACTCAAAGCAATTGATTTAACTGAAGATGAGATACAGATATTTAGTAAAGCATCTGAATTCCGTATGGATGATAACAATGTGAAGGTTGTCAAAGCAAACGGGGAAGCTGATCAGGCTCAAGAACAGCATCTCAATGCGCACAACTGCATGAGGGTGAGCGAACAAGGTAAAAACAGAACAGAAGCAGTCAAGAATATTTCAGCTGTGCATACCATAGTACCGTCCCAAGGAAACATGGAAGCAGTAGAAGATGGCGCAAGTCCATCTAAAGTTTACAAGAACGCTGATAATGCTTCTGAAGGAATGGGTGATTCCTCGACAGTTATCAGATCATCAAAGGCTCTCAGTGCGAGCCTGATTCGGCTGTATAGGTTGATGAATGTGCCTGTTCCGCGGCCCCTTCCGTCACTGGTTGAGCTCATGGGCGCCTCCAAGCGACGTAGAGTTTCCGAAACTATGCAGCTGTAAACTGATAGAAGTTTAATTCTTCAGTTTCTATCAGAAAATCTTATAAACTTTTGTTAATCGGCCCCCACTGAGAAGTAGGCGCCGTGGCGGCTGGTGCAGTTGCAGCGGCCGGACCGAAAATAAAATCTTGGAAATCAAGCAATGAAACTTTGTACTGAGACCGGCCTCATTACTACATTAGCACTAATTAACGTTCAAAAGTGTCGAAATTTATTGCTTTACACAGGAAGGAAAACTCCTGCCTCATTTTCAGGTTTGTCCGGACATTTACCCTCGAAACACCGGACAGAGGTGAAGACTCGCTATCTCAAACACAGGAACATCCCCTGAATGGACACGTATACACCGGAACATCCTATGAATTGATTTAGAATACACCGGAACATCCTCTGAATTGACATAGAACAGCTTCAAGCAAGGAACAGTCGATGTTCGAGCGGCGAGAGGAAGTCCAAGCGGCAAGACTCTCCGCTCGGGTCCCGAGGAATACGATTTTTATTCCACAGCCGTCCCCAAGCACCAGCACAGCAGCCCACTCTTCCTTCTCCCAAAAGCCCCAATCTCACAAAATCCCCAAGAACAGACGCAACATCTCCAGCTCAAAATCCCCATCCCTACCTCGCTGTGCAAGAGGAATGGAGCTCAAGCCTTCACCCAGAAGGGCAAGCCCGCTGCCAATGGGAGGAGATGGGGCTCAAGCCCGTGCGGCGGCTCAAGGACATGCACATGGTGGCGGGCCTCCTGGATTCAATAGCGTCAAGTTGGGGAACAACCGCGATCAATCGGCAACTCCACTGGCCGGCATCCTCCCTCCTGTCTTCTCCGTCGTGCGGTCGGAGTTCGCGGGCGATACGTCGGCTACAACACCAGCAAGCAGAGTCCCTGCCGGGTTCGGCAGCGCGCTCGGGAACATGTGCTTTTGGCAACTACACCGGCTGGTAGCATCACTACCCGATTCGACTGCGTCTACTGCAATGGCCGGCGGCGTCCATCATGGGTTGGATGGCGCGCAAATCAGGACCATGGGCGCGTCGTCGGCAACACCACCGGACGGCGGCGTCCATTATCTGTTGGACGACGCGCGATTCAGGAACTTGGGCGCGAAATCGACATTACCAACGGCCATTGGAATCCATCATGCATCAGGAACAGAGGTTAGTTGTTACAATGATGGATTAGTAGCACGATGTAACTTTCCACTATTTGAGCGACGCCCTGTCACAACAGTTGATTAGTTGTTACTACTAGCAATGAATGGAATGTACCTCTTAAAAAAGTTAAAATTCTAACTCTCTCCTTACAAAGATCACACATTCAATTTTCATCCACTCTGTCCAGTGCTGCATGCATTTTGTGGTGTCTCTGTCCATAGATTAGTAGTGTACTTTGTTAGTCTAAGGCATTTTACATCTGTCACGAAACATACTCTGTTTTTCGTTGCAGCAAACAACATGCTCTCTCACAAGCAAAAAGCTTGCCAAAAGCGTCTGGTTCAAGGTCGAATTCGACAACCCAATAACGAGAAGGCTGGTGAGATAATAAAACTCGAATTCGTACTACTCTGCATGATCCTTTTCATGGCTGTAATCTTGATGTAATGCGAATCCATAGCACAATATCAATCATGCTACCATTTAACCGCATTTCATCCATACGTAGGTTTTGAACGAAGCCATTTCTGCAAATATTGCCACCAAACTTGCCAGCCCGTTGTCCCTTGTGCTGCAAGACGGAAAGTTCATGATGTGCTCGTCCACAAGGAAGAGAGCAAGATAGTCTTTGGTTTCGGCTGGTCATACCTCATAAATCAGTTGAACATTCAGCCCGGAGACTCGGCCCTTTTCATCCAAGTCAGAAATGATCAGATGAAAGTCGTTTTCTTTGCTGCAAACGGGACCGAAAAGAAGCCAGGTGACAGCCACTCGCACACGGAGAGCTTTGGTATCAAAAGCTAACAACACTGATGAGCTTGTTAATTTTTCTTCTATAGTACTAATAATATCAATGATTTCACAATTCAGGAACGTCGAAAGTGATGTGCGGCAAATGCCTCCATATGCCACAAGAGCTCAAGCAAGATGTACTGAAGATGGTGTCACCAGAAGCTAGAGGACTACCATTGTATGTTTTCAAAGTCAACCACACAGCTGCATGGAAAGGAATCATGGTAAGTGTCACAATTGCACCGCCAAAGTATTTATTCGCATAGACATCCAGTTAATATAAAACACACAACGCCTGACTGTGCAGGTCTTTAGCGCGGAATACACACGGCGCTACCTACAGAATGGACAGGAGATCGAGTTCCCCACACCAACGTCCCCATCAAAGATCACTGGGCACGTCGCCATCTACCATACCAACATGGGAACCGTGAACTGGGGTGATTTCCCGTATGTCAACAACATACAGATGGACGACCTCTACGCCGTGAAGCTGATCAAGGATGGCGACAAGCTAAAGGCATCAGTTGTGGTTGTCAAGAAAAAACACAACTGATGCCTTGCCAAGAAAAAAGACAACCGATCTCCTGTCCATCGCCTGTTAATAGTGAACAATGGACATTATCTGTGTTGAAGTGTATATGATGTTTAAGTGTGTGCAATTGTGAGTAAGTGATCTCACGGGAGACTCCTAATTTATGGACGTACTATTAATCAAAGAGTAATTAACTCTGTTGTCGGTTATTTACTTAAGTTAATTTCGTGAGTTTTTTTAATATATGCACACAATCGGAGCAGCTAGATGCATGCTTGCAGAGGAATACTCTGGGCATTTCATCTCCCGCTTCATGAGAGTTGCTTGACATTCTGCCAACTACTCTGTTTCCATGACTGGTGGGCCGAAAGCGATTGGCGGTCCCACAGTCCAGTGAGCAGACGATTCCGACCGAAATCGATTGGCGGTCCCACAGTCCAGTGAGCAAACGATTCCGGATGGCGACTTGTACATCTGCGTCGGTCCGGATATCTCGGACCTGGACAGTTCGACCAGCACTTCGCGTCGCATCTCTAGCTCTCTACCCTTTCCTGCCTTCATCGCCGCATTCATGGATACGTCTAGTGGGCCTCTCAAATGCATACAGGTTGTCATTCCTCCCCTAGTGGGCCATTCTGTGACATTGTGTCCCAGGCTGGTGGCAATAGGCTCTCCAAATCCAGCCGGACGGTCTCGTCTATAGTACGGGCTCTCAGATCCAGCCCATGGAGCGACGTGAAGGATGCCATGTGGCCTAACTCGCAGGCAGAAGAAACCAGTGACCAAAAATGGGTGACCATGGGCCCCAGAGCACCTGACATGTGGGGTTCATGTTGTCGGTCCCGCGCTGGACATGTGGCTTTAGCCACGGGCAACCAAAATAAAGACAAAAATACTAATTTGACCGTGGGCCCGGGGAGCCTGACACGTAGGCCAAAGGGTGTTTTGCAGTGCGCGTGGCATTTTACGCGGTCAAATGAAAGTGACAAAATGTTTGTTCGTGGGCCCCACGCTGCTTGACAAGTGGGCCCGCAGAGTGCTCCATGGTCCGCCACGTGGCATTTGAGCGGTGAAACAGAATGCATGAGTGACGAAAATGGCTTGACCGTAGGCCCCACGGTGCTTGACATGTGGGCCAGCAGAGTGCTTCATGGTCCGCCATGTGGCTTCTTACACGCTCAAACAAAATCAGTGACGAAAATGACTTGATCGTGGGCCCCACGGTGCCTGCATGTGGCCCGCAGAGTGCTTGATTGACCGCCACGTGGCATTTTATTTTACGCGGTCAAACAAAATAACTGACGAAAATGGCTTGACCGTGGGACCCATGGTGCTTGACATGTGGGCCCGCAGAGTGCTTGATGGTCCGCCACGTGGCATTTTACGTGGTCAAACAAATAAGCGACGGAAATGGCTTGACCGTGGGCCCCACGATGCTTGACATGTGGGCTCGTAGAGTGCTTCATGGTGCGCCTCGTGGCATTATACGCGGTCAAACGAAATTAGTGACGAAAATGGTTTGGCCGTGGGCTCTGTGAGGCCTGATACGTGGGGACCCGCTTGCTGACTGGGATGCCACGTAGGCCGGAAACGTCCGTGGGGTGGGGTTTATGACGAAAATTAGGGTCCCCGTTGGTCGCCGTACTCGGCGACGGGATTTTTAGTGCCGAATCGGCCACCCAAAACAGTCAACCGACTGCGTCGGACGATCCTGTG
Organism: Eragrostis nindensis; assembly: GCA_012490785.1. Classification (NCBI taxonomy): domain Eukaryota; kingdom Viridiplantae; phylum Streptophyta; class Magnoliopsida; order Poales; family Poaceae; genus Eragrostis; species Eragrostis nindensis. The sequence goes on along the minus strand of JAAXCT010000077.1, from coordinate 74,319 downwards.
CACCGATTTATACGGTTTTTCGTCACAAATATGGCTTGTTAGTGACAGACCACGAAAATCGTCATAAAGTTGGCCAGAAACGATAAAAACCGCCAAAATAGTGACAGAACTAGAGTGATTTCGTCATAAATCAGCAGATCTGTACTAGTGAACGACTCCACTACCTCGCCAGGGAGCTCGCCGCCCGTAATAGCTGCTGCCTCCTCCTGAATATGATTCGCGCGCCCTTCCCCAGCAAGAGAGTTTGTGCGGGAGCGGAGAGAAGAACTATGTTTTTGTGTCAGTGAACAAATCGATTCATTGCAAATGAAACACAGGGGCACCCTGGTCAATATGAAAAGTATGTAATGTGTTTCAAGCATAACAGGGAAATGGAAGCTAACGGAAGGGATGGAAGTGGCTGGTAAGGGAAGAAATTTACGTACCATGGCTACGAAGCAAAATGGAAACTTTCAGTGGGTAGTAAGGAAGAGGGACTTTTCTTGATGGCCTCTAGGGAATTTTCCCTACATTTAAAGGCCTTATCTCAATGTGACCTTGTGTTTGATAACATTATCTAGATGTTTTCAATATCAAATATACACAGTAACGTGATCTAGGCCTCATGATGTATACACGTTTGATTTGCCTTCACTAAAGAATAATGAGGTTATGTTTGATATACAGTAATGCAAGCCACATGCCATCATATCAGGGTGGGGCGCAGATATGGTGGAATCATGAAAACCATCGTTGAAAACCTACTTAAAAGTTTTGAAAAATTATGAACCATTCACCCATAGTTTCAAATTCTATTGAAATATACAAAAAAAATCATGAAGAAAGAGGAGGAAAAGGATAAAACAACGATTGTGCAAATTTTACGAACACAAAATTTGAAATCCAAATTCAACTTCTATTAAAAGATACAAAAATCATGAATAATAAGGAGTAAACGGATAAAAAAGTGATTGTGCAATTTTTTGTGTGCATGTTTCCCACCATGTCCTCTAAATGTATGCCAAGTTACATAATTTTCTTGAAACTTTTTAAATAGATTTTTAATCCACCCTAAGTCTATGGAGAGGATCTACAGCGCTCAGTCCATCAGGGTCTTCACCGGCTGCTGGTCGTCGTCTTGATCTCTGTGGCTGGGGGATGTCAGGGGTGCCGGCAAAGTAGCGTGAAGACGAGCTCCGCTGCGGCCTATACGTAAGTGTGGCTGAGTTCGCTGCAACTGGGTGAAGATATGGCCAGGGGCAGTATGGTCCCCTCAGAGCATCTCCAACCGTGATGTAAAAATGCTCCCTAAACGTAATTTAAGATGTCAGTGGAAAAAAGTGCCCTCCAACAGTTTTGTAACAAGGTTACTAAATTTAGCTTCTCCCGATTTCTCCCTATTCAGTCGCCACATTTGGCGACCATATCCGCACTCGCAGTCGAGGAATCCCGCTCTTTCCGCGCGAATCGTGCGTGCGTGAATGCATTCGCGCCATCTTTTTCCATTCCCGCTGCACGTGAAGCACTATGTGTTCGCGCCGCCGCTGACTTCTGCGGATTCCGGCCATCGTCGTATCTTTTTCCATTCCCGCTGCACATGAAGAACTCATGTGTTCGCGCCGCCGCTACCTTCTGTGAATTCCGGCCATCGTCGCGGGATCCGGCTCTCGACCTCAGGCCACCACCATCTGCTGCTCCCCGCATCGGTCTGTCGCCGTCTGCTGCTCCGCACCACGCGCCAGAGGTGGCCGCTGCTCCCCTTGTCCGACTTCTTTCACCTCCCACACCGCCGTCGCCCCTGATGCGAAGTGATTCAAGGACCGCTTATCTGAACTCCGGGTGATGACACGGGATATTGCATCTTTGATTCATTTTTTTTTTAGATAATGGGAAGATTGCATTAATCCCGGCCTTGGCTCTCATGAAAGCTACAGCCACAGTGGCCTTGACTTTCAAGAAAGTTACAGCCAAATACAACCATCGACGAAAGTCGACCATGATCAGAAGTGCACATTCACTACACTGATGGAATAAAACAAACTAAAAAAGAAAACGACTCCTATCCACAGCTTCTATTATCTTCCGGGGTTGCGTCATGAGTATAGTTGACTCTGTGTCCGTTCTTTCACCACTTCAGGTATTGGACAACACTTGAGCTTGAGCCAATCCAATGAGGAATCATCTCTGGATTGAAGCAAAACCACTCAAACAACCACCGACGAAGAATTTGCCCAGCTGCAGGAGATCGTAACCAAAGAAGATCGGCATGCGAAGAGAATCTCCAAAGCGACGCCTCAAGGAGGATGCGACATCAATGATGCCACCGACGCCCATTCGAGATCGAATTAGGTTTTCACCCGGAGATCACAATCACGAAGATGAGCTTGATGACAACGCCTTCATGAAGGAACATGGCGCCCGAGAGCGTCATCGTTGTCAGGGCCAACAATTGTTGGCAAGACTTTCGCCGTTCGAAGCCCATCAACCAAACACCATGGAAAGAAACAAGCACCTCCACGGTAGATGATGCCTTGATCTGCTACCATCGTGCGGCAGCCATCCCACCGATGCACATCAGGAACAGAAGGCCGTTGCCCTCCACCGTTGTGCCCAGCGGCACGCCGACGCACAGAACACGGCCGACGCACGGCCACACCGGGCTTGGTAACGCGCCGACGCGCAGGGCACCACCAAACACCGGCCACGCCGCGCCAGGGGGCGCACCGCCGCACATGTCACTGCCAGCACCCGGCAACTCCGTCCGATGGCGCACCGACGCGCAGGACGCCGGATCTCGCCCGGCCCCGCAGCCCGGCGCGCAGGACGCCGGATCTCGCCATACCGGCGGCGCAGCACACGCCGCCGCCAGCGCCCGGCCACGCTGCCCGGAGACGCACCGAAGTGCAGGTCGCCGGATCTCGTAGCAGCCACGCCGGGTGACACGCCAGCGCCTCCGCACCCGCAGATCTTGCACTCCGCCGCCAATCTTCCAAGTGAAGAGGGAGAAAGAGAAACGCCACGAAGAAGGCCCGGCCGCCACCATCATTGCTTGCTAGCTGGGTTGTTCCAGCAGCGAGGCTCCGGCAGCGGCAGGCCTGGGGAACGGACGGAGAGAGTTTGAGGCGGCGGCGTGAGATCGCCGCCCGTGTCGCCTAGGGGGCGACGCGGGGGCGGCGGCTAGAATATTGTTTCACCAGCATCTTTGATTCATAGTGCTCCGTTCAATCACTGCTGACTCCACCCAGTACCCAGAAATGGCATGTTAGTTTAGTAAAGACACGATTGAGAACTGGAGCTTCCTGAATTTTGCATCTGTGACTGAGAACTGAAGCTCCCTGAAATTTTGCATCATTGATTCATAACTGAATTTTGCATCTTTGATTGAGAACGTACTGAAGCTCCCTGAATGTTATTTGATTGATAATTGATTTTGCATCTTTGATTCAAAAGCGTCATTCAAAAAAAAATCTTTGATTGAAAAACTGAAGCCCCACCGCACTACATACTCAGAAACTACCAGGCCAACGAACCAACAGTTGGGCCCACAAATAGCTGATGTGGCAACTTTTAAAAATATTTAGAACCCAAAAATTGAGAACTGTTGGAGGATGAAACTTTTATTGCTCCTAATAGCACTTTAGAAACTCCCTAAATCAGCATTTAGGGAGTGTTTTTTTAGATAACTGTTGGAGATGCTCTCACGCGGGAAAAAATTGGGAAGGAAACGGAATTGCAGTAGAGAACGGTGAAAATCCCCAAAGAGCAAATATGGAGACGTTTTGGGTCGGTCATCGTCGAAGCCAAGTGTTTGGGTCCTATTTCATCGAAGCCAAACGATTCGAGTCCTATGGTAGCAAATTTTCTCGTCATCTCAAGATCAGTTGACGGTGTGTTTTGCAGAAAAAAAAAGTATATGTGAAACCCTCATCAGGCGAAAGTAAGCCAAAAGAGATTTTAAGAGGGGTTCTAAGTTGATCCCAAACTAGTTTATAAGAGAAAACTTTTTGACCGAAGTCAGTAGGGGAAACCCCAACCCTCGTCAGGCGGTCGAGCTATTTTTATTTTAAACCTTTTAAAATAATATTTTCAAGATCTAAACTATTTGGCACATTAAATTTATTGGTTTAACAAATATTACAATTACGCCAATTAAATTGGCATGACCAATGCCACAGCTAGCTATCTCCATGTCAGATTGGGCGTGGACACAAATGACCAGACGGGCACGCCAAAATGCTTGGCGTGACTAAACTAGCCACGCCAATTCTGGTACGCCAAAGTGTTTTGCGTGAATGAACTAGCCATGCCAATTCAGCTGCCGTGATCGAAGCAACGATTTTTCTTATAGGCATGCGTGAGCTGCAGGAAAGCAAACAGGGGTCCGGTGGGGATCTGGTAGCTTTTTGTGCTGCAACGGAATCGCTGTATGGAGTTGGGGAAGAGAGAGAGGGTGAGACACCAATAATTCGCACACAATTCCCACGCACTGAGTCCTACGTGGCTAATGTGGCAACATTTAATTGGTTCAAGATTAGGTGTGCTTCTCCATAATTTACGGAGGGCAATTCATCATTAAGTGGGTATCTCCTTAATTCACGGAGGGCATTCATTTTTAAAGTCACCTAAGATTCAGTGCGTGGGAATTTTTACTCACTGCAAACTAACTCCTACTCCCATCCCATGCTGCCTTATGTTCTCAATTTTTTATTGAGTTTTTTAGTGGCTCCTCTCTGTTCTCTATTGGGTGCTACATTAGGTGATTTTCTTTTGCTAATCTCTCCTTGAGTATCAAATACAAATATATAACCCGCTATTATCCAAGGATAACTCCTCATCTCTTTATTTAATGAGAAATCATCTGAGAGGTAACTATTGAAAGGTATTTTAAGTTGTGGGTCGGTACTACAATATAATGGGTCCGGTACACTATTTTTCTCTTCTTCAAACTATATAAAAGGGAGTGAGGAATATTTACCAGGGATACCCCACGGGCCATGCATTTAACCCCCGCTCTCAGCGGTCGTACGTCCAACAGAAGAAGACATGCGCTAAAGCGCTGGAACAGGGGGCGCACAGCCTCCAATTCCCTACCTCATGCCTTCGAGCCAGGACCCCGGCCACGCAGGTCGGAAGCCCGCCACACGGCGGCCATGCATGGCGCTTGGTCTAACATGCGGCGAGGGAGGCAGTGCGTGGTGGCCGTAAGTCCGTGACCGCCCGTGCCAGCTCCTTCACAGCTAGGCGATGCAATGGGTTTGACCCGATGGCTACTGCCCATCCAGCAGCCTTGGGTAGAAGAACCATCATGACGCCCTGGGTTATCGGTGCTCATTTTCATCACGAAAGCGTTGGGTGCTACCACATTTATCAGAGAAAAAACAAAAAAAGTATCAACCACTTATTTTGGCCCGTGACATAAGCCGTCCATTTATGTTTCACCATTAACACCTTTCAAGACTAACGATTTGATTATTGATTAACACCTCGCCTGCATAATGGAAATATACACAGGCTTCCATGTAGCTTAAACATTTGACAATGAGAGAATATGTCGTGCGATAGCAAGGCGACAGTGAGAAAAAAAAGCTGTAACATGTTTGATGTGCTCAGGGCGCAGAGTATAGAAGAAATCGCACATCAGGAGAGAGAGACGCCAGGGAAGAGAAAAGCTTAAGAGAGAGGGAGACTAGTGCACTGATTTCATGCCAATGCTACCATTCGAAATAGAATAAATACCATATCATCCTTGCTGGACTCAGATGGCAACTCAGATACTGGACATGAGCAAACAGCTGAAATTTTGTGGCAGGCTTATAAAGCTAAGCTGGGCACTTCTGAATATACTGGGATGCAATTTGATCTTGCTGGTTTACTTCAGCAGGTAGGCCACTTGCAATGGCTAGAAGACCCTTTTACCACTGAGGAAATTAATAGAGTCAAAATGGATCTGCCCTCACATTAATCTCCAGGTCCTGATGGTTTTAACAATGATTTTATGAAGAAATGTTGGTCTACAATATCTGAAGATTTCTACAGGTTGTGCCAGGGCTTCTATGATGAAACTATATGTCTGCAAAGCATCAATGGCTCATATGTGACACTTGTTCCCAAAGTAGATACACCCTTATCTATAAATGACTTCAGACCAATTTCCCTCCTCATGCTCCAGTATCCAATTAATTACAAAACTGCTAGCAGACAGATTACAACAGGCGATTCTACAGTTGATACACACCAATCAATATGGTTTCATAAGAACAAGGTCTATCCAGGATTGCCTGGCTTGGTCTTTTGAGTACCTCCACATCTGCCATAAATCAAAGAAGGAATTGGTGATCTTCAAGTTGGATTTTGAGAAAGCCTTTGGTAAGATAGAGCATCAGTCCATCATTGATATCTTGCAACATAAAGGCTTTGGAAAAAATCGATAAATTGGGTGAGAGGCATCCTTTCCTTTGGGACTTCCTCAGTTCTTCGAAATGGTGTTCCAGGGAAAGTGTTTCACTGCAGAAGAGGAGTAAGACAGGGAGACCCTTTATCTCCCCTACTGTTTGTGTTAGCTGTTGACCTCTTGCAGAGTGTCCTTAGCAGAGCTAAAGACTTGGGAGTGCTCAAGCTGCCAATCTCACAAAGAGCAGGGAATGACTTCCCCATAGTACAATATGCGGATGATACCCTATTGATAATGGAAGAATGTCCCATCTACTACACACTTTTGCATAATCTACTGGTCTCAAAGTCAATTATGCTAAATCCATCATTGTTCATATCAATGTTTCAGAAGAAAGAATGGAAATCCTGGCCAATACGATAGGTTGTAAAGTGGGACAGTTACCATTTACTTATCTGGGACTACCTTTGGGCACAAGTAAGCCTAGGGTAGAAGATTTTTTACCCCTGGTTCAAAGAGTAGAGAGACAACTCATCAGCACAAGGAGGCAAATTGGAAATGGTGAAAACTGTGATAACATCTCTACCAACTTTTCATATGTGCATAATCAAATTGCCTCTCACCATTATTAAACAGATTGAGAAATATATGAAGCATTGTTTGTGGAGATGCTCAGACCTACATAGTAAAAAACCATCTTCAGCTGCCTGGCACATGGTCACCAGACCCAAGAAGAAAGGGGGTTTGGGCATCAAGAAACTATCAGTTCAAAATGATGTACTTTTGATGAAATACTTGGATAAGTTCTTCAATCATGCATATCTTCCATGGGTGCATCTCATATGGGACAACTACTACAATGGCAGTGTGTCACCAGGCCAAATGAAAAGAGGATCCTTTTGGTGGAGAGATATCATTAAGCTACTTGAATAGTGTGGCCTTTTGGGATGATCTCTGGTCAGGAATAGTGCCACACATTAAATACCCATAACTCTACTCCTTTACACAAATAAACTCATCTCTCTCCATGATGTGCGACATTGCAGATTTATCAAATATTTTTCAGCTGCCATTGTCTGAAGAAGCCTATGCTCAGTACCAGGAACTGCAGGAAACGCTACAACAAGTGGAATTTTCAGAAAATAGGGACCAATGGAGTTACATATGGGGAAATCGATTATATTATTCCTCATCCAAAGTTTACAAGAGAATGGTTGGGCATACCCAAGTGCACCCCAAGTGCACCCATCAATCTTTGGCAGTCCTGTTATCAGATGAAGCATAAAATTTTCTTTTGGTTAATTATGCAAGACAGACTGCATACACAAGAGGGGTCTTGAGAAGAAGGAACATGCTGCTTGATGATTATAGATGTGAAATGTGCATTTTACAAAGGGAGGAATCCATTTATCATCTCTTCCTGAGATGTCCCTTCGCCAGAAATTGTTGGCACTCAAGGTCTTGCTGCACCAACAATCTCGAACCCAGGAAGAGCTGTTGCAAGATTAAAACGACAACTTCCAATGCCATTCTTCATGGAAATAAGAGTATTTGGACAACTCGTAATGATTGGATTTTCAATGGGAAAGATCCAACAAAATAGACCTGCAAAGAGAAGTTTAAGAGAGAATTCGCCTTGGATATCCATCGAGTGAAGCCTAGATACTTACCACAAATTAAAGAATGGCTAGAAACCTTAGCATAGCCTTCTTTTTGTCCTTTTGGTTTGTTTTTGGTTTTTCCTAAGCTTGTATTTCTCTCAGACACTTTAAATTTTATTTAATACAATCAGTAGGGGGCTTCTCCCTCTATTTCATCAAAAAAAAAAAACAGGACAGAGGTGTGGTACCTGTCGATCCTATCCTTGGCCCCAGCCTGGCAGCTCCGTCACACATGTCTCGGTGGGCTCCCAGGCAGGAGAAGCTTCGTGACCAAAATTTTCGCAGCGAAATCAAGGTTTGATCACGCTGAGCGGCGTGGCGTGACTTAATATTCAGTCACGTGCTTCACCCGTTTAACAAATCCTACGTGGTGGTTCACACTAACGTGGAAGTTGGTCACACTGAACAGATTGGCATGACCGTAGTCTTAGTCACTACAATCAGTTTGGCGTGACAAAATTGTCTAGATCTTGAAAATACATTTTCGAATGATTAATTCTTAAAACATTAGTTAAAATAGGTTTAAATAATAAAGAAACACACATCTGTCCTACCCAGTCCCTCAGGCGGAAAAAAGAATCATGGTTTTAAAAAAAAAACTCATAGCTCCCAAACCGAGTGTGTGCAAACCGATTACATAGTTGCGTTCGTTGCAATGAAATCTTTAAAACTAAACCCAACTTTGTTGTATTTTGAGAATTTTTAAAATTAAAAAATAGCAAAAAAATGTGGGGCCAATCTTGAACCAATATAAAAAAGTGAAACAAAGAATGAAAAAGTTGGGACACGAAATGAAAAAAGTTGGAGCATGAGATGAAAAAATTGGACAATTAAACAAAAAAGTTGGAGGAACAGAAAAAATTGGACAATCAAACAAAAAAGTTGAAGAAACAAGTGACTCTTTTGATCAACACTTATTCGTGCCGAGAAAAAATCATCAAAATATAAGTAGGTGAGAAGTAGTTTTGAAAATCTGATCATGAGTAACACAGTGGTGAGGCGAAAGGCTGTAGCCTAGTGGTTACAAGAGCCTCAGTAGCATCTAAGGTTTTGGTTTCGAATTTTCTAGGATTTAACGGCGTTGTGCGTTCAACGGGGAGGCGACGTGGCCGTCGATAGCAAGGCGACTTCGTCAATCTTGAGGATTTGCTTGCTCAGTCTTCAAAGATGCTCATAGGGGTAGGATTTACGTATGTGCGTTCATAGGGTGAGTATGCGTGCGTTGTAAGTGTCTGAGTTGTACTGTGTAATCGCAAAAAAAAAACACAGTGGTGACATTAGTTTCCTAATTGGATGCACGGTTTACAACCTATGGATTTTATTTTTTTAAATTTGAAGGAGTGTATAACGTCATGACGCACCCCTGTGGTCCGGCCAGCTCCTGTCGCGACGATGCTGAGTCCTGACAATTTCACGCGTATTTCCAAGAAAGAATCAACTGCAAAAAACCCTCGTTGCGGTTAACCGCAGAGTACAAAATCTCGTAGATTCACCCTAAAACCATGCATCTAGAAGAAATTTTTTTGTCTTCTATCCTCACGTATGATAAAGGGAGGTTACCAAGTTTTGAAAACGCTTATACAACACGAGTATACCCTGGGATGTTTTTGTCGGCTACTTCATGTATCGTCCTCTTCATGATTTTTAGTGTTAAGTGTCAAAAATACAACCTCAAAAAGAAATAATATATTGGCAGGGAAAGATGAGATATTTTAGAGGGGTAAACTGGGAATAATGCCATGGAGGTCCCTCTCGCCGGCGCGCGCGTGCGATGTGGTCGCGCACGGCTCCATCGAGGGGCACCTCCGTGGTGGCTAGGTTTCTGGCGACCACAAGGCTACGAGGCGGTGCGACGGTGGGCCAACTCGTTGGCCTTCTTCATCGGCTTCAACGTCGGCGGCATGACGGATCTGGCGTGGCGACGGCGACGGCGGCTAGGGTTGAGGCAGATCTGTCGCGGACGGCGGCTAGGGTTCAGGTGGTCCATGCCGAGCTCGACCCCGAGGTGCCCCCCCCCCCCCCCCCCCCCCTCCCTCCCTTCCCCGCGCGGCGGTGTCCCTCTTCCTCCCGCATGGTGGCGAGCGGCGGCGCCCCTCTCCCTCCCACTCGATGGCGCGCGGCGGCGCCCCTCTCCCTCCCACACGATGGCGCGCGGCGGCGCCCTTCTCCCTCCCACTCGATGGCGCGGTGGTGCCCTTCTCCCACCCTTCCCCACACGGCGGATCCAACCTCGGCGATGTGGATCTGAGCTCGGCGACGCGGATCCGAGCTCAGCGACATCGAATCGACCTCGGTGACGGCAGAGCGGTCCTCTGCGCGGTGGTGGCGGGTGCATCCAGATCCGGTGGCGGCGACGACGCGGCGTGGATCCAGTGGCGGCGGTGTTGCGTAGATCCGGTGACGGCTAGGGTTGGGTTGTGGCGGGCCAGACGGGCCTGCCATGGCCCGACCACCTTTTTTTTATTTTATTTCCACCTTGCAGTGGCTGACAGGACGTCCGTCACTGCTCTTTCCCATGGAGCTGTGGCGCAAGCACAGTGGCGGACGCTTTGCCCGTCACTGTAGGCCCAAAACGTCCACCACTGAAGGCCATTATTGTACTAGTGTGTGACGCTGAAATCACTTTCCCTTGCATTGTCAAAAAATGCTACTATTTGCACGGTAATTGCTTTTGTTGCTTTGAAGAAAATGGATATACAACTAAAACGCCAGTCAGTAGGGATAAGCTTTGTTAAACGGCACTATGACAAGGCATATATCAGATTGGCATTCAAGAAAGAAATTTAATTAAGATATTTCATATACAGGTGCAGGACTTAGGCATAGATTGGGCAGTTCAAATGCCACTTTTTTATTTTGTGATTTGTGAACTCATATTTTAATATTTGCAAGAGCAAAACGGTGTAGGATTCGATGCTAGGACCTCACGATCTTGTAGTTGTTGAGCTTCCACAACACAACACAACACAACACATGCTTATAAAATAAATAGCACCCTTCAATCATTGCGTTTAACTTATAAATATTTGAATATATCTTACTGAAGCCCAAAAAAGTGTGACTTGTAGTAACACAAACGTTTTCTGTGTGCTATGAGTTCTAGGATCGCTATGTTTGAAACACATTGCTTTCATTGTAAAACACTATGCTGGTAATATTATTTTTGTGTTAGTAGAATACTTCTCTGTAACATTTTTACAAAACCAGCATTTGTATTACAACTACACTCAGTAACACAAATATGCTTATGTTACTTTCCAATATGTTTGTAATGCTTTCTTACTTGTGTTACAAGTGTTTGTTACAAGAGATGTGTTTTGTAGTAGCTGATCAATCGACCACCTCAAGTTGCAGGCCAATTGGCTCCATCACCTAAAACAGTGCACTAGTACAAAAGAGCCTAATATGACACTTGAAATTTTATAACAGTGGGGCACACCAACCGATCCGTCACTGCTAACCAGACGCTAGTTACTATAGCAACCATCAGTGGCGGACGGGCTGGCGTCATCGCGGCTACAGGACCAGAAGGACGCACCAGTGGCGGTGAAAGTGACGTCACAAGCGTCCGCCACCGAGAAGGAGTCAACAGTGGCGGATGACATGATGTCATAATAGTTCGCCACCGCTGAGACGCAAATCAATGGCGGACGCTGACGTCAGAGCATCCGCCACTGTTATTGAGGGCAGAAGTGGCAGACGGCATGACGACACCGGCCGCCACTAATACTGATCATCAGTGGCGGACACAAGTGACGTCAGTTCCATCCGCCACTAATAGTGCTGACGTCACTCCGTCCGCCGCTGATTCGCGTCATCAGTGGCTGGTGGAAGTGTCATGTCGCCCGCCACTGCTAGCCCGCAGCTATATAACATGCGCGTCTTCCCCACGCGAACAGTACCAGATCATCTCGACATTGATGTCCGTACGGCGGCGGGGATAAATTAGAAAACATGGGGGGAAGGTTTTGATCTCTTTTTTTTGGGGGGGATTTGATCTAGGAGGTAAATCTTTGATATCCATTGGAGCCTTTTTGTGTTTAGATGTCTTTTTTATGGTTAATTTTGAGGATAAAATTTATCTAGGGTTGCAAACTTTTTTCCTTCAATTGAGATGATTCTATTGTTTTTTTGAGGGGGAATTAGTAGATCCTATCTAATATGTTCACCTTCCATGTCTTATGTTGTTTGTCTTGTGAGTTTTTATTGTAATTTAAGAGATCAATGATTTTTATGTATGCACCATATACGTAAGAGAGAGGGGATGGGGAACTATTATAGTCTTGCGTATGGATTGAATAAAAATATTATGTCAAATTTGTATAGCATTGTTATTCGTAATTTATAATTCGTATTCCTTTGTTTAATTATTTTTTTCAAATATTGTAGATGACGGATAGGTCTTGGATGTACGATGTGGGTGGAGGAGATCCAATAATATATTTCGCGAAAGTCAACAAATTTCTCCAAGCCGCCAAGGTTCACGCTGCACGTCAAAATACAAGGGTTACATATTGTCTTTGTAAGAGATGCAAGAATAATGTATTGTTTGAGGAACATGAAACTATTCGTGAACACTTGTTGGTGAAGGGTTTCATGGACCACTACTCAATCTTGATCAAAGATGGTGAAACACCAGACACTCGAGAAGGCAACAACGTGCAGGGAAGTGCAGAAGGCAACAGTCACGCAGAGAGGGCACAAGACAACAATGAGCGTTATAGTGCAGATCAGTGTAACGCCCAAGATGATGGCTCGGTACACGAGAGTGGAGGATGTGAAGGCCTCCATGTAGAGGAAATACTCCGACATATGGCTAATGAGGATTTATTCCACAACAGAAAGAAAGGCTTGGATAACGTAGAGATGTTGGATAAGGCATCGAGAGAGCCTCTCTACTCGAAAGACAAAGGATGTGAGAGGGAGTGCACGGTATTACAGACGGTGCTTCGACTCCTCACACTAAAGGCCAGCAACGGGTGTCAGACAATAGCTTCAATGATTTGCTGCAGGTTTTAGGCGACACATTGCCGAAACCGAACGGTTTGCCCACAAGCACATACCACGCAAAGAAGCTATTGTCTCCGTTGACATTAGGCATACAAAGAATACACGCTTACCCGAATCACTGCATCCTGTACCGTAAAGAACACGCGGACAAGGTCAGGTGTCCAGTTTGTAACACCAGTCGGTACAAAAGATACGATGACAATGTTGATGACTGTTGTACCGTGAACATCCAGAAGAAGGGACGAAAGAGGAACAGAGGCGGTAGGACCAGTCATCAGAACGAAGGGGAAGAAGATGAGGTTGAGTGCAGAGAAATTCCGGCACTGGTGATGTGGTACATACCGGTAGTCGATCGCTTGAAGCGTCTGTTCGCAAACTCCAAAGACGCGAAACTCATGACTTGGCATGCCACTGAAGATGGGCGCAAGAAGGATGGAAAGCTTCGTCACCCCGCGGATGCCCGACAGTAGAAAAAGTTTGACGTCGACAACCCTCAGTTCTCATACGATCCGAGGAATGTGAGATTTGGCTTGAGTACAGATGGAATGAATCCTTTCGGTGGCATGAGGAACCCACATAGTACGTGGCCGGTGATTCTATGCGTCTTCAATCTTCCTTCAAGGCTGTGCCACAAAAGAAAGTACCTCATGCTGAGTACCCTTATATCCGGTCCACAACAACCTGGCATTGATATAGATGTGTTTTTGGAACCTTTGATGGAAGACATGCAGAAGCTGTGGGAAGAGGGGGGTTCGCATGTGGGATGCCTACCGACAGGAGCACTTCAACCTCTATGCTATTATTTTCGTGACCATCAATGACAATCCCGCTCGCTTGACCCTAACCGGCCAGGTAAAAGGAAAGTCGGCATGCGTTGTTTGCGTTGACCAAACATCATGCGTGCACCTTCCAAATTTCTGCAAGCTGGTGTACATGCGACACCGACGATTCTTACATACCGTCGAATGACGAAAGAATTTGATGGTACAGAGGAGAAAGATCCCGCGGCAGTGCTTCGCGACGGCAAATTTGTTTATAATCTGGTGAAAGATTACAAGGTTGTTTTTGGCAAGCCAGTCAAGGGGAGAAAGCGGAACATGTCCGATCAGCTTCCAAAGGATGCAATATTTAAGAAGAAATCAATTTTCTATAGGTACTTAGCGTACTGGAAACAGTTGGAAATAGGTCATGCAATCGACCTTATGCACGTTACGAAAGGTGTCTTTGATAGCACCTCAGGTCTCCTTATGGACACACCAGGCAAGACAAAGGACGGGCTCCGCGCTCGAAAAGACCTACAAAAACAAGGAATAAAGAAAGAGCTTCACCCTGAGCAGTTGGAGAATGGAAAGTATTACCTTCCACCGGCCAGTTTTAACCTGACACCAGAGGAGAAAAAAGCAATATGCAAGTGCCTACGCAGTATCAAGGTTCCCACAGGTTTCTCAACCAACGTAAAGAATCTAGTCTCAATGACCGAGTTAAAGATAAGTGGCTACAACACGCATGATTGCCATATCATGCTTTCTTTGTTCCTCGCGATCGCTGCAAGGGCTATCAAACACCCATTGCAATCACACGGATGTGTCACTTTTTAAATGCCGTCTCCAAGAAGGTCATCGACGTTGGAGAATTGCAAAAGATACGTAAATTGATGCGGGAGACTATGTGCCAACTCGAGATGTGCTTCCCCCCCATATTTTTTGATAAGATGGAGCACTATATGATCCACATAGCACATCAGATACTTGTTCTTGGGCCTTCTTACCTTCACTATATGTACCCGTATGAGCGGTATATGTACGTTATGAAAAACTATGTGCGCAGTCCCAAAAATCCTGAGGGATCCATGATAGAGGGCTACACAACAGAAGAGGTTTTGGAGTGCTACAACGATTACATGACAGATGGGAAACAAATAGGTGTTCCGCCGTCGCGGCACGAGGGAAGGCTCGCTGGTAAAGGAACTAAAGGAAGAAAAACCTTCACAGATGCGAGTTACGAAAGAGTGAGTCAAGCACATTACAGCATCCTGCATCAGTAAAAGATTGCCGCAAAATACGTCGAGCAACACTTGCAACAACTTTCTAAAGAAAATCCCACACGCGATGAAGATTGGATCATGCAAGAGCACAAGAGCTGTTTCACTATATGGTTGAAGTACCAAAACCTACCAGTTGGAGAGACAACAGACGAAAAGACGTGCATCTATTGGCAGATGGTCCACTAAGTCTTGTCACTTCGTGGCAAGCGTTTGACATTAATGGGTTCACATTTTACACCAAAGCAAAGGATAATAAGAGTTAGTGCCGAACAGTGGTGTAACAACAAGCGCAGAGGACAGTGACGGAAACAAGAACACATATTTCGGATACATTGAAGAGATTTGGGAACTCAACTATGGAATGTCCTTACAAATCTCTATATTCAAGTGCGTATGGGTCAAGGACCAAGGCGTCCACGTGGATTAATTCGGCATGACTATTGTTGACCTAAACATTGTTGGTCACAAGGATGATCCTTGGATACTCCCCCAAAATGTCGCGCAAGTGTGGTATGCTCCTGACCCAGAAACTGACTGGAAGAAGCAGGTTGTTGTCTATGGAAAACAAAGAATCATCGGAGTTGACGGTGCCACGGATGAAGAAGAATACAACCAGTTTGATGAAGTGCCCTTCTTTGCTGATACAAACCGGATAAGTCAACTTGAACTTGATCTCACCTATTCATCCGTGGTGCCCTACCTGCGCACCGATTGCGAAGGGAAAGTAGTCAAAGGCTAAATATTAAGTACAATATTTCCAATTATTGTAAAATATCGTATGGTTGTAATATATTAAGTACTATATTTCCAATTATTGTAAAATATCGTGTGGTTGTAATATATTAAGTACTATATTTTCTAATTATTGTAGAATATATTAAGTACTATATTAAAGTTCTTTTTGAAAATACTATTGTAATATAAGAAGTGAAAAGAAAATGAAAACAATAGTTATACAAATTTATCACAAAATATTATATATGAAATAAAATATAGTTACAATGGTATATTAATTACTATATTTCCAATTTTTGTAAAATATATTACGTACTATATTAAACTTAAAGTGGTATTTACATACTATTTTAATACAAGAAGTGAAAAATATTATATCAATATAGGAAGTGAAAAAACGGATTTTAAAAAAATGGTGCTAGGCGGGTTTCGAACCCAGCACGTCCAACATATGAGGCAGACGGCTTACCACTGAGACACAGCGACGTTCGTGAAGGAAAGAGGATTTCTTATTTAAGTATTGAATGCTGTGTCTCTTAAGGCAGACGGGTGACGTCACCCCGTCCACCACCGTGAGCTTTCTCAGTGGCGCACGGGATGACGTCACCCGTCTAGTGGCGGACGGTGGCGTCGGCGCCGCCCGCCACTGCTGTCTGCCCCTATATAAGGCAGCCGGCGCCGCCACGAAACCCTAACTTGGAGGATTTCGCGCGCGACGCCGTCAGGCTGCCAAAATTATGCGCCCCCCTCCTCCGCAACGCCTCCCTCCTCGCCGCAACCATCGTCGCCGGAACCCACCTCCCCACGCCGCTGGATCTCGTCGCCCCCGAACCGCCGTCTCCGTCGCTGGATCTCGTCGTCCCCGTCGCCCTCGAGCGTCGCCCCCACTGCCGTCCCAGAGCTCGTGCCGCTGTCGTCGACCTCGCCTTCCCGGAGCTCGAAGTCCCCGCCGCATTCCTCGACCTCGCCGTCCGGAGCTCATGCCGCCGTCCCGGAGCTAGTGCCACCGTCGTCGACCTCCACCCCTCCATCCCCGACCTCATGGACCTCGCCGTCCTCCCCATCTTCAACCTAGCAGCGGCGCTCTCCACGTCGCCGCCAACGACCTCGCCGTCCTCGACCGCGCCGTCCCCGTCGCCCGCGAGCTCGATCCCCCTCCTCTATCTCGGCCCCATCGCCATGCTCAACCTGCCCGTCCTCGCCGACCTCGCCGTCCAGGTGCGCCCCCTCTCCTCTTCCCCTCTTCTGCTCTGCCCCTCTTTCCTCTGCCCCTCTTCCCCTCTGCTCCTGTTACTGGTTAGTGATGCGCCTGTTGGTGGTCAAGAATATGTGATCCTGCTGTTGGTTTGTGATTCTGGTTAGTGATGCTCCTGTTTGTGATCCTGCTGTTGGTGGTCAATAATATGTGATCATGCCGTGGGGTCAATAAGGACCCTGTGTTAGTGATGTCCTGGTGACAAATTGTTGCTGCCCTATATGCCTCTACTGCTGCTAGTAATGTCCTGCTGAAACTCCTATATTAGACCATATGCGATATACTCATAAGGACTTTGTGTCGGTGTCTAAGTTCCGAGATGCTGAAATTTAGGTTTTTTTCTTGTGCTGAAGTGCTGCTGGTCCTTGTGCTGAAATTACTTCTCCTAGTAATGTCCTGCTTGAACTCATCCAGATAAGCTCTGAATATTTGTATAATGCTGCCGGATTTTTTTGTTCTATTATATTGATTGGATGCAATATTTACAACATATGCTATATATATGCTGCTGTTGGAACTTTGGCTGTTGTCAAAATTTTTTTTTGGCCTGATATATATTACTAATGTGCTGCTGATCTCCTGCTAATAAAATGTGTCAGCAATTCTGTTAGTTATATCTACAGCTAGCATATATGAATCTCACTTTTGCCATGATCTTTATTACTTGATGATGCTGATGGAACCTTTGGTTGCTGTCAAATATTTTGTTTGCCCTGATGTGGCAGTTATCTTTGGCTGTGTCCATATATCTGAGCCAATTCTTCTACTTTCGTTGGCTGCAGATTGATTTCATTTTTTCTGCCTAAATGAATATGGCCGATGATGCATTTTCTCTATAACAAAAAATAGTAGTACGATGGTCGATGAAGCTTATTTGATTGGTTCTGAGCAGTAGTACAATGGTCGATGATGACCCAGATCTATGTACCTATTGACTCTGAGTAGTAGCACACTGGATGTTTCCCGTCCGCCACTAAAGTCTCTCTTTGTACTAGTGCATCATTTTGACTGAGTTACATGGCTCGTTGTCATTGCCCGCCACTGCACTATTATTCTTCTCCTTTTCCCCCTCTTGTTTCTCTCTCACTCATAGATGTGCTACTTCTACGATGATCAATCTACCTATTTGCGCTGAGACTTTTGTACTAATGCCATGATTTCAAAGTTGAAGTTGTATGCTGAGGCCAATGCTCGATGATGAGTGCGGACTAAGCGTGACGGGTGTGGCAACCTGGACCATATCTTAAGATATTCGATACATGTTGCCACTCGAGCCAAGGACCTTAGAGCGTTGGATGGCCGTTAATTCGGCAACCCGCACGGAGAGCAATTTAGTTTGTTTATTTGACAACTTTCTTTCTCAGCAAATGATGAGGTAGGATAGCCATAGGTAGACTTCCCAGAGTCGACGTGTCGTGTCGATGCGAAGTGAAAATCATTTGGCTTGACATGCCGCGCGGCTCTGGAAAGTCCACCTTTTGCATAATGATAATGCTGTCCTTATTCTGATGCTGACGCATTTTTTTTTAACAATAATATTTAGTAGATGAATAAACCTAACAAGATTTCAGTTATTACACAGTAATCATTTAAGAGTATAAAAGAATGGACGAAGGGAATCAAGTAGACAGGAGCCCAACTGCTGAGGTACTTCCCCTCCTTTTCCTCCGTGCGGTAAAAGGCAGCGCGCTGAGGGACCCCCGGACCCCGATTACAATCCGAATAATGAGGTATCGGGTCATCGACACCTATTACGTCAGCAGTTAAATGTTTCATTAAATTGACACATGGTGTCCTATTTCGTAGATTCCTTCACAGCCACGACCACGGCGAAGTAACCGAAAACGGTTGTTCGTGGAAGACGCAGCTGCCATAGTGCCGCAGACCAAGTAGCTGCTCCTGAAACGAGCTCTATGCACAAGGAGAAAAATAAAGAAAAAAGGAAGCGAAACAAGCTAAGTTCTGGCATCCACAGAGTGGATAGGGTCAGCGAAGAAGGGTCGCCAATCGAGCCGCAGGGAATCTTGGCAAACTGGCGCAATGATTGTGGGTGTTTCGTTAGGAAGAAAGGGAAGATCACCTGGTCGAATTGGAAGAAGGTACTCGACACGGAGAAAGATCGTTTGTGGAGTCTCATTGAGGCCAAGTACATATTCCCTGCCCACTCTCTTCAAGCCGCAAAAGCGGCTACTCTAAAGACCATGTCGAAGTGCCTTCACATGTTCAGGTATAACCTGGACAAGGACTTCATCAAAACTGGTCGAGACCCATTGAAGGAATTTGGGTTTATCCCACCCAATGACTGGAAAGCCTTCGTCAACTCCAGGTCCTCTGAAGAGTTCAAATCGATCAGCAATATATTCACTGCTCTGAATAAAAAGAACCAGCTGCATCATAACCTAGGGCCTGGAGGCTACAGAGGCAAGATCCCAATATGGAGGAGAAGGGAACGGGAGGCCCGCGAATCGGGACAAGAGGTTGAGTATGGAGACATGTCTATCCGTACTCGAAACTGGCTCTTCGCACGGCTGAAGAAACTTGCTAACGGGAAGTTGGTGCCAAAAAACTCCCAGGTTAGTAAAGTGGTGCAGAGAGCCAGGGACTTTGCTACGTCCCACAAAGCAAAGAAGCTAAAGGGAAAGGAAGCAGATAAGCAGCTTAGCGTTGCCTTCGGGACCAAGGAACATCGTGGTCGCACACGAGGATTCTCTTCCATCGCACGGTGCGTTGTCGAGCCCGAGGACGAGCGTCCCTTCATGGATCAATCGTTCCAGGAATTTCAGAGGAACATGTTCAGGTTCATCAAGGAGAGCCCACACTTGGCGGCACCAATACAAGTTCCTGAATTCACTTTGAGTATCGAGACACCGACACCAACATGTAGCCAAAGCGAACCAAAGGCTCCAAGCAGCGCTGGCTCCACGGCTGCCGATACTTAGAGGTACCCAGTGGATGATATCAAGGAGCCTACACCATGCTCTTTGTTTCTGACAATGGAGAGGAAAGGGAAGAGCCGGCAGTTCAAGGTTGCAGAAGGCACTGCGTATGTTGGTCGCGAGATCAACGCAAAGGAATTGCCAAAAGAGTGTGCCAGGGTGTTTGTCAGCTGGGTCATAGACGATAAGTTAGGAGGTTGACTACCCAGATGAGGAAGAGGGGATTGAGACTCTTGAAGATGCCATCAACAATTTCGTGGCATGGCACAGGAAGGACATTGTTGTACACACCGTGTCTCCATCTCCGCCTCCGCCTCCTGTAGCGGACTCTAGCTCCGGGTGCATGTTGAGCTGCGGAGTCTCCAGCTCCAGCTCCAGCTGCGGAGTCTCCGGCTCTAGAGCCGGAGATGGATATTCAAGCTTCAACTCGTTCACCTATAGCTTCTCTGGCTCATGAACAAGAGGACACTCGCAATCCTACGCCTCCTTCGTCATCGAAAAATGACAAGGAGGCCGAGGGTACCAAGGCTGCGCGTGCTCCTTCACCTCCGCGATCACCGAAAAAGGACAAGAAGGCCGAGGGTAGCAAGAGATCGCGCGATCCTTCACCTCCACACCACCAAAAAATGATAAGATGACTGAGGGGAAAAAGGCAAAGAAGTAACAAAAAGAGAAGCCCTATGATGCTAAGGGGATTGTCCAAGGCAAGCCTATTTGCTTAATTATCCCTAAGAAGACAAGACTTTATAACGATGAGCAACCGGCTAAACCACTTGTTGATCCTGCATGTGCAGCTTTCTTTCGCACCTTGGCCAACAGGACGACGAAGAATGTTACGGTGCAGGCCGTTGAGGCGCCAAAACGTACGATGAAGTCAGGTGTCGCGGAAGGGTCTTGGGATTATGAATAAGATGATTTCCCGCAGTACGTGCACAGCATGCCACTCCTTCCAAGGAATAAGCTCAATGACTGTGAAGGGTAATGAATAGATTTCACGAGTGGTACATTGAGGCGTGTTCCCGAAGCATTGAGAATATCCCATGTCGCGTTCCTGGGAAGATTTTCAACTCCACTGATTTCAAGATGAAGGTGCCTTTTGAGGATATCTCTATCGTCTCGATCGGATCGACGCGACGATGATAATTCTTTGGTGCTTGTAAGTGCTTCCCATATTTTCATTCTCTATAGAAATGATTGTGTACACTATACTTGACATATTTTTGTAATATATATGCATGGATTTAACTTGTATTTTGTTGTTATTATTGATTTCCAATGTTGGTTATGTGTTATGTGATGGATATTTGATATGTGATCATTATCTGTGATGAATATTGGTTTGTGATGGATATTTGAATTTTAAATCCTGGGTGTATTTGAATTTCAGCATGATTTTCGAATCTGGTACATATGACCAGTGGCGGGCAGTATGACGTCATCACATCCGCCATTGCTCCCGCCTACTACAGAGGCGGACGGCGTGACGTCATCGTCCGCCACTGTACAAGCATGATAAGTGGCGGACGGCATGACGTCACACCGTCCGCCTCTGGTGTTTGAAGCAGCAGTGGCAGACACAATGACGTTATCCGGAGCGCCACTAGAAGGCTTCAATAGCAGTGGCGAACGGCATGATGTCATACCATCCGCCGCTGAGGTTGTGGTGTCGGTGGCGGACGAGATGATGTCACCATCCGCCACTGATTCTCTGCATCAGTGGCGGACGGCCTGTGCGCCACTGCTCTGCACAGGCCACTGCTCTGGACGGGCCAGCAGTGGCGCACGCTTTGCCCGCCACTGCTGGCCCAAAAGGCCCGCCACTGAAGGCCATTATTGTACTAGTGGTGACGAATGTCCATGGACACTATCAAACGTCAAGAAAGTGACCTTTAGGATTTCTATTTTCCTGGTGTAATGAATGAAAATATCAGATAACATGAGAAATAATGTGCACTTTTGTATGTTAGGCATGCCTTATTCTCTTATACGTCTTGCAGCTATTACGCACGCATAAGATCTGCGCAGTCATCTACTACGTGCTGATTTATACATCAACAGAAAGATACATTTTAGTTGTTGACCAAACGTGAGAATATGGTGTCCATTGACATAAATTACACAGTAGAACACAATGAAAGTCTTAAGGTGGGTAGGCAAGCCAATGACTGTGGCAAGCATGCAACCTGACTCGTGTGTATGATGATCTTGTTGACCTAAAATTGTCATGATGGCCTGCCTGCCCCTGCCTCTATGCATGAAAATGTGTACTGTTTTACACCATCTTTGTCGATTTTTTCAAGCAACCACAATCATTAACAACAATTGTCTCAACCGACTCTTACATGTCAGTGAAGTAGCCAGATGTTAAAATTTACAAAGTTCTACTTCTATTTCATCTTCATGTCATATTCATAATTTGGAATTAAACTCGACCACAAATGAGTGTAAAAAGATTAAACCCAATTTTACTGAGTTCCATGTAGTTAGTGCATCGAAATCCCGTGATGAGGACATCACAACACCAGATACACTCAAGCCGCCTCCTGCACCAAGTTTCATTTCATCGCCAATTTGGCCTTCGGGTTCGATTCGAACTCCAGGAGAAGCCTCCATTAACTTGTGCGCCTAGATTACATACATAGGGATGGCAATGGATCATGTTTGGGCGGGTAGAGCGAGTCACCGCCTGCCAGCACAGAGGGTGCGGGTGGAAATGCAGAACCCGGCCCCGCGGGTGAAAACTATCACCCGTGCCCGCGCCCGTCGGGTGTCGGGCGGGTGCACTGTCAGGTCATCCGCGGGTGGCAGGAAGGGGCGGCAGGAATCATCGGGCGTCAACGGCCGGAGGCACGACAGGTAGGCGGCGGGACTGGCGGACCTGCCGCGCCACAGGCCAGGTGCTACCAGCGGGCAGCAGAGTCGCGGCGGCGCTGGCGACAGGGAGCCGCTACGGCGCGGTCCAACGGTTAGAGGAGGCGCGCTAAGTGGTGCCCCGTGCATGTGGCCTGGAATTTTTTTTTTTATTTTGTGAATCGTGCTTGTGTGGCCTGGGAATCAACACGTCATGGATGGATAAGAATAGGCAAGGCACCTTAGGGTTTATGCTGGGCTGGGCTGGAGTTTGATGTTGGGCTAAGCTAAATTTTGCTCTTGCCTCGTTGGGCTGGGCTGAATGCTATGAATAAATTGATTTCGGGTACCTGACGTGGCACCCGTGGGTGAGGAAAAAACCCACTATGGTCCGTTGGTGAGAAGCCAGCCCCATTCCCGGCCCTGTCGGGTACCTGGTACCTGCCCTAAATTGCCATTCATAATTCTACACATGCATGGAAACCTTTGAAGATAAACCTTCCAATATGGAACTGGTCCCACGTTGAACTTCCATCTGAGTCGGCGGGAATCGTTGAAACAAATCGGTGTGTAGAAACTGTTTCAGTGTTGCATCACCGTTTTTTGCCTTTGGGCCTTGTGTTGACACCAAATTTTGGCCTAGGGCCCATTGACAGTGAGTAGCAGGATACGCGCCGGGTTGAGAAGATTGTGTACGAAGATGGTAGCCCACAGGCGGTCATGAAGACGGAGAAAATCATGAAAATGTGCGTGTGTGGGTTTATGAGTCCTGTTTTAATTATTTTTCTACATTTAGAAAACTTGGCCTGATCGTGGGCGAGCCGGACTCTTGCCTCGGGTGTATAAATATAAACCCAGGTGCTTGTAATAAAAAAGAACCAATCAATACAATCAACTTTTCGGCGCATCGCCACAATTTCTCGACGAGATCTCCGTCGACATCGACGTCCATCGGGGCTTCAGTTTCGACTTGGATTTTGTCAGGTAAGCGCATCAATCTTGTTATGTCGACTTGTCCATGATTAAGATTGATGTGGCTGCTTGTTATCCGGTAATTTAGATCAATCTAGGGTTTACATTATGCATCGACTACATGGAATTGTTTAAGACCTGGTCCAATTCTTTGTTACGGTTAGTTGACTTGTCCTAGTCGTGACCTTGTTTGCCGATTGCTGATGTCGATTTCCTGTTTGATCTAGTTATTCGAGTCACGGTTAAGGTGCTTGGTCGATTAGATCTGCTCTTAGTGATTGGGTTGGCAGTTTGACTTGTCCTGTCGGCTTCGCTTAGTTGACGTGTCCTCGGCGAAACAGTTGCTAAGAGTTAGATTTAATTTATTGAGTATCTGGGACTGTGTAGTTGCTGATTATACTTGTACCTGTCGATCGTGTAGAACAGTTTGGCGTGTCCTGTTCTACTTCACTTAGTTGACGTGTCCTCGGTGAAGCGATTGTCAGAATATGGGTATAATTAGTGATTATTGGTTTAATCGTTCTTTCGGGGTGTTTAGCCGATTGTTTACCCGTTCAGATCTATGCTTGCATGCCTTTAATTCCTTTTATTATTCCTGTTCAAGTATAAGACTGAGCCTTCTTTCGTCAATGTCGATTCGCCTTACCATGATGCTTACCGATAGTTGTTGCCGATGGCATGCTTTGCCGATTGCCGATTCTGATGCATGCCTTGCTTTATTTATCGCGCCAGTACTTATCGTTGCGACATGTCGATTCGTTTCTAGCCGACAGCCGAGTGCTCATTTTATTATCTTTTATTCACTAACATCGGCTGTGGTTACGCATCGGCCTGTCCGGGGCCGATAGTCCGGGAATTTTACACGCTTCTCTTGTCTTTGTCGATTTGCAGGGAAAATCGACTGGCACGCTCCGGAATTCACCGCGTTCCAAGTTTTGGTCCTGAACAGAGTTAAGCAAATCTCTCAGGCCACGTGTGCGAGCGGTAGAACACACATTTTACCGTCAACACACTTTTTGGCACGCCCGGTGGGACAGATCAAGTTCTTAGAAGCAGATGGCGTTCGTTCAAGTTGTTGCTGATGATGGTACTTTGCTCGTTGATACAAAGGACCAGAAGATCATGATTCCTGCACCAGTTGTTCGAGATGATAAAGATTCTTCTGAAGTTACTACCAACAATGAGTTGAGTGCATGGGAGAAGATGTCTTTGGACCAGAAAAAGGCATATCAGAGTTATCTGTACGAGTGTCAAGTGAAATACTTTGAGACCATCAAGATGACACGTGGCAAGATTACATCAGTATCAGCTTCTCCCGTGGTGATAAGAGCAGAAGAGTTGGCTGCAATAAAAGCTGCGAAGATGCCAGATCGTGCTCTGTTGGATGAAGTTGTGAAAACTGCTGTTCACAATGCTTTCATTAACCAATCAGGGGTGCTTGTTAACACTTTGTACAACATGCTCAAGGCATTTGCTGATGGGACCTTGCAGTTTGAGTCTGGATTTATGGGGCCATCATTTACTATACCAACTACTACGCCAGCACGTCCTGCACATCCTGGTGGTCAACCTGCAACTCAAGAAGAAACAAGTGCTGCTGGTCAGCAGAGGCAACCATATGGCATGCCACCAGAGTTGTGGTCTCCAAGTGCTCAAGCTTTGGCTGCAGGAACAGCTCGGGTATCGGCACCAAATCTTATTGATGCGCCGATGTCCACGCAAAAGGAAGT
Source organism: Eragrostis nindensis (assembly GCA_012490785.1). Lineage (NCBI taxonomy): Eukaryota > Viridiplantae > Streptophyta > Magnoliopsida > Poales > Poaceae > Eragrostis > Eragrostis nindensis. The sequence goes on along the minus strand of JAAXCT010000077.1, from coordinate 48,756 downwards.
AGGTGGTACATCTAATGAACCAAGGATGAGTCAAACCTCTCAAACAAGGTATCATGTGGCTCCTAATGTCAATCCTGCACTGTTCAACCAGGAGATACCGCAAGGCTATCATAGAGTAGCAGATTACAGTGAGCACTACAACAAGGACCAACCTACCCAAGTGCAAACACAGTTACAGCAGCCAGCCCAATTGACTGGGGGGCAAGGACAGAATACATCAGAAGACATAGTCGCCAGGTTGGCTGAAGTCATGAAGGAGCAGTTTGATCTCATGCCCAGGGAGCAGAGCTTTATGTATCGACGTCCATATCCAGAGTGGATGGAACAAGTTGCTCTGCCACATCGATACAAGCTGCCAGAATTCTGCAAGTTTTCTGGGCAAGACAAGGTGTCCACAGTGGAGCACATTAGCCGATATTTGGCACAGTTGGGAGAGGCATCGGCACAAGATGCATTGAAGGTCCGTTTGTTTCCTCTGTCGTTATCTGGATCGGCATTCTCATATTTCACCTCCCTCCCTGCGGGATCCGTGCGGAATTGGGCCGATTTGGAAAAGAAATTCCACTCTTATTTGTTCACTGGCATGGCAGAGTTGAGCATATCAGATTTGACGGCTGTTCGTCAGAAGGCTGGGGAGTCAGTTGCCGATTTTGTGCAGAGATTCAGAATCATCCGTGGCAGGTGCTATAACCTGAATCTGACGGATCGGCAAATGGCTGAGATTGCTTATCAGGGTTTATTGCCTCAAATCAGAGATAAGTTTGCACCTCAGGAAGTCGATGGCTTAGCACAGCTCTTTCAGAAGGCGTCGATTCATGAAGGGCGCGTCCAGAATACACGTGGCAGACAGTTTCAGGCGGCTTATGCCGACTACTCTTCTGATTCTGATGATGAAGCTGAAGTTGCTCTTGCTGAGTGGACCAGGAATAAGAAGACTGTTCTCTGTCCGTGGGTCAAGCAGAAGGCAGAAGAAAAGAAATATGATTTTGATGTCAACAAAGCCGACAAGATATTTGATCTGCTGCTACAAGAAAAGCTTATTCAACTCCCACCTAATCACACATTGCCTTCAGTTGAGGAGATGAAGAAAATCAAGTGGTGCAAGTGGCATAATACTCCCTCTCATCACACCAATGAGTGCAAGGTGTTTAGACAACAGATCCAATCGGCAATTGAGAGTGATCGCATCAAATTCTCTGGTCAGAAGCCGATGAAGATTGATGGACGTCCTTTTCCAGTTAACATGATTGGTGGATCTGCCGGATTGATCGGCAAGTACTCAAGGAAGAGAGAGAGGGAGGACAGGAGGACTAGTGATGATGACTTCGATCCACACTGGAACTGCCCCTTTTTCCAGTATTGTTGGGAGCAAGATATGAAGCTGCCACCAATTGAAGGCTGTCCAGGTTGTAATAGGAGATCTGGAGATTTGTACAGAGAAGTTGGTACTTCAAGCCGGGTTCCTATAAGGAGACAGCATGATCGCTTTGAAGGGAGGCTAACATCAAGGGTTTCTGTGCAAGAAAGGCTTGGACCTGTTAATCAAGTTGAAGATCATGAAGAGGATTATCAGGGTGAGTTTACAGAAGAAGGTCAATGGTGTCCGAGTGGTATTTTTACCAAGACGCAGAAGAGAAGGGTACAGAGGACACGTTGTCGGGAGCTGAACAAGGATGTGAACCAGAAGGATGACCATGACAATGGGCCCGAGTCTAAAAAGGTATAGAGACCAAAAGTCAAATCTCAGGTACATGAAGTTGAGGCTCCTGTCAATATGGTATTTATGCTACCACGAGAATTTAGTTCTTGGGATATTAATGAATCGGAAGAAAAGCTTCTGCCGAATTGTTATTGGGTCCACAGCAAGCGGTATTTGAGAAGCCGTCTGGTGTCGATCATCTCCATCTGAGGGCCTTCTACCTTAATGGTTTCATCAACGGCAAGCCAATGAGCAAGATGATGGTCGATGGTGGTGCTGCTGTCAATGTTTTGCCGATGGCGACGTACAGGAAGATCGGCAAACTGCCTGAAGAGCTGACAAAGACTAACATGACGTTGAGGGATTATGGGGGCAGGAGCTCTGAAGTCAAAGGAGTCACCAATATCGAGGTCACTATTGGAAGCAAGACCTTGCCGACAACGTTCTTCGTGCTTGAAGGCAAAGGATCATACGCCGTACTGCTGGGTAGGGATTGGATTCATGCTAATTGCTGTATCCCTTCCACGATGCATCAACTCCTTATCCAGTGGGTCGGTGACGAGGTGGAAACTATTCAAGCTGATAGATCGGTGAGTGTGGCTACTACAGACTTTTTGCCGATGATGGTGGAAAACTTGCCATGCATTTCAGGAACTTACTGGGAAGGTGAAGCATTAGACGTTACCGGTGAAGGTGTCTGCATCACGGAGGGATCGGCAACCCCACGGTTGTTATAGCAATTACCGGACCTGGATATCGATCGGCCGATGGAAGCTGAGAAAGAAACAATCGACAATCAGCTGATCGATGAAAGAGAAGAAGGAAAGCTTGGTCATGGTTTCGTATCGGCCGATGAGTTAGAAGAAGTGGACAGTGGAAATGGTGACAAGCCTCGGCCGACGTTTATTAGTAAGAAGATTTGTAAAGAGTTTAGAGAGAAGTTGATAGCATTATTGAAGGAATATAAAGATTGTTTTGCTTGGGATTATTCCGAGATGCCTGGTCTCAGTCGAGATATTGTTGAACACCGATTGCCTATTAAGCCTGGGTATCGGCCGTTTAAACAATATAATCGGAGGATTGATCCAAAGATTTATGATGCTGTCAAGGAAGAAATTACAAAGTTATATGATGCTAAGTTTATCCGACCATGCCGATATGCAGAATGGGTATCCAGTATTGTCTCAGTGATCAAGAAAAACGGGAAGATGCGGGTGTGCATTGATCTCAGAGATTTGAACAAGGCTACACCCAAAGATGAGTACCCGATGCCGATAGCAGATGTACTGATCGATGCTGCTGCTGGACACAAGATTTTGAGCTTCATGGATGAAAATGCAGGATATAATCAGATTTTTATGGCTGAAGAAGATATTATGAAGACTGCATTCAGGTGTCCAGGAGCTTTGGGATTGTTTGAATGGGTTGTGATGACCTTTGGGTTGAAAAATGCTGGTGCTACATATCAAAGAGCAATGAATTTCATCTATCATGATCTGATTGGCCGATTAGTGGAGATTTATATTGATGATGTGATGGTAAAGTCTAAAACAGTTGAAGGTCATATTGCCGATTTGCGGTAGGTGCTGGAGAGGACCAGAAAGTATGGCTTGAAGATGAATCCACATAAGTGTGCTTTTGGTGTTTCGGCAGGACAATTTCTGGGCTTTATTGTTCATGAAAGAGGAATTGAAATTGGTCCCAAGAGGATGGAGTCGATCAAGAAAATTCAACCTCCTACCAGTAAAAAAGAATTGCAGTCTCTGATTGGCAAAATCAATTTTGTGAGAAGATTTATTTCTAATCTTTCTGGGAAGATTGATGCTTTTACTCCATTGTTGAAGTTAAAAGTAGATCAAGAGTTTCTATGGGAAGCCCAACATCAGAAGGCGCTTGATGATGTCAAGGAATATTTAATCTCACCACCTGTGTTGATGCCACCTAAGCCAGGTATTCCTTTCAAGTTATATTTGTCTGCCGATGACAAGTGTATTGGTTCAGCATTGACACAAGTACAAGATGGCGATGAGAGGATTATCTTTTATCTCAGTCGAAGATTGGTGGATGCAGAGACAAGATATTTCTGAGATTGAAAGGTTATGTTTATGCCTTTATATCTCTTGCACTAAATTGAGACATTATTTGTTATCCGAAGAATGCACTATTGTTTGCCGATCCGATGTAGTCAAATATATTTTGTCCGCTCCAGTATTAAAAGGCAGGCTTGGGAAGTGGATGTTAGCGATTGCGGAATTTGATCTTAAATATGAGTCTGCTAAAGCTGTGAAGGCCCAGGTATTTGCTGATTTGATAGTTCAGCATGGGGGCATGATGAAAGTGTGGTGGAGCCAGTTCCATGGCGCTTATTGTTTGACGGGTCGATTTGCAAAAATGGATGTGGTATCGGCATTGTCATTGTCACACCAAAAGGGTCCAGGTTTGAATTTTCATTCACAGTAGAAGCTCATACTAATAATCAAGTGGAATATGAGGCTGTGTTGAAAGGGCTGCAACTGTTGAAGGAAGCCAATGCCGATTTGGTTGAAGTTGTTGGGGATTCTTTGTTGATTGTGGGGCAATTGAATGGTGAATATGAATGCAAAGATGAAGTGCTTCGGGATTGTTATCAGAAGTGTCAAGATCTAATGAAGAGCTTCAAGCATATCACATTCAGTCATATTCCTCGACAAATGAATTCTGAAGCTAATGACTTGGCTCAGCATGCATCTGGGTATCGGCTTATTATAGGTTCTGTCGATAATGAAGCCGATGTCGATTTGCAAGATTAGAGGAGTTGAGATAGTAAATTATTTGAAGGATCCGACCCAGAAAACGTCCAGAGAGTTACGGCACAAGGCAATAAAATATGTGTTAGTTGATGATCAGCTTTATTATAGGACGTTGGAAGGGATTCTGTTGAAGTGTTTGAATGCCGATGAAGCCAAGAAGATGCTGATGGAGGTTCATGATGGGATTTGTGGGACTCATCAGTCAGCATACAAGATGAAATGGTTGATCAGAAGAGGTGGATATTTCTGGCCTACCATGCTCGAGGATTGTTTTGAATATTATAAGGCTTGTCAGGATTTCAGAGGTATGGATCGATTCAAAGAGCTCCAGCATCAGCAATGAACCCTATTGTCAAGCCGTGGCCGTTTAGAGGATGGGGAATCGACATGATTGGTGAGATTAATCCTTCTTCCAGTAAGGGGCATAAATATATACTGGCGGCTACAGATTATTTCACCAAGTGGGTTGAAGCAGCACCTTACAGAAGTGTGGCTCCGAGGGATGTGATTGCTTTTGTTAAAGAGCACATAATCTACAGATTTGGTATCCCTCAGACTATCACTACAGATCAGGGTTCTATTTTTATTTCTGAAGAATTCAGAGATTTTGCCGATGATATGGGTATTAAATTATTAAATTCATTACCATATTATGCCCAAGCAAATGGTCAGGCTGAAGCTTCAAATAAATCCTTGATCAAGTTGATTAAGCGCAAGATTAGTGATCAACCGAGAAGGTGGCATACTTCATTGGCCGATTCATTATGGGCATATTGGATGTCTCGTCATGGGTCAGTACAAGTAACACCATATCAGTTGGTGTATGGGCATGAAGCTGTTTTGCCATGGGAAGTTACTGCCGGGTCAAGAAGAGTCGATTTGCAAAATCAATTGACAGCAGAGCAGTACCATGATCTCATGATGGATGAATTAGAAGATGTCAATCAGCAGCGGTTGATTGCGTTGAAGAAAATTCAAGATAATAAAGCACGGGTGGCTCGGCATTATAATAAGAAGGTGGTGACTAAGCAATCTGATGAGGGAGATCTCATTTGGAAAGTCAAGTTGCCGATTGGTGTGCGAGATAATCGTTTCGGCAAATGGTCACCTAATTGGGAAGGTCCTTATATAATTAGCCGATGCGTGCCCGGTAATGCTTACATCTTGAAGGAGTTGGATGGAGAAGAATTTAGCCGAGCGCTTAATGGAAAATATTTAAAGAAATATTACCCCAGCATTTGGGTGGGTTCTTAAAAGTGTTCGGTTAAATTGTCAGTTAAGCCGACGCTGAGAGCGTCGCCTTTAAGATGGCCGATGCTGATGGTATCGCCCTTAGGAAAATATATGCAGAAAGAACAAAGGAAGACAATGAAGTTCTTATAGTTTACAAGCTATTACATCATACATGGGAATATAAAATTCTTGCGCCAAGAATACACACTGCGGGCTCTGCCAATTATAGTAGGAGATGGAAGATTCTCCCTTTGCCGAATGTTGGAGTATCCGCCGAGTCTTTGTTACGGTTAGTTGACTTGTCCTAGTCGTGACCTTGTTTGCCGATTGCTGATGTCGATTTCCTGTTTGATCTAGTTATTCGAGTCACGGTTAAGGTGCTTGATCGATTAGATCTGCTCTTAGTGATTGGGTAGGCAGTTTGACTTGTCCTGTCTGCTTCGCTTAGTTGACGTGTCCTCGGCGAAACAGTTGCTAAGAGTTAGATTTAATTTATTGAGTATCTGGGACTGGTAGTTGCCGATTATACTTGTACCTGTCGATCGTGTAGAACAGTTTGACGTGTCCTGTTCTACTTCACTTAGTTGACGTGTCCTCGGTGAAGCGATTGTCAGAATATGGGTATAATTAGTGATTATTGGGTTAATCGTTCTTTCGGGGTGTTTAGCCGATTGTTTACCACGTTCAGATCTATGCTTGCATGCCTTTAATTCCTTTTATTATTCCTGTTCAAGTATAAGACTGAGCCTTCTTTCGTCAATGTCGATTCGCTTTACCATGATGCTTGCCGATAGTTGTTGCCGATGGCATGCTTTGCCGATTGCCGATTCTGATGCATGCCTTGCTTTATTTATCGCGCGAGTACTTATCGTTGCGACATGTCGATTCGTTTCTAGCCGACAGCCGAGTGCTCATTTTATTATCTTTTATTCACTAACATCGGCTGCGGTTACGCATCGGCCTGTCCGGGGCCGATAGTCCGGGAATTTTACACGCTTTTCTTGTCTTTGTCGATTTGCAGTAAAAATCGACTGGCACGCTCCGGAATTCACCGCGTTCTAAGTTTTGGTCCTGAACAGAGTTAAGCAAATCTCTTAGGACACGTGTGCGAGCGGTAGAACACACATTTTACCGTCAACACCTTGTATCATGTCATATCCATTTAGGGGCGCGTCCAAGGGGTCTTGCATGATCCTAGAGGATATATTATCAGTAGTATCCGCCACATTAGGGTTTGGGTTGTGTTGAGTTCTAGTTTTCTTCGAGAAATAGATGTCTCTACTCGTGTGGCTGGAATACCCCCCCCCCCCCCCCCCCCCGATGGCATGCTTTGCCGATTGCCGATTCTGATGCATGCCTTGCTTTATTTATCGCGCGAGTACTTATCGTTGCGACATGTCGATTCGTGTCTAGCCGACAGCCGAGTGCTCATTTTATTATCTTTTATTCACTAACATCGGCTGCGGTTACGCATCGGCCTGTCCGGGGCCGATAGTCCGGGAATTTTACACGCTTTTCTTGTCTTTGTCGATTTGCAGTAAAAATCGACTGGCACGCTCCGAAATTCACCGCGTTCTAAGTTTTGGTCCTGAACAGAGTTAAGCAAATCTCTCAGGACACGTGTGCGAGCGGTAGAACACACATTTTACCGTCAACACCTTGTATCATGTCATATCCATTTAGGGGCGCGTCCAAGGGGTCTTGCATGATCCTAGAGGATATATTATCAGTAGTATCCGCCACTTAGGGTTTGGGTTGTGTTGAGTTCTAGTTTTCTTCGAGAAATAGATGTCTCTACTCGTGTGGCTGGAATACCCCCCCCCCCCCCCCCCCCCCCCCCCTTTATTCAAAGAGGTATTGCCATTGTTGCCTAGTCAGGCACGGTGATCTGCGTGGACTGTGGCTGAACATCTGCTCGAAGGATAAGAATACTACCAGAGGTTAAATCAAGTCGTTATTATCCAACTATTTCCATTTGGCCTAGTGGTACTTGAATCATAAGACTATATGCAGTAAATACTTCTTTCCAACGTGCAAATGAGACCCCTTGAACATTCAGTGTGTTCATATGAAATTAGTTAAGCTTGCAAGATTGTCATATGGTATAGAATTGTAAGGTTTCACTACTGAACTTATCTCCCATTTAATGCCTTTTTCCAGTCACTCGTAGCTTTTGAAAATTAACTTTTGCATGGACATTGCTAATGTTAGCTAACATATATATAATTCCATTTTCCTTCTCTCTTAGTGCGAAAAGTTGAGGTGCAATACTGCAAGTTAGTATTACACGACACCGGTAAGTTTCTTGCCATGTTTGCCTATGTGCCCTAATTGGGGAAAATATTCATTAAAAAAACTCATTCGAAAATTTTCAAAAAAAATATGAAAATTGGCATACGTGTAGAGGACATGATGGGAAACATGCAAACCAAAAATTGCACATTCACTGTTTTGTCCTTTTCCTCCTCTTTATTCATTTAAAAGAAGTTGAATTTGGATCTAAAATTTGTGTGCATAAAATTTTGCACAACCGTTGTTTTATCCTTTTCTTCCTCTTTCTTCATAATTTTTTTGTATATTTTAATAGAATTTTAATTTGGATCTGAAACTATGTGTGAATGTTTCATAATTTTTCAAAACATTTAAGTAGGTTTTTCAAGAAGGTTTTCATGATTCCACCAAGTCTGGCATTTGCACTAAATATTCCCCCCCCCCCCCCCCCCCAATGCAACCTCATTATTCTTTAAAAACCTATATGGAACATTACTGTATTACTGTATATCAAACATGCAACCTCATTATTCTTTAGTGAAGGCAAATCAAACAGGTATACTCCTGAGGCCTCGATTACGTTACTATGTATATTTGATATTGAAAATATGTAGATAATGTTATAAAACATAAGGTCACATTGAGATAGGGCCTTTAAATGTATAACTTTTGTCATCCCTTGCCAGTAATTTTACATGAGAACTCACTTCTGCTTATGGGGAACATCTGTGAGGGTCCCACTGCTGTGGAGACCCCTACTATTTCATTATTAAAGCATGTACCATGAAATAACCTCCTAGTGTACTCCAGTCCACTTCATCAGGTCTTGCGAATAAGCATTCACCTGTAAAATAATGCCAGGCCGGCACCTACTGATGTTTGATATAAAGTTTGTTCATTTCTTACTTTTATTGCTATACTTTTTATTGTAATTAACACATCTGACTACAAAATTTAGTGATGATTTTGAAGAAGAAAGTTATTTTCTGCTTGGTTTAGGTCCCTGGTACTTAATAATTATTAAATAAAGACTAGACATCCAGGTATTAGTTTCCACTTTGGATCTGTTCCATTTGATTTTAAGGTACGGTCCAAACCTACGGCTTATATCGAATGCTGTTGACATCATTGTACTTCAACATACCTATGCTACTTTCTCAGTTAGTATTATTTTTGAAACGATTCAACACTACTTACTGGGTGAACGAAAAGATTGTGTGTAATATTGAACATTTCAACAGTTACTGCCATATATTCTTAATCCACCCTAAGCCTCCATTTAAGATAACATTGAGATTATAATTTATATTGTACAATTTTAGTATATTAGGCATATATTTTACTTTGTTGAGGATCATGCAGCTGTTTTTTAAGCAAACTGTAGGGCTTGCTCCCATAAAAATTTAATATTAAAAAACAAACCTAAGTGTATAATGCACTCCCTCTGTCCTAGTTTATTTGTCATTCTAGCTTTTCTCTTTGTCCAGGTTCATAGCATCTTCCATGAATCAGGACAGCCACTTTGTTTAGATTAATTCATAGCATCTTCTATGAAACTGGTAAAGACATCCGATTTCTGTAGAAAAAGAGCGATCCGGTTCAAGAGGTGTAGCGGTCTTCGCCCAGAGGTTCCTTTTTCCTGTGGAAATTGGTTCCAGCCAATCAATTTGTTGAACAAGGCTAAGCGGCAGCTTGAGATGACATCCTACACCAAGTCCGGTAGATCCGAGAAAGACTTTGAAAACTCCCTTCGTGTTAAAACGTCAATTATTTTGAGACTGAGGGCGTACAAGCCTTAGACACCAAAACGAAAGGAAAAATGAAAAAAACAATGCTCGTTCCGTGAGTGAATCCATTCTTTCAAAGATAAACCATCATGAGCTCTCTGAATAATTTCTGAATGCAGCTATAAACTGTTGAGTCTCCTTGATTGAAGGTCCAATCATTCCTTGTACTCTCTCGGGCTTCAATTCTGTAATGTCCGGACAACAATATCCTATTCATTTATAGTTTGCATCTGCTGCCTGAACGTCGATGAAGAAAGGTTTGAGGATTCATTATCCTAGACAATGTCCAGCAAGTCAGCATCATGCAGCTTTATTGCATGGATAAGACCTTTGAATGCGACTACGTGGTCGAGACAACTATACATTTTGGTCACTGACCAAAGTCATGTTGGGTGCCAATGGACACAGATTGCACAGTAGACGAAAGTGCCATCTTGAGGTGGAATGAAGACATGTTTGGGTGCTACCACATTTGCCCGAGAAAAAACGAAAAATTATCAACCACTTATTTTGCCCCATGACAAAAGCCGTCCATTTATGTTTCACCAACTAACACCATTCAAGACTAATGATTTGATTAACACCTCGCTTGCATAATGGAAATATACACAGGCTTCCTTGTAGCTTAAACGTACGTTTGACAACGAGAGAATATGTCGAGCGACAGTAAGGGGGCAGGGAGAAAAAAAAAAGGTGTAACATATTTGATGTGCTCAGGGCGCGCAGAGAGAGACGCCAGGGAAGTGAAAAAGAGGGAGGGAGAGATATCACAGGAGAGAGGAACTAGTACCGAGTAAACAGGACAGAGGTGTGGTATCTGTCAGTCCTGTCCTTGGCCCCAGCCTGGCAGCTTCGTCGCACTCGCACGTCTCAGTGGGCTCCCAGTGAGGAGAAGCTGCGTGACAAAATTCTGCGTGGCGAAATCAAGGTTCGGTCACGCTGAGCCCGTGGCGTGACTCAATATAGTGACTCGCTTGTTGACCCGGTTCAACAAATCCTATGCGGCGGTCCATGTTGACGTAGAAGTTGATCATGCCAATCAGATTGGCGTGATCGTAGTTTTGGTCACCATAATTTGACGTGATAAAATGGTCTAAATTTGAAAATACATTTTAAGACGAATATTTTTAAAATATTAGTTAAAATAGGTTTAACAATAATAAAAAACTCCCAGCAGTCCTACCCTGTCCCTCATGCGCGAAACAAGAATCATGGTTTTTTTAAAAAAGATCATAGTTTCCAAACCGAGTGTTCGCGAAACGATTACATAGTTGTGTTCATTGCAATGAAATTTTTAAAACTAAACCTAACTTTACTATATTTTGAGAATTTTAAAATTAAAAATTACTGAAACAAAAAAGAAAATGTTGGACCAATGTTGAACCAATATAAAAAAGGGTAAAACAACGAATGAAAAAAGTTGGAGTATCAGACATAAAAGTTGGGGAAAAAGAAAAAAGTTGGAGAAACAAACAGAAAAGTTGGAGAAACAATTGACAAGATCTTCATTTGTTCGTGCGGATAAAAATCATCAAAATATAATAGTAAGTGAGATGTAGTTTTAAAAATCTTATCACGAGTAACAGAATGGTGACATCGTTTTTTCCTATTTAGATGCATGGTTTGCAACCTACGGATTCTTTTTAATTTGAAGGAGTGTATAACGTCCGGCCCGCTCCTGTTGCGACCATGCTGAGTCCGACATTTTACGCGCTTCCCAAGAAAGATTGACCGTAAAAGACCCTCGTTGCGGTCAACCGCAGAGTAGAAAATCTCGTCGGTTCACCGTACAGCCATCTAGAAGAAATTCTTTTGTCTTGTATCCTCACGTACAATAGAGGTTACCCAAGTTTTAGAAACGCTAAGACAACAAAGTGTACCCTGGGATGTTTTTGTCCGCTACCTCATGTATCGTCCTCTTCATGATTTTTAGTGTGAAATGCCAAAATTATAGGCTAAAAGAAATAATATAATGTCTGGAAAAGAAAAGATATTTTAGAGGGGTAAACTGGGAATAAAATGGTTAGAAACGAGTGACCAATGTCCCCCGATCCCCTCACCCTCTCAACCCTAATCCTCGATCCCCTCGCCCTCTCAGCCGCAACGACACTCGCTCGCTTTCACCTGCTACGGAGCTGCGCCGCCATGGTTCTCTCCGCTCCCTCTCGGCAGCGCGGCAGGAGACCTGCCTGACCGCCGGTGGTCGTCTCCTCGTGGCAGCTGAGGGAAACCGCCGTGCGCCGCGCAAGGGTGCCGGCGCCTCCGCCAAATGAAGGCCAGACCGACCAGCGGGTAAGAGCTCCGGAGACCTATCTTTCTTCCTCGGTGTAGCTCTGATTCGTGTGCACCTTATCTCGTCCCGATCCCATGATCCCATCTACTGCGATCTGCGAATTTCCATTTCTTAATCGGTAGAAGTGCTTCCTTCTATAGGCTTCGTCTGTACCAGCCATGGAGGTCGCTTCCCCTAATCTGCCGTCAGATCGGAGAGTTCGAGGGCCGTGGCGACTGAGGAACACGGCGGCGCGCCGCGCAAGTGCGGCGGCGCAAGAAGGCCGGCAGGTACGCTCTCCAACTCCACCGACCTCGCGTGATTCTTTGTCCCGTCCACGCAGTAATTAAATTTCATTCACTAACTGGCGTGATGAGCTTGTAGGCCCCGACGAACCGACGCCGGCGGAGGCGGAGATGCCGCGAGCTGAACACGGACTCCCTGTTCGACGTCTTGCTGCGCCTCCCTGCCAAGGAGCTGTGCCGCCTCCGCGCCGTCTGCCGCCCGTGGCGCTCCCTCACCACAGACAACATCTTCATCAAACTGCACGCGGCGATTCACACAGGCCCGCTCTTCTTGGGAAAGTTCCGCGACGACCAGGACCACATCCATGTCTTTGATCTGTCCGGCACGGTGGTCAAGACGATGGTCGACACAAGCGCTCCTGCTCGCCACCAGGTGCTGTTTTGTCGCCTCAGGCTAGCTTGCCTGGCTACCGAATGGAACCGGTGCCGTGTGCTCAATCCGGCCACCGGAGCCGTGTACGTCCTGCCTCAGAGTCATGCGCTAGAGCATGTGAACCGTGTCCAGTTAGGCAACCCTTTCACCTTCTTCGCGTTAGGCCATGTCGCGTCCACCGGAGCTTACAAGGTGCTCCGGATGTTCAACCGGCCTGGATTTATGGACCTTGGTGAGCAGCTCTTTGAGGTATTCACCATCAACGGCGGTGTGGCTCATGCACAGTGGAGAGCAAGGCAGAGCCCAGAACCCTTTGTCGAACCCAAAACTGGAGTTGTAGTTGATGGAGTCGTGCATTTCTTGACAACGATGAGAAGGCAAAATGTAGAGACTCTGCCAGACATAATAGTTTCGTTCGACCTTGGGACAGAGGAGTGGATGACGAGAGACCTCAAAGGGCCAATAAGTGGCGACACGGAAGCTATCAGATCTTTCCATATCAATGGTCATGAACTTTTTCTGGCGGAGCTGAAAGGCTCTCTAGTTGTGGCATGCTACCATCGGCAGCCTTATTATAGGATGGAACTCTGGTCTCTTACAGACCGTGAGAAAGGAATCTGGGTGAAAGACTACAGCGTACTGTTTGTCGAATACCCATACTATGGAGTACATGTCGTGAAGCCATTATTTTTTTTAGACGATGGCAGACTAGTCCTTTACAACAAACAAACAGGAGTGCTGCTCATATATAATCCAGAAACCCATGACTTTGCAGATGTGCAGATGGCAGCTCTTGATTCAGTTAGCATGTTCACAGGAAGTTTGCTTAGTGTACAAGGGGGTGATATGGTGTAGTATCCTGCTGTTGTATTCATTCTCCTAGCTTTGGAAGCTGAATTCTGTATGCATATGGCTAGTGTTAGCCAGGATACTTCTTTTCTCCTGAGTTTGAAACTATGTAATGCGCCATTGTGTAATATTTATCTGGGATTTGACTATTATGAGATGAAAAGTTATATGTTGCAACAGTACAGATAAGTTTCTCACCATGTTTGCATGTGTGGCCTATGACATGTCGTGTGACTTGCATAGTTCTATGTGAATCTTGTAATTGAAAAAAAAAACTCCTTTGTGAAAGTAAATCATACATGCACTCCTTGCGAGGTTCAATTTATTTACTATATGTTGGGAAAACTTCATCCGAAGAGTGAAGTTCCCCAGACACACAAAGGGAATAGCAACAATGGGGAGAAAAATCACATACACAGAGAGATTACACATGAGAGAGTAGGGACTGATCCTTCAAAATCCGTCCCGTTCATGGATGCCTGTGGGCAAGTACTTATAGATGAACCAAAGGGCATTTTTGACATCCCAAAATGCCCCTGGTTAACGATTACGTTCCGAGGATGTCCTGCACAAAAATGTTCGAAGGGCAAAAGAGTCTTTTCTCGGTTTCAAGACGCCACTTCACGAACCCTAATCCAGAAGGTGGGACCATGGTTCCCCATCGCTCTTAGATGGAAGCTTTCAACCTTCATCACTGTCGGCAATGGCGGTGCTGACGGGGATCCGAGGGGGACCCTTCGCCATTGTTGGCAAAGGTGACGGTGAGGAAGCCCCAATGCGCCAACTTGTCCGTGATTGCGTCTAACTCCCGTTTCTGCATGCCAGAAGAGAAACGAGTGTTCCATTATACGCTAGTTCCGATCTCCAACACAATATGTATCTGATGGTGAAAATATCAAATTACATTTGAAAACAAAAGGTCACATTGAAATGAGGCCGCTTTAACATGCAAGCATGACTTTTGCCATAAATTGTCCAATAATTTTACTAGGAGAAATCACTTAATTACCAATTATCAAGGACTGTCTGTGGTTCGAGCTGCACTGGACATAGCTCCATACTTCACTATATTGAAGTGTGAACCATGAAACAACCTTTTAGGATTCAGTTGTTCTCCATTATATTTCAGTTTTGTGAATAAGCATTCAACTGTAACTTAATTCTAGGCACACACCGATGGTTGATATGCTATATGATAGCTTGTTCATTTTTCTTAATTTTATTACCATCTTTTATTTTTAAATACTTTTTCCTTGAACATGGAGAGCTATGTATCATTGCAATAATAAAACAAGAGTTTACAAACATCGCTTACACATCCTAGCTAAAGGAGAAAAATGAATTTCGCTGATTTACAAGAGAAAAAACGACCCCACTTCATAATAGACGTAGACTCCAAGGTTCGGCCTTGAGGCAGTAAGTATGCATAAGACATTTGCCTCTACCAAACTATGTAATGTACCAATGTGTAATATATACCTGGGATTTGACTATGTTGAGATGAAATGTTATATGTTGCTGCATTCCATATAAGTCGCTCACCATCTTTGCCTCCGTGATCTATGAGATGTCATGCGACTTGCATAGTTCTATGTGTGCACGAGCGCATGTGTGTGTATGTGATGTTCAAAAGGATGGCTTATCCATGATTCAAACTAAAAGCTAACACTGTCAGGTTGCCAAATAGTTTCCCAAATTCAAAGTTGGGCTGATCCCTTATGCGTACCTAAAGCCTGATCGGCTTTCTTTCATTACTTGCTTGATAAAGCTTTAATAAATTGCTAGGGGTCCAATAGAAGTAAGTAGATGGAGAGATCAGCCACAAACGATTTTCTTTCTAGTTTAGTCGTATCACATGTCGATGACTTTGTGAAGTAATTATCAGTGAACCATTGCGGGAGGGTAGCGAGAAAGAATTATCTATGTCAAATCTTTGTCTCAAACCATTAGCTTACTGGCCTAAGATGGATATGCTTGGAATATTCGTAATCTCCCTCATGGTTACGTTTTATTATCTTAGAAAGAGTTGCTACCTACAAGGCCTATAACGCCGTATCAGATCTTTCCATTGCCCTATGGTCACTTGCTTAAAAACCAAAAAGAGACTGAACTTCACACTTGGGCTTTCTCGCAAGCTTATTCGAGCATTGAATTGACCTAAAAGATAGATTGGATTTAAGAGGGAGGAAGGATAAAAGCACTGGAAGGGAAAAGGGAACGGTAGAAGTTGAACGATCTTCAAAAAATCGTTCAATTTTTTTCGCGGTGAGGGGGAAGGGTCCCCCCCCCCCCCCCCCCCCCCCCCCCCCCATAAGGCAAGATCAATTAACATTAGAAAATACGATGTCATATTGAGATGAGGCCTTCATCATGCATGCATGCATGACTTTGGTCATAAATTGTCCAATAATTTTTCCAAGATAACTCACTTACCTGTTATCAAGGAATGTCTGTGGTTCCAGCTGCACTGGATACTCCTCCATACTTCAATAGGTTGAAGTTTGAAACACAATAATCTTCTTGGATTCAGGTGTTCTCCATTCTTGTTTCTGTTTTAGTGAATAAGCATTCAACACATCTTTCCAGGCACGCCCCGATGTTTGATATATCACGTTACTTTCTTTATATTTCAACATACCTACCTTACTTTCTCTGCTAGTTGGGGAACTATATCCTATGCATATGGAAACATTATTTATTTTCTCAGTGTCCTTTAGGATTTCGTTTTTCCTGGGGAAATATATGAATAAGATCGACTAATTTACCAGTTACTGACATATTTTCTTAATCCACCCTACCCATCCATTTCATGTAAGTGGGAAATTACAATATTGTGCACTTTTTATTTAATAGACGGTTTATTCTGTTGCACCGTGCAGCTGGTATATTACATGTATAAGATCTTATCTGCACTGCAGGCGTCTATTATACGCGGGGGAATTATATATCAACACAACGATACATTTTTGTTGCTGTCCAAAGTGCGAATATGGTGCCTGCGGACGCATATTACACAGTAGAACAAAATGACATTGTTGAGGAGGGTAGGCAAATAAGTGTGATAAAGATGCAAAACGTAAGATGGCTTTGCTGCACTGAAAATATTCTGACGTCCTGCCACCAGCCTCTATGCAAGAAAATGTACTGTTTTTGCACTTGAGAAGTCAATTCCAGCCACGCACCAATGTTTTATTTATGTGATTATTATACAACCCGACTTCAACAAGTATGGATAAGCCCTTTGCCTCCAGGAGCAGAGCCCAGTGGAGACCATTTTGGGCTCCTCCGCCCCCGGTAGCCTGGTGCAAAATTACGAATACCCAGCATGTAACACGTACAGGCATTAGCCAGAGCCTTAAGTACAAACACATGCATGGCCTAAATGCAGCGATGGCCCTTCAAGGCATCAATCTCTAGTTAGATTTCCTTTCTCAGATGATACGGAAGATCACACAGGGCTGCGCAAGCAATATACAGCAGCCCCGTCGTCAGTTGTCACTGCTTGCTGCGCCTCGTCTTCAATGGCACTCGCACAGATGCAAAAAAGGTACCTACATCCCTACTCGCCGTAGCGTCCAAAGCCACCACCAATGGTAATGGTACTACCGGATTTCCTCCATAGAATAGCCTCTTCCCCAGCCAGCACCAACAATGTGGTTGGGGAGGTACCATTGAACACATAATGATTATTGTGATGTTTCCATAATATCCAAGCTCCTACAATTATGAGAGAATTGAAACTTGTTGTGTGATGGTTTTATTTTTAGAAAAGGGAATATATATTAATCATATAATTCCAGCCTATGTATCGATTGATACATGTAGCCGTCCATTATTACAAATTCAGAGTTTACAAAAAAGGATGAAACAAACACAAGATACTTATTGAACTCCTTCGAACTAGAATAAAAAATAAGGAAGTCTGTTGCTAAAACGCCAGCCATTGGATGCAGTTATTTGAGTTATGGTTTTGAAAGAATGAAGTTATTTTCTCCTGTTGCCTTATGTCCCAGATACCGAAGTGTATTTTCAAGAGAACAGCTTGCCGTTCTCCTGCACCTAATATATACAGGGCCAATTAGCTTTTGACACTTGCCCTATCTAGGCAAACCAACTAACAACTTTCTTGCGTGCAATTGTTTTCTGTTTTCACATATCACCTTTCTTTAATGGCGATACACCATATTCCAGGATCAAGTTCCAATATCATCTCATGTTCTCTGCTAATTCGGCCATTGTGATGATTGAAAGCTCATGCTTATGAAAACTGCTGTTTGATGCTGAAATCATCTTTTTCATGCATGGTCAATATATTGTTTGCATGGAAGCTGCTCTTTATACTTCAAGGAAACATTGAGAAACAAACATGTGGAAAACCCTAAATGTCATTGGATTGCCTGTAGACATAAGCTATGTTACTATCTTAGAGTCACTATGAGAACACAATATGTATCAGACTAACATTCAAGACAAAGTTAGTTGTTAAATATGCCAGGTACAGTCTGTTGATCAGGAATTCGCTAAAACCTTCTGGTGGTGCTGAACTCGAAACAACGATGGGGGTGTTCAAAGCCACTTTTACATTGGGATTTGTGAACTAGTATAGTGCTACTTGCAGGAGCAGGCTGTAAAGCAGCTGGAGTGTGCCAACTGCCAAGAACTCTTAATGTATAGCCAAATCAATAAACCACGCCGGATCAGGCCCATGGACAATTGGACAGTTGATGAAACAGTGATGAAGATCAATGTACATGGACAGTTGAGCACCGTGAAATGCTGGGGGAGACCAACAATTTACAAGCCGCAAGCAAATGAATGGAGGTGTTTGGTGTGTATGGCGTATATATGCTGGACCAAACAAGAGACTAGAGCTGCCTGGAAAACCCTTGATGACTAGTGACTGGTGTATATATGCTGAACCAAACAAGAGATTAGAGCTGCCTGGAAAACCCTTGAGGACTTGAATCTGAGCTTACACATTGGGTAGAGTTCTCGGTTCGGTTCACAAGAAATAAGAATGGATATCATGAAAAGTTTTTGTTTACTGCAGCTAGTAGCCATGAGAATATTGTAAAAAAAAAACTGTTTTGAGTAATCTTTGTTTGACTTTCAGTAGACGAACTAAGTCTTCAAATATACCAGGAATAGATGTGCCAGAAAATCAAGATTTTAACACATTCATATGAGTTGCAATTATTCATTGTAACACCCGGATTTTCATGTTTGGAATAATCTAAAATTTATATAGAACACTACAAGAAAATTACCCTGACGCCACGGCTCAAAAGTGTTGCAATATGGGTATTTTTGATGCAATATTAAGCAATTGCAACTAAATATAGGCGTTGGGAGGTGTTGCAAGTGCGGCCGATGCAATAGAGTATCGCAACACCTTTTGAGACATTGCCATAACTTTGGTGTGTTGCAACAACGTGTGGTGTGTGGCGATAGCTTGCACACGCAACGCCAAAATCGTTGTTGCTATAGTGGTTATTGCAACAACGTATGGTAGAAATTTTGAATTGAAAAACACGTTTTAAAATAGCAAAAATATTTTTTTTTAATGGGGGGAGGGCCCATCAGCCAGCCCATCCGTTACCATCATCAAGTCGCAAATGTGGCATTTTCACACACTACGCGGCCGGCAGGATTCGAACCCACAACCTCCAGCTTGCACATGGAGTCCCTCTACCACTACACCACAGCATCACATGTGCCCATGTTCTGTTTTGAATCCAAATGTATTAGATTAAACCAAGTGTCAAGTGCTTGTTTGAGGCCCTAAATGAATTCAAATAGAAAAGTTGTCAAATACAAAGTTTCATAACTTTTTGAGATCTACAACTTTCATTTTGGTCATTTGTCCATCCAAGGCCGTTTGAAAGTTTTGAATTTCAAATTTGAACTCTTTCAAACTAAATTGCAATACTACACAATCAGTGACAACGATTTTGTTTTCGTTGCTATATCTAAGAGTTATTGCAACGATCCAGGTTTGCGATGCTATATCTAAGACTCTTTTTGCAACAATTCAGATTTATGTTGCCATAACATAAACTTTTGGCAACACACAATAGCACTAATAGCAATGTTCTATATTCGTTGCGATATTCTCAACTATTGCAACCATTAGAAAAAACATGGCAATAACTATGTCGTAAATGCAACACAAATTTATTCGTTGCGATATATAGTAGCTATTGCAACTATCAAAATTTAAATCGCAACACTACACAATCAGTGGCAACATGTCCTTCTATTGCAACTAAAATTGACAACTGTCGCATTAGGCTCTATGTATTGCAACCAATATCACATTGTTGCAAAAAAATTGGTGGCATTAGCCCTAAAACCTTGTAGTGGAATTAAATAGGGTGTTAACATTTTATTTTGCAAAAGCTTATTTTCTAAATGAAATCAATTAATATAGGTTATATAAACTGATTGTTGCATTCATGCTGGGTATATTTGCATCAGGTTTTATTTGTATGTAAAATAAATTTGAAATGCGATAGAAATTCGTTTAGAGTTTAAGCCAACAAAATTTTAAATCCTAATCTTCTTCTGTCACGTCATGCGGACTTCGTTTGTGATTTTTCTGGTGCCCAGCAAAGTTGTAACCATCATGCCGATATATCTCCAACAGAGTTGGACTCGAAGAGGGATTCTCAGCAACTCCCGTATCCATAAACCTGCCTTGCCTCCTCTTCTATACGTATATAAACTGAAACCCTATCTCATCTCGTCTAAACCCTGCCCAAGAAACTCCATGCCGCCGCCGTCTTGGAAACCTGCAACCAGGAGTTAATCACCATGCCGATCTTCGCCGCCGCCGCCGTTCTGGTAAGCTTTCTCCTCGTGCATACATCCTTGATCATGTCGTGCCACCGGCATCGCTGACCCAAGCCTTGACACCACAAGGCAACCAGAAGCTCGTGGAGGCGATCGCCGCCGTCTCGCCGTCCCAGAAACCCAGTCTCCAACGATTTCTGCCGGGTCGCCGAAGGGTGCCGAGGATCATCATCTGCAGTCGCCATTGCAGGACACCACCGAGCCTCAGCAGTGCTATCTGTGAAGCCCATCGGTGAGGATCCTGATCAGTTAATCTCGACTAGCTTTGCGTTTCGTCAACTTCTTCGGTAGTGCGTAATGCAAAACGAAAGTATCCAGCAAGCTTTGCCGCTGCAGCTTTTTATTTTCTTGCTAGTTACGATCTCGTCCAGTAGCTAGAGCGCAGCTTCAACTTGTGTAGATCGACAATTATAGACTCGTTCGTTAATAAGTTAAGTATGCATGCCTTTCCGTTGCTATCCAGCATGCCGTATTTACTGTATAAAATACTCCTTTGCATCATGACGTCTGGTTAGGCACGCATCTGTTTTCAGTTTAAACTAATTCTGCTAATCACGTTTACAGCGACAGTTTTTCAGAATAAAACCCTGCAGCTTGAAAACCTTATACTTTTTCATACGAATTCCGATTTACTTGATTCTTATGCTCACGCGATCGTCATGACGTAGGCTTTTTTGATTGACTGTACTGTTTGAACTGCTTTCTTAGTACTGCTTGTTGCTTGTTTATCGGTATTATTGCGCGGCCAGAATCCGTTCAAGACCCTTCGATCAACCTCCAAGACCAAGAATTTCAAGAGTTTAAGCAGCAACACCGGGAAGGCAAGTGCCCTTGATGCATTTTGATTCCTTTTAGGATGTGTCGTTTTTAAATTGCATGCTTGTGTCATAATATGAATGCTATGTTTATTGGTTTACTAGCTTTTCCATATTATTCCTTGAAGCCTTTGTTTGGGTAGCATGTCTATAGTTTGGGTAGATTTATGCTTGTGCTGTTGGGAACCGGTTAATTAATTGACTAATGCTCTACTTAATTCACTGGGTTGGTAATTATTATTAGCAACACATGGAGCTTAGGGAATCTGGACAGGCTGGTTTGTTTGGTATGGTGCCGTCGTGCACGAGATTGTGGTTTGTGATGGTGTCTGTGCTAGATTCTAAGGACCGGTTCGTGGACATGTAACCCGGCTGAACAGCGCAACCACGTGGCTTAAATGGGTGCGGCTTAGCTAATTAAATAGTTGTCTCTTATTTACTGTAGCACCATTCGGTTGTTGTTGTGGCGCAAAAGTGGGCTACGGCCGGCAAGGTAAAATGGACTTGTCCGTTGTAGCGAATCCTAGCGGGTGTTTACAGGGTATGAGGCGCTATTGAAAGGCTTTTCAATGTTTACCTGGCTTGACACCTCGGTAGTGTAAAGCAAAAAGGAATAGCATTGACTCGTGGTGAATGTGTGCAAACCTTGCAAGGATTAAAACTGTCATGACAGCCGTGCTCACGGTCAAGAGCGAGCTTGGACTTCTTCGCGATTAGTGGGATGGATGGTTGGTTTGGTTTGTCTTGGTAGCCAAGTGGTGGGAACTTGGTGAGTCGGTAGTCAGATGGGGTAATCCGATGAGCTTATCCTTGTTATTGTTTTGTCGGAGCTTGGAGATTACACCTAGTAAATAGGTTGCTGTTTTATAAATGTGTCTTGCATAGTGCAGTAAACTATGTGTCAGCTTTTTTTGATATTTGCCATCATGTCATATTTTCCTACACTTGCAGATTACGACATGTACTCACACTTGCTATTTCCCCTCTTTGTTTGGATAAATAATTGCTGCTCAGACAATGGAGGTGAAGTGAACTACAATGATGATGATTTCGATCCCGATGCACCGTACTAGGCTGGTGTTTCCCCCGGACAACGCCTGTGAAAGATGGGATACTCGCTTCGCTAGATTATTATTTCGCTACTCTGGTATTTCTATTTTAGACCATAGGTCATTATAATAAATGTTTAATGTTAACTTGGCACTGTATTAATGGTATTCACTATTTGTCGCTGCATGTATGATTTAACTGATCCTGGCATACATGTGGTGTGCATTCGGTTGTCTCCTTGAAACCGGATGTGACATTCATGCACGTTGCTATTTGATTATATTTGTTCAGTTGTGTAACGTGAACAATACTGATACGTGTCAGCTGCTATAGAGGTTGATTTCAGGTTGCTAAGTGTGCTTTCTGATTTATATGTGCAAGTTATTTTTGAGTTGCCACTATCCGTATTTGTATCATTATCTAACACTGAATAGGTCAGGTCATTCTCATGTGTGAGATTCCAATACTCCATGCTGCATATAATATTATATTTTTCCTCCTTTGGATCTGTTTATTGGAATCTGGTTTACATACTCAATAGCACACGATATAAGAACCCTTTCAGCAGAAACATTTTGATCTTCTAAAAGTGAAATTGCCACAATATTGGCTGCTGTAATGCAGAAGCAAACTATATCATAGGAAATATGTATGAAATTCACAGGACCCCGCGTTAACATTCATGCCGGGTACCAATTGTAAGACTGGGTCTGAGACTCTACGAGGCTCGGATTGACATAGATTGATTGGTACTGCGATAGTGAAGCTCTTATTATAGCAGGATCTTACTTTTTCTAATAGGCCTATTGCATTAACCACTACTGAAGGTCATGAATTGGGATAATTTCTTTTGAGACACTAAATGACACGTCTTCAATCTTGTTACTGTTAACTAGCTAGCTAGATCATATTCTCAACAGACCTACAAATGAAATATTCAATCTCGTTGATTTGATAAACTCTAATAGTCAGACAACAATGGCCACTAAAATCTACTGTGTTTCCTTCAAACTTATACCCCCACCTTTACCATTAAAAAAATAATTATTAGACCAAAATACCCCTTTTAGCTGTACCATCACTGCCCAAAGTGTTCTTTATATATAGGAAAAAGTCCATTTTACTCCCCCAAATAATTCAGTTTGTCCGTTTCACACCCTAAACAAAATGATAGCTCACTTTACTCCACCAAACAATTTCAATCGGTGCTATATACACCTTATTGAAGTTTGTCTTTTTTGTTTATGGGCCTACATGTGGAATTGAAGTTCAAATTTTGCATGATGATAGTTCTCACCAGAGCAAAGGGACTCACGGTGCAACTGGCAAAGGTCTTTGGCTGGGGAGCTCCCGCCCAGGGTTCAATTCCTGGGTACTGCACAATTTGTGGAAAAATTAAAAAAATCCTCTCGTCTATTCCACAACCACTACACCGCAAACACCCATATGGCAACGCATGCTTTGGAACGGTAAGCAAATGCGTTGCTAGCTACCCTCGTCTCCCCACCTCCCCACCTCCGTGAAATATAACTTCCTCTCGTTTCTAATCTGCAACACATCTGGTGCTGCGCGGCCAGTTCGTTCCCCCCCTGCCCCCTAAATTCGTCCCTCCCAATCTCCAGATCCTGCCATCAGTCGCCTACGGCGATGCACCCGAAGGATTCCCATGCCAGCCGTCCTCCTGTTCCGCCATCATCTAGCTCTCGTGCTCTCCTCCAATGGCAGGTCGTCCCTGGCGGCAACTTTCACCAGATCTTGCCTCTGCGATGGATCAGTCCTTCTCCTGCTCCTATACTATGCCGGCGCCATCCCCATCTGCTGTTCTTCGCTTCCCTCCGCCGGACTCTTTTTCTTTTTGGTTATGTCCCTGCAGATCTGCGGAGGGGCATGGATTGGCGAGAGGATCGAAGGCAGCAAGTTATCTCTTATATGAGGTATGAATCACGGATCAGGATGACTTAGTTAGTTAGATTCTCTCGATTGGGGATTTGTTTTGGTGCCCCCAACTGCTTCCATGGCTTCAGATGCATTTCTCAGATTGTTTAAGATGCGAACTCTTCTAGAGACTAGATGTTGTTATAATTTTTCTTGCGGGCAATTTAATAAAATTGTATATATTATCCTGGCAATTTTGCAGGTGTCTGACATTATTCGTAGCAATTGTTAATGAGTCTCTTATCTGTAAATTGCAGTTTTGATTCATACATTCCTGTCACCGAATATGCACCTGTAACACACGAGCAGCAAAAATGTCATCAGAAGAGACATAACAACTGTGAGGTAAAAAATGGTTTCGCTGGGCTTTTGTTTTTTTGACCTGTTTTTTGACCTAGGGGATTATTTCTTATGTCTTCGAATCACCAGTGTGCCATAAATATTTTACAGTACTACAAGATGCCTGAAGTGAGGAATTACAGTGTTGTGGCTCTTATCAACCATTCTGCAACACAAGCACGAATAAAGGTCTGCAACTCTCTCCTGAAAACATCTGCGCTCTTGTGTCTTGCTTCTAAATGCTTGGTAATTTTGCACATAACGAGTAAATAATTCGTCTGCAGTATGGCATTAGCTGGAGATTGCTGGCCTGTGCTACCACAACTCCTTTTCATACTGCATTAAATAGTTTTTGAGAGTTAGATTCAGACTCAGAATAGTAATTAGTGCTGTATGAAATGTAGCAACATATCTCTCATTTGAAATTTGAAGATCACAATGTTTTAACTTTCTAGAATGCTTTTGTGTTTTGTTGCTGATATAAACAATGGTCAAACTATATAGAACTACTGTATGGATTTATCTGAATATATCTGAAAAGTTTCCTAACATTTCTTATGCAGTTTGATCTTTCTAGTCTTGTATGTGTAGCTGAATAAATTAGATGCTTTAGGAACGGTAAACTATAACGCTTGTAGTTCAAAAATTGTTCTCTTTCTCATGCAGAATGAGTGGATGATTTTTGAAATGGACATGCAAAACTGACGCAGAGCGACAAGCTTGAAGAATGGACAGAGATGTCTATAACGAGTGCAGTTTTGACATGTCAGATACTGATGTATTTTCTTAGGATGATGGACATTTTAGATTCTGATGTATTCTTGGGAAGTTAGCATGTTAAACACATGTTATATCCTTGAGATGTTTTTATCAACCAAAACTGGTTGTTGTAACGCTTGTCAGACGATCCTTGTGTAACCTTGTTTATAATACAAGTTAATCTATGGTAGTAAAATTGTGCGCCTCTGGAGTGTTTGGACATGATTTGTTATTTAGCATAATGTTATAGTCGTGAGAAGTGCTATATTATAAATAGTTTTGAAAATCTATATTATATAGTACCAGATTTACATGGCGACTCACCAGCACTAGCAACGCTTGGAAGCGTTGTAGCAGTGATAATCTATGTGTTGCAGGACTGCAACGCTTATTAGTGCTTGTTACCAACGCATAAAGATATGTTGCAGTAGACCCTTGCAACGGCAGTTGTAGCAACGGATGGTACAAGCGTTGGTATTGATACTACCAACGCATATATGGACTTCTACCAACGCATATATACGTTGCAAAATGGGTGTTTCCCTTGTAGTGAACCAAAGCACAGGTCTAAGGTCCGGCCCGGGTCGTCTCACATGGGCTACGGTGCCGCTGTGTAAGGGTGGGGCAGGGGTTCGGGGGTTTTCTAGATCTGTGTGAGAGGATCTTCTCCTCCCCAATAGAAAGCCCGGGGGCCGTCATACCCCCCGCAGGTCTAGTTTTTTTTTATAGTTCTCACCAGAACACATGCGTGTTAAAATAAGTATGACATATTTTCCTTGATAATTTTTACTAGTTTAATAGCAATTACCTGTATTTTTTTTTTTGAACCTCTCAAATGTGGGTATAAATGTACAGTACCAGAAATCCCTGTTTTGCTGAGTGCCTCAGGCACTCAGCAAAGGCCCAAAAACACTCAGCAAAGACTTTGCCGAGTGTAGCACTCAGCAAAGCTCACACGGGGAGGGCATACTCGGCAAATACCCCTTTTGCTGAGTGTTTTTTGTCGGACACTCAGCAAAAGCTTTGCCGTGTGTCGGGAAGAGCCCTCAGCAAAAAGAAGTTGGCGGACGGCGACCTGACGTCAAAAAGATTTACCGAGTGTCCAAAAATACACTCGGCAAAGCTTTGCTGAGTGTCTTGTGCATAGACACTCAGCAAAGGTGGGGGACCTTTGCCGAGTGTCTTCTGCAAGGCACTCAGCAAAGGGGGGGACCTTTGCCGAGTGTTTGTGCAATTACACTCAGCAAAGGTGTTTTCCAGAATCAGTTTTAATCCTTTTTTTGACAAATTTAATTGACAAACACACAGACAGTTAATATACTAGGTAAGAGCCAGGTATACAGAGACATCAATATAAACCTTCAACGAATAAACACAGTGGCACATATTCTTTAACGGCTAAGGTAACAGAAATATCCAAGTTCACAATAACTTGAGGTATGACTTCTAAAAAAGAAGAAATGACATCTACAATCAGGTTAGGCTACCACCTGAAAACCAAGAAACCAAGACAGCCCTTCAAAAGCTGGTTGCAAATTTACATATTTCCATCGCATCAGTACACATGAATATAAGACTTATACTTGAAGGGATAAATTGTTTATCGGTCTGCCAAGAGATTGCGTCTTCTCCATGGGAATATGTATGCTTGCAAAACAAAGATGACCACACCGTTAACAGCTGGTTCAAAAAGCACTAAGATCACTATCTATGTCATGCAAAAAAATGGAGACCATTGTAAGCACCACATAATATATATGCGAAAAGCAAAAGGCAGTATCAAAGCTGCATATTTTATTTTGGAAAAATGTCAAGTACTGTGATGGAGGTATGTACCATTGGAGTGAGTAGACAATCACCGACACACCGAATGGGTGGAACCGATTTGAAATTCTTGTGGAAATCATCGGCACAGCCGGCCAATACTTCATCTAGCATATCATCTGCAGCCGTAGGTCTGCAAGCTATGGAAAATCGGAAAGTTAATGTTTAAGGTACCAGGCTCTATCAGCACAAACAAACAAAAAACTCAGGCAATAACAGCACAAATTCAGCAAGTGAAAGTATTTAAATCCTTTTTTGTGTGTGCAAGAGTGGAAAAGTTACATAAAGAGTGGACTTGCCAACTACTTATAAAATATGAAATTGAATATTGTACTACCGAATTCTTTTGTACAGCTTATCATCTACTTAAGAGTGCACATATGGCTGCCATTTGGAAATGCTGAAGCAAATATTAAAAGCAATGACATTTATTCTAATCCAGTTTCATTTCAATCTTCGAACAGTAAGACATCAATATTACTAAACAGGTTGGCAAATGCATGGTTAGTGTTTATTTGGGTGTGCAATAGATTTCTGCTAGCTAAAGGGTCAGTTCAGTTCT
Source organism: Eragrostis nindensis (assembly GCA_012490785.1). Classification (NCBI taxonomy): domain Eukaryota; kingdom Viridiplantae; phylum Streptophyta; class Magnoliopsida; order Poales; family Poaceae; genus Eragrostis; species Eragrostis nindensis. The sequence goes on along the minus strand of JAAXCT010000077.1, from coordinate 21,042 downwards.
CAGAATGAACAGTAACATGCCTGGCTAGAGCAATATTCCTATATGAGATAGTCACATTTCCAACTATATCAAGGAATACTACTAGGAAACTGGACGTGTGTACCAAAATATGTTCATTTCACTATCGAATAATTACTTTAGACATTCATGAACAAGCATGCTTATGCATCATGCTAAAATGTGGAGTTGTGGCTTTAGCCAAGACTGAAAATATGTGCTGCCTTTAGCCAAGACTGAAAACATGTGGAGTTGTGGCTTTGGCCTAGTACTAATACTTACTGCAGTTGCTTGCCAACTAATTTGTGGCTAGATGAATCTCAAATCAATTTATTTTATTCACGCACATACTCCTGCCAAACATGTACATGAGAGGAACAGAAGTCTGTCGAGTAACTAGTGTTGCTATTACTGAAGGTGCACTACGGCTCTCTTCTCTACGAAGAGGCTAACAAAATCTTTCGCTAGTGAAACACCTGACACTAACAACGGTTCTCCCACATCGGCTATACTACATCAGAGATATCAAAGCTTGCTCTATGGCAATCAATTTTGCTTGTGGCAACGGCGACCATGGTGAGTTGTTTAGCATGCACAGGTGCTCTGTTCCTGACCTAGCTGCTGGACGCCATGTACAGAAATGAAAAGAGCAGGAGCTACGTTTCGTACCCATTTTACTAACTCAAGATGCCGATGCAACAGGAGGGAGAAACTCGGTGCAACAAAGGCACGGTGAGGTCACCTTGCCGGAGGGGGAGAAGAACGCCGGAGACGCGGGGCTGTGGAGGGCAGCAGGGGCCGGGTGCGCCGACGCCGAGGTGGAGCTGGCCTGCCGGAGCCGGGGGTAGGTCGGGGGCTGCGCTGGACGCCGGAGCAGGGGCGCCGCGGGACACCGAAACCGGGGGCGGGTCGGGGGCGGCGGCGGGACACCGGGGTGGCGCCGGGGGAAGGAGGAACCGCGGTGGCGGCGCGACGCGTGACGGCGAGGCCGGGCCGAGGTCGGGCCGGCACCGGGGGCGCGACGACGGCGGCAACGGGGTCGGGGACGGGGCCTAGTTCGACGGCGGCGGGTGGGGAGACGGCGGCGGGCGGGGTGCGGGGGCAAGGCCGGAGGCGAGGCGGCGAGCCGAGGAAGACTGGGCGGGATGCAGCAAACGAAGAAGAGATGGACGGCGCGCGCGGCCTGCAACGAAGATTTGGCTAAGTCTCCCACTTTCCCCGAGTGTCCAGATACCAAACACTCAGCAAAGGGGGGGGGGGGGGGGGGGCGCTTTGCTGAGTGTCCAGATTCATGACACTCGGCAAAAGGGGCTGGGACTTAGCCAAATTTCCATTCCCGCGCCATGAACCTTTACCGACGGTATAAATGTTTCCGAGAGTTTTATTTTTACACACGGAAAAAAATTCGACCTTTGCTGAGAGTACGTAGCTCAGGCACTCGGCAAAGGTACCTTTTGCCGAGTGTCCCATTTATACACTCGGCAAATATAATTCATGAGCACCTTAAAAAAATTAAAAAATAACAAACAAATTTGAAAATTATCCAAAATTTTACATTACACTTTTTATATGATCTAGTGTCTAAAAAAAATAGGTTTGAAGTCAAAGTCAAATTTGACACACCAGTTGTCTTCAAATCTTAATGACCTATTCTAAACTCTATGTCTCCTCTTCGGAGATTCTCTGTTTTGTGAACAACATACGTGACAACTTGCGTGAAACATCCTCTACTATTTATCACAACATCCCCGTATGATATCATGACATCTTGACAAATCTCAGAATTTTCGGACAATCTTTGTATTTTATAGAATTTTAAAACAAATCGGTCACACGCTCATAATCATATTTCATGAACAAAATTCGTGAAATTTCATTTCATTTCCTGGATACGGCGTCACGTTCAACTCACTAACATGAATAACATTTTTTCATTACCTCGATTCCATTGTTCGAGTGACTTGCAGTTCAATTTTGATTTGTCACTCAAAAATATAATTAATGAAAATAAATAACTAAATTTAGTAAATGGATCGTGAAATGCACCAAATTTCAACATGAAGTACAATGAAGTGTATATGGGTCAGGGAAAAAATTTGGTTGGCAAAACATCAAATAAAAAAAACTTTTGCCGAGTGCCTAGGGGTGACACTCAGCAAAACATAGATTTGCTGAGTGTCACCAAAGGGGACACTCAGCAAAGCCCCCTCTCGCCGTCAACAGTAACGGACGCGTGTGCGGGTGGGCCACGTGCTCCACCTTTCCCAAGTGTTTCCTTTTTGCCGTGTGTATCGTCGACGGAACACTCGGCAAATGTACCCTTTGCTGAGTGTCTTTATTTTGCTGAGTGTCCTGAGCCTGACACTCAGCAAAAGGTCCCTTTACCGAGTGCTCGAAATTTTACAATCAGCAAAGGGTTGGACATTCGGAAAAAATGCGATTTCCGGTAGTGGTAGCATCTGTCCGTGCGTACAAACAAGAGAACTCCAACACATAACACACCCGACAAACCTACATCTATACGCAGAAGAAGAGTCGCGTCCTTGGAGAGATCATCAGATCTACAAGACCAATGTGTGGCGAGGAGCGCCACAGTACCTTTGTGTCACCACGCGTGAGAGGTAACCAAACCAAGAAGGTCCTAAAAGAAACAGAAAGCTGCTCCACTTTTACACAGAAGCCCCTACAAAAACTAAAAAACTGAAAAAACCCTTGGGACTCCGAAGGCTCCGCCGCCGCTAGACACAACGCCGACCGCTGAAGCGATCACCGCCGCCGGCCGCCGATGCAAGAGCCACCAGCCAGCTATGTATCCAAGGACCAAGCCGGCGACGAACCCAACCAAGATCCGCGAGCCGAGACGAACTCCCCTGTTACGAGCTGAGGCCTCCGAAGGCCCCTTCTCCACTAGTAGGCCGAGAAAAATAATTGAAATTATTTTGACATAGGTTATTGTGAGAACTATCATCATGCAAAATTTGAACTTCAAATTCTACCTGTAGGCCGAGAAACAAAAAAGAAAAACTTCAATAAGGTGTAAATTGCACATATTGGAATTGTTTGAGGGAGTAAAGTGGGCCGTCATTTTGTTTAGGGTGTGAAACAGACAAACTGAATTGTTTGAGAGTTCAACAGGCCTCGCACAATTTCATTAGTAACAAGTCGACCTTTATTCCCACGTGTTACATTGACCTCAAAATTTTAACATTACATCTGATATCTCTTCCCTCATCTCCCTTCCTCACATTAACATCTGTCCCTACCTAAAAATTCTCATATTACATCTGATATCTCGTCCCTCATCTCTGTCATTTGATTTGCCACTTTGCATTAGAATCTTCCATGGGATCCGGCAGTGAGGTAGAACAATCCATATGCACTAGCTAGGAAACCATGCCTGCGTTCGTTGGCATGGAGAATTCCATCGCCATGAATCCAAGTTGATCGGAACCAAAAAGCAGTGAGAATGAGTCGAGGTGCTAGCCATGAGATGTTGAGTAGAGGACAGGAACGGGAATGCCGCGCATGATTGGATGCAGGAGCCACGGAGAATCCCTTCAATTAACAGCCGTGTGCACTGGACAGGTACCAACGCATATGTATTATATTTTCTGTAATTTCCTGAGTGAACTCATAGGCAGCAGCCCCCCGACGGCGTTAGCGTTCTGCTGTTGAGTAGATTAAATCGCGGGCTTCGACTGACCATGTGGGGCACATCTGTTCACGCAGCGGCCGAAGCATTGTCATCCACTAAACCCGGTCTCGCAGTCTCGGTCTCTCCTCCTCTGTCCTGGCATATCTCAACTGCGCCCTCCCTCCCCGGTGGTTCCTACTCGATCTGCAGGGGCGGCGCGCCGGCGTGACTGCAACGGGTAGGGGCGGCGTGCTGGCGGGACCCCAGCGGGCAGGGGCGGATCGCTGGCATGGCCGCGGTGGCCAGGGGCGGCGCGCCGGCCCGGCAGCCGGGGTCAAGAATCAGAAGCGCGGTGGTGTTTTCTCTCTCCCTGGAGTCTCAACGGGCTGCTGCGTCCCGCTCCTTATGGATTTGGGATGGGAAGAAGAGGAAGAAGATGTTGCCGGATTGCAGTGATTTTTATTTGCTACGTGGCTTGATGAAGATTTTGCCGGATTGCAGTGATTTTTAGTTGCTACATGGCTCTCCGAGTGAGGCGATATGGCCCCAAGGAGATGGACGCCGTTGTGTTGCTTATGGCGGAGACGACGCCCCAACTTGAGTGTGCATGAAGCACGACGACAGGCTAAGCACCGCGCTCACCACCACGGGCGCCTCCACTGCCCTCTGCAGCCGGCAGCACCACCACGAGCACGCGATGGCCTCCAGGTTGCGCGACTGCCATGGATGCTGGTCTACTCGAGCTCTCATGGAGCGAGCGCCCATGGGCTGTTCGAATTGGGGATGCGGGTGTAGGTGAGGATCGGGAGAGCTACATGGGACCCATGCACCCAATGTGAGGAGTCAGGATAAATAAAGATAGAACCTGCAAACAAACGCCGTTACTCTCCTTGCACGAATCTCCCCGCAACTGAAACCATGTATTATTTCTTTTTTTTATGTCCTTTTTGTCTTGCTCAAGGGTCCATGTATTATTCAATACTCTTGTAAGGACCTTTGTGCGAAAGTGCCTACCTCTGCGGTAATAAGATGCTTCTAGCCCCTTGTGGGCGTGTTCCTTAAAAAAAAAAACCAATGGAAGTCGCGCAGATCGTTGGATGGTGGGTGGGCACTTGCCCATGTGCTCACAGAATCCACGCTACTTTTTTTTTTTTGCGAGGCAAGAATCCACGCTACTTACTGGGTGAATGAAAGAGTGTGTGTAATATTGAACATGTCATCAATTACTATCATATATTCTTAATCCACCTAAGCCTCCATTTAAGATACCTTGGAGATTATAATTATTGGACACTTTTTATATATTAGGCAAATATTTTACTCTGTTGATTATCATGCAGCTGTTTTTCTAAGCACACTTGAGGGCTTGCCACCATAAAAGTTTATTAATAAAAAATAAACCCAAGTGTATAATGTACAAGCCTAAGAGACCCAAGCAAAAGGAGAAGAATAAAACAAAAAGGAAAAATGAAAAACACAAGACTCGTTCCATGAGGTGAATCCATTCTTTCAAGGATAACCGTCATGAGCTCTCAGAAAATATTACTGAATGAATTACATATCTCATTGTCTTGATTTGTGGGGAAAAAATTGCACATCATGGTTCATAAATGAATCGTCTTAGATTATCGGTTGCATAGGATGAGTTGTTTTGGTAGTGAGAGCTAGAGTCACACATCTAGGATGGCTTGTCGGAGGAGGAGGTGGCACCACATCTCTGGTAGGATAGAAGGGCTGGATGGTAGGAAGGGCTTGCTTACAGGAGCCAACCATGTTCTACCACCATTATAGAAGATATCCGCTTTGCGTCAGCTACCAGCACATGTGTCATGGGGTGCAAACAACTCACCTAGTTTGATTCTCCAACTCAGCGCATGTGTTGATTCTAAGACTCAAACATCTGTGTGCGCTCATAATGACGACTACTTCTACGTGTATGTCTTTCGAGAAAAATGGTATATCGAACCCTCATTAGACGAAGTAAGCCAAACGAGACATTGAGAGGTTATAAGTTGACCCCAAAGTACTTCATAAGAGTAAACTCCATCCCATTTAGAGACGTGACGAAGACAACTGCTGGAGAAAGACCGTTAGACCTGAACTAGGAAAAAAAATTCGGCAAAATTTCACCCAAATATCCGATATTTTACCTTTTCCGGTGAGGTCCGAAAGAAATTCGAAAAGAACAGTACCAATGCAATTTTGTTCTTGACCATCTTCATGAGTCTAAATTGTGTTGTTTATGCATGCAATCATGATGTTTTATAGATTTGAGGCAATATGTTGCGAAATCATGTCAAAACTTTTTGAAAAATTCAAATTTTATTCGTCGAAATTTCCGAAATTTCATGTTTATCGGTGACCTCCAAAATTTTTTTATTTCCGAAATAGTTTTCCTAGGACCTGAATTTTTCTTTCTTATATTACGGAAAGATTATAGAGACATTAATCTGACACTAGTATACACCATGTCCTTCTCTTGTTCCTTATTGTTTCTTTTTTCTTTTGGTCCCGAATCGTTGTCTATATCTAGAATGATTTGCGAAGTTTAGACAACATTATTTATAATACAGAGATGTTTTGTGCGACGTTTCACTGTACAACCATCTAGAAGAAGTTCTTTTATTTATCTATTCTCACGAGTATATACCCAGGGATGTTTTGACCGCTACCTCATATATCATCCCCCTCTTCATGATTTAGTATGACGTCAAAAATATAGCCAACTAAAGTAATATAATGGCTGGAAAAGATAAGATATTTTAGAGGGGTAATCTGGGAATAAAATGGTTAGAACGCAGCGACCAGTGACCTCGATATATTCGCTCACCCTCTCAACCCTAATCCTCGATCCCCTCACCCTCTCAGCCGTAACGCCCTCGCTCACTTTCACCTGCCACGGAGCTGCGCCGCCATGGTTCTCTCAGCTTCCGCTTCCGCTGGGCAGCACGGCCGGAGACCTGCCCGACGGACGGACGCCGCGGTTTCCTCGGGGCAGCTGAGTGAAACGGCCGCGCGCCGCGCAAGGGCGCTTGCGCCTCCGCCAAATCAAGGCCCGACGGACCAGCAGGTAAGAGTTCCGGACCCCTAGCATTCTTCCTCGGGTGTACCGGCTCTGATTCGTGCGCACATTATCTCGTTCCGATCCAATCTTCTGCGAACTTCCATTTCTTAATCGGTAGATGTGTTTCTATAGGCTTCGTCTGTAGCAGCCATGAAGGTCGCTGCTCCTGATTCGCCCTCAGATCGGAGAGTTCGAGGGCCGTGGCGACTGAGGAACACGGCAGCGCGCCGCGCAAGGGCGGCGGCTCAAGAAGGCCGGCTGGTACGCTCTCCGACTCAAGACCTCGCGTGATTCTTTGTCCACGCAGTAATTAAATTTCCATTCACTAACTGGCGTGTTGAGCTTGCAGTCTCCGACGAACCGACGCCGGCGGAGGCAGAGGTGCGGCGAGCTGAACACGGACGCCCTGTTCGACGTCTTGCTGCGGGTGCCGGCTAAGAACCTGTGCCGCCTCCGCGCCGTCTGCCGTCCGTGGCGCTCCCTCACCACCGACAGCATCTTCATCAATTCGCACACGGCGAGCCATGGACCGTTCTTCTTGATCAGGTTCGTGCACGACCCATGGCACGTCCATGTCATGGATCTTTCTGGCTCGGTGATTAAGACATTTGCCAATACAAGTGCTGCCCATGAGGTGCTGTTTACTCACCTCAGTCTAGGTTGCCTGGCTACCGAACGTAACACATGTTCTGTGCTCAATCCGGCTACTGGAGCTTTCTACGTCCTCCCTCAGAGTCCAGCGCCCAGGCATGTGAATCGTGTAAAGTCGAACATTAACACTTACACCACCTTCACCCTTGGGCGGGTCACATCCACTGGAGTGTTCAAGGTGCTCAGGATGTTCACCCTGCCTGGATGCCCTGGTCAGCAGCTCTTTGAGGTGTTTACCATCAATGGTGGTGCCGCTGATGCACGGTGGAAATCAGTGAAGAGCCCAGGACGCTTTGTCAAGCCTAGATCTGCCGTTGTAGTTGATGGAGTGGTGTATTTTTTGATGTGGAGCAGTCTAAAGTGTCCCATTGCTCCAGACTCCATCATGTCATTCGATCTTGTGAGTGAGGAATGGAGGAGAGACCTCTTGGGTCCGATAAGTGGCCACCCGGAAGCTGTGAAGAAATACCAGAACAATTGTGGTGAAGTAGCTTTAGCTGTGCTAAAAGGCTCTCTAGTTCTAGTGTATTACTATCGGCGCCCTGATATCATGGACCTCTGGTTTCTAACTGACCCTGAGAATGGAATTTGGGTGAAAGAGTACAGCATACGGTTGCTCCCGAACCCAAGGTTGTTTCAATTCCTTGCAATGCCATTGTATGTGCTAGATGACGGGAGGCTCATAGTTTATCAAGATGCGTCAGGAATGCTTAGCATATATAATCCAGAAACGCACAGATTTGCAGAAGTGCGGACGAGGCCTCTTGATTCAATAAGTTTGTTTACAGGAAGTCTGTTAAGCATGCATGAGGGTCATATGGTGTAATGTTGTAATGTAACCTGAAATGACATGAATAAAATATTAAAGCAAGTTTTGCTTTGTATCGTCTAATTTCCTGTTGAAAGGGTTCTAGCAATCCTGATTTGCCAGCTTTATTAATTGTCATGCTTGAATGCTCATTTAGAGGAAATATGAAGGTATGATGCTGAAATCATTTTCTGTGTGGAGTAGTCACACTCCTCGAAAATGCTACTATTTGCATGGATGTTGCTTTTTTGCTTTGAAGAAAATGGAGATACGAAGCATGCACAGAATCTTCAATGCCACCAGATGCCTGTAGGCATAAGCGTTGTTATACGTCACTATGACATAGCATATATAAGATTGTCACTTTAGAACAAAATGTTATATATCTTATTCTGTTATACGTAATCTAGCCGTGACTCATGCATAAGATCTCCGCAGACATCTACTCCGCAGACACAATGATACATTTTAGTTGTTGAGCAAAAGTGAGAATATGGTGCCCATTGACACAAATTACACAGTAGAACAAAATGACAGTTGTGAGGAGAGTAGGGAAGTAAATGAATGTGGCCTTAAAAATTGTATATTGTTTTCGCACCATCCATCGTACATCTTTTCAAGTAAGCTACACTCATTAACAACTACAATTATCTCAAGCGCTACTCTTACATGTCAGTGAACTAGCCAGATATTTGAACTTATAAAGTTCTAACTCTAATTCATCTTCATTTCATTTTGGAGTTGAACTCAACCAGAAATAACCATAAAAAGATTAAATCAAGTTTCACATAGTTCCATCTAAATTCATGGGTCGAAATCCCAGCCTCGACATCATTTCTGCCAAAGGAGGATACAGCGTATGGTTAGCTTTGGAGGTCTCGCCAGACCTGCCTATGTCTGGAAGAATCCCCCCACCACCCCACCGTCCTTGAAGTGATATCACCATCGGTGCTCAGTCCCGTGCGGTGATCAGTGTAGACTGTGGCCGAACATCTGCCCAAAGGAACAAGAATGCTCCAATAGGTCAAATCAAAACGTTGTTGTCCAAATATTTCCATTTGTCCTAGTAGTATTTGATCATAAGACTATATGCACTACATACTTGTTTGCGTAAGTGCAAACGAGACCTCTTGATTCAGTTTCACATGAAATTTGTTAAGCTCACGAGATAGTCATGTGGTATAGTAGAACTTATCTCCCATTTAATTAATGTCTTTTTCTAATCACTCTCATAGCTTTTAAAATGAATTTTATATTGACATTGCTAATGTGTTAGCCAAAATATTTCATTTTTTCTTCTCTCTCAGTGTGAAAGTATCATTGTGCATAGTTACTAAGATTGACAATGTTGAGGTGCAATGCAGCTAAGTTACACGAGACCAGTAAGTTGCTTGCTATGTTTGCTTGTGCATGCGTCCTACCTGGGAAAAATATTCTGTGTTTTTTTTTTGCCAAAAACAATATTCAATGTAAACCCCGCATTCAGTACAATTGTGAAAAACCCTCTCAAAAATATATTGGAAAGTTTTGAAAAATTATAAAACATGGCATATGGGTAGAGGACATGGTTGGAAACACGCAAACAAAATATTGCTCAGTCACTGTTTTGTCCTTTTCCTCCTCTTTGTTCATGATTTTTTATCCTTTAATAGAAGTTGAATTTGGTTCCCATAAAAAAATTATTTTTCCCGTCCAAAGAAGTTGAATTTGGTTTCGAAATTTTCTGTGCATGTTTTCATAATTTTTCAAATCTTGTTAGCACGTTATTCTAGAAAGTTTTCACGATTCGATCCAATGTGGGATTTGCACTGGATACCCCCCGCCCCCCTCGCCCCCCCCCCCCCCCCCCTCTGATGGCATGTGACGTGCATTTGCTATCTTAAATGCAAACCTGATTATTCTTTAGTGAGAAAAAAAAATCAAACATGCCTACTTCGTGAGGCTTCTAAACGTTACTTTGTGTGCATCCGACACTGAGAAACCATATAACATTATAGAACCAGGTCACACTGAGATAAGGCCTTGAAATGTGGGACTTTTGTAATCCCTCACTACCAGAACACAGAAATAAATACCGCTGACAGAAGTCCTCCTTGGCCCAGAGGAAAACTACTCGCATCCCTAAAATCGGCAACCCACTGCCCCCCCCCCCCCCCCCCCCCCCCCCCCCCCCCCCCCCCCCCCCCCCCCGCCCCCCTTGCCGCAATCATGGGCTAGTCCCTGTATCTTTCACTATCAACCGCCGCAATCTTGAGCTCATCCGCCGGCACGTCTCTCCCACGCCCACTCGCCCACGCACGAGCCCCGACTGCTAGGCATCTCCATGCACATCACCGACGCCTGTCCCCACACGATCCGCTATGACCGGCCGCCCTGCAGGATTACCAATGCCCGGATCCACCACGGCCGGCCTACCACGGAGCTCTAGCGCCGCCATGGAGAAGGGCATGGCCAGGTGACCCTTTGATCTCCACGACTCCAGCTCAACTCTTTCCACACCACAAGGACTCCGCCCAAGGCTACGACTCCACCCCTGCCCCGCTGATCAGTCGGCAATCCGCACAGCCAGTTAGCCATTGCCTTCTTTTTTTTTTTTCTTTTTTCTTGCCAGGAAGCCATTGCTCTCTTTCTTCTTTCAATATCATGTTATGAAATGCAAGTGGATCTGATTTGTGACTCCAATACTTAGGGTTGTTGTAATTTCTGGGAAAACTGAATTGAGTGTAAAAATCAGAAGAAATGGTGATTGTTTTATTGCTAGGTGTGCTTATAGAATATAGATTGACAACAGAACCAACTTTCTGATCTAAAGTCATCTGCTTTTGTACTAAATAACACATATCTATATGTATTTGTTCAATTTTGACTTGAATTTCTTTCCGTTTTCCTCTGTGCTGACATTTTTGTAGTTTTTTGTTTACACCCGTGTTATTTGTTTAACCTTTTGCCGTAGCTGCTGACAGATTCTAGTAATTGCTATGGATCTGTACTTTCAAGGAGAGAAGGCATGTAATTATTCTTCTCTGTGTTACTACATTCTTTTCATCTGGTGAAGGAAGACAATAAGCATGCTACTTCAGAGCCTTCTTGTAACGCCCAAAAAAAAAAAACAAAGGAAAGTGAGCTGGCCTTTGGGTTTTGGTGCAAAGTTAGAGCCCAATTCCAGCCCAACTAGTGGAAGAAGAAAACCCAACCAACCTAAACCCTTATCCTCTCCTTTGTTGGAATCGATCGTGCGAAGGCAGAAGGCGGCGTGGCTCCTGGTTCCCCCTCGCCTCTGCAGGTCAGCGTCCATGGAGGGCCTTGCTAGCTGATCGATCCTCCTTGCCTTTGGGAAAGACGAGTTCCCCATTGTTGCTCATCACCTCTGTTCCTTTTCCTTCTTGCTGCAGCAATAGAGAGGGAAGGCTTGAGCAAAGCGCATAGGAGAGGGCAAGAACGTGACCTGCTGTAAGTTTGGACCAAATCAATCTTTTCCTTCCTGTGAGGGCGACCTCAGTTGCCGATAGAAATCTTGCCGGATGGCTGCTGAATGTGGTTGCGTTTCAGTCTGCTGTTGCTGTTGTATCGTCAGGGTAGGCAGTTAGATCGATCCAGTTTTGGGTATCTTAAGTTCTGTATTTTGAAATCTGGTGATTATAGAAGTTGTAGATCTTCTCTTTATCTTTCCAACGCATATTTATGCGTGTTTTTTCGTTGAGTATTGTAGGACTTATGAGTATCTGAAGTTGAATGTCGAGTTTCGTCAGACTTACTGTCGACCAGCTGTTCGATCCAGTTTCGGGGATTGTAACGTCTGATTTTGAAGATCTTGTTATAATAAAGGTTGTAGAGCGTCTCAAGACCTTTCCATAGAGTATTATTCGAAGTTTTTCGTTGAGTATAGCCGGAGTTATAGGCTTCTGAATTTTTACTGTCATGTCTGAAAAATCTGTACTATCAGTGACGACTTGCAGTTTTGGTTGCCGTTTCTGGTGGCCTTAGAGGCCGATTTTCTCTAGACCTTGAACTGAGTTTTTGTAGTGCTTTGTATGCTCTTTCTATAGAGTATTAAATCTTCTAGTTGGATCAGTGGTTTGGGAGATTTGGTTTTTCAAAGTCGTCAGCCTGACAGCGGTCGACAGAGTATGTCGGTCACTATGTGAGCTCGATTAAGTTTAGTAAACGTCAAAATTTAATTATGTGATGAATACAAATGTTGTAGCTCTCGTTCTCTAGATTACAAATATGTATTTATTTGCTATGTGATTTATTGTAGAAAAAAGAAGATATTAAAAAGAGAAAGCTGTACCGTTTTGTTGAATGATTGTTTCTATGCGGTTCTTTGGTTGTGGGCGGGTTTCCGACGTAGGACGTTTTAAATTCAGTAGCTATGCTTTGATTTGAGTTCATATACTGAGATGTGAATGTGGATAGGTGGTGCTCCTTCAAATCACACTTGAAGCTTGTCGGTTGACATCGTCGGAGGCAAGTAAATGTAGCCGTGGTTGTGCTACCGTTTTGTCTTGCTATTTCATCACCTACTTTATACAATTCAGAACCATAGCAACTTAAGTGCTAATCTGATCATTGTGGAATTTATTTAATTGTGGTTGTCAAATCTTGCTCTATGTCTATTTATGTTGTTGCTATTATTTTAGCACGTGTATGTGGTTAATTCACATTCTTGGAGGAAGTTATTGGAATATATCATGGATAGTTAATTTGGAGTATTGCAGCATGCCCTGTGCATTGCATCATTCATATGCATTGGAAGTGATGTCGTTGACCTATGGTCACGACCGTACCGGTACAGCATCGTGGGATGCAGCTCCATACCTTGTTGGGTATGCAGGCAGGAGACATTTGCATTGCATTCTTATGCATCCATTGCACCTAATAACATATACATGTTATTATGGAAGAGAAGTTGGTCTTTACACTCTCTTGAGTTGTTTATTTGTTAATTGTGAAGAAGTTATTTGTGGTCCATGAAGGTCTTTATTTCCTTTATATTGAGATCTTGTTATAGGTTGTTTCTCTTAAATCGTGGTTTAATTCAACTTGTGGTTTAAATAGCTTGTCAAAATAATTTGCTTGCTGAGATGTTTCATCTCACCCTTGCATAATTTTTTTTCTAGGTACTTGATGAGTGGCATGGCGGGGGGGGAAGTAGCTGCACGTCATTCACGTCACCTTAAATTAGAGTCTTGTACTTTGCTTAGTAGTAAAGTTTGTTTGGTTCTTAAGTATCGGATGTCTATTCTTTTGCTGAGAAGTGGTGGTTAACTTAAAGTCTTTACTCCTTTATTCTTGCTAAGGTTTTTTTGACTGCTAGTGTGATGCTTTATTGATCTATCTACTATACATGTTTATGCTTCCGCGATGCTTTATTTACAAAGGAGATGCTGCCGAAATTTCTTTATTTTGGTAGTAAGCTGGTTTGTGGTGGTTTTTAGTAGCATCCCAGAGTGTTTGTGGTTTCCGGGGGTGTTACAGTTGGTAATCAGAGCTTAGGTTTTAGATTTAATGAAAAGTAAGGTTTAAATTGACACACTTGCACATATAGAAGGGTTAAGGGTGCATTTATTTGTTCCTTATTGTTTTGGTTATGAATTGTTTTGCTTTGAATGTTTTTCCCTTGAAGTTAACATGGTTGCTATTTTGTCTATTGTGGTGGCTGCAGTTATGCCGCCTAAGAGACGTGGCCGTCAACCGGCCAATAATGTTACGGCTGATAGCAGCCCTGCGGCGATGTTAGCTGCGATACAGGCCTTGCAGGCAGAGGTAGCGAACTTGAGGCAGGGCAATGCTACTGCTAGTGCTCCCGCTAATACTTCTGGCACCATCCCTGCAACTACTAGTGCTGCCCCCGCTACTACTACTGTTGGCGCTCTTCCTGCCAGTGGAGTTACTTTGATGCAGTGGATGCGTATGAAGCTCGATCATTTTGATGGCAATGGCTCTCCAGTTGATGCAGCTGATTGGCTCACTTATGTGGATGGGAAGATGGCTGTTTTTGATGTGGTTTACACTGATCGTGTCCGTTATGCGACACAATTACTAAAGGGAGAGGCTCAGATATGGTGGAGTGTGTGTGCTGGCGTCTTATTCATCTGCACCTGGTACTTTGACCTGGCATGTCTTTATCAGGGAGTTTGAGAGGAAGTATTACCCTGCTACTTTCCTTGAGAGGATGAAGATAGACCTGCATAATTATAAGCAGGATAAGATGACAGTGGCAGAGTATGAGGTGGGCTTCAACAAGATTGTTCGTTTTGTTCCACAGGTGGCTCAGGATGAGTTAGAGAAGGCGAGGCAGTTTCGTCAGGGCCTCAAGCCTTCGATCAGGCACCCTTTGGGAGCTTTTCTTCTGGTTGATTTTCGTACTACAGTGGAGCAGGCTTTAGGTATGGAGATGCAGCAGCAGTACACAATTGAGTTGCAGAAGTCTTCAGGCAATGAGCAGTCTCGCAGTCAAGGTGAGAAGAAGGATCATTCTGGTGGTCCTATTCATAAGAAGGGGAAGTCTCAGCGTCACCAGCCGTACCGCGGTAAGACATCTCAGTCTAGTGCTTCAGGAGGGAGTGCACCACAGTATCGGGCTTTTCCCAAGCCTGGTATGGGGATGGTGTGCTTCCGTTGTGGTGATGCGCATCGACGTGCTGAGTGCCAGTGGACAGGGAGGTGTTCTATTTGCAGCCAGGATCATAAGGATGTGGTATGCAGAAGGAATCCTAATGCTAAGTTGCGTTGGGAGCAAGTGTCTTCTTCTTCTGGTTCGAGTGGCTTAATTCACATGATGGCGTCTACACAGCAGCATTTGCCTCCACCACCTACTCAGCAATTTTTGCCAGCGCCACCTACTCAGCAGTATCTACCTGCACCGTTCTACCCTCAGTATCTGATGGCACCTTTATCCACATCGACCTCTCCTTCGACGACTCAGTCTGGGGCTCTTCAGCTGCCCATGCTGCTACTCCTTCGGCGCCTTTGCTTCCTTCGGTGTCTTCTTCTGCTGTTGTCCCTACGGCGTATGCTATGCCATCTACTGACGCCAGAGGCCGTGGAGACGTGGTGACAGGTATTATCTCCGTTGATTCATTTGATGCACATGCTCTTTTTGACTCTGGCGCTAGCTTCTCGTTTGTCTCGGAGGGTTTTGTGGTTCGTGCTAGGCTTTCTTTTCAGAAGATTAGTCAGTCTATCATTGTCAGTTCTGCTAAGGGTCTTATTTCTAGCTCTTCGGTTTGTCCGGGTTGCTCTATTGTTCTTGCTGATGAGGCCTTTGTTGCTAATCTGGTGGTGATTCCTTTGGAGTCTTTTGATGTTATCCTTGGCATGGATTGGCTTTCTCAGTATCGAGCCGTTATATCTTGTTTCTGGAAGACTGTTTCGTTGCAGGCACCTTCAGGTAGAGAGGTGATCTTTATTGGGAGTGCTATGAAGTACTCTCTCTCCTTGTTGTGTCAGTTGTTTCCAGATCGATGGACGAGGAAGTCCGGGATTCTCTTGGCTATGGTGGAAGGTGGTGAGGTTGTCTTGCGAGTGGATGACATCCAGTGGTTTGTCGCTATCCTGATGTGTTCCCTGCTGAGCTTCCGGGTATCCTCCTGAGCGTGATGCGGTTTTTGAGATCAAATTGATTCCTGGTACAGAACCTATTTATAGGACTCCGTATCGGATGGCTGCAAAGGAACAAGTTGAGCTAAAGAGGCAGTTGGATGATCTTCTTGCTAAGGGCTTCATTAGACCTAGCAAGTCACCTTGGGCTTTTCCTGTGTTATTTGTGGAGAAGAAGGATGGTACTAAGCGGTTATGTGTGGACTATCGTGCCCTTAATCAAGTGACCATCAAGAATAAATATCCTTTGCCTCGCATTGACATTCTCTTTGATCAATTGAGAGGTGCTAAGGTATTCTCCAAGATTGATTTAAATTCTGGTTATCATCAGTTGAGGATACGAGAGGAGGATATTGAGAAGACGGCTTTTAGCACCAGGTATGGGCATTATGAGTATGTCGTTATGTCTTTTGGACTAACAAATGCTCCTGCTGCATTTATGGCAGCAATGAACAGGATGTTGCATGAATACTTGGACGACTTTGTTGTTGTTTTATTGATGACATCTTGATCTACTCCAAGACCGAGGAAGAGCATGAGCGACATCTTAGTCTTGTTCTGGATGCTCTTCGGAAGAATCAGTTTATGGCAAATTGAAGAAGTGTGCTTTTTGGCTTTCTGAAGTGGCTTTCCTTGGTCATGTGATTAATCAATATGGCATTTCAGTGGATCCAAAGAATGTTGCTTCTGTGGTTGAGTGGGAGAGACCTACTAGTGTTACAGAGATTCGCAGTTTCTTGGGTCTTGCTGGCTATTATCGGCGCTTTGTGCAGGATTTCTCAAGCATTGCAAAGCCGATGACCAGACTTACTTCCTTTTGTGTGGACTAATGACTGTGAGATCAGTTTCCAGACTCTGAAGAACAAGTTGGTGAATGCTCCTATTCTGGCTTTGCCCGAGAGTGGTAAGCGCTTCACAGTATATACAGATGCTTCTCGCATTGGTTTGGGTTGCGTGCTGATGCAGGATGGTAAGGTGATTGCCTATGGCTCTAGGCAGTTGAAGAAGCATGAGAGGAACTATCCTACCCATGATCTTGAGTTAGCTGCAGTGGTGTTTGCTCTGAAGTCATGGAGGCATTATCTGTATGGTGAGTCTTGTGATATTATACTGATCACAAGAGTCTCAAATATATTTTCACTCAGAAGGAGCTGAATTTGAGGCAGCGCAGATGGCTTGAGTTGATAAAGGATTATGATCTTACAATCCAATATCATCCTGGGAAGGCAAATGTGGTTGCAGATGCTCTTAGTAGGACCGGTGTTCCTAAGGTGGCAATGCCTTTGATTGTTGATTTGGAGCGTATGGGTGTCTCTTTTTGCTATGCTAGCACAGCTAGAGAGGAGACTCAGATGATTATTCAGTCACCCCTACTTGAGCGGGTGCGTGCGGCACAACAGCAAGATCGCTTGATCCAAGAGGTTCGTAAGAGGATTCAAGATGGCAGACCTCGGGAGTTCAGCATTGATGTGAATGATGTCGTCCGTTTCAGAGGACGGCTTTGTGTGCCACAGAAATCAGATGTGAAGATGGATATCTTGAGAGAGGCTCATCGTACTCCATATACCGTACATCCTGGTGAGACCAAGATGTATAAAGATTTGAAGCAGAGCTTCTGGTGGAAGCGAATGAAGGTTGATATTGCCAAGTATGTGGCAGCTTGTGGTGTATGCCAGCAGGTGAAAGCTGAGCATAAGAGGCCTGCAGGTTTGTTGAAGCCGTTGGAAATTCCAGAATGGAAGTGGGAGCATATCACAATGGACTTTGTGGTTGGTTTACCTCGCTCTCCTCGAGGTAAAGATGCTATATGGGTTATCGTTGATCGACTCACTAAGTCGGCGCACTTCGTTCCAATGAAGACGACTAATTCAGCCAATGAGCTAGTTCCTTTGTATTTGAAGGAAGTTTTAAGGCTTCATGGTGTGCCAAAGTCTATTGTTTCAGATCGAGACACCAAGTTTGTGTCTAAGTTTTGGCAGAGTTTGCATAGTGCTTTGGGCACAACGCTTTCTTCTAGTGTTGCTTTTCATCCACAGACCGATGGTCAGTCAGAGCGTACTATTCAGACTCTGGAAGATATGCTTCGAGCTTGTGTCCTTTCTTGGAAGGGCAGCTGGGAAGATCATCTAGCTTTGGCTGAGTTTGCTTATAACAACAGCTATCAGGCTAGTATCAAGATGGCGCCATTTGAGGCTTTGTATGGTAGAAGATGCGTTTCTCCGATATGTTGGGAGACTTTGGGAGAGAGGTCTTTGGTTGGTCCGGATTGGATTCGACAAACATCTGAGAAGGTACAGGAGATTCGCCAGAATATGTTGCTGCTCAAAGTCGCCAGAAGAGCTATGCAGATGTGAGGAGGCGAGACCTCGAGTTTTCAGTGGGTGATCAGGTCCTTCTCAGAGTATCGCCTATTAAAGGTATTGTGCGGTTTGGTACTACTGGGAAGCTCAGTCCGAGGTATATTGGACCTTTCGATATCATTGCTCGGGTTGGCAGTTTGGCTTATCGTCTGCAGTTGCCAGAGTCTATGAGAGGAGTACATAATGTCTTCCATGTATCTATGTTGAGGAAGTATCTACGGGACCCAGAGCACAAGATTGACTTGGAGCCGATCCATGTGGAGCAGGACTTGACGGTTGAGTGTCGTCCCGTACGTATCCTAGAATCATCAGACCGTGTTATGAGGAGGAGGACTATCAAGTATGTGAGAGTTCTTTGGACTAACCAGTCCGAGCGTGAAGCTACTTGGGAGCTTGAGGAGCAGATGCGCAAGAAGTATCCTGATCTTTTCGAGACCGGTGAGTTTATGTGTTTTCTTTGTTTTACCTTTCCGTTGGTTTCAATCCTAGAAGCAGCCGAATTCGAGGACGAATTCTTTTAAGGGGGGTAGAATGTAACGCCCAAAAAAAAAAAAAACAAAGGAAAAGTGAGCTGGCCTTTTGGGTTTTGGTGCAAAGTTAGAGCCCAATTCCAGCCCAACTAGTGGAGAGAAGAAAACCCAACCAACCCTAAACCCTTATCCTCTCCTTTGTTGGAATCGATCGTGCGAAGGCAGAAGGCGGCGTGGCTCCTGGTTCCCCCTCGCCTCTGCAGGTCAGCGTCCATGGAGGGCCTTGCTAGCTGATCGATCCTCCTTGCCTTTGGGAAAGACGAGTTCCCCATTGTTGCTCATCACCTCTGTTCCTTTCCTTCCTTGCTGCAGCATTAGAGAGGGAAGGGCTTGAGCCAAGCGCATAGGAGAGGGCAAGAACGTGACCTGCTGTAAGTTTGGACCAAATCAATCTTTTTCCTTCCTGTGAGGGCGACCTCAGTTGCCGATAGAAATCTTGCCGGATGGCTGCTGAATGTGGTTGCGTTTCAGTCTGCTGTTGCTGTTGTATCGTCAGGGTAGGCAGTTAGATCGATCCAGTTTTTGGGTATCTTAAGTTCTGTATTTTGAAATCTGGTGATTATAGAAGTTGTAGATCTTCTCTTTATCTTTCCAACGCATATTTATGCGTGTTTTTTCGTTGAGTATTGTAGGACTTATGAGTATCTGAAGTTGAATGTCGAGTTCCGTCAGACTTACTGTCGACCAGCTGTTCGATCCAGTTTTCGGGGATTGTAACGTCTGATTTTGAAGATCTTGTTATAATAAAGGTTGTAGAGCGTCTCAAGACCTTTCCATAGAGTATTTATTCGAAGTTTTTCGTTGAGTATAGCCGGAGTTATAGGCTTCTGAATTTTTACTGTCATGTCTGAAAAATCTGTACTATCAGTGACGACTTGCAGTTTTGGTTGCCGTTTCTGGTGGCCTTAGAGGCCGATTTTCTCTAGACCTTGAACTGAGTTTTGTAGTGCTTTGTATGCTCTTCTATAGAGTATTAAATCTTCTAGTTTGGATCAGTGGTTTGGGAGATTTGGTTTTTCAAAGTCGTCAGCCTGACAGCGGTCGACAGAGTATGTCGGTCACTATGTGAGCTCGATTAAGTTTAGTAAACGTCAAAATTTAATTATGTGATGAATACAAATGTTGTAGCTCTCGTTCTCTAGATTACAAAATGTATTTATTTGCTATGTGATTATTGTAGAAAAAAGAAGATATTAAAAAGAGAAGCTGTACCGTTTTGTTGAATGATTGTTTCTATGCGGTTCTTTGGTTGTGGGCGGGTTTCCGACGTAGGACGTTTTAAATTCAGTAGCTATGCTTTGATTTGAGTTCATATACTGAGATGTGAATGTGGATAGGTGGTGCCCTTCAAATCACACTTGAAGCTTGTCGGTTGACATCGTCGGAGGCAAGTAAATGTAGCCGTGGTTGTGCTACCGTTTTGTCTTGCTATTTCATCACCTACATTATACAATTCAGAACCATAGCAACTTAAGTGCTAATCTGATCATTGTGGAATTTATTTAATTGTGGTTGTCAATCTTGCTCTATGTCTATTTATGTTGTTGCTATTATTTAAGCACGTGTATGTGGTTAATTCACATTCTGGAGGAAGTTATTGGAATATATCATGGATAGTTAATTTGGAGTATTGCAGCATGCCTGTGCATTGCATCATTCATATGCATTGGAAGTGATGTCGTTGACCTATGGTCCGACGTCCGTACCGGTACAAGCATCGTGGATGCAGCTCCATACTTGTTTGGGGGTAGGCAGGCACATTTGATTTGCATGCATTCTTATGCATCCATTGCACCTAATAACATATACATGTTATTATGGAAGAGAAGTTGGTCTTTACACTCTCTTGAGTTGTTTATTGTTAATTGTGAAGAAGTTATTTGTGGTTCCATGAAGGTCTTTATTTCCTTTATATTGAGGTCTTGTTATAGTTTGTTCTCTTAAATCGTGGTTTAATTCAACTTGTGGTTTAAATAGCTTGTCAAAACAATTTGCTTGCTGAGATGTTTCATCTCACCCTTGCATAATTTTTTTTTCTAGGTACTTGATGAGTGGCATGGCGGGAGGGGAAGTAGCTGCACGTCATTCACGTCACCTTAAATTAGAGTCTTGTACTTTGCTTAGTAGTAAAGTTTGTTTGGTTCTTAAGTATCGGATGTCTCATTTTTTGCTGAGAAGTGGTGGTTAACTTAAAGTCTTTACTCCTTTATTCTTGCTAAGGTTTTTTGACTGCTAGTGTGATGCTTTATTGATCTATCTACTTATACATGTTTATGCTTCCGCGATGCTTTATTTACAAAGGAGATGCTGCCGAAATTTCTTTATTTTGGTAGTAAGCTGGTTGTGGTGGTTTTTAGTAGCATCCCAGAGTGTTTGTGGTTTCCGGGGGTGTTACA